>CM053029.1:254238335-254883335 GCA_028564925.1 Lithobates sylvaticus | reverse complement strand
AATATTCTCTTGCCAACTGTGATCGATAGCTTTAAAGATGTATACATTTTGAGCTTGTGGTATGAAGAGTTTCCAAACATCTGTATGCCACATAGATCGAACATTTCTCGAACTTTGGCATAGCTTCCTCCACTTACACACAAGGCCCCAGACAGCAGAATATTACCCGCTGGATATTGTTTAATTTTGGGTTGGCTTTCCCACAACTTCAATCGGTGCGAACTCACACAGGTCGAATACGCATACACCATTGTACCAACAATTCGTTTTTCAATTTTTTGAATGCGTGAAATACATTCGGGACCAGGACAACGCATATTATATAGCAGTTTGTCCAGGCAGCTTTCAAACACAATGAATTTTTTTTCTTAAACCAAATTCAGGGGGTAAGGAAATATTTCTTCGGTTTGTCTTTCATCTACACTTTCACAAATACTCATATCGCTTTTTTGCGGTGTCTCACATTCGGACTCATGAAAACTTGGGTCGTCAGCATACGCCAATTTTCTTCTTTTTGTAACAACCTCTGGACTTTCATAATACAGATTCACCATTGCCGTTGTTTTCTGAGGTATTTGTAAAGGTGTAGATGAGATAGACGAGGGTGTTATAGGGGTCACTGGTTGCACTTGAGGTGTGGTTGGTTGACGTTCAGGTGTTGACATGTACGGTGGTGTCATGGAACCCATAGAATATGTATGATCTAATGACAGAGATCGTGGACTAGCTATCTTATAATAACTGGTTTCAGATTCTGAGAATGTGACATCCAAGGGCTCAGTTTGGTTTCCTGCTTCATTCATTGTAACATTAGAACATTTTGTACATCTACTCCTGACTAATGTACTACTTGAAGTTCCCGCCTTCATTAAAGCCGCACATCTAATTTTGTCTAACCTGATTAGCCATTTATGGCCTGTTGCTTTTTGTGATGGCAATTCATTGAAAATTGTTGGTACTGATTGCGCTACTAGTTTTCTGCTTGTTCCCTGTATTTGGTAACAATCACTTTCAAAGTGAACAGAACACATACGAAACTGGTCTTGGTGGGTATCTGCTAGAATAATCGGAATATATTCTTGAATCATTGCTGGCTCCATGCCAGCATTTTCAAGCCAAACTTGAATTTGATGATCGTCCCTCGGAAACTAATGAAAACTTATTTTGTCTTTTTTTTTTGAAGTGGTGTAATTTTTGCAATATTTTGCAAAGCAGGCCGGCATTTCTAATGAATACATAATACAAAAAAATACCAGTTACACTTACCGGTAACGGATTTTCTAGGAAATCTTCCAGGACGGCACACCTGAGAGGATGACTGGTCACACCTGGCAGGAAACACAATTAACAAAGTTTAAAAAGCCCCACCCCTCCCTCTGACCCTCAGTTATGACAAAGTAAACACCCACACCAGTGTCAGAGGGTACATTCTGTGAAGAATAAAACATCACCAACATTTAAGGGTAGGGAAGTAGGCCTGCCGTCCTGGAAGATTTCCTAGAAAATCCGTTACCGGTAAGTGTAACTGGTATTTTTCTCTAGTCATCTTCCAGGACGGCACACCTGAGACGATGAGCAAGAAGTTAAGGCCTACCTTAGGGTGGGACCACCGCCTGTAGGACCTTCCTGCCAAAAGCCAAGTCCTGAGGGGACAACAGCTCCACTCTGTAATGCCTCAGGAAGGTATTATGGCTCGTCCATGTTGCTGCCTTGCAGATCTGATCTATGGAAGCACCTGCCCTTTCTGCCCAGGAGGTCGCCAGAGATCTGGTTGAATGAGCCTTAAGGTGGGATGGAACCGGTTTATCCGAGTGTTTATAGGCTAAAACTATTGCCTGCTTAATCCACCTGGCTATCGTAGGTTTTGAGGCCTGAAGACCCTTTCTTTGGCCCCCAAAAGTAACTAGAAGATGATTTGATCTCCTAAACTCCCTTGCCCTTTCTAGATAGACTAAAAGACAGCGTCTAACATCTAAAAGGTGCAATCTTTCTTCCTTCTCATTCTTCGGATTCTGGCAGAATGATGGAAGAATAATCTCTTGTGACCTGTGGAACCCCGAGGTCACTTTTGGTAAATAAAGAGGATCCTGTCTAAGGATTACCCTGTCCTCTAGGATCAACAAAAAAGGCTCTTTTATTGTCAGGGCCTGTAGGTCGCCTACTCTTCTAGCTGAGGTGATGGCTAGAAGAAAGGACATTTTAAGGGAAAGAAATTTAAATGAAATTTGATCCAACGGCTCAAATGGCCCTTTCGTCAGGGCGTCCAGAACCAGGGACAAATCCCACGGCGGGAAACTAACTGTCCTTACCGGGGTTAACCTTTCCCTGGCTAGCAAGAATCTCTTAACAAGAGGGTCTTGAGCTAACCTTGTGTCAAAGAACACTGACAGGGCTGCTACCTGGACCCTAAGGGTACTGACCGCTAACCCTTGGTCTACCCCTTCCTGGAGAAAATCCAGCACGGTTGGAATCGTCTGGATAGTTCTCCGATTTGCTTGAGCCCATCTAGAGAAGATCTTCCAGACCTTTGCATAAATCTGTCTGGTAACCTTCTTCCTGCTAAGGAGAAGAGTGTCAATTACCTTCTCCGAGCATCCCCTGTTCCTGAGGATCTCCCTCTCAAGAGCCAGGCCGTCAGGGACAGAAACCCCGGGTTGGGATGCAGCACTGGGCCCTGGCAGAGAAGATCCCGCCTGACCGGGAGATGCAGCGGAGGCACGACTGACCACCTCCACATGGTGGGGAACCAGACCCGCTTCGGCCACCAGGGTGCAATCAGGATAAGGTCTCCATCCGACTGTGACAGCTTTTGAAGCACTCGTGGGATGAGTACCAGGGGAGGAAAGGCATATGCCAGGCTGAAGTCCCAATTCTGAGCGAGAGCGTCTACTCCTGAGGATCTCTGTTCTCTCGTGAGAGAAAAGAATCTCCGCACCTTTGCGTTCCTTTGACAAGCGAATAAATCTATCTCTGGTACTCCGAAATGACGTTTTACCAGAGCGAAAACTTCTTCGTTCAACTCCCATTCTCCCTGAAGAATGGGCTGTCTGCTGAGGAAGTCTGCTTGTATATTGAGGGATCCCTTTATGTGGACCGCAGAGATTGAGAGAATGTTTTTCTCTGCTTCTCCCAGGAAATCTTGGGTCAGTGCCCTTAGACTGACTGACCTTGTTCCCCCTTGACGGTTCAAATAGGATACTGCCACCCGGTTGTCCGAGAAAATTTGGACTTCCCTTCCTTGGATCAAATCCCGGAAGACACTTAATGCCTTCCCGACTGCCAGAAGCTCCCTGAAGTTTGAGGAAGCTCTGCTCTGACTCTGATCCCAGGGACCCTGGGCGTAGCGGTCTCCTAAATGAGCCCCCCAACCCCAGGCACTTGCGTCTGTTGTAATGCCTATTGGGTCTAGCTGTGTCCACGTCCGACCTCCCGATAGGTTGACGGGATCGAGCCACCAAACTAGGGAGCTTCTTACCTCCTCTGACAGAGGAACTTTCTCCTCCAGGGTTTCTCTTCTCCCGCCCCAAGAGGAGAGAAGGAAGCCCTGGAGGACTCGTGAGTGGAGCTGAGCCCAGGGAACTGCCGGGATGCAAGAGGCCATCAGGCCCAACACCCTCATGATGTTTCTCAAAGATACCTGCGGGGCTTCGAGACACACTGTCACTGCGCCCCGAATTTTTTCGACCTTTTCGGGAGGAAGAAACACTTTCTGGGCTACTGAGTCCAACTGATACCCCAAGTATACCTTTGACTGTGAGGGATCCAGGGAGGATTTCTCCTGACTCACCATCCAACCTAGGGAATCCAGGTTCGACAAGACCAACTCTCGATCTCTCAGGAGCTGGTCTCTGGATGGACTGTAGATCAACAGATCGTCGAGGTATGGTATCAGAGCTACCCCTGAAGGTGTAGAAAGGATACTACCTCTGCCAGGACTTTGGTAAAAATCCTTGGACTGGCCGCAAGGCCGAAGGGAAGTGCCCTGAACTGCCAATGCTGCACCCCCTGCTCTGTCCGTACTGCGAAACGCAAGTACTTCTGATGATCCGGGGCAATGGGTACATGCAGGTAAGCATCTTTGAGATCTAATGTGATCATGAAAACTCCCTTCTGGAGGTGTTTTCTGACCGTGTAGATGCTCTCCATTCTGAATCGCTTGTACAACAGGTAGTGGTTCAGTTTCCGTAGATTGATAATCAACCGAAACTTGCCCGATGGCTTCGGGACCACAAAAATGTGGGAATAAAAACCGAAAGCCCTCTGAGTCACTGGGACCGGGATAATCACTTCCTGTTCTGCGAGCATGCGAACGCTGTCTAGCAAGCCCCTTGCCTTCAGAGAATCTTTGGGAAGGTAAGTAACCAAAAAATTTTGAGGTGGGAGTGACCGAAATTCCAGCTTGTAACCTAGTTTTATTAGGTCTAAAATATAAGGGCTCTCTGAGATCTTCTCCCATTGGGGAAGGAAATACGAGAGCCTTGCGCCCACTTTTATGGCGTCATTTAGAATCCTTGCTGGACGGTCCGGACCCAGAAAAAAGGATTCCACCTTTTTCTTTGCCCTTTCCGATCCCCCATTTCTTCCTTTGTCCCCCTTTGCCCTTGAACTGGCCTTTTGCAGGGGGGCCACGAAAAAAATTTCCTCCCTTTTTCCTTCTTGGGTTTGGAGGGAAATTTCTTACCTTTTTCTGTGGATCGGGAAAGGACCTGTTCCAGACCCGAACCAAAGAGTAGGGAGCCCTCAAAGGGAATACCACAGAGTCGGGACTTAGAAGTGAAGTCTCCGTCCCAAGTCTTAACCCAAAGGGCCCTCCTGGCTGAGTTCAGTAATGCCGCTGACTTAGCAGTCGTCCTTACTGTCTCTACTGCCGCGTCCGCCAAAAAGGCGATAGCTCTCCCCACCACTTCCAGGGATTCTACTACCTCCCTGGATTCCTTCTTACGTGTGAGATGGTCCATCAGCTTGTTGAGCCATGCGTCCGCGTTCCTGGCTACACAAGCTGAAGCTAATGCAGGGCTCATGGCCGATGCATTCGCTTCCCAAGCTCTACGCAACAGGATCTCAGATTTTTTATCCATCTGATCCTGAATGTTACCCGCGTCCTCAAAAGATAAGTCCGACCGTTTAGAAACCTGCGCCAAAGACGCATCTAAACGTGGGACTTTGAAAAAATTTTCTTCCTCCTCCTCCTTAAAAGGACATCTCCGTTTCCAAGTTTTAAGTCTGAGGAGTTTACGCTCAGGTTCCTTCCATTCCCTCAAGATAATATCTTTCAGGGACTGGTGAACTGGGAAGGATCTGGCCTGTGGCTTACCCAAACCTCTATAGACCTTATCCTGAGCTGACACTTGGGCGGAAGGTAACTGAATGTCCTCTGACGCATATACTGCCCTGAGGAGACCCTCCATATCCTCTGCTGAAAAGAGGTGTCCCCCAGATCTGGTCTCTACATGGCTATCCTGATCTGAGTCCTCCCCCTCCTGGGAACTCAGGTCAGAGCTGCAAACCTCCTCCTCTGAATAGTATGGGGCAGGTTCCTGAGACCCTCCTGTAAAGGTAGATCTATCTTCCTGTGAGGGAGAGCTTTCCCTTACTGATCTGGCATCCCCCTGACGCTGATCAAGTACGGCTTTAAAAGACTGAAGGGTAGCTAGCATCTCAACCTGAAGTACCCTGCATTCCTTCGCAACTTCTGCTGTCTCTTTGCCTGCCAATTTGTAAATACATTTGTAACAAAAAGGCTTGCTGTGGTCCTGTGGGAGTTTAGAGCTACAAGACCCACAGCGTTTAGTTTTGGATGTGGCTTTCCCAGACCTACTGGCTCTCTCCTGAGCAGGGCATTCGGTCTCTGTAAGAAAGGGACACCCCATTAGCCACATCACATACACATACAGTGTGGGGGACAAGGACAATAGGGCCACCCCAAATGTCTGCCCCCCCTCGCTCCAGCCGAGTCACTCACCCCCTGTGGCGACCTCTGATGCCGCGAGCTCTGGTCCGCCTTCCATCCTCTGCCTCTACACCGGTAGATGGATCGACTGTGAAGGCTGTGGACCTTGGGCCCCCTCTTTCCAAACAGCCGCCTCGTGCTCTGACCGCCGCGCTCGCCGCCATTTTGTTGAAGCCCCGGCGCGCCGGATATGACGTCACACCGGCGCCCGGCGGCCTCCGGACATGCGCACTAGCGGCTACAGACGCCGCTCTGCGCCGCGGTCTATCCCTAAGGATGGCACGGCCCCCTAAGGGGAAGAAAACGTTCGGCCATTGGAGCCCAGCTTCCGGCCGACGTGGGGTGTATCAGCGCCCCCCCCCAACCGTCCACCACTGTCAGGTATGAGGGGAGGAAAAGAGGGAAGGTTAGGTGGCCCCTGGGGTTATGGACAACTCACCTGTCCTAGTGCCCCAGCCTCTCCCATTCAGCTTTCTAGGGAGAGCAGAGGGAAAACCCCTTAATTTAATGGCATTTGAAAAATGCTTGAACAGAGAACCCCACAGGCACCACTGACTGCTCTGGGTTTGTTCATTAAGGGGGCGACCATGGTCCCAGACCTGAGGTCTTAGAAAAAATAACAAACGGTTTCGCAGCCATCAGCGTGTGGGAAACACAATCAATAACTGAGGGTCAGAGGGAGGGGTGGGGCTTTTTAAACTTTGTTAATTGTGTTTCCTGCCAGGTGTGACCAGTCATCCTCTCAGGTGTGCCGTCCTGGAAGATGACTAGAGAAATTTAGTTAGTGTATACATCTTTTATTTTTGTCTTTGGCAGCCCTGTACTAAATAGCTATGTAAATTACAATTAATAAAAAAAAAAATTCCATATTTAAATTTTAATTTGAAATAACATTCATCATATATGACCATAAAATGAAAAAGCTTTATTCAGATAGCATAATTAATCCACCCAAACGTTAAAATCTTATATTGCCTTTTTCCAAGATACTAAGAGTAGAGAGAGGAGGCCGAGAGTAGAGAGAGGAGGCCGAGAGTAGAGAGAGAGATTACATCAATTTAAAAAATAAACAAAAAATAAACAAAATCGTAAATGCTTTATATTCTGTCAGGGTTTTTAAAAATGCAAATCCACTTGTCTGTGCAATCTATGGAATTAAAAAAAAAAATATTTTGATAATATAAATATAATGTATACAAAGAATATTTACAAAAACGTATGCATGTTTGTATGTCCCCACCACAGTATGTATGCATGTATGTATGCATGCATGTATGGCAAGCCACATTATGTATGTATGTCCCACCACTGTATGCAAGTATGTATGCAAGTATGCATGCATGTCCCACCACTGTATGCATGAATGCATGCATGGCACGCCACCATAATGTATGCATGTCTGTCCCACCACTGTATGTATGTCCCACCACTGTATGCATGAATGCATGCATGGCACGCCACCGTAATGTATGTATGTATGGCCACATTATGTATGTCCCACCACTGTATGCATGAATGCATGCATGGCACGCCACCATAATGTATGCATGTATGTCCCACCACTGTATGTATGTATGTCCCACCACTGTATGCATGAATGCATGCATGGCACGCCACCGTAATGTATGGCCACATTATGTCTGTCCCACCACTGTATGTATGCATGCATGTCCCACCCCTGTATGCATGTATGGCACGCCACATTATGTATGCATCACACCACTGTATTTATGTCCCACCACTGTATATATGCATGTATGGCACGCCACATTATGTATGCATTCACAGTATGTATGCATGTATGTATGTCTGTCCCACCACTGTATGCATGCATGGCACGCCATATTATGTATGTAAAAAAAATAATTACTACATTACCTGAATTCAAAGATGTAGAAGAAAAAAAAAAAGAAGTCTTCCAACGCACTGTAATAGCCACTCTTCTGTCCCTGTAAAGGTAATAAAAAAAAATTAAATATATATCATACATATACACACACATAAATATAGATATTGAAAATAAAAAAGATTCAAAACTAATGTAAAATAAAAAATACATTTGTGAAAATAAATATTAAAATTAAAATTTTAATCTTTTAACATACCTGTAAATATATGTATATATATTCTTATATTTCCCGTCCGTAATCAGAGAAAAATATGATCTACAGAAAAATAAAAATAAAAAATTATTTAGACAAAAAATAAATACATTTAAATATTTCTAATAATTGACAAATATAAAAGTACATTTTATAAAAAAAGTTGAAGATGAAAATTACTAAATTATAAAGTGAAAAAAATATTAAAAAAAAAACGAAGAAAAATAGAAAAAAAAAGAAAGTATTTTAAACAATTTGGAGTTGAAAAAAATATAAAAAAAAAAAAAACTTTATCAAACAACTACATAAAGATGATGGAACAAGCATTTTATACACAAAAAAGGTATATATTACAGCCGAATGGCTAACAGTAGAAATACAGTTGACACAGTAGATTACATTACACAAATATACAATCTAGGTATAATTAGAAACATAATCAGTCTAATTATAACATGTAATAAAGATTACTTACCTTTTGAATGAAGTGCAAGTCTGCAGGTGCTGAGTTTTTCGCGGTCCTCCTTTGTTTGTCCTTGTGCCTCGTGTGCTGGTATCGTAATGGCAAATACAGCAGCTTGCCCATTGTTAAAATGTCGATTTTGGACACGCCCTCATCACGTGACCGGCGTCTTCCGGCCGAAATCTCTCGAGATTTCGAGCTGACGGCGTCCCCCGTGGCTTCATGGGAGGAATGCAAAACAGCTCCCAGAAGTCATTGCGGAGTCGGGGGACAGCCGAAAACACGCCTACTCCCACGGGAGGACAGACCGGAAGCCAGAGGAAAAATCTGTAAGGCAAGTTAAATTATTTTTTTTTTTTTTTTTTTTTTAATGGTCATTGGTGCATCAGCATTGCTAACTGCTTTTAATAAGCTAAAGCAGTTTTTTGTAGTACCAAACCGCTTTAATGTGAAAAACTTTTGGTGTGATTAACAAAATGAGCTTAAATTTTCTGAATATGTTGGCATGGATAGAGTCTTCTGTTGTGTGAAGTTTCGGGGAAATTGGTTAAAACTTAAGGTCTTTTTTGTACGTTAAGCCACATTAAGCTCCCCAAAAATCAAGCTCAATGTCCCTAGTTTGCCTTGTGGAACACTGAATCGCATGAAACTTATTGGATAGGTTTGGTAAGTTGAGATCTTGAGCTGTGCAAAGTTTCAGGGCAATTGATTGAAGTTTAGGCACATTATGGTACATTAAGCGCTTTACATTAAATGTTTTAGCATTGTAAAATATAGCTTAATGTGAATAACTTTTGGTGTGTTTAACCAAATGAGCTGACATTTTTAGAATATGTTGGCATGTATAGAGTCTTCTATTGTGTGAAGTTTGGGGGAAATTGGTTAACATTTAAGGTCTTTTTTGTACGTTAAGCTCCCCAAAAAACAAGCTTAATGGCTCTAATTTGCCTTGTGGAACACCGAATCGCATGAAAGTTCTTGGATAGGTTTGGGAAGTTGAGATCTTAGGCTGTGCAAAGTTTCAGGGCAATCAATTGAGGTTTAGGCACTTTATTACACGTTAAGCTACATTAAGCCAATTTTCACATTAAATGTTTTAGCATTGTAAAATATAGCTTAACGTGAATAACTTTTGGTGTGATTAACCAAACGAGCTGACATTTTCAGAATATGTTGGCATGGATAGAGTCTTCGGTTGTGTGAAGTTTTGGGGAAATTGGTTAAAATTTAAGGTCTTTTTTGTACGTTAAGCCACATTAAGCTCCCCAAAAATCAAGCTTAATGTCCCTAATTTGCCTTGTGGAACACTAAATCGCATGAAACTTCTTGGATGTGTGGTAAGTTAAGATCGTGGGCTGTGCAAAGTTTCAGGGCAATTGATTGAGGTTTAGGCACTTTATTACACGTTAAGCTACATTAAGCCATTTTCACATTAAATGTTTTAGTAAGTCCCATCATGCATCCCTCTTTACATCCCCCCCATGCCCCACTGCGAGGCTCATGCGGACACACCAGAGACAAAAAAGGGACTCCGATTTCAGACTAGAGACACACACCAGCGGAGCCGGATACGCCAGACTGGGAGGTTGCCAGGATACATATTGAGATATACCCACATGCCGTTACCTTACAGTGGTAAGGGTACATCTATACGTTACGTTGCACAGGAGCCAGGAAGTCACCCATTATTATTCACACTGGGGCGGTTTGCAGGCGCTATTACGCTAAAAATAGCGCCTGCAAACCGACCCAAAACAGCTGTTGCTTTGTCTTCAGTGTGAAAGCCCGAGGGTTTTCACACTGAAGCGGTGAGCTTGCAGGACGCTGAAAAATGTCCTGCAAGCCACATCTTTGGTGCGCTGTAGGAGCGGTATATTTACTGCTCCTATAGCACCCCTTCCCATTGAAAACAATGGGGCAGCGCTCCGAACCCGCCCACAAAACGCCGCTGCAGCGGCGGTTTGCGAACGGTATTAACCCTTTTTCGGCCGCTTGCGGGGGGGTAAAACCGCCCGCTAGTGGCCGAAATGCGCCTAAATATAGCGCCGCTTTACCGCCAGTGCCCCCAACCCCCCTGTGTGAAACCAGCCTTAGAGAATTGCCACCAGTATGTATGTATGTATGTATGTATGTATGTATGTATGTATGTATGTATGTATGTATGTATATATATATATATATATATATATATATATATATATATATATATATATATATATATATATATATATATATATGTATATATATGTATATATGTATGTATGTATGTATGTATGTATGTATGTATGTATATATATATATGTATGTATGTATGTATATATATATATATATATATGTATATATATATATATATATACATACACACATATATATATATATATATATATATATGTGTTTTTTTTTACATATCTGTTTTATGAAGAATTATCTGAACATGTGACACGCTTATTATCATATTGACATTTTAACTGTTTTATATGGAAACTACAGGGCATGCGACTCGTTTCTATAGTACCTAGGATTTGTTATATATTGACCTAGATTATTGCCCATCTTGTACGGAGCACTTTTGCACATTATTTACGTTCATAGCACGGCACTACCTTTACATATATATATAAAAAAAATTATATATTTTTTTTATTTTTTTGGGGGGTTCTGATATTTCCTTCAGTGTTGCAGCATATTGATTAATACACATATTTGGTAGCGCGGGAATATCACCTTATTGTATTTCCAGAACACTACAATGACACTCCCAATGGCAACGCAAAAAATATTTCAACTGTGTCTAAACATTTTAGAACAGTTCATGGTGGTAACCTGGAGTCACTTTGCGGCCTAGAACAGGTGAGAAGATCTGTTGGGGGGGGGGGGGGGGAGATACACACCATACCCTATTTCAGCAGGGGGTGTGGTGGATACACAGATTGAATACTCGATTTCCTAGTGGAATGAACAGAAGAATGGATGCAAATGTTTTTAAAATACAAAATTTGATTCCACAATGGGTCAATTTTTTCCCTAGGAGTTCTCAGCCTGTTTCCATTTTCCCTCCCCTCATTCTCAGGTTCTGCCAACTTCAAATGATTTTAACTTTAAATTGGATTGTACCCCCCTTTTTTGAAGGAATGGATATCTTTTCTATATAAACTTTATTTTATTGTAAATCTGTATGCTATGGAGGAAGGCTCCGGCCGAAACATGTTAGCACTTTAGATGTCGCACTGCTGTTCGTGCTCAATAAAGATTTAAGAAAAAGCAATCGAGTTGCTGGCATTTCTTGCTATTTTGATGTTTATGGGACACAACAAGCCTGAGCACTGTTATTCAGCTCATCATTCTATAATCATGCAGTAGAGCTTGGGTGAGTTTTTGTCTACATTACTCCATAGCACAGTGGGTCGTTGACTGAGCAGCTCATACAGTCTAAAAACATCTTCCATTCCATATATGAATGACATTCTGTGATGGGAGGTGGTGTGGATGAACATCACAACCTCCCTTCTTCCAATCACAGAACACCTTGCATTCATTGCCGATACATTTAAATTAAGTCTTCTTTGACCTTTGAGTCACAAATAGGCTAAAACACAATGCAGAATTTCGCTCTTCGTTTTGCATAAACAACTGATTTTCAAGGCAGGCTTGGATCTGCTGGGTGGTGCTCCTTGTAATTTTCCCCAGAAAGCTGTGCACACTTTACAATATCCAGGTGTCATCTCAGAAAGTGCAGCAAAAATTGGGACTTGCGCACACACACACACACATAAAAAATCTCAAAATCACAGAATGCAATATATATATATATAAAATAAAGAAAAAAAGAAAAGTTCATTTATGCAATGTAAACGTTTTATTAAAAAATGTGAAACATTTTAAATAAGGTTAAAAACATGTCTGCTGGCATAAAGCAATACATTATTCACATTTAAAATTTTTGAAAGCAAAGATCCGGATCATGAGACTATATACAAATACATCTTCTTATCTGACTCACACGATTCCACTGGCTCTGAATCCGAATCCATATCAGTTACTTTGATTCTAGTTTTAAAAAGACACAAAAAGAAAAATTATTCAAGTGACAAACATATTGTACACAGCAAAAACTATTTTTCATTACCCCTTCTCATAATCCCTTTCCCTGCTTCTTTATCCATTAATAAACAGAGTTTTATACCCCCAGTGACAGAAGATGAGGATGGTGAGTTCTTATGGGCAGTCCTCTCTGAGTATAAAACCCCCTCTCTATAGGCCTTCAGTCACAAGCAGTGTCAAAAGGATAATTTCCATAGAGGGGAGGGTGCGGTGTCCCTCAATGAACTCAGAGAATGGGATTTTACAGTGAGAGAAAAAAAAAATTAAAAAAAAAAAACAGTTCTTAGGTTTGATGGACACAGCTGCTGCTTCTTTACCCATTACCAAACAGGAAATTCCTCAAGCAGTGCCACAGCGAGGGGTGGGAAACCAAACTAATGGAGAAATAACCCAGGACAACATGCCAACACTTCAAACCACCCCAAAGGGTGCCTGAGAGTCCTAAACAGCAGCGTTCAAAACTAGCATCCAAGGATGCCAACACATTAACTTTATAGAATTTAGTAAAATGTGTGCATAGACAACCAGGTTGCTGTTTATGAACAGACACCAGATGTCGGAACGCCCAGGAGGCGCTAACTGCCCTGGTAGATTGTGCTGCAACAGGGAAAGGGAGATTCCGACTCTTAAAAAGGCATATGCCTGCACAATTATCCACCAAATTCAACAACAAGGGCAGAATAGACCACCATGCCCTTCTTCGGACCGTCCATAAGCACAAAGAGAATTGGACCTCTGAAAAACTGAAACTCGATCCAAGGAGTGCAAGGTCAAGGACACAGGGAAGAAAGGATAAAAGTCTCATTCAAGCTAAAATCTGACACCACCTTCAGAAAACTGTGCAAAACTAGATAAGGCGGCAATGGAGGACAAGACTGCAAACACTGACACCCGCTAAAGAGATAATGACTAGGAAGGCAACTTTCTGCATAAGCGTAAGCAAGGGAATAACCCGGGTGCTCTCAAAAGGGAGGCTTCAATCACGCCAAGTGCTTGGGTGGGGGTCAACGCAGACTTCCTGAGTGGCAGGAAGTCCTGGTGTGAAAGCATGGTGGACTCCACCATGTCCAACAGGGAAAAGCGAGACTCTGCCGAAAGGAGCAAGTCAACCAGGTAACTGATCAGAGTGATCCCTAGTTGTTTCAGCAAGACTAGGGCCAAGGCCAAGACCTTGACAGATACCTGAAGAGTGGGGGCCAGAACAAAGGGCAGCGATACAAACTGATAATGTGCATCCCAGATAGAACAGCATAGGGTACACAGATATCCTTAGCAGATGGGAATGTACAGGCAAATGTCTACAGATGCCCAAAAAGAAAAGAACCCCCTGGTAAAGGGAGGCCACAACCGAATAAAATGTATTTCAGTTTGAACTTATGGACCCGCACTAAGGCATTCAGGGCCTTGAGATCCATGATAACCGTATGTCTTGGACTGTGAACAGATAGGATAAAATAACCGCTCTGACTCGAGCACCAAGACAATCCCCCCCACAAAAGGAACAGAACAGATCTTGCACAGCCCCGTACAGGGCCCGCAGATGGTCCGGTGAGAGCTGCAGATTGGAGGGAAAGAACCAATCTGGTGGAAATTCTCCGACTATTCTAAGCCAAGGCAAAATGGCAGCTCCGCAAACATGGCCGCTGGTCGATCAGAGCCACCTGGTGGCTGCCCGTGAGCTCCCTGGAATCAGAGGCGAGGTAGAGAAGGTAGGTTCCAGCTCCTCAGCCCAGGGACACCGGAGCAGCAGGATGGCCAGAGGACAGTCACAGAGGGAGAAGGCAAGACCAACCACCCCGGGGAGTAACTGCGCCCCACATGGCATCAAGAGATGGGAAAGGGCATCTACTTACCAATCCAGCAGAGCGTGCTGGTAAGGCTCCCGTGATAGACCCTTCTCTCCTGTGGGACCACAAGTCTAAGCAGAAAAACAAGTCCATACTCCTGAAGACACTAGGCAGGAATAACTAAAGGCCTTTAGCAGAGAGAGAGAGGGTTTTATGCCCAGAGAGGACTGCCCTTAGGAGGTGCTGAGACTCTTTTTGCCTAGTGTCCTACTCCTGTAGATGGGGCTATAAAACCCTGTTTGGTAATGCATAAAGAAGAAGCAGCTGTGTCCATCAATGAATGCAAGAGAAAGCAATGTAGTAGAAAAAAGCTGCAAGACTTAACATTCCCTGATCGGGTTATAGCAGAGCAGATGGCAATCATGTCTTTGGGCACCTTCAGACTGGTCAGGCAAATGTTTCATCCTGGCTGTTCAATATTCAGAGGGATGGACAGTTATATACACCCAACACAAGTGATGATTAGTCGTAGAGTATCTATAAAATCAGGTATTTTTTAACCACTTTCAGACCGGACCAATTTGCAGCCAAAGGACCAGGCCCCTTTTTGCGATTCGGCACTGCGTCGCTTTAACTGACAATTGCGTGGCCGTGCGACGTGGCTCCCAAACAAAATTGACGTCCTTTTTTCCCCATAAATAGAGCTTTCTTTTGGTGGTATTTGATCGCCCCTGCGGTTTTTATTTTTTGCGCTATAAACAAAAATAGAGCGACAATTTTGAAAAAATGCATTTTTTACTTTTTGCTATAATAAATATCCCCAAAAAATATATTAAAAAACATTTTTTTCCTCAGTTTAGGCCGATACGTATTCTACATATTTTTGGTAAAAAAAAAAAAAAAAAAAAATCGCAATAAGCGATTATTGATCGGTTTGCGCAGAAGTTATAGCGTTTACAAGATAGGGGATAGTTTTATAGCATTTTTATTAATAATTTTTTTTTTTTATTAGTAATGGCGGAGATCTGCGATTTTTTTTGTGACTGCGACATTATGGCGGACATATCGGACATTTTTGACACATTTTTGGGACCATTGTCATTTTTACAGCAATTAATGCTATTTAAATGCATTGATTCCTGTAAAAATGACACTGGCAGTGAAGGGGTTAACCACAAGGGGGCAGTGTAGGGGTTAAGTAGGCCTAGGGGTGTGTTTCTTACTGTGGGGGGGCGTGGCTGTCAGCTAGTGAATGCTGATCTCTGCTCCAATCACAGGGAGCAGAGATCGGCGTCACTAGTTGCTAGGCAGAACGGGGAGATGCTGTTTATCTCGGCATCTCCCCGTTCAGCCGTCCCGTGAGACGATCGCGGATGTCCCCGCGGCGATCAAGTCCATCATAACCCATTCTTACTATATACTGCCAAGCCACTGTTGCCTATATTACAAATTCTAGTGCACATATGATGCAACAAAGAACATTCCCTAGATCTTGATGAACAACCACACTTCAAAAAAACACATCACCTAAGCACTGTCTACTGGCTGATTGGCCCAAAGGCAACAAAAAGTACAAAATGGATAGGGGTCTACATAGTAACATGAGGGACATCATCATTAGCTGCGTACACATTTGTATTTTCTCCTTCTCAGAGCAGAACCTTTAAAATTGAAGACATCAAAGAGGCTGCCAAACAGCTTTAATATGTTTATATGAAATTCTGTTAGATTTGCTGGATAAAGACAACCTGGTCGATTTACAAAGCATTGTTTCACAGTGGATATAGAAAAGAATCAACCCCATTTAAAAATCACATTTTGTTACTTTGCAGCCTGAAATTAAGTCACAGTTTTTGTTTTATCCAGCTGTATTTACTTGGCGCAACTTATAACATCCAAGTGAAAAATAGAACGCCAACATGACAGAAAAATATATAATAATAATAATGCAAAAAACAGAATCAGAGTTGAGAAGAGGACTACCCTTGTGTCAGTATTTTGTTAAACCACCTTTTGCTCAAAATTACATTTCTTTAGTTTCTCTACTAACTTTGTACATCTAGACTTTGCAATATTTGCCCGCTCTTCTTTGCAGAACTGCTCAAGTTCAGTTAGATTTGATGGTGACCGTTTGTGGACTGCAGTCTTCAAGTCATTCCACAGATTTTCAATTGAGTTAAAGTCTGGTCTCTGCCTAAGCCATGCAAGAACATTCACCTTTTTCTCATTCAACCACGTGTACTAAATTTTTGCTGTGCGCGCTTTGGGTCATTATGTTGGAAGGTAAACCTTCCCAATGACAACTTTCTGGCAGAGGGCAGCAGATTCCTCAAGAACGTAACAGTATTTTCCCCCGTCCATTTTTCCTTCTATCCTGACAAGTGCTCCAGTCCCTGCTACTGGGAAACACCCCCATAACAGGATAGTATCATCTCCATGCTTTACTGTAGGAATGGTGTTTTTTGGATGGTGAGCTGTATTTGATTTCTGCCAGACATATCGTTGGGTGTTGTAGCCAAATATTGAAATTTTAGTCTCATCTGACCAGAACACCTTTTTCGATGTGGGTTCGGAATCTTGCAGGTGAGTTTTAGCAAAGCTCCGTCTTGACTGCATGTGGCCTTTTTCTTGCAACCTCCCACAAAAGCCCAATTTTCAGAGAATTTGTGATATTGTTGTCACATGCACAATGACCACTCTGTCCAAAATTTCTGCAACTGCGTCCCAATCAAGGGAAGGGCTGTGTTGTACCAAATACCTTCCACTTGAAGGCATTGATAAAGCCTTTGAAATTTTTCGGTATCCATCTCCTGACTTGTGCCTGTCCACAACAATGCTCCGGGAGGCCGGGTTCACACTGGTACAACACGACAGTGGTACGACTGGGGATTTGAGTTTGGCTTCATGCTGGTAAAATGACGTTTAGGAGCAGTTGGGCATTTTTTTCAACTGCTCCTGAACCCTCCTCTATGTTATCTTATCAATACATGTACACTGGTTCGTTTCTAGGCAGTTGTGTTTAGAGGCTTTTTTTGGAACCCCAAAAAAAAATAAAAAAAAATAAAAATGCGTTCAAAAGCTGTGTTTAGAGGCATTTCAAATGCTGTTTACAGGCATTTTAAATTTTTGGCTATTTTGAAAAAAAAAAAAAAAAAAAAATTATTTTTCTCAAACGCTTCAACAGTTGTATGGCTGAACTCGCATTAGATTTGCACAGAAAAAAAATAGCAGGGACTTGTTCCTCCCCGCACTAGAATCGGATCGCATGGGTGTTCTCACTCATAAAACCTTGGACAGAGGAGTGGCTGTGGTATACGTGGATTTTTCAAAAGCGTTTGCCAAAGTTTCCCACACGTGGCTCATGTGTAAGGTAAAGTCTACAGGCTTGGAAAGATTAATTTGTAAATGGATAGAAAATTGGCTAAAAAAAAAAAAAAAGACAGAATTCAGGGGGAGTTGTGGTTAATGACTTACTCTGAATGGTCTAAGGTTGTCAGTGGTATAAAAAAAAAAAAAAAAAAAAAAAAAAAAAAAAAAGGGGGGGGGGGGGGGTTTGGGACTTTAAATGAAGCAGGTTATCAGTGGTGTACCCCAAGGTTCAGTGCTGAGAACCCTACTTTTTAATATCTTTATAAATGATATAGGGTCTGGGATTAAAAGGAACATTTCTGTCTTTGCAAATGACACCAAGCTATGTAGGGAAATAACGTCCTTACAGGATGTCTCCAACTTACAAGCCAACCTCAATGCAATGTCCAATTTGGAAACTAAGTGGCAAATGAGGTTTAATGCTGATAAATGTAAAGTTATGCACTTGGGGGCTAAGAAAATGCATGCATCATACATACTGGGGGGGGGGGGGGGGGGGTACAACTGGGGGAATCAATGGTGGAGAAGGATCTGGGGGTTTTGGTAGATCATAAGCTCAATAATAGCATGCAATGCCAAGCTGTGGTTTCCAAAGTGAGCAGAGTCTTTTCTTGTATTGAGAGGTATGGACTCCAGAGATTAAAGTGGTTCTGCACCCATTTCATTTAGTAAATCTCTTTGCCTTCCAAATCAGGCAAAGAGTACTAAATGAAATGTGTTTTTTTTTTTTTTTTTTTTTTTTTTTTTACTTACCTTGTAATTGATGACTTCCGGTCTTGTCTCTCTTCGGCGGTGGGCGGGGTCTCTGCGTCTATCGTCGTCAGGCCGCACTGTCTCCTGGGATCTGGTGTCATTGTTCCCAGGAGTCAGTGCGGACATCTTCCGAAATCTCGCGAGATTTCGGACACATCTTCCGAAATCTCGTTAGATGTCGGCAGATGTGCCGTTACTGCGCACGCGCGAATAACGGCGGTGCATGCTGTGCCATCTAAAGTGCCTGTGGGGGTTTCACATGCCCACAGGCAAGATGGCCCCCAGCACAAAAGAAGAAGATGAGGAACTTCATCGGACGAAAACCGGCGGCGATCGAGATGGAAGATGGAACAGGTGAGTCCCCCAATAAAGGTAAGCATCCTTTGTATACCCCCCCCCCCCCAAAAAAAAAGTGCAGAACCGCTTTATTTTAACATTTTGCCCCTGTACAAATCATTAGTAAGACCTCATCTGGAATATGCAGTTCAGCTTTGGGCACATTCTCAAAAAGGGATATCAGGGGAATTGGAGAAAGTGAAGAGACGGGCAACCAAACTGATAAAAGGGATGGAGGAGCTCAGTGATAAGGAAAGATGAGAGGAACTGAATCTAGTCCCTCTTGAGAAGAGATTAGGGGGGCATATGATCAACATGTACAAATACATAGGTGGTCCATAGCATGAACTTTGTGTTGATTTATTCACTTTAAGGTCATCACAGAGGACAAGGGGGCACTCTTTACGTCTATACGGAAAGGTTTCTTCAAAGTAAGAGCTGTGGAATAGACTCCCTCCAGATGTGGTTCTGGCAAGCTCAGTAGATTGCTTTAAAAAAGGCCTGGATTCTTTCCTAAATGTACACAATATAACTGGGTACTAACATTTATAGGTAAAGTTGATCCAGGGAAAACCAGATTGTCGATTGGGCGATCAGGAAGGATTTTTTCCCCCTGCTGTAGCAAACTGTAGCATGCTTTTGCTGGGGTTTTTTTGCCTTCTTCTGGATCAACTGTGGGTATAGGTTTGTGTATATAGGATTGTATTTTACATTTTTATTTTTTTCTCGGTTGAACTTGGACTTTTTTCAATCTATGCAACTATGAGTTTGCACTGCGATCTGTGAATCGATCTGGGGGTGTCATTAAAAGAATAGTTATTATTATACACAAATTATATAGCGCCAACAGTTTACGCAACGCTTTACAATGTAGCGGGAGGACAGCACAATTACAGTACAGTTCAATACAGAAGGGACAGGAGGGCCCTGCTCGTAGAGATTACATTCTAAAAGGGAGGGGTTTGTGGTACAAAAGGTAATAGATGCAGGGAATGATTTGATAGGGGGTGGCTCTGGGACAGTTGTTAGTTGGGTGTGGGATAGGCTTCCCTGAAAAAATAGGATTTTTGTACTCACCGTAAAATCCTTTTCTCTGTAATTCACCGACCGACACAGCTCCTCTCTGTAACAAATGGGTTGTTAGCCTTATCACTAGGAGAATACTAGGCATAGTTGTAATACAACACTCAGAACTCTTAGTTCCGCCCAGGGGGCGGTCCCTTGGTTAACAACCCCCCTGTCTGCAGACAGACCTCAGTACGTCAACAAGCAGTATAACAAAGATAAAAAGGAGGGGCGGGTGCTGTGTCGGTCGGTGAATTACAGAGAAAAGGATTTTACGGTCAGTACAAAAAATCCTATTTTCTCTTATATTCACCGACCGACACAGCTCCTCTCTGTAACAAATGGGACGTCCCCAAGCAGTGCCAAACGAGGGGTGGGAAAACAGCATAAAAACTTCATCCACCGTGGCAAGTGGGAACTAGTGAAACTTTACCCACAAAAAACAACAGTGCTGGAAAAACCACCACAAAAATCAGGGTATCCCCAACAGGAGTGATCACCCAAAACCGCATCAAACTGCGGAAGTAATGCAACAGTGCATTAACATAACAGTACTGTGTTTTTCTCGAAAAACCAGTAAAAGAAAAAAAAATAAATAAAAAAATTAAAATATATTGCATATTCAATTGCAACTACATGGCTGCCTGCAAAACTTTGAAGCCAAAACAGGCATCAACCGATGAACTTGGTAAACGTGTGGACAGACGACCAGGTGACCGCTTTACACACCTGAGCGGCAGACGCTTGGTGTCGGAAAACCCAAGACATTCCGATTGCCCTTGAGGAGTGGGCCGTGACCGGAAAGGGGGGCACCTGCCGCTTCCAGGCGTAGGCTTGCGCTACAGTCTGTCCGATCCACCTGGAAATGGCGGCCGACGAGATCGCCATGCCTTTCATTGGACCAGCCACCGAAACAAACAGTGAGTCCAACTTCCAAAAGGGAGCTGTGGCAGACAAATACACCTCAAGAGCCCGAAGCACATCCAGAGCGCGAAGGGCCACCTCCTTAGGATGCTTTGGCTTAGGACACAGAGATGGCAATACAATGTCCTCATTGATATGAAAAGCCGAGACCACTTATGGTAGAAAAGACGGTTGCGGACACAACACCACCTTATCCTTGTGGATAACCAGATAGGGTGACTTGCAAGACAAGACCGCCAGTTCCGAAACCCTCCTGGCCGATGTGATGGCCACTAGGAAGGCCACCTTCAGGGAAAGTCAACAGGGGAATCTTCCTGATATTTTCAAATGGCGGTTTTTGTAGCGCCAACACCCGGTTTAGATCCCAAGGGGGTAGCGGTGGACGCACCAGAGGGACTACATGTCGTACCCCGCTGAAAAAAAAGACAGCTAATGCTGAAATTTGCCCTTTAATGGTGCTTAATGCCAATTTCTGGTCTACTCCTTGCTGAAGAAAAGCAGGATCCTGGATATGGAAAAGGAGCATGGATGCCATCCTTTCTCCTCACACATGGAGATGTAGGCCTTCCAGGTACGATGGTACATCTTCCGAGAAGATTTCCATGCTCTCAACGCAATTGGGATCACCGAGTCCGACAGACCCCGGTTCCTCAACACCTGGCTCTCAAAAGCCATGCCGTTAAAATCAGCGATGGTAAAGCAGGATGGAGAATCAGACCTTAAGACAGAAGGTCCTCTCGCAGCGGCAGTCGTCACGAGCGTCTGCCACCAGACGCACCAGGTCTGCGTACCAGGGACGCTGCGGACAATCTGGGGCAACCAGTATCACTGGGATCCCCACAGCTTCCACCCTGCGAAGCAGACATGGTAACAGTTTCAGTGGAGGAAAGGCGTAAATCAGCTAGTACTGATCCCACGGAGCCACCAGCGCATCTGACGTGTCGGCCCATGGATCTCTTGTCCTGGACACGAATCTTGGCACCTTCCGATTGATACGGGAGGCCAGCAGATCCACGCCTGGTGTGCCCCCACCTCAGGCACAGTAACCTGAATGTCTCCGGATGTAATGACCATTCCCCAGGGTCCAGAACCTGTCGACTCAAACAGTCCGCCTGCCAGTTCTCCACTCCCGGGATGTAAATGGCTCACAGGGCCGGTACGTGTCGCTCTGCCCACCAAAGTATGTGAGCGACCTCCCGTGCAGCGGCTGAGCTTCTTGTCCCCCCTTGGTGATTGACTTATGCCACGGCCGTGGCGTTGTCTGACTGGGTCCTGATCGGACGCCCTTGCAGTCTCATCGACCATGTAGAGAGACCGAATCAAAGGGACCTCAACCACCAGATCAGTGAGTATCTGACTGACTCACCTGGATCTGTCAATCCAGGGACAACTGAGATTTGTCCTATTTTGTCAAAATCTTCTTCTGCAGGACTCTGGTGTGGAACTGGGCATAAGGTACTGCCTTGAAGAAGGCTACTATGAGTCCCAGTACTCGCATGTAAAAGCGGAGCGACGACCACTTGTGGTTCATCCGCTGTTTTACCACAGATCTGAGAGTCTGCATTTTGCATGAAGGGAGAAACACTCTTGCTTCCCTGGAGTCCAGCCGCAAGCCTAGGTACTCCAGACGCTGGGTCGGCACAATCACCGACTTCATTAGGTTCAACAGCCACTCAAATTCTTGCAGGGTCTGCATGGTGATCGCCACATCCTCGTCTAATACTGAGGCGGAAGATCGTCTAGGTATCGCATGATCGCGATCCCATGTTGCTGTAGCAACGCCAACACTGGATCCAATACCCTGATAAAGACTCGGGGGGCTGAAGGCAGACCAAAGGGACGAGCCACAACTGGTAGTGGGCTTCCCCGACTGTAAACCGCAGCAACTTTCGATGCCGAAGGCATATGGGTATGTGCAGGTACGCATCCTGGATGTCTAAGGACGCCAGGGAGTCCCCTTGATGGAGTGCAGCGACTACTGAGCGCACCGATTCCATTCGGAACCTCAACACTTTTACAAAGTGATTGAGGGCTTTTAGGTCCAAGATAGGCCATACCCCTTCCTTCTTGGGAACCACAGATTTGAGTAGAATCCCTGGAAGCGTCTGATTCCGGAACCTGTACAAATCACCCCGCACTTCAGCAAATCCCTTACCGCCCCCAAGAGGGCCTCCCGGCGAGCCGGGGATACGGGCATGCTGGAGGGGAAGAACTGTTTGGTGGCCAAGAGAGAAACTCTATCTTGTAGCCTGTGGAAATCAGATCGCAGACCCATTGGTCGGACAACCGTGAGGACCACCGTGCTGCAAACTCCCGAAGGCGACCCCCCGCCCGAGATATGGGTGGGGGCAATCTTCGTGCGGTAGCACTTTTATTCGCAGGCTTGTTAGGCTTGCGGTTCCAGGGACGACTTTGATCGTCCATGGACGTCCTGTCGGGCTTGGACGCTTTGTCGAAGCTCCGGGCGGACGAAAAAAACGTTTGTGAGCGGAAAAGGAGGGCCCTTGCCTACGGCGTGGCTCCTTAGCCTTCCTGGCCTGTGGGAGTAGTGTACTCTTACCCCCGGTGGCATTTTCAACAATGTCATCTAATGAGGCTCCAACGAGCCGGTTGCCAAGGAAGGGAAGATCCGTCCGGGCTTTTTTGGATGCCTGGTCAGCAAACCAGCATTTTAGCCAAATCAGGCGCCTCAGCACCACAGCTGACACTGAAGCCCTGTATAACAGAGGGAGAGTATCCAGGGCCGCGTCACAGATGTACTTAAGGCCTTGCACTAGTTGGTCTGCTAGTTCCACGCAGACAGGAGAAGCCCGTTGCTCTCCCAATTCGTGGTGCAAAACTTTTGCCCACTCAGTGTCTGCAACATAAGTGCGGATGCCAGTACTGGTCGCACGGCTGACCCCACCACCGTAAACTAGGAACGAGCCACTGCCTTTGCCTTCCTGTTCGTGGGATCCTTGAATGCAGGAGTCCCCTCAACCGTGATCGTGGTTACTTTATTTAACCTGGATACTGGGGGGTCCAAGACCGGAGGAGCCGACCATCTTTGAGAAGGCTCTCCTCAAAAGGGTAACGCACCGTCATGTATTTGGGGACCAAAGGTCCGTTGCGGGCGACCCCATTCCCTGTAAATAAACTTGTCAAAATAAGTCAGATACGGGAACACCTTAGGTGAACATGCTGGCTTGCGGGACCCAAAAGGGACCGGTACATTAGCAGAGGAATCTGCTGGCTCCTGAATCTTCAGGGAATCACGCACAGCTGTGATAAGTGCTCCAACAAGCGCTTTGTCGCGCCCCGGACGGGGACTCATCCTCCGGTCCGAAACGGCCCTGGTCAGCGTCATCTGACAAGACAGAACAGGGGTCACCAGCCTCAGCAGGACCCGAGTCTGCGTCAGCGCTCTCCCCAGAGGAGGGGGGGTGGGGGGGGGGGGGGGGGGGGGGGTGGGGGGGGGGGGCCGGGGCCTCTTTAGTGCACCTTCTTCCCACGCACCGCCTCCATCTTGGCAACAAGTTAATTGAGGACCGCCGTCAGGGTGTCCATGGGTACTGCGCAATCCGCAGGTGACCCGGTTACAATTGCCTGGATTCCGGGGGAAGAAACACCAGTTTCTGAAGCCATGCTGACCCCATCCTGTCTGCCACCCGAAGTGGACTTAGGACAGTGACAGTCCCGCCCTCCTTGCCACCGCTGACTGAGGGTCTCTTTCCGCCGGATTCACCACCTTGAGGAGTTCTGCGCTGTCCACAAGTAGTGCCTGTAGTCCCTGAGTGCTCCCAAGTGCAGAGGAAACAAAAACTGTGTCTGTGTCAGCTGCTAGAATGAGTGCTAAAAGGTTCTAGAAATGTGCTTTAGCTTCAATAAAATGGCTGCCCAGCGTCCAGTACACAGACAGGAAACACAGGGAAAATGGCTGTGAGCACACACGAGTCATGCTGCTGCTAGAGAACACTGAGAACGTGTTCAGACTTCCAGAAAATGGCCGCCAGTGTCCTGAATAGGAGATCACTTGGAAAATGGCCGCTGGAGTCCAGGAAGGCAATCTGCCCTTGCCCACACCTAAAATGGCCGCCAGCAGCTCCATGAGGTACAGAAAGCAAAGATGATAGCAGAAACACAGCACCGCACCAGACCACAGCAGATCCTCACAGGCACCTTCCGGGAGCATAACCCACAGAACCCAGGACACCCCCAGCCAGCCAGCATCTCAGGTGAGAGCCCACAAAGATCCCTGTATATACAGACATACACCGCTCAGCAGCCACATGCAGCACCCCACCAGGGAGGGGGGAGGGAAGATAGGGACTGGAGAGGGAAGATAGGGACTGGAGAGGGAAGATAGGGACTGGAGAGGTTAGAGAGGGAGGAGAGGAACCTCCGAATCGACCTCCCAGGGAATGCCCAGCTGCTCAGCCCCACCGAGGCAGGGAGAGCTGTACTTACCAGTCCTGAAGAGCTGGGAGACATTCCACTGCAGAACTACTCACTAATCAGTATAGGGTAGCTGCTAGGCCTCGGCATACTGTGACTCAGACATCAGTAGCCCGGTCATATGTACGCCCCGGAGCATAAAAGCTCACCGACCACCTCTGGAGCTGAGGTTTCGTCGTGGCCTGCCGAGCCGTAGCTGCGACCTGCACACGCTCGATGGCCGGACTGGGGAGACTACAAGGATAAGGGTATCCAGCCTGTCACCCAGCCGGCTGTTGATAGTAGATCACAGGATCAGTCATCTTGCGCAAAAAGCCAAGCTTCTGCATAAAAAAAAAAAAAAAAAAAAAAAAAAAAAAAAAAAAAAACACGAACCGATGCGCCCGCAGGGTTCCTAGGTCTTTCTCCTTTACTAGGCAAAATAAAACTGAGGTCTGTCTGCAGACAGGGGGGGGGGGGGGGGTTGTTACCCAAGGGACCGCCCCCTGGGTGGAACTAAGAGTTCTGAGTGTTGTATTACAACTATGCCTAGTATTCTCCTAGTGATAAGGCTAACAACCCATTTGTTACAGGGAGGAGCTGTGGCGGTCGGTGAATATAAGAGAAAGGGAGTTTTCAGGGATCTCCTAAAAAGGAGGACAGGTTAGAGGCTGATCGGACATACCGGGGCAGGGAGTTCCAGAGGATGGGAGAGGCTCTGGAGAAGTCCTGAAGGCGAGCATGGGAGGAGGTAACAAGGGATCTAGAGAGCAGTAGGTCCTGGGAATAGCGGATGGGACGATTTGGGCGATATCTGCAGATGAGGTTGGTAATGTAGCTGGGGGCGATGTTGTGGATGGCCTTATATGTTGTGGTTAGCATTTTTTATTTTATACGGTGGGGTAGGGGAAGCCAGTGAAGGGATTGGCAGAGAGGAGCAGCAGTCACGGATTGGTTAGTGAGGTGTATTAGTCTAGCAGCAGCATTCATAATAGACTGAAGGGGGGATAGCCTGCGTAAGGGTAGGTCATTAAGGAGAGAGTTGCAGTAGTCAAAGCGGGAAATAATCAGGGAGTGAATAAGTTGCTTTGTGGTGTCAGTCAGGAAGGGTCGAATTCTGGAGCTGTTTCAGAGGTTAAGGCAGAAGGATTTAGCCAGTGATTGGATGTGGGGGCTGAAGGAGAGGTCAGAGTCAAGGATTACACCCAGCACCCTGGCATGTGTGGAGGGACCAATGGTTGTGCTGTTGATCTTAATGGTAAAGTCATTGGGGGGGGGGGGGGACCAGGAAGGAGGAACTATAACAAGCTCAGTTTTAGAAAGATTGAGTTTCAGAAAGTGGTTCGACATCCATACCGATATGTCATTCATTACGTTTGAGATCCGTGAGAGCGAGGGGGTGAGTTGAGGAGTGGAGAGATAGATCTGGGTGTCGCCGGCGTAGAGGTGGTATTGGAAGGAGGAGGAGGTATAGAGCGAGAATAGGATGGGCCCAAGGACGGTGCCTTGGGGTACCCCAACATATAGAGGAAGATGAGATTGAGTTGTACACTGAAAGTGCATTGAGATAGGTAGGAGAACCAGGATAAAGCAGAATCACGGAGGCCAAAGGAGTGTAGTTTGCTGAAGAGGAGCAGGTGGTCAACTGTGTCGAGGCAGCAGAGAGGTCTAAGAGTATGAGTATGAGTATGAGTATGAGTATGAGTATGAGTATTGAGTATGAGTATTGAGTAATGGCCATTGGTTTTAGCAGTTAGAAGGTCATTGGTGAGTTTTAGTATGGCAGTAGGGGGGGGGGGGGGGGGGGGTCGAGAAGGTTGTTGTCCGTGAGGTAGCCACTCATTCGGTCATGGGAAAGGCGTTTGATGAGCTTGGAGGCAAACGGGAGCAGGGATGGGTCTTAAGTTATTCAAACAGGTGGGGTCTAGTGAGGGTTTTTTTATTTATTTATTCTCTTTTTGCTAGCGGCTGAATAGCGCCGCTAAAATTATGGTAAATCGCCACTAAAACTAGCAGTGTTTTACCGTCAATGCCTGCCCGCTCCAGTGTGTAAGCAGCCTTGAGTAATAAGTGATACAGAAAATTTCGTACATTTTATTAAACAAAAAACAAACCCCCAATCAGTTCACTAGTATGTATAATTTAAAAAAATCTTAAAGCGGAGCTCCACCCTAAAGTGGAACTTCCGCTTATCGGATTCCTCCCCCCCTCCGGTGTCACAATTGGCACCTTTCGTGGGGGGGGGGGGGGGGGGTGACGGGGGGGGGGGGGGGGGGGGGAGGGGTGACGTCACCGCGGGGCTCCCTCCTCCTCCCTCGGCCGCCGGGCTAATAGGGGAGAGGAGCGGGGCCTCGCGCATGTGCAGTAGGGTTCCCGGCGTGAAGCCGAAAGGCTACACTGCCGGATTACCTTACCCGCAATGGCGGCGGCAGCACCCGACAGCTGATGGAGACATCAGCTGCGGTGCCAACATCGAGGGACAGCAGGACAGGTAAGTGTCCATTTATTAAAAGCCAGCAGCTGCAGTATGTGTAGCTGCTGGCTTTTAATTTTTTTTTTTTCCCGGAACACCCCTTTAAATATTAAATACACAAAAACAGGTAATCAAAACTTTTGGACAAAGAAAAAAAAAAAAAAAAAAAAAAAAAAAAAAGGGCTAACTTAACTTTTTTTTTTTTTTAAATCAGTGTATTTTTTTCCAAAAAAAACGCGTTTAAAAGACCGCTGCGCAAATACCATGTGACATAAAATATTGCAACAACCGCTATTTTATTCCCTAGGGTCTCTGCTAAAAAAATATATATAATTTTTTGGGGGTTCCAAGTGATTTTCTAGCAGAAAATACAGGATTTTTACTTGTAAGCAACAAGTGTCAGAAAAGATTTAGACCTTAAATGGTTTTTATTTTTTTATCAGCACAATCGGCCAATGCCGAATAAAAAAGGCCAAATATCGGGCGATATATCGGTTGACCTCTAGTTACGACTACTGTTGGAGGAGGTAGACAGTCAATTTTGGGGGTGGAAATTGGGTGTGGGAGGGCCAGAATTTGGTGCGATGCCCGCAGACATTAGAAGTAATAGTGAAAATACTATAAAATCCGTGCTTAGGATCTGAACTGCAGCCTCCCAGGAAACACTACACACAAGTGTGGAGTAAAATAAATTAAATACTAAATGAGGGATGGTGGCGCTGTTCAGGATAGGTGTGGGGAGTGAGGTCCGCAAGTTACTCTCACTATGCACGATAATAATAAAAATAAATCATGTGACCAGTGAGTAACAAATAAAAAATGTACGTATAAATAATATATGAATAAATACAGTGTATTGTGGCAAAAGTACTCAAAGTGACAGTGCATAAACAATCCATAAAGAATAGTATATAATAAATAAAACTTCTAAAAATAAATTGCTGTCTGTGAAAAAATTCCTTATATATTATAATGCAAGCAATAAATATATGTAAACCAAAGGTTTGTAAAAGATATTTAAAGTGACTCAGTGCAAAAAATACCATAAAGATAGCTGAAAACAGTTAATGAACGTATTCCAATGAATATCTATATAAATGAAGATGCAAATAAAATTGATGAGGCGCACAAATTCTTTGTATACTCAACTGAGTATTAAAAATAATAATGTCCCTTCAAAGAATGTCCCAAGGTAAAAAAAAAAAAAAAAAAAAAAGTGTTAATGTCTAGTCCTGTGTAATCCTTAAAATTCAGAAGTCCTGTAAAATCATATGGCTTCAATGGGCAAACGGATGACTCAAACGGTGACTTTTGCAGTGCTCCCCTCCTTCCGCAGAGTGACCCCTAATGTGAAAACACTCACCAGAGTGCCCAACCCCTGAAGGGGTAATAGGCATATAGTATCCAAGACGGATGATGGGGAAATCCTCCTCTGTAGGGGTGTCCAAAACCGTTCCACTCTCCAGGGATAGCGGGGTGCAGCAGCGATTAGGTCCATGTAAATATGAAAAAAATGACACTAATAGTGTAATTCCGCAAACCACAATGGGTGTTTTATTCAAAGATGCAAAGTATTTAATAAAAACAAATAAGCCTGCAAGGCTATTAAAAACATATATAATTTAAAAAGCAGAGCGCGCAGCTATAGGCAATGTGATGACGGCACCACAAAGCCCGGGTCTGTCAGCGTGCGTTCCACTCGCGAGCGGAGCGAAACCAGAAGCGACGTGTACCAGGGTATCACCTTACGCCCGTTTCGTCATTGGACGTCGGAGGTGATACCATCTTGGTACACCTCACGTAATTTACAAGATCAGACGGGGCCGCGGTAAGCAATTGGAATAAGGCAAAAGCACAACAATGCGCTAGTTCCGGGACCAATCGGAAAGGGGCAAAAACAATGCGCTAGTTCACACAGACAAATGGTAAATAGGTATGGAAAGCCTAATTAAGTGGATGTGCAAGCCCGAGCCAATTTATAAAATAAAGTTAAACCACCCATTACGCCCTCTATTGGATAAAGGTGGAAGGAAACCGCAGCACCTCATGATCGACAAATTCATATTTGAGGGATAATACACAAACAGAAGGGAGTAGGTTATATCCGAACTGAGAGATATTTTTATGTATATCATATATACAATAGTACAGAAAATAAAATACATAGACCGCTGGCTATACATATAAATAAATGAATAACCTCCACAACCGTGTGGAAACCATAGCTTGTAAAAACGGTGACACAGATAGTGTCATAGGAAAAAATATATATGATTTCCTATGTGGGGTTAAAATGTACATAATAAAATTAATTGAAAACATACATACACATATACATATATATATAATAAATATATTATATATATATTATATATATATATATATATACATATATATTATATATATATATATATATATATATATATATATATATATATATATATATATATATATATATATATATATCATAAAGGGATATTAAAAGGTGCCCACTTTTTTTAGAATAAAAAAAGTGTTAAAACATAATTAAAGTGGGAGTCAGTGCACGATTAGCTATATAAACACCGATATAGGATGGGTCAGTGATATGTATGCCTATATAATAAGAATACATATATATTAATACCATAAAAGATCCATTGAAAATAATAATTTAAAAATGCATGTAAAAATACATATAAATACACATGGGATCTATGGTTAGAATATAGGGTGGAAATGAATATTGGAAACCTGACATATATAGGTGTATAAAATGTATACGCGTAAAAAGATATAATTTAAAAAAAAGGATAAAAATGTTCATGATCTCATATTTATATAAATAGATAGGCGTGTAATGTAGTGACAAAGAAGTAAAAATATGGAATTAAAAATATAGGAGTGAAAAAAATAAATATAAATAAATATATATGGGAGAACATGTGAATAGTAGTAAGGAATTAAGAAAAAAATAATTATATATTATATACACACACACTAGAAAATTAGATAAAAAACAATTGAGGTCTATATCAACATTTAACCCTTTGGGAACTAGAGACCCCAGGCGATATATCCATTTAGTTTCGTTTTGGGATACCTGTATCATTTAATTCCCTCCTCGCCAATGGTTATTAATAATGTCTATGCCATAAAAAAAACAGTCCTGAAGGGTCCCTTTTATGGAATTGATCAAAGTGTCTAGATAAATGATGTTTTGGGAAGCCAGTTTTTATATTGTTAATATGTTCCCTGATACGGACACACAGAGGCCTAGTGGTTCTCCCCACATATTGTAATCGACACGGGCATTCGATTACATATGTTACGTGGGTGCTGTTACAAGTAACAAGTTCCCTAATCTCAAATTCTTTGCCCGCTCTTGACCTAAATTTGGTCTTTCTTCTCGGTTGTTTCTTACTAACCCGGCACACAAGACACCTTTGGCATTTGTAGAACCCTTTTAACTCGGAAAATATTTTAACAGGTCTAGGTGGGTCCATCACATTTTTCACCAATTGATTTCTTAGAGTGGGTGCCCTCCTATAAATAAATCTGGGTTTTTTGGCAAGCATATTGGCTACAGTCCGATCAGATTTAAGTATGGGCCAATATTCTCTAATAATGTGTTCTATAGACTTGTATTGCACGTTGAATCCTGTAATAAAAGCAACATTTGTTTGTTGGTCCATATTATTTTTCTTATCTTTAGTGAGTAATAGCGAATTACGATCGTATTTTCCAATTTCTTCCCTATGGCCCCTTTCACACTGAGCCGCGGTGGCGGTAAAGCAGGTGCGGTTTTACCCCCGCGAGCGGCCCAAAAAGGGTTAAAATCCCCCACAGAGCGCCGCCGTATCGACGCTTTGCGGCGGTATTACCGCAAGGTCCCATTCAAATCAATGGGAAGGAGCGGTAGAGGAGCGGTGAATACACCGCTCCTATCCCGCTCCAAAGATGCTGCTAGCAGGACTTTTTTTGCCGTCCTGCTAGCGCACCGCTCCAGTGTGAAAGCCCGCCGGCTTTCACACTGGAGTGAATGGGGCCAATTTTTTCAGGCGGTATACAGGCGCTATTTTTAGCGATGTAGCGCCTGAAAATCGCCCCGGTGTGAAAGGGGCCTTAATTTCAGTAATGATTCCAAGGGGTATCCTTTATCCACAAATTTTAAAATCAGTGTATCGGCTTGTATATGATAATCCTCCAGTCTCTGGCAATTCCTACGCACTCTTAGGAGCTGTCCTTTAGGGACATTTTCTTTCCATTTCGGATGATGGTAGCTCGAAGTGGGTATGTAGCCATTACGATCGGTTTGTTTAAAAAATGTTTTCGTTAAAATAACATCTCCTTCTTTAAACTTGTAAATCAAGGTAATCTACCTGGTTGAAATCATTTTTACCGGTAAAAGAAATTCCATATTTATTCTTATTTAGTTTGGTTAAAAACTTCTCGAACGAATCGGATGTGCCCTCCCATATAATAAAAATATCATCGATATATCTTCGGTAAAATTTAATCTCTGGATGACTCCTTCTGTAGATATAACGATCCTCCCACATGTCCATAAATAAATTATCTACCCTTGGGCGTATTTAGCCCCCATAGCAACACCTTTGGTCTGAACAAAACTCCTTTTGATACCAAAAGTAAATACTTTCCATTGCCAATCTTAAAGCTTCCAATATAAATCCAATTTGTTCCTGCCGGAGATAAGTCTTTTCGTGTAGAGCCTTCTCAACACCTTCAAGTCCGTCCTTCTGTATAATGCTAGTATACAGGGAATTTACATCAATTGTTGCTAGTATACATTTACTAGAACCCTGAATCTGTTGGAGTTCGTTGATCAGCTGAGTGCTGTCTCTTAAGTATGACTTTCCTTCTTTCACAAGGGGTTTCAGGAATTGGTCAATGTATTCTCCAAGTCGTGAGAAAATCAAATACATTCCACTGACTATAGGCCTCCCCGGTGGTTTATTCAATCTTTTATGTATTTTGGTTAAGTAATATATTACTGGTGTTCTGGTAGAGTCCGGCACAAGATATCTGGCCTCTTTTGTTGAGGATGCCACTTTCTTTACCCTTTTTCACTAAAGCTTTCAATTTTTTCGCATAATGGGGTTTCGGGTTGGATTTTAATTTTTTGTATGTATTCGGTACCTTTAATAGGTTCTCCATCTCTGTTTCATAATCCTCTTTCTTTGAAATAACTAGACCGCCTCCTTTATCAGCGGGGCGGATGACTACTTCTTTTCTTTTTCCCAGGGCCTTAATAGTTTTCCATATATTTCCACCCTTTTTCTTAGTTTCCAGTTTGTTGAGATCATTCTCAACCATCTGTTTGAAAGCTCCTATACATTGATCTCCCGGTACCTTGGGGTTCATGATGGAGTTGTTTTTACCCCAAGGTACCGGGAGATCAAATTTAAATATGTATACAAGCCGATACACTGATTACAAAATTTGTGGATAAAGGATACCCCTTGGAATCATTACTGAAATTAAGGGAGGAAATTGGAAAATACGATCGTAATTCGCTATTACTCACTAAGATAAGAAAAATAATATGGACCAACAAACAAATGTTGCTTTTATTACAGGATTCAACGTACAATACAAGTCTATAGAACACATTATTAGAAAATATTGGCCCATACTTAAATCGGACTCTAGCCAATATGCTTGCCAAAAAACCCAGATTTATTTATAGGAGGGCACCCACTCTAAGAAATCAATTGGTGAAAAATGTGATAGACCCACCTAGACCTGTTAAAATATTTTCCGAGTTAAAAGGGTTCTACAAATGCCAAAGGTGTCTTGTGTGCCGGGTTAGTAAGAAACAACCGAGAAGAAAGACCAAATTTAGGTCAAGAGCGGGCAAAGAATTTGCGATTAGGGAACTTGTTACTTGTAACAGCACCCACGTAACATATGTCATCGAATGCCCGTGTCGATCACAATATGTGGGGAGAACCACTAGGCCTCTGTGTGTCCGTATCAGGGAACATATTAACAATATAAAAACTGGCTTCCCAAAACATCATTTATCTAGACACTTTGATCAATTCCATAAAAGGGACCCTTCAGGACTGTTTTTTTATGGCATAGACATTATTAATAACCATTGGCGAGGAGGGAACAAAATGATACAGGTATCCCAAAACGAAACTAAATGGATATATCGCCTGGGGTCTCTAGTTCCCAAAGGGTTAATTGTTGATATAGACCTCAATTGTTTTTTATCTAATTTCTAAGGTCTATTTTTTTACTTCTTTGACACTACATTACACTCCTATGTATTTATATAAATATGAGATCATGAACATTTTTATCCATGGTCGAATACTATTATATCTTTTTACACACACACATACATACATACATACATACATACATATATATATATATATATATATATATATATATATATATATATATATTTTATACACCGATATATCTCAGGTTTCCAATATTCATTTCCACCCTATATTTTAACCATAGATTCCATGTGTATTTTTATATTATTTTCAATGGATCTTTTATGGTATTAATATATATGTATTCTTATTACCGTATATACTCGAGTATAAGCCGAGTTTTTCAGCAAATTTTTTTGTGCTGAAAGTGCCCCCCTAGGCTTATACTCGAGTCAAGCACTTTTCTGCAGCAAAAAATAATAATTTCCAACCCGATTTTGTGGCCCCGTATCTTGGGGCCACTTGGGTCTAGGAGTCCCAAATTTGGTGTGCCAACCAAGTGGACCTAGCACTATACCATATCCAAATATGGGGTTCCTAGCACTAAGTGGCCCCGAGATACAGGGCCCCAAAGTCGGTTCAGAAAATGTCATTCTCTGCTGCAGAAAAGTGCTTGAGATTTTCTGACCCGAATTTGGGGCCCCATATCTCGGAGACACTTGGTGCTAGGAACCCCAAATGTTGTATTCCAACCCAGTGGAATTAGCACTACAACATATCTAAAGATAGGGTTCCTAGCACTAAGTGACCCTGAGATCCAGGGCCCCAAATCGGTCAACTGTGTCCATCTGCATGGGCACAGTGAGGCTGCAAATGGGCATCGTTGACCCTCTTTTCCACTTACAGTAGCTGCGCATTTCTCACCCTAGGCTTATACTCGAATCAATAAGTTTTCCCAGTTGTTTGTGGTAAAATTAGGTGCCTCGGCTTATATTCGGGTCGGCCTATACTCGAGTATATAGGCATATATATCATTGACCCATCCTATATCAGTGTTTATATAGCTAATTGTGCAATGACTCCCACTTTAATTATGTTTTAACACTTTTTTTATTCTAAAAAAAGTGGGCACCTTTTAATATCCCTTTATGATATATATACAGTTTTCAATTAATTTTATTATGTACATTTTAACCCCCATAGGAAATCATATATATTTTTTCCTATGACACTGTGTCACCGTTTTTACAAGCTATGGTTTCCACACGGTTGTGGAGGTTATTCATTTATTTATATGTATAGCCAGCGGTCTATGTATTTATTTTCAGTTAGCTATTAATACTCATTTTTATGTATATCATATATACAATAGTACTATCTCTCAGTTCGGATATAACCTACTCCCTTCTGTTTGTGTATTATCCCTCAAATATGAATTTATGTCGATCATGAGGTGCTGCGGTTTCCTTCCACCTTTATCCAATAGAGGGCGTAATGGGTGGTTTAACTTTATTTTATAAATTGGCTCAGGCTTGCACATCCACTTAATTAGGCTTTCCATACCTATTTACCATTTGTCTATGTGTCCCGGAACTAGCGCATTGTTGTGCTTTTGCCTTATTCCGATTGGTTACCGCGGCCCCGTCTGATCTTATAAATTATGTGAGGTGTACCAAGATGGTATCACCTCCGACGACGTCCAATGACGAAACGCGAGCAAGGTGATACCCTGGTACACGTCACGTCACTTCCTGTCTGCGGCTTCCGGTTTCGCTCAGCTCGCGAGTGGAATGCACGCTGACAGACCGGGGCTTTGTGGTGCCGTCATCACATTGCCCATAGCTGCGCGCTCTGCTTTTTAAATTATATATGTTTTTAATAGCCTTGCAGGCTTATTCTTTTTATTAAATACTTTGCATCTTTGAATAAAACACCCATTGTGGTTTGCGGAATTACACTATTAGTGTCATTTTTTCATATTTACACGGACCTAATCGCTGCTGCACCCCGCTATCCCTGGAGAGTGGAACGGTTTTGGACACCCCTACAGAGGAGGATTTCCCCATCATCCGTCTTGGATACTATATGCCTATTACCCCTGCAGGGGTTGGGCACTCGGGTGAGTGTTTTCACATTAGGGGTCACTCTGCGGAAGGAGGGGAGCACTGCAAAAGTCACCGTTTAGGAGTCATCTGTTTGCCCATTGAAGCCATATGATTTTACAGGATTACACAGGACTTCACATTAACACTTTGTTTTTTTACCTTGGGACATTCTTTGAAGGGACATTATTATTTTTAATACTCACAGTTGAGTATACACAGAATTTGTGCGCCTCATCAGTTTTATTTGCATCTTCATTGGAATATGTTCATTAACTGTTTTCAGCTATCTTTATGGTATTTTTTGCACTGAGTCACTTTAAATATCTTTTACAAACCTTTGGTTTACATATATATATTTATTGCTTGCATTATAATATATAAGTAATTTTTTTCACAGAAACCAATTATTTTTAGAAGTTTTATTTATTATATACTATTCTTTATGGATTGTTATTGCACTTAGTCACTTTGAGTACTTTTGCCACAATACACTATTTATTCATTATTTATACGTACATTTTTTATTTGTTACTCACTGGTCACATGATTTATTTTTATTATTATCGTGCATAGTGAGAGTAACTTGGGGACCTTACTCCCCACACCTATCCTGAACAGCGCCACCATCCCTCATTTAGTATTTCATTAGGAGTAGTAGGAGGGTGAGGGTGGTAAGGCAGGGGTGGGATTTACAGGAGGGTAGATGCTGTAGTGGAGTGGAAGTGGTGAGACTATGTGGGCTTAAAATGAGCAGGAGGTGATAAGTGCAGTAATATTGAGTAGAAATAAATCTAAAGTTTATAGCGCATCCAGAGCATTGCAGTCTGACTTGAGTCAAGAGTGAGGGAGAGAACTCAGGTATTCTGATCTCTCCAATACCCATTGGAATATAAAGGAACAGGATTACAGCATGGATTGAGACTCACTGGGCCCTGTTGGCCCTTTCGAAGGATAGCCCATTTACTGGGGGGAGACCTTTTCTTGCTTTTGTGTTTTTTTTATTTTACATTTGAACTTGAGGAGTTGTCTCACACCCAGGTTATCCCTCAGGTAGTCAGAAGGAGAAGATCTTGCTCTCACAAGCTGAGATTGATTCATGGGACCTCCAAAGCACTCCACACACCCAAGGTATGACTGTCACTTTGCCTTATCAGAAGAGAAACTATGCATGAGAGGGCTATTATATCTGCCTGGGTCTCACATCTGCATACCCAGCCATATGAGGAGGATGCTAACTGGCTGTGAACTGACACTAGTCACTGCCAAAGAGGGGCTTATTTCACAAAAGGCATCAACGCACCTAAGGCACTGTGTGACCCTTCACCTTATTTTTATTAATTTTTTTTTTTAACTAGCGTGCCAAAAAAAAAAAAAAAAAAAAAAAAAAAAAAAAAAAAAAAATGGGACTTCTTTGGTCTATCCCATCGTAAATACCGAATTGTTTGCATATTTTGTTTACTGATTGATATGCTGGAGAGTAGAAAATAAGCATACATGATTGAGTCTAAATGTTTAGAAGTTTTTACACCCCCCTCGGGGGTGACGGTTGCCGTTTATAAACAATATTATATATTCTGAGATTTTATATACAGGAGCTGAGGGTTGAAAAGAGTTTACTGATAGTGGTTAATTACCCCCGATTTTTTGGCCTAGCCAAGAGATTGGTTACAGTCGTAGCTCCGATCGCTCCCCCCCACAGTGAGTGTGCGGTGAGGCAGGCGCACAGGTGATACCCCTCATTGTAGGGCTCTCACAGGTGCGCATGTAAAGCCTCAACTTTCACAGATTCCTCTAGGGGTCACTACTTAGAGGCTAATTACCAAATACACGGACCCCACTCTCTTAGTGTCAGATAGTGGGACCACATTTTCTTTTTCTCTCTCACTTTTCTTTCCCTCACCCCTCCGCCGACCCCCCTCCCCCCCTTTTTGGGTGTGTGTTTGTTTTTACTCATCGTTGGGCAAGCACCCCATTGTGATATCTCACAACGTGAGAGGACTCAATTTTCCCCAAAAGCAAACACAATTATTGCGTCACCTGGGGAAGGAGAAGCCGGCCTTTGCTTTTTTCCAAGAAACACATTTCAAATCAAAACTCTATCCACAAAATGGCCGATAGATACTTTACTAAGGCATATCATGCAACCAGCATAGTGTCCAAGACAAAAGGTATCTCCATATTGATTGGAAAAAACTCAGGGTTCAAGCTCATCCAACAATTGGCAGACCCAGAGGGCCGGAATCTCCTTCTTAAGGGGACCATTGGAAAGCTCCCAATCACTCTGGCGAGTGTCTACTTCCCAAAACAAGCCACATGTGACCTTTTGCCAAAAATTGATTGATGAGCTTACGTGGTTTGCCTCCGGTTGTATAGTGCTCGGTGGAGACTTCAAAGTTCCATTGGACCCACTTCAGGATACCTCCAATGGTAGATCATCTTTATCGTACCGCATACTTCAGAAAATTAGAACAATGCTGAATACCTTAACACTGAAAGATTCCTGGCAGATAATGCACAAAAATAGTAAATTCCTGCCCGCCCTGGCCACTTGAGATATTCGTTCGACTACCACCATCACCCAAATCAAAAATAGAGAAAATAAGTTAGTACACACACCATGGATCAAATTGCGGCAGAGTTCCACGGGTTTTACACAAAACTGTATAATCTTCCACCTTAACAAAAGCCTGCAATAGTTGAGGGAGCTAGATCTCAGATCACAGCTCAATATTTAATGTAAAGCGGCCTACCGAGCTTGCCAGTCTCTGATGAGGCGGAAATTGACAAACCGATAGAGATTACAGAACTCTGGCATGCAATTATAAACCTAAATCTGGAAAAAATCCGGGCCCAGAGGGCTTCTCAGCCATATACTACAAGACCTTTTCACACCTACTAGCGAAACCCTTGCTACAGGCTCTGAACTCTCTCACGACATCCCAGGACCTCCCACCCACCTTTAACCATGGCACACATAACGGTGCTCCCTAAACCCGGCAAGGATCCCAACATCTGCTCAAGTTACAGACAGATATCCTTGCTCAACCTGGACATAAAACTCCTGTCCAAAATTATTGCAACAAGAATAGGTAGACTCCTACCAGATATTATCGGCCCAGATCAAGTGGGTTTCGTGCTGGGGAGGGAGGCACGTGACAATGTAAATTTTTATCTAAATTATACATACAAGTGAACTGATTGGAGGTTTGTTTTGTTTAATAAATGTTTAAATGCAAGAAATTTTCTGTATCACTTATTACTTAAAGCGGTTCTGCACCCATTTCATTTAGTAAATCTCTTTGCCTTCCAAATCAGGCAAAGAGTACTAAATGAAATGTTTTTATTTTTTTTTTTTTACTTACCTTGTAATTGATGACTTCCGGTCTTCTCTCTCTTCGGCGGCGGGCGGGGTCTCTGCGTCGATCGTCGTCACGCCGCACTGTCTCCTGGGATCTGGTGTCATTGATCCCAGGAGTCAGTGCGGGCATCTTCCGAAATCTCGCGAGATGTCGGCCACATCTTCCGAAATCTCGTGAGATGTCGGCAGATGTGCCGTTACTGCGCACGCGCGAGTAACGGCGGTGCATGCTGGGCCATCTAAAGTGCCTGTGGGGTTTCACATGCCCACAGGCAAGATGGACCCCAGCAGACAAGAAGACAAGAAGAAGATGAAGATGAAAACCGGCGGCGATCGAGATGGAAGATGGAACAGGTAAGTCCCCCAATTGAGCTATATGCCCTTGGCATATAGCCCAAAAAAAAAAAAAAAAAGAGTGCAGAACCGCTTTAAGACTGCTTACACACGGACAGGCATTGACGGTAAAACTATGCTAGTTTGAGCGGCGATTTACCGTCATGTTAGCGGCGCTATTCGGCTGCTAGCGGGCACTTATAATCCAGCTAGTGGCCGAGGAAGGGGTTAAATGCGCCCGTGAAGCGCCACTGCCAAATCGCATTGTAGGCGCTTCGGCAGCGGTGCTCATTCATTTCAATGGGCAGGAGTGGTGGAGGAGCGGTATACACCGCTCCAAAGATGCTGCTTGCAGGACTTTCACACAGACTGCAGGGGAGCCGTTTTGCAGGCACTTTACAGGTGCTATTTTTAGCCCAAAAGCGCCTGAAAAAACGCCCCTGTGTGAAAGGTGTGTTAGATTTTATGAGATGAAGGAAAAAAAAAAAAAAAAAAAAAAAAAAAAAAAAAAAATCGGCCTAACATATCAGCCAAAAAAAAAAAAAAAAAAAAAAAAAATCGGCATCATATAATCGGCCATCGCGATTTTTAAATATCGGCATCGGCTAGAGAAAAACCCATATCGGTCGAACTCTGACGACCCCAAAAGCAGAGGGGGGTATCAACCTTCCAAACATTATTATTATGCGGCACATCTAGTACGCATTCTTGACTGGAACTGCCACGCTCCCTCCAAAGGACTGGGTAGGTATAAAAGACCTACAGTCTGAGACACCCCTGAGGTTCCTACTAAAGAGGCACGCCCACCCAATATAGCCTTACACCCCACAATTGGCCAGACGTTAGAGATTTTTCAAACGGTGACAACATTACAGTTTGGTCTCCACTCCTGGCCCTCTACTCCACTGATCAATAACAAGGAGTTTGCATTAGGGAAGGTAAAATCCCAACGGTCGCTCACTGTGTAGACGACGGCAAACTTAAGACTTTTGACCAATTGAGGACAGAACTGCAGGCAAAACACTTTACACATTGGCAGTATAGACAATTGCATGACTATGTAAACTGCACTGCCAACAGACAACAATTCCTGAGAGAGCAGACCTGGTTTGAACAACTGTGCATAGCAGGGGGACAAGTGTGTAAAGCAACTTTGCTAATATACAATTGGTTACAGACCAACCAAAGCAGACAACCGAGTAGACATAAGAAAGACTGGGAAACAGCCCTTAAAAAAACTTTTACGGACGAACAGTGGGGCAACGCATGCATCATGGCACATAAATGCTCAATCAGCATGGGCACGCAGGAAACCTCATATAAGGTTCTGACGAACTTGTACTTTACTCCGGCCAGATTGCATGCATGGTACCCAGACGCAACAGATGTATGTTGGAGATTGGCACTGACAAGGGCTCCATGCTGCACATCTGGTGGAAGTGCCCTCTCCCGCGTAGCTTCTGGGATGAGGTCTGTGCACAGATGCACGCCATAACAGAGACTGAGTTGGAACTTACACCAGAGTGCTTTTTACTACATATCTCCAAGATGATTTTGCAAAGATGCAGAATGGCTGAATACCTTAGATAAGAGCTTTATCCTAATATTCCTATTTCAATCCCACTTTTAAAATTAAATAAAAAAATAAATAAAAAAAAGGAAGGAGAAGGGAGAGACCCAGAGCGAGGAGAACCCAGCCTTACACATAGAGCTCCCATTCCCTGCTGAACTGTTAAAAGAAATCCACTTTTAAAATCAGTCATCTGCAGGCTTCCCTGAAGGAAGGAACCAAAATACAATACACATCCAGAGTGTATAAGCAAGAGGCCAGGCTGGGGTTTTGGACACCTGCATCCACCATCCCAGCTGACGGCTCTGTCTCCTCCATTGCAGCGCAGCAGCAGCCGACTCCTGTGCTTTTTAAAGCCTTAATCCTTCTGGCGTCCCTACGCTCGAGGGCCGGATGAAAGCCCCAGCCAGAGGACCAACCTTTTCCTTCTGCGTTCCAGCAGCCGGAACTACTCGCCGCCACGCTCCGCCAGAAGTCCTGCTACCCAGAAGCGACGCTACCCGGGACCCGAAGCAGACATGCCAAGAGCTTCAGGCTTCTCTCTGCATGCACGCCAAGCACACCTGCGGCCTCAGAGCACCTGGATTGGGATCATTCCGACCAGCCATCACTCCCTTGAGCTGAAAAAAAAAAAAAGGAGGACACCAGAGCACCCCCCTCCCGTGCTGGGCTAGTCATATAAAAAAATAAAAATAAAATAAATAAAAAAAAAGGAAGGAGACGCCAGAAGGTACTACCACCCCCTCCCCAATTCCCCTGCAGCCCTTCCACCATAGCAGAGGAAACACTAAGACTGACGGCATGGTGGAAGCAGCCTTTTTTAAAGGGGCGTTGTAACTGCAGTGTTTCCTGTGAAGAGGTGGAGCTGCGCTCTCTCCATGGTGCTGTTCTGAAAGGTGAAGGGAGAAAAAAATAAAAATAAAAAGAAGTTTGAGCCCTGGAGTCTACCAGATATCCCAGAAACGCTTTTGACTGGGAAGGTTTGAGGGATGACTTTTCCTGATTGACACTCCATCCTAGGACTTCTAAGGTGAGGATCACCTTTTCTAAGTCCATTCTCCCCTGCTGTTGGGAAGGTCCATAAATTAGGAGACTGTCTAAAGTATTAGGGGAGATCCCTTGAAGGTGAGCCACTACCTCCGTCAGGACCATGGTGAATACTCTTGGGCTTGCTACTAGGCCGAAGGGGAGGGTTCGGAACTGCCAGTCCTGAATCCCCCATTTTGAGAGAGCTGCAAACCTTAAAAAGGGTCTGATGTTTTCCGGGGCGATTGGGACGTGGCGGTAAGCATCCCTTAAAGTGATTGTTAACCCACTTCTATGAAATCATCTCATCTCATTCTGTACCTCAATAACATGTGTCCAGATTGGTGGATTTTTTTACATTAAATAGGCGAAGGGACATGTTAGTAAGGTACAGAGGAGATAAGATTTTATAGCAGATAGAGGAGGAGCAGGTACAAGCAGGGAGGGGTGGGACACAGACACAGGGAGAGCTGCAGACAGGAGAGCCGATGACGAACGAAATCACGCAAACTGACCATGGTATCAGGGGCTCAGCAGCCATGATTATCATGGTCTGTTTGCAGGGAGGAGGGTATAGCCAGGCAGGATAAGCCAGGTTTTTTAGGGTATACAAATGACACAGCACAAGCACAGTGCTGTATAACATGCTTTAAAAAGGAACAGAATCTGGGGGGGGGGGGGGGTGGTTGGGTTAACAAACGCTTTAAGTCTACCGTGACCATGAAACCGTCTTTCAACAGATGTTTCCACACGCTGTATATACTTTCCATACGGAAGCTCTTGTGTCATAAGAATTTGTTCAATTTCCTGAGATTTCTGATCAGGCAAAATTTGCCTGCAGGCTTCTGGATGGCAAACACGGAGGAATAAAATCCCAGACAGAGCTGTTCCGATGGAACTGGGGAGATCACCTCCTGGTCCGCCAGATCTTGTATACTGCCCAACAATCCTTCTGCCCTCTGACGATCCTTGGGTAGGTGGGAGGGGAGAGAAGTTCTAATCAATAACCCCCTTAATTGTAGCATATAGGGGCTCTTGGAAATTTCCTCAGAAAAATTCTTAACTGGGAATTTCTTTGTGACGGGAGTCACTTTTGGACGCAGGGTGACCAAGAAAAGAATGAACCCTGAGAATATGATTGGATTACTTCAAATGGGACAGTAATATTCATTAACAATATCTCTCAAGAAATATGAAGATTTTATCCCATGTACATTGTGAGGTCTATGGCCAGGAAGTACAACTCCTAATATGGGCATTCCAGGAAGTTCAATGTAAGAGACCGACCGTCTAACGGTGTTAATTTTGTCTGGATAAGTAAATCTTGTCTGAGGCAGTTTTTCCTTCACCTATTAAGTGTGACACTCAGAATAATGTGTATTGGGGGCTCGTTATGCAACCATTGTGTGATGTTGTGGGTGGATCCGGGCCATTGTTCATGTGGCGCCTGCAGTATTCTTAAGTGTATAAAAAGAGTCTGCATTCGTTTCAATAAAGAGTGATTCCCGTTTGACCCTCCGTACAGAGCCTCTTCTCGTACTTGGGGGGGGGGGGGGGGATCAGAGGGAGAATTATTTGTATGGGTTTCTTGTTCGGCTGATTGGAGTGTTTGGAAATGGAATGTCCTAAACGGCTTTAACCCCTTTCATACTTGGGGTGTCGTTACACTTTCCTTTTTCTGTAGACCAGGAAAGAACGTGGTCTAGGCCGGGCCAAAAAGCAAGGAGCCTTCAAAATGGCAGCCTGCAAAGATGGGATCTGGACAAGTGGTCCTCCTCCTATGACTTGACCCAAACGGCCCTTCTTGTCAAGTTGAGAAGGGCTGCTGACTTAGCTGTGGTTCTGATGGTTTCAACTGCCGCATCTGCCAGATACGCCACCACCTTACTAACAATCTCCAGGGAGTCAATGACCCCTTTGTACCTGGTCTCCCTAGCGACATCAGTTAGCCTATGAAGCCATGAAGCAACGTTTCTTGCTACACAAGCTGAGGCAAATGCTGGAGCCATGGCCACAGCATTCACATTCATAGCAGCGTCTCAGGCCTATGGTCCATATGGTCCTTGATATTGCTTCCATATCCAGTTTGGGGGGTTTGAAGAATATCTCCTTCTCTTCTTCCCCTTCCCCAAATGGATACCTCCTTTTCCATATCTTAAGTTTTAAGACCTTTCTTTCCAGATCTTTCCACTCCCTTAGGATGGCTTTAAGGGTCTGGTGGACTTTGGACTCAGGTCTAACAAGCCCCCTGTACATTTTGTCTGGGGTTGACACCTGTGATGGAGGTTCTAGAATGTCCTCAGAGGCATAAGTTGCCCTGAGAAGCCCCTTCATATCTTCCACAGCATAAGGGTGCCTGCCCGGCCTGGAATCCTCACTGTCCTGACTGTCTGACTCCAAATTTTCCCCCTCCTTTAGGGAACTTTGGTCTAAACCCTCCTGTTCCTCCAATCCTGAACTGAGGGAGGTCTCTAGCTGCCCCCCCCCCAAGCTTCAGGCAGACGTACCCTCCTGGGAGGAAGCCCCTTCCGTAGAAGAAAGAGCATCTGTGTCCTGTTTTGACGCTATCACTGTCTTAAAAGGACTAGAGAGTGGCTAGCATTTCTGACTGTACCGACAGAAAATCCTTCATGACGGTTGAGGTTTCCTTGCCTGACAGTTTGTGAATGCATATGTAGCAAAAACGGCATGGTATGCTCTAGTGGTAACTACTCATTACAGTAACCACATCTTTTTGCCCGAGGTGGAGGGGGGGGGGGTATTGGCTTTGACCTATGGGTGCTTCCTTGGGCAGATCCACTGGGTTCTGGGAAGACGAGAGGAAAAAAAATAAAAAATAAATAAAAGTCAGGCTTCCACCCTTCCCCCACCATCTGCCAGCAGATTCAGACTCGCCACCTGTTGTCTCCTCCTGAGCTACAGCCACTGCTGGTCCCCCCCCCCCCCCCCCCCATCACCCCCGAGTCCATAAGGCCCTGATGGATGGGTTGTCGCTCCACAAGGCGATCTGAATCCCATCAGGAGGTAACCAGGATGTGAGGGAGGAACTCTCGGGACCCGCCTTCCTTTACCCAGCAGGGCAATGCGAGGGGTGTAGTCACTTATGTGAGATTGTGTGTGTGTGTGGAGGGAGAGGAGAGGCAAGGAGAGATCTCCACACACAAAAGTGAGTACACCCCTCAGGTTTTTGTAAATAATTTATTATATCTTTTCATATGACAACACTGAAGAAATTACACTTTGCTACAATGTAAAGTAGTGAGTGCATAGCTTAACAGTGTAAATTTGCTGTCCCCTCAAAATAACACAGCCATTAAGGTCCAAACTGCTGACAACAAAAAGGGGAACACACCTCTAAGTGAAAATGTCCAATTTGGGCCCAATTAGCCCTTTTCCCTCCACGGTGTCATGTGACTCGTTTGTGTTAAAGGTTCTCAGGTGTGAATGGGCAGCAGGTGTGTTACATTTGGTGTGATCGCTCTCACTCTCTCATACTGGTCACTGGAAGTTCAACATGGCACCTCATGGCAAAAAATTCTCTGAGGATCTGAAAAAAAATAATTGTTGCTCTACATTGAGTGCTGTTAGTACCTATGTGCTGTGAGTGAACGTGTGCTGCGAGTACCTGTGTATTGTATTAGTGTCAGGAAGATAGTTGTCAAACTGGACATAGCAGAATTCCTAAATCCCCATTAAATTAGTAGGTACGATTTGGGATTGTACCTGGCAGGTGCCAGCACAGAGGCGGGTGGAGACAAAGAGGTGCAGGCACCAGAGCAGAGAAGATGGGTGACAGTCAGGAAGGGTAGAGGGGAAAGAGTCAGGGAGGCCGATCCTGAGCTGGAACATCCCAATAAGTACGCCCCGTTGAGTGACATTGGTGAAACCAGTCAGGGACCAGCATTGCTGGAGCAGAGCGCTGCCCCTAGCTGCCAGTTCTTGCCCTTTGGGTTCCTGGAGAACTGGGCCGACTTCCAAGTCGGTTATCAGCTCTTTAGCAGGGACGGACGGCACCTAAATGGGGAAGGTGCAGATTGGCTGGGAGAGGAGATGGCCGAATTGGTGGTAGGTTGACTAAAGTACCTAAACCCATGGTAAGTATAGTAACAAATCCGATTTGCAACCTCAGAACACCCAATAAGGAGATAGCATGCTTCCAGACAAAACTATGAGGCTTGTTCACAACGCCAAGGCCAGGAGTCTGGCGGACAAGATGGAAGAACTAGAGCTGCTGCTGTTAGGAGGAGGATTTTCGATTTTGTGGAAATTTCAGAGACTTGGTTCAACAGCTCTCATGATTGGATGGCAACCATTCAAGGGTATTCCCTATAGCTCAGAGATAGGGAGGGTAAAAAAGGGGGGAGGGGTATGCCTGTATATCAAAAAATTATGTACAAGTGAATGTGAGGGACGACATCACTAATGGAGCAAGGGAGGAGGTGGAATCCTTATGGGTAGAGCTACAGAGGGAGGAAACCAAGCGGAAATACTGGGAGTTTGCTATAGGTCGCCTAACCAGAGGGAGAGGCGGACCTCCTATCACAGCTTGGAATGTCGGCAGGTATGGGAAGTGTCATAATGGGGGATATCAATTATCCAGACAGACTTATGTGGAAGGAACCACGCATTCGTCTAAGGCATGCCATTTCCTAAATGTCTTGCAGGACAATTTCATGGGTCAGTTGGTAAATGCATCAACTAGAAACAAAGCGTTACTAGACCTACTGATTATCAACAACACAGACCTGATCACGGATGTGGAAATACGGGGCAATTTAGGAAACAGTGATCACAGGTCAATTCGTTTTAGTATAAATCACACAAACAAGAAACACACAAAGGGGAATACAAAGACACTGGATTTCAAAAAAGCCAACTTCCATAATCTACGCTCCTTGCTACAAGATATTAAATGGGATAAAAATCATAGGAACAAAGAACACAGAGGAAAAATGGGTGTGCTTTAGGAGAATATTAAATAAGGGTATTAGCCAGTGCATCCCAATGGGTAATACATTTAAAAGAGCTATTAAATGTCCTGGGTTGCTTAACTCCAACATAAAAATGCATATAAAAGCAAAGGAAAAGGCCCGTAGACGTGGTACATCTGGATTTTTGCAAAGGCATTCGATACAGTTCCCCATAAACATTTACTGTCCAAACTAAGGTCTGTCAGCATGGACCAAAAGGGTGAGTACATGGCTTGAAAACTGGCTACAGAGGCGGGTTCAGAGGGTAGTGATAAATGGCAAGTACTCGGAATGGTCTGGTGTTGAGAGTGGGGTCCCCCAGGGTTATGTCCTGGGACCAATAACTTATTCATAAATTATCTGGAGGATGGGATAAAAAGCTCAATCTCAGTATTTGCAGACGATACTTAGTTAAGCAGGGCAATAGCTTCTCCGCAAGATGTGGAAACCTTGCAAAAAGATCCAAACAAATTAATGGGGTGGGTAAGTACATGGCAAATGAGGTTTAATGTAGAAAAATTTAAAAGACATTTCGGTGGCAAAAACAATATGCAATCTACTCACTAGGGGGAGAACGTCTGGGGGAATCTAGGATGGAAAAGGACCTGGGGGTCCTAGTAGATGACAGGCTTAGCAACGGCATGCAATGCCAATAGAATATTGGCAGGAATTAACTCGATAGTTCTCCCACTCTACAAGACTCTGGTTCAGCCGCACCTGGAGTATGCCATCCAGTTCTGGGCTCTAGCCCTCAGGAAGGATGTGCTGGAACTGGAGAGAGTACATAGAAGGGCAACAAAGCTAATAAAGGGACTGGAGGATCTTGGTTATGAGGAAATATTACTAGCACTGAACTTATTCTCTCTAGAGGAGAGACGCTTGAGAGGTGACCCCACAATAGGGATACAACTTTTCCGCGATAGGGCATTTAAAAAGACTTGCGGCCATTCACTAAAATTAGAAGAAAAGCGGTTTAACCTTAAACTGCGTACAGGGTTCTTTACTGTAAGAGCAGTAAGGATGTGAAATTCTCTTCCACAAGCAGTGGTTGCCAGCAGTTTAGACATTAATGGCTGTGTGTTATTTTGAGGGGACAGCAAATTTACATTGTTATGCAAGCTGTACACTCACTACTTTACATTGTAACAAAGTATCATTACTTCAGTGTTGCCCTATGATAAGATATTTACAAAAATGTGAGGGGTGTACTTATGTAATCGGCGTATAACACGCACCTTTTTCCCCCTTAAAATCAGGGGGAAATCGTGGGTGCGTGTTATGCGCCGATCCCCCGGCGATTGCGAGTCTCACGTGAGCCCCGAAAGCCGATAAGAATGGCCGAAAGTCGGCGAGAACCATCGAGCGCCGCTGAGATACACAGGACATCCGGCTCTGTATCTCGGCGGCGCCATTTTTTAATGCTGCAGGTGGGGCAAGGTTGCATCGAGGGGCATTTAACCACATGCCGACCGGCGCACGACGATATACGTCGACAGAATGGCATGTACAGGCAGGAGGGCGTATATATACGTCCCTCCTTTCGCCTGTCCGTGCCATCGGGAGCGGCGCGCTCCCGCGCCGGTCGGGACCCCCGTGAGTCCGGCCGCGGTCCCCGCGGACTCGATCGCCGCGGGGACTCCCGCGATCGTCTCACGGAGCGGCTGAACGGGGAGATGCCGGGATAAACAGCATCTCCCTGTTCTGCCTAGCAACTAGTGACGCCGATCTCTGCTCCCTGTGATTGGAGCAGAGATCAGCATTCACTAGCTGACAGCCACGCCCCCCCCACAGTAAAAAAACACACCCCTAGGCCTACTTAACCCCTACACTGCCACCTTGTGGTTAACCCCTAAACTGCTAGTGTCATTTATACAGAAATCAATGCATTTAAATGCATTAATTGCTGTAAAAATGACAATGGTCCCAAAAATGTGTCAAAAATGTCCGATGTGTCCGCCATAATGTCGCAGTCACAAAAAAAAAAAAAAAAATCGCAGATCTCCGCCATTAATAATAAAAAAAAAAATTATTAATAAAAATGCTATAAAAACTATCCCCTATCTTGTAAACGCTATAACTTCTGCGCAAACCGATCAATAATCGCTTATTGCGTTTTTTTTTACCAAAAATATGTAGAAGAATACGTATCGGCCTAAACTGAGGAAAAAAAATGTTTTTTTATATATTTTTTGGGGATATTTATTATAGCAAAAAATAATGCATTTTTTTCAAAATTGTCGCTCTATTTTTGTTTATAGCGCAAAAAATAAAAACCGCAGGGGCGATCAAATACCACCAAAAGAAAGCTCTATTTGTGGGAAAAAAAGGACGTCAATTTTGTTTGGGAGCCACGTCGCACGACCGCGCAATTGTCAGTTAAAACAACGCAGTGCCGAATCGCAAAAAGGGGCCTGGTCCTTTGGCTGCAAATTGGTCCGGTCTGAAAGTGGTTAAATATGTAAGTTTTTTTCCTTAAACTTCCCTCCTAAACTTGGGGTGTGTGCTATACGCAGATTATATAGATAAAGAGAGATTATATATAGATATACATACACACACACACACACACACACACACACACACACACACACACACACACACACACACACACACACACACACACACACACACACACACACACACACACACACACACACACACACACACACACACACACACACACACACACACACACACCGTATTTATCAGCGTATAACATGCACCCCAAGTTTAGGAGGGAAGTTTAAGGAAAAAACATTTTAAATGCCCATCAAAGCAGCCTTATCAGTGTCCATCTGCAGCCTTTCCCATCATTGCAGAATGATCAGTGTCCATCTGCAGCCTTGCGCAAAATTGCAGAATGATCAATGATGGGTTTTAAATTGTTACTGGTACTCAATTTTTCACTTTGCATCGTGAAGTGTTTAGTTGAATAGGCAGATAAATCCAGCTGCTGTGAACACCACAAACCTTCCTTTTGCCTGCCGAGGAAGGAACGAGCACCGCCGAGATAGACGGAGCCGGATGTCCTGTCCTATGATGGACACAACACCGGTCCAATGGCGGGACGTAAATGCTAGGAGGCGGGACTGCGAGCCGGCTGCTCTATGGAGCCGGTTGACACAGGGGTCATGTGTGTCCTCTGGTCCGTTTCAGGTTTGAGTTCAGCCAAAAATTCGGGCTGAAGGGGTAAATGTGGACGCACCGGACCCCTGCCATTAGCTGCTCTGTGCTGTGGCGTAAACCCACCCTCAATCATGATGTACTGACAGCGCATCTCATTTCTTGAGACCCGAACACACCAGGACAGTACAAATATCCTCCAAATTACCTTTTTGGAAAGTAAACAGTCTGAGGTATTTAGTAAGAGGCATGGCGCTTAAGTTATTTTTTAGTGAGTGAAAAAAAAAAAAAAAGGAAGATTTTTCACTTTTTTTTAAACTTTGGTTCAGCTACTAAAGAGCAGTATGCACCAGTCTACAGAAAAAGCCTAGCTAAAAGATGCCGATATATGCAGTGGGAGGAAGAAAAACAATAAAAAAAAAAAAAAATTATATATATATATATATATATATATATATATATATATATATATATATATATATAGTCACCCACCCTAAACATTTCAGTGTAAATCAAGACTGATACAAATTCAAAAAAACATACCCGTTTCATTATTTCATCCCTGGTGGTGAAATGTGGAGCATCTTCGATGCGAATATCATTTGCCATATCGAAAACTCGTCCCAAAAGTTCATCACTGTATCTGTAAAAAGTCACAATTTAATACATCAGTATACCAGCTTATATATATTTGAGAGTGAACAGATCATTACAGTAAGCAAACTTTTTTTTTTTTAGGTAAATCTAAAATGAAATTGAATAAGAAAATTGTATAATGTATGGCCAACCTTAGCCAACATATTAACCACTTTAGGAGCGCGCATATACTACCTGTACGTCATTCCATGCAATAGATACTGTGGGTGCGCCCGATGTGTGCCGTGGTACAGAGGCAGAACGGGGGATCTGCCTATGTAAACAAGGCGGATTCCCATACCGACAGGGGACAACATTGAGATCTTCTGTTCCTAGTGATCAGGAACTGCGATCTCTGTTGTCTCAGTGAGCCCATCCCCCACACAGTTAGAATACACTCAGGGAACACAGTTAACCCCTTGATCGCCCCCTAGTGTTAACCCCTTCCCTGCCAGTGTCATTTATACATTGATCAGTGCATTTTTTTTTTATCACTGATCACCAATACAGTCACTGGTCCCCAAAAAATTGAATTTGGGGTCAGATTTGTCCGCCGCAGTCCCGAAAAAAAATAGGGGGAGAAGATGCCCTAAAAACAAAAAAAAAAAAAGTGCATAAATCTTTTCGCCCATTTTGTAGGGGTGCAATGGATCAAAAAACTCACAGATCGGATCGTTCCTCGGATCAGAGTCACGGATCGGATCATTTTTCGGATCAGCAAATAATTTAATTTGCAAAAACCTGTGAAAATTCCACCATAGTCCCCACTGTAATATCCACAATCTCCCCACTGTAATATCCACAATCTCCCCACTGTAATATTGGCTGGGCATGGCAGAGTATTGGCAGGGTATGGAGGGATGGCTGTGACTGCAATTGTCACAGAGCAGCGCTGTGGGCACTACAGATCCAGCCCACAGCGCTCCTGCCATCCTCTCCCCCCTCCAATGTACAGATCTGTACACAGAGGAGAGAGAGGAACCGTCATCCTGACGCCGGTTTGATTACAAGTGATCGCTCCGTCATTTGACGGAGCGATCACACTGTAAACGGACGACGGGGGCACCAAGATGGCCGCCACTCCGGAGCTATGCCGAAGCCTTTCCTAAGGCCAGGGCCGCATAATGCTCCGCGGATCGCGACGTGTGCCGATCCGAACAGGGTGACCAGTTCGGATTACAGATCGGTGACGATCCGTTGCACCCCCTAATAACTTATGCACAAACCAATCAATACACGCCTATTGCGATTTTTTACCAAAAACATTTACATATTGGCCTAAACTGATGAATACATTTGTTTTTTTGGATATGTATCCAAATATATATATATATATATATATATGTATCTATATATATATATATATATATATATATGTATCCAAATATATATATATATATATATATATATATATATATATATATATATATATATATATATATATATATGTATATATATATATATATATATATATATATATATATATATATATATATATGTATCCAAATATATCTATCTATCTATCTATCTATCTATCTATCTATCTATCTATCTATCTATCTATCTATCTATCTATCTATCTATCTATCTATCTATCTATCTATCTATATATATATATATATATATATATAAAAAAAATTTCCAATTGGTTTGCCTAAAAAAAAAAAAAAAAAAAAAACAAACACACAGGAGGTGATCAAATACAGGGGGTCCCCTACTTACAAACATCCGACTTACAAACGACTCCTACTTACAAACGGAGGGAGGCAACAGGAAGTGAGAGGAAATCCACCCCTAGGAAGGGAAATTCACTCCTGTAAGAGTTAATATGGGAAAAAGGTGTCTCCACTGAGGCTTTATCACCAGTCAATGTTTCCCTAACAACCCAAAATTTTCAAAATCCAATTGTCATTGGGACAGAAGGTGAGGTGAAATCTTCTGAACAGGGGCACAGACAGCAAAACAAATGTTACAGGGGTGATAACCCTTCTCTATGTTATCTAAAAAACTTAAAAATAGATTTTTTTGGCTGGAGCTACACTTAAACAATGTACCTGTTCCGACTTACAAACAGATTCAACTTAACAACCCTACAGTCCCTATCTTGTGTGTAACCCAGGGACCCCCTGTACCACCAAAAGAAAGCTCTCTTTGTGGGGGTTAAAAAAAAAAAAAAAGACACGTTACACCTATATTCACGTTATGAATAGACAGGCCTCCGTTTTGACAGTTGGGGGGGGGCTTCTCCTTTGCCGCGTCACTTATTCACAGAGTTTAGTAAATGGAAAACCACAAGTCTCGACAGCTTTAACGGCTGTTGGTTTGTAGTTCATTGATTCTTCCTGTCAGGAGGTACGAGCAAATACACTGACAGGTCTGAAGGAGACCTGCATGGCATCAGCGATTTGCTGATCACTGGTACAATGCTTTACAGCAGGGGTCTCAAACTAGCGGCCCTCCAGCTGTTGCAAAACTACAAGTCCCATCATTCCTCTGCCTGTGGGAGTCATGCTTGTAACTGTCAGCCTTGCAATGCCTCATGGGACTTGTAGTTTTGCAACAGCTGGAGGGCCGCGAGTTTGAGACCCCTGCTTTACAGGCTCCTGCAACAAGAATAAATGCAATTTTCTTTACATGTGCATTTATTATTTTTTAGCAAAAGGTAAACTTATACTTTAAATCTAGTATAATGCACCTGGGTAAGCCTAGCTGCTGTAGCCTTACTAGTCAAAACAGGCTACACCAACCCCAGAAAAAGCCATACACCCATACAATCTGTATATTTTAAATTAGTTCTGCCAAAATGATATAACGTGCAAGTTTACCCTTAGGCCTGGTTCACTCGCTAATGCGATTTCAGATGTGACTTGAGTCGCACAGAACTGCACAACAATGGAAATCCCATTGTTTTCCATGGTGCCGTTCACATCAATGCGACTCAAGACATCGATTTTGGAAAAGGTTCCTGTTCTACTTTGGTGTGATTCCAGCAAGATTTTGGCCCATAGAATATGCAAACCATGTCCAAGCAACACTACATAACCATAAAGAAAGCCGAATTAAAATCGAATTACTACAGAGTAGAGCAGCACAATTAATCGGCAAGAATCGTTATCGCAATCTTGATTAAAGGGTTTCACAATTCTCTCTATGCAAAGAATTCTCTCTGCTCTTCTGAAGCCACAGCCTTCAAAAGAAAGGAAGAGAAAAACTGGGCAGTCTGCCAAGAAACAAAATATTATCAGTTGAACTTAAAGTGAATGTAAACCCAAATGTCATCCTTTCTAAACTACTGCCATAGGGGTTATTTATAAGGATATACATGCCTCCTGCATGTATCTTTACCTGTCAAATGTCTCCCCTCTGTCTGTTATAAGACCCGAAAAAAAGCAGATTCTGTGGGTGGGTCTGTTGTCTGGAGCTCGGTGGGTGGAGTCGTGATATCAGTAGACTCCCCGCCCACCTCTACACTCCCCTTGTCAATATATGCACTTTCTCCTGTGTATTACACTGAACTTCTGCTATGATCTCTAACATCCAGTGAAAAGACAGGAAAGTAACCACATGACTACAGCATGCCCAATTATGCTGAGGTGTGGAACATCCAAACATCCAATCCTGGCAGAGCAGCAGAATAAAGAAGTGGAAGGGAATTAAAAAATAATGCATGTCTCTTAGGCCCCTTTCACACTGGGGCGGTGAGCCGCGATGACGGTAAAGCAGCGCTATATTTAGCGCTGCTTTACCGTCGTTTTCACCGCGGTTTTAACCCCCGCGAGCGGCCGAAAAGGGGTTAAAACACCCCCCGCAGAGCGCCGCCGTAGCGGCGCTTTGCGGCGGTATTCCCGCGGTTTCACCGCGGTGTCCCATTCTATTCAATGGGAAGGAGCGGTATAGGAGCGGTGAACACACCGCTCCTATCCCGCTCCAAAGATGCTGCTAGCAGGACTTTTTTTGTCATCCTGCTAGCGCACCGCTCCAGTGTGAAAGCCCGCCGGCTTTCACACTGGAGTTAAAGGGGCAGGATTTTTTCATGCGGTGAACAGGCGCTATTTTTAGCGCTGCACCGCATGAAAAACGCCCCGGTGTGAAAGGGGCCTTAGGCTAGTGCACAAGATATGTAAATCACCTGTCACTCACAGCAAGGGGGAGGATTTGACAAGATTTATCTCACTGAATAAAAAAAAAAAAAAAAAAAAAAAAAAAAAAAAAAAAAAAAAGAAAAGAGGATTGCTCAGAGCTGGATTAACTCTTTGTGGCAAGACTAGGCTCAAATGATAGGAAATCTTATACTCTACACTATGAAATAAAAAAATAAATAAAAATCTTTTTGGGTTTACATCCACTAAGTATAAACATTGTAACAATTTGTCAATGGAATAGACTGTGTAAGTGAAAAAAGTTTAACCACTTAAATGCGAAACCTTTTTCTGACATTTGTTGGTTTCAAGTTAAAATCATTTTTTTTTGATAGAAAATTATTTTGAACCCCCAAAACACATACATACATATATAGCAGGGCTCAAAATTTCAAGTCCTGAGCTACTAGCCAGGCCTCAAGGGTTACTAGCCACCAGTTGCCCCGCCCAACCCCTACCCTGCCCCTAAACCCACCCTCATAAATTATCTCATGAAATTACACTTTAATGTTTTATGCAATTAAGTTATAAAAATATTAACAACTTTATCCATGCCCGCCAGTGCGTCCCATCGTGCAGCCTACCTGTGGAGGGGAGGAGAGCCGCCACTAGATGATCACAGCAGGGAACATCACAGCTTGTGTTTCAATAGCTGTGTGTTCCCCGACGCGCACCATCACATAAGCCCCTCCCCTCGTCTGGGGAACTTTGATACATGTCAACCGCCCTTGGATTGGATGGGTGATCTGTCTATCAGTCCCGGAAAAAGAGGAGGGGCTTATGCAACGGCGCACGGCGGGGGAACACAGCTATTGAAATGAAAGCTGTGATGTTCCCTGATGCGATCATCCAGTGGCGGCTCTCCTCTCTTCCCCCTTTGTGTTCGGCGGTGCTCGCCCCCCCGGCTCCCAGGCAGCCCTTCTCGCCAGCCCTTAAAATTCACTCGCAAAATGTGAGTGTGCGAGTGTAATTTTTGAGGGCTGTATATATAATTAGTAGACACCCTAAAAACCTATAGAATAAAATGTTGGTTGTTGCAATATTTTATGTCACGCAGGAGCCTTTCAAATGCATTTTTTTTGGAAAAAATTACTTTATTAAAAAAAAATAAAAAAAATAAAACTAACCAGTAAAGTTAGCGCATTTTTATTGTATAGTGTGAAAGATTTTACGGCGCGAGAATCGCGAAAGAATCGTGATCTTTTTATTCTAAGCAAAAAATAAAAAAAATTGCGATTCTCATATTGGCCAGAATTGTGCAGCTCTACTACAGAGTGGACCTAGTCTAAAGCCCAACTAAGGACTGAAACAACTAATATTAGCATAATCAATTAGGATAGTTGTCAGCCGATTAGTTGTTCTACATACAGAACGCATTATTTGTTTACATATCAGAAACTACAGTGCAGCACACTGTTTATACTTGTCAAATTACACAGTGCAGTGAGTGCACAGCTCACTACACAGTTCATACAGTGAGGGGAAAAAAAAAAAAGTGTTTAATCCCCTGCCCATTTTGTACATTTGCCCACTGACAAAGAAATGGTCAGTCTATAATTTTAATGGTAGGTTTATTGTAACAGTGAGAGACCGTAACAAAAAAATAAAAAATAAAAAAAATAAAAAAAAAAGGATTTTTTGGATTTTTATCAAATTAATTTTAATAAAATGCTATTGGAGTAAAAAAATAAAAAATAAATAAATATCTAAAGATAGTTTTCTATTTAATAAACATTAATAATTTAGTTTATTCAGCATGAAATGGAGCATGAGGCTGTATATTCTGCAATATTTACATTTTTGGTAAACTCATTCAATGAATCCAAGCTCTGCAAGCTGAGATAACATGCGATGCATCCACACAATTTCACAGTAACCATAAAAAATAAAAATAAGAAAATTCCCAAATTTCAGGAATATTCCTTTATCCCATTGTTTTGCAAATCTAAGTATACTACACACTCTGTATGATTGAATCAGTTCTGATATCGCTGTTTTACTAACCTGACAGCTTCTTATTCTAAAACCTATTATTGTTGTTACCTATTATTCTAAATAGGAAACCTTAAAATTTTGTTGGCAAATATTAAAGATTCTAAGTACCGGCAAGAATAAGTCCTTATATTTAAAGAGCACCTGTCATTTCAGATCTATCATGGCAGCGCCTGTTAACGGGCATCCATTCACCTGCTGCCGCCACATCCCTCACCTTGCTGGGTCACTGCTGCATCACCAGCCTTCCTATTAAAGTGAATGGGACTGTCGATGAGTCAACAGCGGGTCAGAGGAGGAGCAACTGCAGAACAGAGATGGCAGTTGCTCTTTAAAAAATCATGATTTAAATCAAGCCTTTTTACTAGTGATTTAAAGCAAGATTTAAAAAAATCGAGTTAATTTAAATCGAATCCACCCCGACCAAAAATATCCATAAAAACGCATTTTAAAAGTTAGAAATAGATTCACATTTTAATGGGTGAAAAAAATATTTGATCCCCTATCAAGCAGCAAGATTTCTGTCTCCCGGTGTCTTCTATACAGGCAACAAGCTAAGATTAGGAGCACTCTTAACCACTTGCCGACCGGCGCACGACGATATACGGCGACAGAATGGCACGTACAGGCAGGAGGGCGTATATATAAGTCCCTCCTTTAGCCTGTCCGTGCCATCGGGAGCGGCGCGCTCCCGCGCCGGTCGGGACCCCCGTGAGTCCGATCGCGGTCCCCGCAGACTCGATTGCCGCGGGGACCCCCGCGATCGTCTCACGGAGCGGCTGAACGGGGAGATGCCGAGATAAACAGCATCTCCCCGTTCTGCCTAGCAACTAGTGACGCCGATCTCTGCTCCCTGTGATTGGAGCAGAGATCAGCATTCACTAGCTGACAGCCACGCCCCCCCACAGTAAAAAACACACCCCTAGGCATACTTAACTGTTACACTGCCACCTTGTGGTTAACCCCTTCACTGCCAGTGTCATTTATACAGAAATCAATGCATTTAAATGCATTAATTGCTGTAAAAAATGACAATGGTCCCAAAAATGTGTCAAAAATGTCCGATGTGTCCGCCATAATGTCGCAGTCACAAAAAAAAAAAAAAAAAAAAAAAAAATCGCAGATCTCCGCCATTACTAATAAAAAAATATATATTAATAAAAATGCTATAAAACTATCCCCTATCTTGTAAACGCTATAACTTCTGCGCAAACCGATCAATAATCGCATATTGCGATTATTTTTACCAAAAATATGTAGAAGAATACGTATCGGCCTAAACTGAGGAAAAAAAAAACATTTTTATATATATTTTTTGGGGATATTTATTATAGCAAAAAATAAAAAATGCATTTTTTTCAAAATTGTCGCTCTATTTTTGTTTATAGCGCAAAAAATAAAAACCGCAGGGGCGATCAAATACCACCAAAAGAAAGCTCTATTTGTGGGAAAAAAAGGACGTCAATTTTGTTTGGGAGCCACGTCGCACGACCGCGCAATTGTCAGTTAAAGCGACACAGTGCCGAATCGCAAAAAGGGGCCTGGTCCTTTGGCTGCAAATTGGTCCGGTCTGAAAGTGGTTAAAGGGAGTGCTCCTAATCTCAGCTAGTTACCTGTATAAAAAGACACCTGTCCATAGAAGCAATCAGATTGCAATCTCTCCACCATGGCCAAGACCAAAGAGCTGTCCAAGGATGTCAGGGACAAAATTGTAGACCTACACAAGGCTGCAATGGGCTACAAGACCATTGCCAAGCAGCTTGGTGAGAGGGTGAAACAGTCGGAGCGATTATTCGCAAATGGAAGAAACACAATAACTAACTGTCAATCTCCCTCGTACTAGGGTTCCATGCAAGAGCTCACCTTGTAGCGTTTCAATGATGAGAATGGTGACGAATCAGCCCAGAACTACACAGGAGAATCTCAACAATAATCTCAAGGCAATTGGGACCATAGTCCCCAAGAAAACAATTGGTAACACACTACACCGTGATGGACTGGAAACCTGCAGCACCCGCAAAGTACCCCTGCTCAAGAAAGCACATGTACAGGCCCGTCTGAAGTTTTCTAATGAATATCTGAATGATTCAGGAGGAGAAAAAGTGTTGTCTTCAGATGAGACCAAAATCTAGCACTTTGACATCAACTCAACTTGCCGTGTTTGGAGGAGGAGGAGGAGGAATGCTGACTATGACCCCAAGAACACCAGCCTCACCATCAAAAATGGAGGTGGAATGCTTTGGGGGCATTTCCCTGCTACGAGGACTGCATCAAAGAGACGATGGATTGGGCACATGTACCGTCAAATCTTAGGTGAGAAACTCCTTCCCTCAACCAGGACACTGAAAATGGGTCGTGGATAGGGATGAGCCGAACACCCCCAGGTTCAATTCGCACCAGAACCTGCAAACGGACCGAAAGTTTGCACGAACGTTAGAACCCTGTATGTTACAAATGTACGCGAACGTTTGAAATCTAAAGTGCTAATTATAACGGCCAATATGAATGTTGTTGTCATAAAAAAGGTTTGGGGACCCGGGTCCTGCCCCAGGGGACATGTATTAATGCAAAAAGAAGTTTTAAAAACGGACGTTTTTTCTGGAGCAGTCATTTTAATGATGCATAAAGTGAAGAGAAAAAAAAGTGAAATATTCCTTTAAATATGGTACCTGGGGGGGTGTCTAAAGTATGCCTGTGAAGTGGCATGCGTTTCCCGTGTTTAGAACTGTCCCTGCACAAAATGACATTTGTAAAGGAAAAAAAGAAGCCATTTAAAACTGCGTGCGGCTTTAATGTCATGTCTTGTCCTGGCAATATGGATGAAAATCTGAGAAAAATGGCATGGCTACCCCATCACCCCCACCCCCCATTCTGTAACATTTGTTTTTCTGTCTGTGCACCTGTTCAGAACATTTCACCTCACTTTCCGTCCCAATGACAAATGTTTTTGGAAAAGTGGGGTTTTTATTGAAACAAGGATTGGTGATAAAGCATCAGTAGAGAGGAGATACCTTTTTCCCCAAATAAAATTTTCCTTCCTAGGGGTAGATTTCCTCTCACTTCCTGTTTTCTCCTTCCGTTTGCAAGTAGAAGTCGTTTCTAAGTTGGATGTTTGAAAGTAGGGGCCTGCCGTATATACTCAGAAATGCAGAAATTTGCCCCATTAGATGTTGGTGTTGCCACAAAACTGTAAGCCCTCACAGCTACTCTTGGTGGGCACTAGAACGCCCTGCTGTGAACTATTATATCAGGAATTGTAATTACATGCCATTGTTGAACAGTGTTAGGAAAAATTGGGCCTTTGGTGGTGGTGGTGCTACAACACTGTAAGCCCTCACAGTTACTCTTGGTGGGCGCAGGAATGGGCCCTGCTGTGAATTATTAGATCAAGATTTGTAATTGCATGCCCCTGTTGAACCGGGGCAGAAAAATTGGGCCTTTGGTGGTGGTGGACGGTGTTGCCACAACACTGTAAGCCCTCACAGTTACTAACTCCTGCAGATGGCGGGATTAGATGACACCAGGGCAGATAGAGGTGCAGGTTGTATAAAGTGCTGTGCTGTGCTAGACTCACACAGCACACACACTAACTCCTGCAGATGGCTGTATTGGTAGAGAACAGCACTTTCCCCACATGCAAATGCCTGAAAAGAACACACTATCCCTGCCTATTTTTCCTCTTTCCCTACACTTTCCCCACACAAATGATGGAAAAATAGTTTAGACTGTCCCTGCCTATCAATCCTCTATCCCTCAACGCCGGAACACACTACACAAGGCCGCCGGTGCGGCGGCCTTATATAGTGTGGGGCGTGTACTAAACCCCCTGAGCTATAATTGGCAACAGGCATCCTTCCTGTGGCCAATTATTGCTCTCCTCGCTGCTGGCTCTATGATTTGCCAAGCATGCGGGGTCACAGTGCATGCTTGGCCAATCAGCCCTCAGAGTTCTGAACTCGACGAATGGACGAACGGCCGATGTTCGATTCGAACATGGGTTTGAATCGAACACCGGGCCCATCCCTAGTCGTGGATGGTGTGGGGAAATTAGCTCATGGGGATCTCCTTTTCTGAATGACAGTCAGCAAACAGGCAGTTTCTTAAAATTCTGGCGGATGCCAGGTTTATTGGCAAGGGGTTTGCAAAGTAAAAAAAAACAAACAGTAAATCAAATCCTTGCCGTCCGGCGCTAACTAAACAAACAGTCTCCTCTCTATACAGTGCGGGGCTGGTCCCCGTCACCCACAAAACATACGGTAAAGCAAACCTTTTTCTCAGTCCAAAAGCCAGAGCTCCTCTCACTCAGGTTCCTCCCTGAGTCTCAACAACCAGAGACCTGCTGTGCTCTCTTCCTGGTCATTTAAAGTCCAGCTGACTGTGGACTCCAGTGGACCAGAACATCCGGACCGGAACCCAGCCTGCCACAGAGGCTGGAAAACCCAGGCCGGATTCTGGTTTAGTCCCTTACAATGTAACGAATGCGAGGTGAAATGTACCTATGATCGTGTATCCCACCTATTTCACAGAGCGATCACTTGTAAACAAACCGGCGTCAAGATGACGCCAGTTCCTCTCTCCCCTCTGTGTACAGATCTGTACAGTGGAGGGGAGAGATCGGATGGCAGCAGCGCTGTGGGCTGGATCTGTAGTGCCCACAGCGCTGCTGTGTGACAATTGCAGTCACAGCCATCCCTCAATACTCTGCCCTACCCAGCCAATACTCTGCCCTACCCAGCCAATATTACAGTGGAGGAAGATGACGTGGATATTACAGGGGAAAAGATGTAAATTACAGTGGGGAAATTGTGGATATTACAGTGGGGACTATATGGTGGTGGAATTTTCACAGGTTTTTGCAAATTCAATTATTTGCTGATCTGAAAAATTATCCGATCCGTGACTTTGATCCGAGGAACGTTCCGATCCGTTGCACCCCTATTTACCAGTATTGTGCATTATATCCATGCAAAAATGTCTCAGCCTTTAGTACTACCGTATATACTCGAGTATAAGCCGACCCCAATATAAGCCGAGGCACCTACTTTTACCACAAACTGGGAAAACTTATTGACTTGGGTGAGAACGCAGCAGCTACTGTAAGTGAAACAGAGGGTCAACAATGCCCATTTGCAGCCTCACTGTGCCCATTTGCATTCTTTAGCCTCACTGTGTCCCATCTGCATGCCTCAGCGATGTGCCCATCTTCCATTGTTGCGGTGTTACGATCTCCCGGCGCTGTCCCCATCTGCAGCCTCATCTCCCGGCGATGTGAGATATTCAGTGTAGTCGGCGGCCATGCAGTGTACCAAAGCCCTGCCTCCTTCTCGTCCGTGACGGAACACTGACTCGGTTTCCCAGCAGTGAGATCTTTTGTTGGCAATACACATCGATGTTCAGACAAGAATATTCGTAAAAATATTCTCTGTACATTGAAAAATTTCACTTGCTTTTAAACATTCAATTTTAAAGTGAATGTAATTTCTGAATGAACATTCCATAGACAGACGTTTTCTATTCTGCTCCTTTGAATTTTCCCATTACTGTGGTCAAAAACAAAAATGTCAATTTGACCCCACTAATAAGTAAAAATTCTCCCATCCAGGCCAATTCTGACATTTCTCTCCTACATGTAAAATTCATCATTTTTTTTTGCTAGAAAATTACATAGAACCCCCAAACATTATATATGTTTTTTTTTTAGCAAAGACCCTAGAGAATACAATGGCGGTCGTTGACACTTCATCTCACATAGCAGGGCTCGACAAACCCCTGGGCTCCAGGTCGCATTTGCGACTAGAATTAGCGACCTGGGGGGGGCACAGCTGGGGAGTATCCTGTCTCTGTGCGCACCCCCTCCCCCCGGCTGATCGCAATGGGGCGTGCCAGCCGGTAATTGAGGCCGCGGCTTTGAGGCCTTCTGCAGTCTTATGCTTCCTTCTGGAATCTGGCGCCCTCTTGTGGTGGCCGTTGGTATGACAGCCAGCAATGCTAATGGAGCTTCCAATGCCTGTTTTCACTGCCTGCCCATCTCATTCCCTTTACTTAGAACTAGGGCTGCAACTAAGGATTATTTTCATAATCGATTAGTTGGCCGATTATTGTTTCGATTAATCCATTAATACCCTTAAAAAAAAAATGTGTGGTGTATAATTTTAGTTAATATGTAAAGTTTAAAAAAAAAGTAAAAAAAAAAAAAAAAAAAGGCAATTTATTCTTAAATATCTCTATGCAGTGGTAAATATAAACAACCAACTATATGGTTAGGGAGGAAAATATCAAATCCACTCTGAGAATAACAGACAGAAGAGATATACTGTATACACTATTAGAGGAGATGTACTGTATATACAATTTGTTGTTGGGCAGATTAAAAAACACAAATTGCTGCAAAAATGTATTACATGATTTTCTGCAGCTTCTCCATTGAAGTATATTGAACCAAAAAAAAACACTGCTTTGCATTAAAAAAAAGTCCATGACCCTTTCCAAATACGCAGCAGCTGAAAAAAGCACAGATGTGAACGTGTCTTATAGGAAACCATGTAAATGAACTGTAGTACGTTTCTGCAAAAAGCACCAAAAAACACATAGATGTGAACCAGGTCTAAGACGTTTAGTAACATAATGGGGTTAAAACTAAAATTAGCCCTTTATAGTACAAAAAAAAAAAAAAAAAAAAAAAAAAAGCAGATAATCACTACCGTAAGGATTTATTTTTATTTTTTACTGTAGAACTGTGAAGGTAATATTTACAGTAGCGATTATTTGCTCTTTTTGTACTATAAAGGGCTCTTTTTTTTTTTTAACCCCATTATATTACTGGCCGATTAATCGATTATGAAAACCTTAGACTTACCGGTGACGGTATTTCTACGAGCCTTTCAGGACAGCACCTTGGAGAGAGCAGAAGAGAGAGAGCGCAGCGCCGCTCTAAGAGTAGTGGATCTGATTACAGTGGGAACTGTATGTGAAAATAAAAAGAAAGTATGTACTCACACTTTGTTTAAAAATATCAGGCACGTAGCGGTATCTTTATTTTGTCTGAAGTCCTCGGCTGTCCTCCGGTGTCATGGCTATGGTGTGGAAACGCATGGTCCCTTGCGTCTCGTGGTTCCGAGGTGAGTGCATCCCAGGATAGGCACGTCAGCAGGATTGATGACGTTGGTAGGCGTGGTTGGAAGCGCTCGCGTTCGGAGCATGCGTGCTCCTTCATCAGGCAGTGTAAAAAGTATTTTTAAACAAAGTGTGAGTACATACTTTCTTTTTATTTTCACATACAGTTCCCACTGTAATCAGATCCACTACTCTTAGAGCGGCGCTGCTCTCTCTCTCTCTTTTCTCCTCTACACCAGAGTCTCTTCTGCTCTATGGAGCCGGCTGCCGCATCTTACAAGCACACACTGTTATTCCTGGACTGAGAAAAAAAACTGTCCAAAAAACACACAGTGTTTCTCCCCTTCAGCCCCCACTCTCTCTCGCCCACCCTCAGTGTCACTCCATCTGTGACCCCCCATACTCGCTGTCGTCGGCGCTCCATCCTCCCCCTCTCCACCTTGGAGAGAGCGCAGCTCCGCCTTTACCCAGGAAACACTGCGTGACAACGCCCCTTTTTAAGATCAGCTGCTTCCACCATGCCTTCAGTTGTTACCGAGAAATCCTCCGACATGCTGGAAAATATAAGCAGACAGTTACCATGCCCTATAATTATACATCATAACCTAGGGAGGGAAGTAGGCTGCTGTCCTGAAAGGCTCGTAGAAATACCGTCACCACTAAGTCTAACTAAGGTTTTCTCCCTTCGCCTTTCAGGACAGCACCTTGGAGAGGATAACCGAGAAACTTACTTCAGGGTGGGACCACTGCCTGCAAAACCTTCCTCCCAAAGGATTGGTCTGAGGCTGAGAGCAGATCCAAGCGGTAATGCTTTATAAAAGTTGAAAAACTGGACCATATAGCAGCCTTGCAAATTTGCTCAGGCGATGCTCCGGCCTTTTCTGCCCATGATGCCGTTACTGCTCTGGTCGAATGAGGCAAGATTCCTTCTGGAGGCTCCAAACCTAAAGCGGTGTATGCTTCTTTAATAGCTTGCTTGAACCATCTTCCAAGGGTGTTTTTGGAAGCTTTACATCCCTTGTGAGCACCCTCTATTAAAACAAAGAGTGAGGATGATTTTCTAAAGTCCTTTGTTATCTCTAGATACTTAAGAAGACACCTCCTGACATCCAGAGTATGGAAGGCTTCTTCTCCTGGCCCCGAAGGTGAGGGGCAAAAATGTAGGGAGAATAATCTCCTGTGCCCGATGAAATGCAGAGCTCACTTTCGGTAGGAAGGCTGGGTCTGTTTTTAGAACTACCCTGTCTGGTAGGCATCTCATGAAGGGCTCTTTGATTGATAGAGCTTGTAACTCGCTGACTCTACGGGCTGACGTCACTGCCACCAACACCGTTTTAAACGTTAAAAACATAAGTGATGATCCTTCTATGGTTTCAAACGGAAGCTTCGTTAGTCCTTGAAGAACCAAAGATAAATCCATTTGGGAAAAATAATCAAAGGTATAGGCTTTACTTTAGCCATAGCCCTGAAAAAACAAATTATCAAAAGGTTCCCCTGACAGGGTTCTTTCCAAAAAAACTGATAAAGCCGCTACCTGCGTCTTGAGCGTACTTGCTGCTAGGCCTTTCTCCAATCCTTCTTGAAGAAACTCTAAAACTGAAATTGTACTAGACAGACAAACTAAAGTATTTTCTGGAACACCACGTATTATATACTTTCCAGACCTTAAAATAAATGTCTCTTGTCACCTTCTTCCTACTTGCAAGAAGGGTAGTAATGAGTTTTTCTGATAGGCCCTTTTGTCTTAGGATTTGTTCTTCAGAAACCAGGCTGTTAGGTTGAGAAATGCTGGATCTGGATGAAGAAACTTGCCCTGACTCAGTAGATCTGATCTATTTGGGAACTTCCAAGGAGGTTTTACTGAGAGGTTCATTAGGGTTGCAAACCACAGTCTTTTTGGCCAATAAGGAGCTATCAAAATTAGTTCTGTGGATTCCAGTCTGAATTTGGCTAATACCCTTGGAATCAGTGGAAATGGGGGAAAAGCGTAGGACAGCTGGAAGTCCCATCTGTGGGCCAGAGCATCTATCCCTAGAGCTTGATCCTGTCTCTGAAGGGAGAAGAAAACTGGTACTTTTGTGTTTTCTTGATTTGCAAATAGGTCCACCTGAGGAAGACCCCCACCTCTTGGCTATTGTCTCGAATAGATCCTGATTCAAGGACCACTCTGCTTCTCTTACTTCTCCCCTGTTGAGGAGATCTGCCAAGGTGTTTTCCGTCCCTTTTAAGTGGACTGCCGATAGAGGGGCCAACTTGTCCTCTGCCCATCTCAGTATTTGGCAGGCTAATTCCAACAAAGTTCTGCTTTTTGTGCCCCCTTGTTTTGTTAGGTATAACACTGCCGTCATATTGTCCGTCAAGATTTGGACATGCTGACCCTTTAGAAGTTCCTGGAAGGACAGAAGACTTAAATGAATGGCCTTCAACTCTCTCCAATTCGATGACCTTCTCGCCTCTGGCTTGGACCAAACCCCCTGAATAGTTTGTTCTTCCAGGTGGGCTCCCCACCCCCATGCGCTGGCATCTGTGGTCAGTCTTCGGGTTATTGGAAAGGACCAGAGAAGTCCTTTTGAGATGTTTCTCTGGTTCCTCCACCACCAAAGTGATCTTTTTGCTCTTGCCCCTAAGACAAACTTTTTCTCCAGAGATTCCTGGTAAGACCAATTGGTCAAAATGTCCACCTGCAGCGGACGAGCATGCAGTCTGGTCCACTGTACTGCAGGGATTGCTGCTGTCAATAGACCCAGAGCCGACATGGCTTGCCTTACTGAGAACCTTGAGTTGGACTGAAGTGCCTTCAGAACTGACTGCATCTTTTCTATTTTTTCCTGAGGTAGAAATATTTTCTGTTCTAGTGAGTCTACTTCGTACCCCATAAACCTTACTCTTTGAGATGGTATTAGGTTGGACTCCTGAATATTGAGAAGCCAACCCAAACTTTATAGATGTGTTTGAGTCACTTGAAGGTCGACTTCCACCTGACTTTTTGAGTCAGCGAAAAGTAGCAGATCGTCCAAGTAGGGCACTATTGGGATCCCTTTCAGCCTCAGGGGTTCCAACGCTTCTGCCATCACTTTCGTGAAAACCCTGGGTGAGGAGGAGAGCCCGAATGGCAGGGCTCTGAACTGTAGATGCCACACCTCCCCCCCCCAGATTGACTGCCAGACGCAGAAATTTCTGGGACGGGGGTGCTATTGGGACATGGAGATATGCATCTCTCAAATCGTTGGAGGCCATGTGACACCTGGGGGTCAGCAAGTTCTTTACAGAAAAAAAATCGTGTCCATCCTGAACTTTTTGTATTTTATGGACCGATTCAACAGCTTCAAATTGAGGATCAGGCAGAATTTCCCTGATGGTTTCTTGACCAAGAATATATGGGAATAAAACCCTTTCACCTCTTGCCCTTCTGGGACCGGAGAGATGACCTTCTGTTGCATCAGCTCTTGAAGAAGAGACTTCATAGCCAGAGCCTTCTCCTTATCCCTTGGCAAGTTTGTTATGTAGAACCGACTTGGGGGGGTCTTGTGAAAACTCTAGATGATAACCCTGCTGGATTATCCCTAGGACAAATGGACTTCTTGTTGTTACTTCCCAAACTGACAAGAAGTCCTGAAGCCTTCCGCCTACTGGGAGCTGGTCATTGTTTTTTAGGGGATTGCTCAGGATTTCTGAACAATACCCCACCCCTGCCTCTTCCTCTGAGGATTCCAAGGTCTTTTCTTTGTTTGGTCCTTTTCTTTATCGGCTTGTCGAAAAGGACGAAAATTCTTCCTCTGTTGTACCACTTTCTTTTTCTGAGGAAAAGCTCTTTTTGTTTGCTGTCCTATCAAGTACAGTCTCTAGTTCTGGACCAAACAACAAGTCCCCTGAAAAGGGAATTCCGCACAGTTTTACTTTAGAGGCTGAATCCCCTGACCAGGTTTTAAGCCAGAGGGCTCTTCTTGCGGAATTAACCAGTGCTGATGATCTGGCAGACATCTTGATGGACTCTGCCGAGGCATCGGCCGTGTATTTGATGGCTTTAAGTAGAGTAGGGAAGGACTCCAATAGCTCTTTCCTGGAGGTACCTGCTACCACATGATTTCTGAGTTGGTCTAACCAACATTCCAAATTTCTGGCCACAACTGTGGCTGCCATTGCAGGTTTCAGATTGGCTAAGGAAGACTCCCATGCTTTCTTCGGTAGCCCATCTGCTTTTTTGTCCATAGCGTCTTTGAGAAATCCCATATCCTCAAAGGCCAAGTCCGTCTTTCTGGACACTTGAGAGAAGGCAGCATCTATCTTTGGCTTCTTATTCCAAACACACTCCTCATTCTCCTCAAAAGGGAACCTCCTTTTAAGGGCTTTAGAGAAAAACTGCCCTTTCTCTGGATCCTTCCACTCCTTTTTAATGGTGTCTGTTAACACTTTGTGTACAGGAAAGACTCTATGTTTGACCTCCTCCAGACCCTGGTACATTTTGTCATGTACTGACAGCTGAATTTTTTCTTCCTGGATCTCCAGTGTAGTATAAATTGCCTTGAGTAATTCATCTACTTCCTCAAGTGACAGTTTATATCTAGAAGCTCTGGCTTCTTCTTCCTCATCCTCAGAATCAAACGTTGAGGGAGGAATGCTTTCCCTTTCTTCCTCAGACTCACTTTCAACTTGTACGGAAGTGGACGGAGGGAGACTGGATTGAGAACTCTGTTCTTGGCTGGAACTCTGACCACGTTTTTTCACAAGGAAACGTACTGTCCCTAGGGCCTCTGCTAGTTCTTTTCTCACAGAAGACAGGAGTTCCTTGCACTCCTGCGAGGACTCCTTCACTAAATCCGCAATGCAGGATCTGCACAGGGGTTTGGGCCAAGAGTCCCTTAAAGGATTTTTACATGAGGGGCATTTTCTTGATCTCTCTGACTTAGCAGTAGCTTTCTGAAACGACAGAAATAAAAGAACCCACAGGTCCTCTTTAACTGCAGCCACTAAAGAGTGGAACAGATAGACCCCCATAGCCAAAACACCCTAAGTGCCCAGAGTCTCACTCCCTGCTGAACTGCTTATGGACCTTTACACCCAAGCAGACAGCTGCAGGTTAACTTAACACATGAACAAAAACACCCAGTGATATGTAAAGGAAAGAGGTCCCTCTGTACCTCTCCTACCTGGGACTGGCCGGGAGCCTGGGCGCCTGCATCCACCATTGCTGCTGACGATTCGTCCTCCATACCGATCGTTGCAGCCGCCGTCCGCACGCTTTTGAATGGCTTCTCGTCCACGCCGAACTGGCGTCATCCGCCGTCCGGGATTCGGCGCCGCCATGCCGAGGCCTGGCATGGAAGGCTCGTTCTGAGCACACCCGCGGCCCCCCGAACGCACGGGCGAACGACCTCCGGCAGTCCATTACTCCCGTGAGCCGACGAAGGAAGGGAACACCGGAACACCTACCCCATCGTTCGGGAAGGTGTTGGGCTGGTCTTACGAACCTAAGCACAAGGTACTGCCAAAACCCTCGTTTAAAGCGAGAGAGCGCAGCACCCCTGGTTCCCCAGCAGTGTTCCACCATGGCGGAGGAAACACTAAAACTGAAGGCATGGTGGAAGCAGCTGATCTTAAAAAGGGGCGTTGTCAGGCAGTGTTTCCTGGGTAAAGGCGGAGCTGCGCTCTCTCCAAGGTGCTGTCCTGAAAGGCGAAGGGAGAAAATAGTAATCGATTAATTTCATAATCGATTCGTTGACGATTAATCGATTAGTTGTTTCAGCCCTACTTAGAACCCCCAAACATTATATATATATATTTTTTATTCTAACACCCTAGAGAATAAAATGGCGGTCGTTGCAATACTGTCTGTCACACCGTATTTGTGCAGCGGACTTACAAGCGCACTTTTTTGGGGAAAAAAACACTTTAATTTAAAAAATAAAAGTCAACAGTAAAGTTAGCCCAATTTTTTTCATATTGTGAAAGATAATGTTACGCCGAGTAAATTGATATCCAACATGTCACGCTACAAAATTGCGTTGGCTCGTGGAATGGCGACAAACTTACAGAGGAGGTCTAGGGCTAGAATTATTTCTCTCGCTCTACCGATCACAGCGATACCTCACATGTGTGGTTTGAACACCGCTTTCATATGTGGGCGCTACTCGTATGCATTTGCTTCTGCACGCGTGCTCGGCGGGATGGGGCGTGTTAAAATAAATAAGATATTTTTTTAATTTTTTTTTTAAACTTTTACTTTTAATTTGTTCACTGTTCTTTATATAAAAAAAATATAAATAAAAAAAATGGTGTCACTTTTATTACTATTACAAGGAATGTAAAAATCCCTTGTAATAGAAAAAAAGCATGACAGGACCTCTTAAATATGAGATCTGGGGTCAGAGACCTCAGATCTCATATTTACACAAAAATGCAATTAAAAAAATTGGTCATTTGAAAAAATAAATAATGTCCCTTTAAGAGATATGGGCAATGACTTGGAGACAGGACATCTTCCCCTCACTTGTTTCTCCATGTCAGGCCAGGCACAGGTCCGGATCGCCATTACCGACATGGCTCCTAACTTTTTTAGCTGGCTCCTAGATTCCAAGCAAATTTGTCAAACCCTGTCGCACAGTATTTGCGCAGCAATTTTTTGAAATGCTTTAAAAAAAAAAAAAAACATTAAAGTTAGCCCACTTTTTTTTCATAATGTGAAAGATGAAGTTACGCCAAGTAAATAGATACCCAACATGTCACGCTTCAAAATTGCACACGCTCGTGGAATAGCTCCAAACTTCGTTACTTAAAAATCCCCATAGGCGACGCTTTAAAATTTTTTACTGGTTACATGTTTTGAGTTAGAGCAGGTCTAGGGCTAGAATTATTTATCTCACTCCAACGTTCGCGGCGATAACTCACATGTGTGGTTTGAACACCGTTTTCATATGTAGGGCAGGACTTACGTATGCGTTCGCTTCTGCGTGCGAGCACACAGGGACAGAGGCAATTTTAAAAAAAATGTTACTGTTAATTTGAATTTTTTTTGTTTGACACTTTTAAAAATAAAAATTTTGATCACTTTTATTCCTATTACAAGGAATGTAAACATCCCTTGTAATAGGAATATGGCATGATCAGTCCTCTTTAAAGTGAGATATGGGGTCAATAAGACCACACATCTCACCTCTAGGCTGGGAAGCCTGAAATCAAAAAATAAAAATCAACGATCTTGGCTTCCCAGCCGAGGCAGCGCCATTTATTTGAATGCAGAGGCCGGGCGTGATGTCATAACATCGTGACCAGCCTCCGAACGAACATAGAGACTCCGGCGACCATCTGGTCCGCCGGAAATATCTATGATCACCATCCGGGGACAGCGGATTCGTTCTCCGACTCACCGATGGAAGCGGTGAGTCGGTAGAAGCACCGGAGGGCGGTGGGAGCACCTTCAAGAATGATTATGTGGTGGAACAGCCGCTATGATCATTCTTATGGTGTAGAGAATCCCGGGCTAAAAAAGCTGATATCTGAATAATGCCTGTAGCTGCAGGCATCATACAGATATACCCCCGCAAAGTCAAGGCCGTCCCTGGACGTACCTTGGGCGGGAAGTGGTTAAAGTCAAGAAGATTTTCTACGAAAAAAAATATTTCCTGAATGGCCAGCATAAGTAACAGCAGGCACAGGTTGTAGCAAGCAACCTGCCTATGCCTAAGGGAGTTTGTCTGCATAATATAATAATACAATCCTGTCTGAAAAATCTGCAAAACAGCGTTTTAGGTCTTTTTAAATAAACATTTTGATCTTGGAGTCTGATGGTTTGTACCAGATTCAACCTCTAATGTTTACAGTGCCTTGCAAACATATTCACCCCCCTTGGCTTTTTACCCATTTTATTACATTACAGCCTTTAGTTCAAAGTTTTTTTTTTTTTTAAATCTGAATTATATGTGAAGTAAAATTAAAAAATATATACACAAAATTATTTTTCAGAAATAAAAAAAAACGGAATAATTGGTATGTGCGTATGTATTCACCCCCTTTGTTATGCAGCCCATAAAAAGCTCTGGTACAACCAATTACCTTCAGAAGTCACATAATTAGTGAAATGATGTCCACCTGTGTGCAATCTAAGTGTCACATGATCTGTCATTACATACATACACACACACACACACACACACACACACACACACACACACACACACACACACACACACACACACACACACACACACACACACACACACCTTTTTGAAAGGCCCCAGAAGCTGCACCTAAGGCACCACTAACCAAACACTGCCATGAAGACCAAGGAACTTTCCAAACAAGTAAGGCCCCTTTCACACTGAAGCGTTTTTCAGGAGCTACAGCGCTAAAAATAGCGCCTATATAGCCCCTTAAAAAAGCGGATCCTTTAACTCCAGTGTGAAAGCCAGAGGGCTTTCACACTGGAGCGGTGCGCTAGCAGGATGGTAAAAAAAAAAAAAAAAAAAAGTCCTGCTAGCAGCATATTTGGAGCGGTGAAGGAACGGTGTATTCACCGCTCCTACCCATTGAAATCAATGGGACACCGCAGGGATACCGCCGGCAAAGCGCCGATGCAGCGGTGCTTTGCGGGGGGTTTAAACCCTTTTTCGGCCGCTAGCGGGGGTTAAAACCACTAAAACGACGGTTAAGCAATGCTAAATATAGTGCTGCTTTACCGCCACCGCCCTCACCGTCCCAGTGTGAAACCGGCCTAAGGGACAATGTTGTTGAGAAGTACAAGTCAGGGTTAGGGTATAAAAAAATAAAAAAAAATATCCAAATCTTTGATGATCCCTCGGAGCACCATCAAATCTATCATAACCAAATGGAAAGAACATGGCACAACAGCAAACCTGCCAAGAGACGGCCGCACACCAAAACTCACGGAACGGGCAAGGAGGGCATTAATCAGAGAGGCAGCACAGAGCCCAAAAGGTAACCCTGGAGGAGCTGCAGAGTTCCACAGCAGAGACTGGAGTATCTGTACATAAGACAACAATAACTGTACGCTCCATAGAGTTGGGCATTATGGCAGAGTGGCCAGAAGAAAGCCATTACTTTCAGCAAAAAACAAAAGAGGCATGTGTGAACTTTTAGGCCAAAGAAAATGCTATGTCTGGGCAAACCCAACACATCACATCACCCAAAGAACACCATCCACCCAGTGAAACATGGTGGTGCCAGCATCATGCTGTTGGGATGTTTTTCAGCAGTCGGGACTGGGAAACTGGTCAGAGTTGAAGGAAAGATGGAAGGTGCTAAATAAATGGATGTTATTGAGCAAAATCTGTACCACGGTGTGATTTCAGGCTAGGACAGAGGTTCACCTTCCAGCAGGACAATGACTCCAAACACACCATTAAAGCAACACTTGAGTGGTTAAAGGGGAAACTTGCAAATGTGTTGGAATGGTCTAGGCCAGTCATGTCCAAAGTCCGGCCCGCGGGCCATTTGTGGCCCGCGGTCTGGTTTTATACAGCCCCCACTTGCCCCCAGCTTTTCTCACTCTTGTGGCCCCCCTGGCTCTGCACATTGACTTTGAAAAATCTGTTGCTACAATGAGTTCCCGAGCGCCTCACTGACAAGCTGGGGCGTGTGCGGCAGCTGCAGAGCTCAAAGTGCCTGTGATTATAGGCGGCGATTGGCTGCCTCTCACTGACAAGCAGGGGCTGGGGGTGTTCCAAAAGCCTCCGGGAAGCTGACAGCACGCGCCGCCAATAGCAGACGCTGAGTTATCTGCAGCTGCCGCAGGGACATCTCTCAGTGCCTGTGATTGGCGGCAGGGGTTGGTGGCGGTGATTGGCTGCGAGCCCTCTCACTGACAAGCGGGGGCTGGGGGTGTTCCAAAAGCCTTCGGGAAGCTGACAGCAGGCCCCGCCAATAGCAGACACTGAGTTATGTCCCTGCGGCAGATCTCTCAGGGCCTGTGATTGGCGGCAGGGATCGGCTGTTTCCGCAGGGGAGGGAGGGAGAGAGGGAGGGGGAGAGGGAGAGGGAGAGGGAGAGGAGAGGGAGAGGGAGAGGGAGAGAGGGAGAGGGAGAGGGAGAGGGAGAGGGAGAGGGAGAGGGAGAGGGAGAGGAGAGGGAGGGAGAGGGAGAGGGAGAGGAGAGGGAGAGGGAGAGGGAGAGGGAGAGGGAGGGAGAGGGAGAGGGAGAGGGAGAGGGAGAGGGGAGGGAGAGGGAGAGGGAGAGGGAGATGAATATATGATGAAGGCTATATATGAAGGCTTTTCATCCAGCCTTCATATATAAAAAGGCAGAGTGATTTAACACCTGTTTAGATTTGTCATCCATGTGACAAAATTAAAAGTATGCCGTTTGCAATAAACTTTGGTTAAAAATTAAATTTGCATTTAATTTTAATGGTTCAAAAAAAGTCTGGCAAAATGGTCGGCCCTCGTGCATGTTCACTTCATGAAATCTGGCCCTCTTTGAAAAAAAGTTTGGACACCCCTGGTCTAGACAAAGCCCAGACCTCAATCCAATGGAAAAATCTGTAGTCAGACTTAAAGATTGCTGTTCACAAGCGCAAACCATTCAACTTGAAAGGAGCTGGAGCAGTTTTTAGTTACATAGTAGGTTATATAGTAGGCGAGGTTGAAAAAAAAGACACAAGTCCAACATATGTGTGTGATTATATGTCAGTATCACATTGTATATCCCTGTATGTTGCGGTCATTCAGGTGCTTATCTAATAGTTTCTTGAAACTATCAACGCCCCCCGCTGAGACCACCACCTGTGGAAGGGAATTCCACATCCTTGCTGCTCTTACAGTCCGCCGTCAAAACTGACCGGCGGACCCGAACGGTCCGCCGTCAAAACTGACCGGCGGACCCGAACGGTCCGCCGTCAAAACTGACCGGCGGACCCGAACGGTCCGCCGTCAGAACTGACCGGCGGACCCGAACGGTCCGCCGTCAAAACTGACCGGCGGACCCGAACGGTCCGCCGTCAAAACTGACCGGCGGACCCGAACGGTCCGCCGTCAAAACTGACCGGCGGACCCGAACGGTCCGCCGTCAAAACTGACCGGCGGACCCGAACGGTCCGCCGTCAAAACTCTCTCCTCCGCGTTCCTAAGATTTTATCCCAATTTACGCCTTCTAGTAAGGTTCGGAGTTTAGGGAAGTTGGCTCTTTTGAAATTCAGTGTCTTTGTATACCCTTTGTTTCCGATTTGTGTGATTTATACAGCAGCCAATTGACCCGCGATCGCTGTTACCTAAATTGCCCTCTTTTTCCACATCCGTGATCAGGTCTGTATTGTTGGTAATCAGTAGATCCAGTAATGCTTTATTTCTAGTTGGTGCGTCTACCATCTGACCCATAAAATTATCCTGCAAGACATTTAGGAACTGGCGAGCCTTAGATGAGAGCCTTATTTTCTCCTTAGCTTCATCCCTTTGGAGCTCTACCCATAAGGATTCCACCCCCCCCTAGCTTCCTTAGTGATGTCATCTCTCACATTCACTTGTACATTATTCTTGATATATAGGCATACCCCTCCCCCTTTTTTACCCTCTCTATCCTTGCGATAAAGGGTAGAGGTCGACCGATATAGGTTCTCTGGCCGATGCCGATATTTAGAAATCGCGGCGGCCGATGGCCGATATAGGATGCCGATTTTTTTGGGCCGATATGTTAAGCCGATTTTTTTTATTTTTTCCCTTCATCTCATAAAATCTAACAGACACCTTTCACACTGGGGCGTTTTTCAGGCGCTTTTGGGATAAAAATAGTGCCTGTAAACTGCCTGCAAAACAGCTCCCCTGCAGTCTGTGTGGAAGCCCGAGTGCTTTTACACTGAAGCGATGCGCTGGCAGGACGTAAAAAAAAAAAAAAAAAAAAAAAAGTCCTGCAAGCAACATCTTTGGAGCGGTGTTAACTTCTCCTCCACCACTCCTGCCCATTGAAATGAATGGGCACCGCTGCCGAAGCGCCTGCAATGCAATTTGGCAGCGGCGATTCACGGGCACATTTAACCCCTTCCTCGACCAATAGCTGGGTTATAAGTGCCCCACTAGCAGCCGAATAGCGTCGCTAAAATGACAGTAAAGCGTCGCTAAAACTATCGGCTAACTTTACTGTTTTAGTTTTCGTTTTAAAATCATTAGTGTATTTTTTTCCAAAAAAATTGCGTTTGAAAGACCGCTGCGCAAATACCGTGTGACATAAAAATATTGCAACAACTGCTATTTTATTCCCTAGGGTCTCTGTTAAAAAAATATATATAATTTTTGGGGGTTTCAAGTGATTTTCTAGCAGAAAATAGAGTATTTTTACTTGTAAGCAACAAGTGTCAGAAAAGATTTAGTCTTTATTTATTTATTTCAGGATTTATATAGCGCCAACAGTTTACGCAGCGCTTTACAATATAAAAGGGAGACAATACAGTTATAATACAATAAAATACAAGAGGATTAAGGGAGCCCTGCTCAGAAGAGCTTACAATCTAAATAGGGTGGGGGAGGTGATACAAAAGGCTGTAACTGTGGGGAATGAGCTGATAGAAGTGGTAAAAGATTAGTTGGAGACATGATAGGCTTCCCTAAAGAGATGAGTTTTCAGGGATCGCCTGAAGGTAGCTAGAGTAGGGGATAGCCGGACAGGTTGAGGCAGCGAGTTCCAGAGGATGGGAGAGGCTCTGGAGAAATCCTGGAGACGAGCATGGGAGGAGGAAACAAGAGAGAGCTTGACAGGAGGAGATCTTGTGAAGAGCGGAGAGGACGGTTTGGGATATGTTTGGAGACAAGATTGGTGATGTAGCTCGGGGCAGAGTTGTGAATGGCTTTGTAAGTTGTGGTTAGTATTTTGAATTTAATTCGCTGGGCGATTGGGAGCCAGTGTAGGGATTGGAGGAGAGGGTTGGCAGACACTGAACGGTTGGTAAGGTGGATAAGTCTGGCAGCAGCATTCATGATAGACTGAAGAGGGTAGAGCCTTTGGAGAGGCAGGCCAATGAGAAGGGAGTTGCAATAGTCAAGGCGAGAGATAACAAGGGAGTGAATGAGGAGCTTGGTGGTGTCATTTGTTAAAAAGGGGCGAATTTTAGAGATATTACGGAGGTGAAGTCTACAAACTTTTGACAGCGATTGGACTTGAGGCTGAAATGACAAGTCTGAGTCTAGGATTACACCAAGTACCCTGGCGTGAGGGGAGGGACTGATAGATGCATTGTTGATTTTGATGGAAAAGTCATGGAGGGGGGCACGGGCGGGGGGGAATATTAATAGCTCAGTTTTAGAGAGATTTAATTTAAGGAAGTGGTGCGACATCCATGCTGAGATGTCAGTTAGTAAGTTAGTAATGCGAGAGGAGACTGAAGGAGTGAGGTGAGGAGTAGACAGATAGATTTGGGTGTCATCGGCGTATAAGTGGTATTGGAAGCTGTGGGTGGTTATCAAGTGACCAAGGGAGGAGGTGTAGATGGAGAAGAGAAGGGGTCCAAGAACAGAGCCTTGGGGGACCCCCACAGAAAGGGGCAACGGAGAGGAGGAGACAGAGTTGTAGGTAACACTGAAGGAGCGCTGTGATAGATAGGCAGAGAACCAGGATAGAGCAGAATCTTGGAGGCCAAGGGAGTGTAGTTTATTGAGAAGGAGCGGGTGATCGACAGTATCAAAGGCTGCAGAGAGGTCAAGTAGTAGGAGTATGGAGTACTGGCTGTTGGATTTAGCCGTTAGTAAATCGTTAGTGAGTTTTAGTAAGGCAGTTTCCGTGGAGTGCTGTGAGCGAAAGCCAGACTGTAAGGGGTCAAGAAGGTTATTTTCATTGAGGTAGGAGCTAAGACGGTTGTAGACTAAGCGCTCTAGAAGTTTAGAGGAGAATGGGAGCAATGAGATGGGCCTTAAGTTATTCAGGTTGGTGGGGTCCAGGGAGGGCTTTTTAAGTATGGGAGTGATCTGCGCATGTTTTAGAGGGGAGGGGAAGGTGCCACTAGAGAGGGAAAGATTGAAGATGTGAGCGAGGGAGCATAGGATAGAATAAGAGGGTGACCGTAGTAGTTGTGAGGGAACAGGATCCAAGGGACAATTGGTTAGGCGGGCATCTGAGAAAAGTTTTGTAACCTCTTCAATAGTAGCCAATTCAAAGGAGGAGAGTGTTGAAAGTGTCGTTAGGCAAGGTATGTTGGGTGGGGAAGGTGTACGCACAGTGGAGGTATCCTCACGAATTGCATCAACCTTGTCTTTGAAGTGATTGGCAATCTCTTGGGCAGTGAGTGAGTTAGTGGGTAGAGGGGGTGGGGGACGAAGCAGAGAGTTAAAGGTTGAGAAGAGCCGACGGGGACTAGATGACAAGGTATTAATAAGAGAGACAAAGTAGGTTTGTTTGGCAGCATGGAGGCAGGAATTGTATTTTAGAAGGGCAGATTTATATAGGGTGAAGTCGTGCAGGCATTTGGTGTTACGCCACAGTCGTTCAAGAGCACGGCAATGTCTCTTGAGATTTCTAGTGTTGTCAGTTTGCCATGGTTGTAACGGTCGGGGCCTGATTCTGCGTGTGGTTAGCGGAGCAAGTGCATCTAGTGATGATGAGAGTGAACTGTTGTAGACAGAGGTGGCCAGGTCAGGACAGGACAGGGGAGAGATTATGTCATATAGATGGTCAGTAGCAGAATAGAGAAGAGATGGGTTAAAGTGGCGAAGGTCTTTAAATGGTTAAACTGAGAACTTCTCCACACAGCCTTGAGTTCATTCATAAGTGTAAACATTGTATCGCTTTGGTCTTTTTTTGGCAGAATGCCCAGAGAGGAGATAAGTCGCTCCAGGGGAAGACTGAGGCAACTTGCATTGACTTCTATTACATTAGTCTTTTGCAAGTCACGGCTGAAGTTATAATCAGCCTTTTTTATCAGCACAATCGGCCGATGCCGATTAATTAAAAAAACGACAAATATCGGCCGATATATCGGTCGACCTCTAATAAAGGGTATACCCTTGAATGTTTGCTAGCCAATCATGAGGGCTGTTGAACCAGGTCTCTGAAATGCCCACAAAATCCAAATCCTCCTCGTACAATAGTATCTCTAGTTCACCCATCTTGTCCGCCAGGCTCCTGGCATTGGTGAACATGCCACGTAGTTTAGACCGGTCGCATATTATCCTCTTATTGGGTGTTCCGAGATTGCAACTAGGAATTGCTACTATACTTACCTTGGGTCAACTTACCACTAATGCCCCCAATACTACCCTCTGGAATATGTTACGCGCTGACTATCTCTACCTCTGGACCCCCCCCATCGCCTATTTTAACCACTTCCCGACTGGCGTACGACGATGTACATCGGCAGAATGGCACGGGCAGGCAAAAGGGCGTACAGGTACATCCCTTTAAGATTGCCGACGTGCCATCGCGTGCGCCGGTCGGGACCCCCGCGAGTCCGGTCGCGGGATACCCGCGATCATCTCACGGGAAGGCTGCGGAAGTAAACAGCATCTCCCCGTTCTGCCTAGCAACAAGTGACACTGATCTCTGCTCCCTGTGATTGAAGCAGAGATCAGTGTTCACTAAAACACAGCCAGGCCCCCCACAGTTAGTAACACGCCCCTAGGAACACTTAACCCCTACACTGCCATCCCCTGGTTGACCCCCTCACTGCCAGTGTCATTTACACAGGAATCAGTGCATTTAAATAGCACTGATTGCTGTATAAATGACAATGGTCCCAAAAATGTGTCAAAAATATCTATTTGTGGGGAAAAAAAGGACATCAATTTTGTTTTGGAGCCACTTTGCACGACCGCACAATTGTCAGTTAAAGCGACGCAGTGCCGAATCGCAAAAAGTGGTCTGGTCTTAAGCCAGCAAAATGGTCCGGTCTAAAAGTGTTTAAAAACACCTCTAACTTTTCGGCCATCTTCATTCCCAGCTGATCTGCACCCTTGATTTGCAAGAAGGAATGGGCAAAAATCCCAGTGATAAGATGTGGCAAGCTCATAAAGACTTATCCAAAGCGACTTGGAGTTGTGATAGCCGCAAAAGGTGGCTCTACAAAGTATTGACTTTAGAGGGGTGAATAGTTATGCACATTTACTTTTTCTGCTAGTTTGTCCTATTTGTTGTTTGCTTCAGAAAAAAAAAAAAAATCTTCAAAGTTGTGGGCATGTTTTGCAAATTAAATGATGCAAATCCTCAAACAATCCATGTTAATTCCAGGTTGTGAGGCAACAACACACGAAAGATGCCAAGGGGGTGAATAATTTTGCAAGGCACTGTATATAGATATATTAGTGATGCACCGATACTGGTATCGGTACTGATGCAAGGCATTTTCGCGAGTATCGGTACTCGCGAAAATGCTTCGATACCAGAAACTGATACCGTAAGTGACGTTGAGCTGTGGAAGTGTCCCTGGAAGCAGAACAGAGTACTGAGGGGAGCAACTGGAGCAAGTCCTGCAAACAGGTTAGTGTAGTATGTATTGTGAGCAGGGTTTCAGACCAGACATTATATACAGACCAGTCTGTACCCTGACACTGTACACCATACTATATGTTATACACACACCAGTCTATATAATGTACAGTACGGTGTCAGGGTACAGACTGGTCTGTATATAATGTACAGTATGCTGTCAGTGTATAATACTGGTCTGTACCCAACGCCCTGTACTGTGCCCTCCTAACGCCCTGCGTTGCCCCCTCTTTCCCACCACCAGCTGTCACCTTTGCCCCCATGTCTCCCAATGACCCTCCCATCCCCATCCTCTTCCCCCAACGATCACAGCCTTTTCCATCCCAACTCCCCCCCTCACCCAACTCCCTAACAACCCCAAACCACCCCCCTACCTACGTGATAGATATTGGTAATCGGTACTTACAATAAAAAAGGATCTGTACTCGTACTTAAAAAAGTGGTATCAGTGCATTGTGCATTATACTGTATATATTTTATTTTTTATCTCTTCTGTCATTTTCAGAGTGGATTTGATATTTTGTTCCCCATCCACATAACTGATTATTTATATTTGGCATTGCATAGAGATAGTTAAAAATTAATTGTCTTTTTAAACTTTGCATATTAACTAAATTATACAAACCTTTTTTAATCCGATTAATCGAAACAATAATCGGCCAACGAATCGATTATAAAAAAAATAATCGTTAGTTGCAGCCCTAAGCCCAATGCGAAGCCACTAAAAGTAAAAAAATCTATCTAGCAGTAAGGCTGTTTAGCTCGTTTTGTATAGGGGAGAGGAGAAACATTTTTACTTACCTAATCCTGCAGTGGACTCGCACTCAGCATCCTCACATCCTGGTGGAACGGGGGGGATGCAAATTTTGCCGTAATCGGTCTAAGGCTACATTCACCCCGGCAATTGAGACCAGGGCAAATTGTAGTGGCAGTTTTCTGTGGCTAAGCGCAGCCACCGGCCCTGATCACTATAATAACAGGTCACCAGCGGCCGCAGCTCTTTACAGCTCTCTGCACAATCAGTGATCACCTGTGGTCATCGCTGTCAGATGGATTTTGTGTGTACATCAGTGATCAACGCAGAAAACTGCTAGCTGTGCAGGGAGCAGCAAATAGCTGTGGCCGCTGGCAACCTGTCGTTGTAGTGAACAGAGCAGCCACACCTAGCCACAGAAAACTGCCACAAAAATTTGCACTGACCCTAACTGCCAATGTGAATGTTGCCTAACATTAGGGAGAAGATCAGGTAAGTAAATCTAGTTCTATTGTTCCCCTAAACACAAAGAAGCAATTAACCCTAGCAATGCAGCACTGTAAGGAATATATATATATTTTTTTTTATTTCCCCGAGATGAGCTTTAACAATCATCCCATTTATAAATTATCAGAGAGGGTCTTAAATACCTTTAATGGTAGATCTAAAGGGGATTGCACGGTACATGACCAGCTTTACCCATCGGCACAGCAGCCAGGGAGATACACAAAGAATACGTAATATATACCTGCAACCCATGAAGACATGATTAGCCCAGACCATAGACAGAGCCAGCAGCTTATCTATTTCATTGTCACCCTGGAAATTCCTCAGATTTCTTAGTAGAAATTCCTCCCTCGCTCGCCATTGTTTGTCGCTCTCACAGAAACTCTTGAACTGCTTCACATCATCGGCCGCCATGTTCCCTATTGTAGACAATACGGTCAGAGAATCTCGCCTGTTACCACAGAGTTAAAACCTGAAGCCGCTCCTCTACGTTTCAGTTGTTTCATCAGAATGTGTAACGGATATGACGTTCCGTCGCCGCTGTAGTGTCATACTTTGCGCCCCATCACAGGACGCTGCGGAAGTGACGTTGCGGTCGAACTTAAACACTGCGCATGCGCGATGCGTTCCAAACACTCGCGCCGTGCGTTCCAAAGCATTTGCGGTGTAGTATCATATTTTGCTGCCTATCACACTATGCTGCGGAAGTGACGTTGTGGGCAGAACTTTCGTACTGCGCATGCGCGAAGCGTTCCAAACACTCGCGCCGTGCGGTCCACATGATTTTCGGCAATACAGTTCAGCGAAACCATCAGATAATGTCACGGAAGTGACATTACAGACAACACACACACTGGGCTGTGCGTTCCAACACTAATTCCTTCCTTGTTACCCAGTATCATATTTTACCAACCATGCTGAGCTACCTGTTTTGATAGATCCTGCAATGCTGGGACTTGTAGTGCCTATAAGCAATCCTGCAATGCTGGGACTTGTAGTGCCTAAAATCAATCCTGCAATGCTGGGACTTGTAGTGCCTAAAATCAATCCTGCAATGCTGGGACTTGTAGTGCCTAAAATCGATCCTGCAATGCTGGGACTTGTAGTGCCTATAATCGATCCTGCAATGCTGGGACTTGAAGTGCCTATAATCGATCCTGCAATGCTGGGACTTGTAGTGCCTAAAATCGATCCTGCAATGCTGGGACTTGTAGTGCCTAAAATCGATCCTGCAATGCTGGGACTTGTAGTGCCTATAATCGATCCCGCAATGCTGGGACTTGTAGTGCCTATAATCGATCCCGGAATGCTGGGACTTGTAGTGCCTTTAATCGACCCCGCAATGCTGGGACTTGTAGTGCCTATAATCGATTCTGCAATGCTGGGACTTGTAGTGCCTATAATCGATCCTGCAATGCTGGGACTTGTAGTGCCTATAATCGATCCCGCAATGCTGGGACTTGTAGTGCCTATAATCGATTCTGCAATGCTGGGACTTGTAGTGCCTATAATCGATCCTGCAATGCTGGGACTTGTAGTGCCTATCCTGAGCTACCTGCGGTGATCGATCCTACAATGCTGGGACGAGAAATATTATGCTCTCGAGCGGGCGGAGAGGTGGTTAAGCGTCAGGAACAGCCCCGCCCACCACCCTAAAAAAAACGTGAATCGCGCATGCGCAAATCTTATGTATGTCCAGGGTCCAGAAAAATTATGGACTCGAGGGAGCGGGCGGACAGAGCGGAGCTTGGAGAGGGGGGCGGGACCCCGTACATAGCACTGAGTCCAAGTACAGTACATTGTTCTGCCATCAATTACGCTGCCACTCCGCCCATCAAACGCCTCACTGTGCCCGTCTAATGCAGCCACTCCACCCATCAAACGCCTCACTGTGCCCGTCTAATGCAGCCACTCCACCCATCAAACGCCTCACTGTGCCCGTCAAACGCCTCACTGTGCCCGTCAAACGCTGCCACTCCGCCCATCAAACACCTCACTGTGCCCGTCAAACGCCTCAATGTGCCCGTCAAACGCAGCCACTGCGCCCATCAAACGCAGCCACTGTGCCCATCAAACGCCTCACTGCGCCCATCAAACACCTCACTGCACCCAGCAAACGCTGCCACTGTGCCCTTCAAACGCAGCCACTGCGCCCAGCAAACGCCTCACTGTGCCCGTCAAACGCCTCACTGCACCCATCAAACACCTCACTGCACCCAGCAAATGCCTCACTGTGCCCGGCAAACGCCTCACTGCACCCAGCAAACGCAGCCACTGTGCCCGTCAAACGCAGCCACTGTGCCTATCAAACGCCTCACTACGCCCATCAAACACCTCACTGCACCCAGCAAACGCAGCCACTGTGAACGTCAAACGCAGCCACTGTACCCATCAAACGCCTCACTGCGCCCATCAAACACCTCACTGTGCCCGTTAAACGCTTCACTGCGCCCATCAAACACCTCACTGCACCCAGCAAACGCTGCCACTGTGCCCTTCAAACGCAGCCACTGTGCCCATCAAACGCCTCACTGCGCCCAGCAAACGCCTCTCTGTGCCCGTCAAACGCCTCACTGCACCCATCAAACACCTCACTGCACCCAGCAAATGCCTCACTGTGCCCGGCAAACGCCTCACTGCACCCAGCAAACGCAGCCACTGTGCCCGTCAAACGCAGCCACTGTGCCCATCAAACGCCTCACTGCGCCCATCAAACACCTCACTGCACCCAGCAAATGCCTCACTGTGCCCGTCAAACGCCTCACTGTGCCCATCAAACACCTCACTGCACCCAGCAAACGCTGCCACTGTGCCCTTCAAATTCCTCACTGCGCCCAGCAAACGCCTCACTGCACCCGTCAAACACCTCACTGCACCCAGCAAATGCCTCACTGTGCCCGGCAAACGCCTCACTGCACCCAGCAAATGCAGCCACTGTGCCCGTCAAACGCAGCCACTGTGCCCATCAAACGCCTCACTGTGCCCATCAAACGCCTCACTGCGCCCATCAAACACCTCACTGCTCCCAGCAAATGCCTCACTGTGCCCGTCAAACGCCTCAGTGTGCCCATCAAACACCTCACTGCACCCAGCAAACGCTGCCACTGTGCCCTTCAAACACCTCACTGCGCCCAGCAAACGCCTCACTGCACCCGTCAAACACCTCACTGCACCCAGCAAATGCCTCACTGTGCCCGGCAAATGCCTCACTGCACCCAGCAAATGCAGCCACTGTGCCCGTCAAACGCAGCCACTGTGCCCATAAAACGCCTCACTGCGCCCATCAAACACCTCACTGCACCCAGCAAATGCCTCACTGTGCCCATCAAACACCTCACTGTGCCCGTCAAACGCCTCACTGTGCCCATCAAACACCTCACTGCACCCAGCAAACGCAGCCACTGTGCCCATCAAACGCCTCACTGCGCCCAGCAAACGCCTCACTGTGCCCGTCAAACGCCTCACTGTGCCCGTCAAACACCTCACTGCACCCAGCAAATGCCTCACTGTGCCCGGCTAACGCCTCACTGCGCCCATCAAACGCAGCCACTGTACCCAAAAATTGCCGCCACTGTGCCATCAAACACAGCTACTATACCCATCAATTGCTGCCAGATTGTCAAGCCGCAGTTGTGCTCCCTGGGGGTATGCTGATCGCACATCCGTGCTGCTGGAGGGAGCCCAGACGACCATAAATGAGGGACCTGCATGTCATGGTAAGTGAGACCATCCCATATCCCACTCCATCTTCCCCGAGGACAGGGACCCCCTCCCCCCCTCTGAGGACAGGGACCCCCTCCCCCCAAGACAGAGACCCCCTTCTCCCCCCTGAGGACAGGGACCCCCTTCTCACTCTGGGACAGGGATCCTATCTCACCTGGGGGCAGGAACTCCATCTCCCCTGGCAACAGGGACTTCATCTCACCTAGGGACCCCATCTTCCCTGGGGATCAGGACCCCACCTCCCCTAAGAACAGGAACCTGATCACCCTGTGTGTGCCAACCTCACTGCCCTGCCTGCCATGTGTCCTGTGTGAGGGCCCACCTGTGACAGCTCTTATCAGGACTTCATCCCACTGTGTGATCCCCTACATGACTGATCCCTCTGTGTGCACCCCTTACACGGGGAACCCCTCTGTGTTGCTCCCCCTACATGTCTGCATACTCTGACCACCACCTGTACCATTTCCACATCCTCTGACTGCCTCCTGTATCCTGTGCACATGTTCTGACCACCTCTTGTACCATGTCTGCAGCCTCTAACCACTTCCTGTATCCTGTCCGCAGCCTATAACCATCGCTTGTATCCTGTTCGCAGCCTATAACCATCTCTTGTATCCTGTCCGCAGCCTCTAACCATCTCTTGTATCCTGTCTGCAATCTCTGACTATCTCTTGTCTTTTAACGTGTCTGCAGTCTATTAGGGGAAGTCTGGAGAGGAATCAAGAGTGAGAGCACCGCCGGGATTGGGATTACGGGAGGAGTCAGATGTGTATGGACTGTGGAGAAGAGACTATAGAATAAAAACCAGAACCACCAACCTGGAGTTGTCTAACTGAGCCCTGCTCGCTGCATTCCCCTTTACATCAGAGTCCGCAGGATTCTTCCCCCTTACAGTGCAAGGGAACTCAGATGTAAAGGAAAATGCTGCAGAGCATGATCTAAGGAGGAACTCTGATTGATGTATCATATTTTACCAACCATGCTGAGCTACCTGTTTTGATAGATCCTGCAATGCTGGGACTTGTAGTGCCTATAATCAATCCTGCAATGCTGGGACTTGTAGTGCCTAAAATCAATCCTGCAATGCTGGGACTTGTAGTGCCTAAAATCAATCCTGCAATGCTGGGACTTGTAGTGCCTAAAATCGATCCTGCAATGCTGGGACTTGTAGTGCCTATAATCGATCCTGCAATGCTGGGACTTGAAGTGCCTATAATCGATCCTGCAATGCTGGGACTTGTAGTGCCTAAAATCGATCCTGCAATGCTGGGACTTGTAGTGCCTAAAATCGATCCTGCAATGCTGGGACTTGTAGTGCCTATAATCGATCCCGCAATGCTGGGACTTGTAGTGCCTATAATCGATCCCGGAATGCTGGGACTTGTAGTGCCTTTAATCGACCCCGCAATGCTGGGACTTGTAGTGCCTATAATCGATTCTGCAATGCTGGGACTTGTAGTGCCTATAATCGATCCTGCAATGCTGGGACTTGTAGTGCCTATAATCGATCCCGCAATGCTGGGACTTGTAGTGCCTATAATCGATTCTGCAATGCTGGGACTTGTAGTGCCTATAATCGATCCTGCAATGCTGGGACTTGTAGTGCCTATCCTGAGCTACCTGCGGTGATCGATCCTACAATGCTGGGACGAGAAATATTATGCTCTCGAGCGGGCGGAGAGGTGGTTAAGCGTCAGGAACAGCCCCGCCCACCACCCTAAAAAAAACGTGAATCGCGCATGCGCAAATCTTATGTATGTCCAGGGTCCAGAAAAATTATGGACTCGAGGGGGCGGGCGGACAGAGCGGAGCTTGGAGAGGGGGGCGGGACCCCGTACATAGCACTGAGTCCAAGTACAGTACATTGTTCTGCCATCAATTACGCTGCCACTCCGCCCATCAAACGCCTCACTGTGCCCGTCTAATGCAGCCACTCCACCCATCAAACGCCTCACTGTGCCCGTCTAATGCAGCCACTCCACCCATCAAACGCCTCACTGTGCCCGTCAAACGCCTCACTGTGCCCGTCAAACGCTGCCACTCCGCCCATCAAACACCTCACTGTGCCCGTCAAACGCCTCAATGTGCCCGTCAAACGCAGCCACTGCGCCCATCAAACGCAGCCACTGTGCCCATCAAACGCCTCACTGCACCCATCAAACACCTCACTGCACCCAGCAAACGCTGCCACTGTGCCCTTCAAACGCAGCCACTGCGCCCAGCAAACGCCTCACTGTGCCCGTCAAACGCCTCACTGCACCCATCAAACACCTCACTGCACCCAGCAAATGCCTCACTGTGCCCGGCAAACGCCTCACTGCACCCAGCAAACGCAGCCACTGTGCCCGTCAAACGCAGCCACTGTGCCTATCAAACGCCTCACTACGCCCATCAAACACCTCACTGCACCCAGCAAACGCAGCCACTGTGAACGTCAAACGCAGCCACTGTACCCATCAAACGCCTCACTGCGCCCATCAAACACCTCACTGTGCCCGTTAAACGCTTCACTGCGCCCATCAAACACCTCACTGCACCCAGCAAACGCTGCCACTGTGCCCTTCAAACGCAGCCACTGTGCCCATCAAACGCCTCACTGCGCCCAGCAAACGCCTCTCTGTGCCCGTCAAACGCCTCACTGCACCCATCAAACACCTCACTGCACCCAGCAAATGCCTCACTGTGCCCGGCAAACGCCTCACTGCACCCAGCAAACGCAGCCACTGTGCCCGTCAAACGCAGCCACTGTGCCCATCAAACGCCTCACTGCGCCCATCAAACACCTCACTGCACCCAGCAAATGCCTCACTGTGCCCATCAAACACCTCACTGCACCCAGCAAATGCCTCACTGTGCCCGTCAAACGCCTCACTGTGCCCATCAAACACCTCACTGCACCCAGCAAACGCTGCCACTGTGCCCTTCAAATTCCTCACTGCGCCCAGCAAACGCCTCACTGCACCCGTCAAACACCTCACTGCACCCAGCAAATGCCTCACTGTGCCCGGCAAACGCCTCACTGCACCCAGCAAATGCAGCCACTGTGCCCGTCAAACGCAGCCACTGTGCCCATCAAACGCCTCACTGTGCCCATCAAACGCCTCACTGCGCCCATCAAACACCTCACTGCTCCCAGCAAATGCCTCACTGTGCCCGTCAAACGCCTCAGTGTGCCCATCAAACACCTCACTGCACCCAGCAAACGCTGCCACTGTGCCCTTCAAACGCCTCACTGCGCCCAGCAAACGCCTCACTGCACCCGTCAAACACCTCACTGCACCCAGCAAATGCCTCACTGTGCCCGGCAAATGCCTCACTGCACCCAGCAAATGCAGCCACTGTGCCCGTCAAACGCAGCCACTGTGCCCATAAAACGCCTCACTGCGCCCATCAAACACCTCACTGCACCCAGCAAATGCCTCACTGTGCCCATCAAACACCTCACTGTGCCCGTCAAACGCCTCACTGTGCCCATCAAACACCTCACTGCACCCAGCAAACGCAGCCACTGTGCCCATCAAACGCCTCACTGCGCCCAGCAAACGCCTCACTGTGCCCGTCAAACGCCTCACTGTGCCCGTCAAACACCTCACTGCACCCAGCAAATGCCTCACTGTGCCCGGCAAACGCCTCACTGCGCCCATCAAACGCAGCCACTGTACCCAAAAATTGCCGCCACTGTGCCATCAAACGCAGCTACTATACCCATCAATTGCTGCCAGATTGTCAAGCCGCAGTTGTGCTCCCTGGGGGTATGCTGATCGCACATCCGTGCTGCTGGAGGGAGCCCAGACGACCATAAATGAGGGACCTGCATGTCATGGTAAGTGAGACCATCCCATATCCCACTCCATCTTCCCCGAGGACAGGGACCCCCTCCCCCCCTCTGAGGACAGGGACCCCCTCCCCCCAAGACAGAGACCCCCTTCTCCCCCCTGAGGACAGGGACCCCCTTCTCACTCTGGGACAGGGATCCTATCTCACCTGGGGGCAGGAACTCCATCTCCCCTGGCAACAGGGACTTCATCTCACCTAGGGACCCCATCTTCCCTGGGGATCAGGACCCCACCTCCCCTAAGAACAGGAACCTGATCACCCTGTGTGTGCCAACCTCACTGCCCTGCCTGCCATGTGTCCTGTGTGAGGGCCCACCTGTGACAGCTCTTATCAGGACTTCATCCCACTGTGTGATCCCCTACATGACTGATCCCTCTGTGTGCACCCCTTACACGGGGAACCCCTCTGTGTTGCTCCCCCTACATGTCTGCATACTCTGACCACCACCTGTACCATTTCCACATCCTCTGACTGCCTCCTGTATCCTGTGCACATGTTCTGACCACCTCTTGTACCATGTCTGCAGCCTCTAACCACTTCCTGTATCCTGTCCGCAGCCTATAACCATCGCTTGTATCCTGTTCGCAGCCTATAACCATCTCTTGTATCCTGTCCGCAGCCTCTAACCATCTCTTGTATCCTGTCTGCAATCTCTGACTATCTCTTGTCTTTTAACGTGTCTGCAGTCTATTAGGGGAAGTCTGGAGAGGAATCAAGAGTGAGAGCACCGCCGGGATTGGGATTACGGGAGGAGTCAGACGTGTATGGACTGTGGAGAAGAGACTATAGAATAAAAACCAGAACCACCAACCTGGAGTTGTCTAACTGAGCCCTGCTCGCTGCATTCCCCTTTACATCAGAGTCCGCAGGATTCTTCCCCCTTACAGTGCAAGGGAACTCAGATGTAAAGGAAAATGCTGCAGAGCATGATCTAAGGAGGAACTCTGATTGATGTAAGGGGTGCTCTGGTCACCGGAGACCACCTTATATCAGAGTCCACTGCATTCCCATTTACATCAGAGTTCCCACTTTCATCAGGGTCTGCGGCATTGCCCTTTACAGTACATCAGTGTTCCCCTTTACATCAGGGTTCGCAGAGTTCCCCCTGTAACATTAGAAGGGATGGAGGCCCAGAGACATGTCCAGGGTACACAGAGGATACATGGGATGCATTAGAAGGGATGGGGGCCCAGAGACATGTCCAGAGTACACAGAGGATACATGGGATAGATTAGAAGGGATGGGGGCCCAGAGACATGTCCAGGGTACACAGAGGATACATGGGATAGATTAGAAGGGATGGAGGCCCGGAGACATGTCCAGAGTACACAGAGGATACATGGGATAGATTAGAAGGGATGGAGGCCCAGAGACATGTCCAGAGAACACAAAGGATACATGGGATAGATTAGAAGTAATGGAGGCCCAGAGACATGTCCAGAGTACACAGAGGATACATGGGATAGATTAGAATGGATGGGGGCCCAGAGACATGTCCAGTGTACACAGAGGATACATGGGATAGATTAGAAGGGATGGATGGATGGAGGCCCAGAGACATGTCCAGAGTACAGAGGATACATGGGATAGATTAGAAGGGATGGGGGCCCAGAGACATGTCCAGGGTACACAGAGGATACATGGGATAGATTAGAAGGGATGGAGGCCCAGAGACATGTCCAGAGAACACAGAGGATACATGGGATAGATTAGAAGGGATGGAGGCCCAGAGACATGTCCAGAGAACACAGAGGATACATGGGAAAGATTAGAAGGGATGGAGGCCTCCTCTGTTTTCCCTGGACATCCATCCCATCTAATCTATCCCATGTATCCTCCGTGTACCCTGGACATGTCTCTGGGCCTCCATCCCTTCTAATCTTACAGGGGGAACTCTGCGAACCCTGATGTAAAGGGGAACACTGATGTAAAGGGCAATGCCGCAGACCCTGATGAAAGTGGGAACTCTGATGTAAATGGGAATGCAGTGGACTCTGATATAAGGTGGTCTCTGGTGACCAGAGCACCCCTTACATCAATTTAGATCATGCTCTGCAGCATTTTTCTTTCATCTGAGCTCCCTTACACTGTAAGGGGGAAAGAATCCTGCGGACTCTGATGTAAAGGGGAATGCCAGGAAATGTGATATGGGGGGGGGGGGGGTGTGACCAGAGACCACCTTCCGGAGAGTGAATACAGTAAGGTAAGGGGGGGTGTGTTACTGAGATGAGGGGAAACCTTTATATCAGTGCCCTCTTACATAATTGTATTCACCCCTCCCCCCCCCCTTAGACTGGCCTGACGGCGCTGTCACTGACCTCCTCTCCGGTGCAGCGTGCAAGGCTCAGTTAGGCGGCTTCAGGTTGGTGGTTCTGGTTTTTATTCTATAGTCTCTTCTCCACAGTCCATACACGTCTGACTCCTCCCGTAATCCCAATCCCGGCGGTGCTATCACTCTTGATTCCTCTCCAGACTTCCCCTAATAGACTGCAGACACGTTAAAAGACAAGAGATAGTCAGAGATTGCAGACAGGATACAAGAGATGGTTAGAGGCTGCGGACAGGATACAGGAAGTGGTTAGAGGCTGCAGACATGGTACAAGAGGTGGTCGGAACATGTGCACAGGATACAGGAGGCAGTCAGAGGATGTGGAAATGGTACAGGTGGTGGTCAGAGTATGCAGACATGTAGGGGGAGCAGACAGAGGGGTTCCCCGTGTAAGGGGTGCACACAGAGGGATCAGTCATGTACGGGATCAAACAGTGGGATGAAGTCCTGATAAGAGCTGTCACAGGTGGGCCCTCACACAGGACACATGGCAGGCAGGGCAGTGAGGTTGGCACACACAGGGTGATCAGGTTCCTGTTCTTAGGGGAGGTGGGGTCCTGATCCCCAGGGAAGATGGGGTCCCTAGGTGAGATGAAGTCCCTGTTGCCAGGGGAGATGGAGTTCCTGCCCCCAGGTGAGATAGGATCCCTGTCCCAGAGTGAGAAGGGGGTCTCTGTCTTTAGGGGAGTGGGGTCCCTGTCCTCGGGGGGAGGGGTCCCTGTCCTCGGGGGGAGGGGGGGTTGTCCCTGTCTTCGGGGAAGATGGAGTGGGATGGTCTCACTTACCTTGACATGCAGGTCCCTCATTTATGGTCGTCTGGGCTCCCTCCAGCAGCACGGATGTGCGATCAGCATACCCCCAGGGAGCACAACTGCGGCTTGACAATCTGGCAGCAATTGATGGGTATAGTAGCTGCGTTTGATGGCACAGTGGCGGCAATTTTTGGGTACAGTGGCTGCGTTTGATGGGCGCAGTGAGGTATTTGCCGGGCACAGTGAGGCGTTTGCTGGGCGCAGTGAGGCTTTTAATGGGTGCAGTGAGGCGTTTGATGGGCACAGTGAGGTGTTTGATGGGCACAGTGAGGCGTTTGATGGGCACAGTGACTGCGTTTGATGGGCACAGTGACTGCGTTTGATGGGCACAGTGACTGCGTTTGATGGGCACAGTGGCTGCGTTTGCTGGGTGCAGTGAGGCGTTTGCCGGGCACAGTGAGGCATTTGCTGGGTGCAGTGAGGCGTTTGCTGGGTGCAGTGAGGCGTTTGACGGGCACAGTGAGGCGTTTGCTGGGCACAGTGGCTGCGTTTGAAGGGCACAGTGGCAGCGTTTGCTGGGTGCAGTGAGGTGTTTGATGGGCGCAGTGAGGCGTTTGATGGGCACAGTGGCTGCGTTTGATGGGCGCAGTGGCTGCGTTTGACAGTCACAGTGAGGCGTTTGACGGGCACAGTGAGGTGTTTGACGGGCACAGTGAGGCTTTTGATGGGTGGAGTGGCTGCATTAGACGGACACAGTGAGGCGTTTGATGGGTGGAGTGGCTGCATTAGACGGGCACAGTGAGGCGTTTGATGGGTGGAGTGGCTGCATTAGACGGGCACAGTGAGGCGTTTGATGGGCGGAGTGGCAGCGTAATTGATGGCAGAACAATGTACTGTACTTGGACTCAGTGCTATGTACGGGGTCCCGCCCCCCTCTCCAAGCTCCGCTCTGTCCGCCCGCCCCCTCGAGTCCATAATTTTTCTGGACCCTGGACATACATAAGATTTGCGCATGCGCGATTCACGTTTTTTTTAGGGTGGTGGGCGGGGCTGTTCCTGACGCTTAACCACCTCTCCGCCCGCTCGAGAGCATAATATTTCTCCTCCCAGCATTGTAGGATCGATCACCGCAGGTAGCTCAGGATAGGCACTACAAGTCCCAGCATTGCAGGATCGATTATAGGCACTACAAGTCCCAGCATTGCAGGATCGATTATAGGCACTACAAGTCCCAGCATTGCGGGATCTATTAAAGGCACTACAAGTCCCAGCATTGCGGGATCGATTATAGGCACTACAAGTCCCAACATTGCAGGATCGATTATAGGCACTACAAGTCCCAGCATTGCGGGATCGATTATAGGCACTACAAGTCCCAGCATTGCAGGATCGATTATAGGCACTACAAGTCCCAGCATTGCAGGATCGATTATAGGCACTACAAGTCCCAGCATTGCAGGATCGATTATAGGCACTACAAGTCGCAGCATTGCAGGATCGATTTTAGGCACTACAAGTCCCAGCATTGCAGGATCGATTTTAGGCACTACAAGTCCCAGCATTGCGGGATCGATTATAGGCACTACAAGTCCCAGCATTGCAGGATCGATTTTAGGCACTACAAGTCCCAGCATTGCAGGATCGATTATAGGCACTACAAGTCCCAGCATTGCAGGATCGATTATAGGCACTACCAGTCCCAGCATTGCAGGATCGATTTTAGGCACTACAAGTCCCAGCATTGCAGGATCGATTTTAGGCACTACAAGTCCCAGCATTGCAGGATCGATTTTAGGCACTACAAGTCCCAGCATTGCAGGATTGATTTTAGGCACTACAAGTCCCAGCATTGCAGGATTGATTTTAGGCACTACAAGTCCCAGCATTGCAGGATTGATTTTAGGCACTACAAGTCCCAGCATTGCAGGATTGATTATAGGCACTACAAGTCCCAGCATTGCAGGATCTATCAAAACAGGTAGCTCAGCATGGTTGGTAAAAAATGATACTGGGTAACAAGGAAGGAATTAGTGTTGGAACGCACAGCCCAGTGTTTGTGTTGTCTGTAATGTCACTTCCGTGACATTATCTGATGGTTTCGCTGAACTGTATTGCCGAAAATCATGTGGACCGCACGGCGCGAGTGTTTGGAACGCTTTGCGCATGCGCAGTACGAAATTTCTGCCCACAACGTCACTTCCGCAGCATCCTGTGATAGGCAACAAAATATGATACTACACCGGCAATACAGTTCAGTGAAACCATCAGATAATGTCACGACAAAAACACTGGGCTGTGCGTTCCAACACTAAAGCCCCATACACACGGTCGGACAATCCGCGGACCAGGTCGGTCGGATCCTGTCCGTCATACTTTGTCTGATGTTGGTTTTGCGTACACACGGTCGGACAAAGTTGTCGGAAAATTTGATCATTCTGAACGTGGTGACGTTTGTTGCCTACGACGGGACTACGTAGAGGCTAGTAGCCAATAGCTTTGGTCTTGTAATGTGATGTGAGCATGCGTAGCACTTTGTCCGGTCGGACAACCGTACACACGATCGGATTTGGTGTGATCGGACCGTGTTGTCGGCAATTCTTTCCAGCAGGAGATAAGACTTTGTCCGTCGGACAATCTGACGTACACTGTCCGATGGTGCATACACACGGTCTGATTTTTCAACAACATTGTCCGATCGGACAGAATCCATGAAAAAGTCCGACCGCGTGTATGGGGCTTAATACTTCCCTTGTTACCTAGTATCTCCAGAACTACCAGCTGTCCATGTACAACCCAACCTGTGGTGTTAGGTTCTGCATTGCTGGGACTTGTAGTGCCTATCGCAACCATAATCCTGAGCTACCTGTGGTGATAGATCCTGCAATGCTGGGACTTGTAGTGCCTATAATCGATCCTGCAATGCTGGGACTTGTAGTGCCTATGATAGATCCTGCAATGCTGGGACTTGTAGTGCCTATGATAGATCATGCAATGCTGGGACTTGTAGTGCCTAGAATCGATCCTGCAATGCTGGTACTTGTAGTGACTATAATCGATCCTGCAATGCTGGGACTTGTAGTGCCTATCCTGAGCTACCTGCGGTGATCGATCCTGCAATGCTGAAATATTATGCTCTCGAGCGGGCGGGCGGAGAGATGGTTAAACGTCAGAAACAGCCCCGCCCACCACCCTAAAAAAACGCGAATCGCGAATGCGCAAATCTTATGTATGTCCAGGGTCCTGAAAAATTATGGACTCGAGGGGGCGGGCGGAGTCACTGAGATGAGGGGAGATGAGGGGAAACCTTTTATATCAGTGCCCTCTTACATAATTGTATTCACTCCCCCCCTCCGACTGGCCTGACGGCGCTGTCACTGACGGCGAAGTCACTGACCTCCTCTCCGGTGCAGCGTGCAGGGCTCAGTTAGACGGCTCCAGGTTGGTGGTTCTGGTTTTTATTCTATAGTCTCTTCTCCACAGTCCATACACATCTGACTCCTCCCGTAATCCCAATCCCGGCGGAGCTCTCACTCTTGATTCCTCTCCAGACTCCCCCTAAGAGACTGCAGACACGTTAAAAGACAAGAGATAGTCAGAGATTGCAGACAGGATACAAGAGATGGTTAGAGGCTGCGGACAGGATACAGGAAGTGGTTAGAGGCTGCAGACATGGTACAAGAGGTGGTCGGAACATGTGCACAGGAGGCAGTCAGAGGATGTGGAAATGGTACAGGTGGTGGTCAGAGTATGCAGACATGTAGGGGGAGCAAACAGAGGGGTTCCCCGTGTAAGGGGTGCACACAGAGGGATCAGTCATGTAGGGGATCACACAGTGGGATGAAGTCCTGATAAGAGCTGTCACAGGAGGGCCCTCACACAGGACACGTGGCAGGCAGGGCAGTGAGGTTGGCACACACAGGGTGATCAGGTTCCTGTTCTTAGGGGAGGTGGGGTCCTGATCCCCAGGGAAGATGGAGTCCCTAGGTGAGATGAAGTCCCTGTTGCCAGGGGAAATGGAGTTCCTGCCTCCAGATGAGATAGGATCCCTGTCCCAGAGTGAGAAGGGGGTCCCTGTCCCCAGGAGAGAAGGGGGTCCCTGTCTTGGGGGGAGGGGGTCCCTGTCCTCTGAGGGGGGAGGGGGTTCCTGTCCTCAGAGGGGGGGAGGGGGTCCCTGTCCTCGGGGGGGGGGGGGGGGTTGTCCCTGTCCTCGGGGAAGATGGAGTGGGATATGGGATGGTCTCACTTACCATGACATGCAGGTCCCTCATTTATGGTCGTCTGGGCTCCCTCCAGCAGCACGGATGTGCGATCAGCATACCCCCAGGGAGCACAGCTGCGGCTTGACAATCTGGCAGCAATTGATGGGTACAGTAGCTGCGTTTGATGGCACAGTGAGGCATTTGCTGGGCGCAGTGAGGCATTTGCCGGGCCCAGTGAGGCGTTTGCTGGGCGCAGTGAGGTGCTTGATGGGCGCAGTGAGGCGTTTGCTGTGGGCAGTGAGGCATTTGCCGGGCCCAGTGAGATGTTTTACGGGCACAGTGAGGCGTTTGCTGGGCGCAGTGAGGCGTTTGATGGGCACAGTGAGGCGTTTGACGGGCACAGTGAGGCGTTTGATGGGCACAGTGAGGCGTTTGATGGGCGGAGTGGCTGCATTTGACGGGCACAGTGAGGCATTTGCTGGGTGCAGTGAGGCGTTTGCTGGGCACAGTGAGGCGTTTCATGGGCACAGTGGCAGTGTTTGATGGGCCCAGTGAGGCGTTTGACGGGCACAGTGAGGCGTTTAATGGGCGGAGTGGCTGAATTTGACGGGCACAGTGGCAGCGATTGACGGGCACAGTGAGGCGTTTGATGGGCGGAGTGGCTGCATTTGACGGGCACAGTGAGGCATTTGCTGGGTGCAGTGAGGCGTTTGCTGGGCACAGTGAGGCGTTTGATGGGCACAGTGGCAGCGTTTGACGGGCACAGTGAGGCGTTTGATGGGCAGAGTGGCTGCATTTGACGGGCACAGTGGCAGCGTTTGACGGGCATAGTGAGGCGTTTGATGGGCGGAGTGGCTGCATTTGACGGGCACAGTGGCTGCGTTTGACGGGCACAGTGAGGTGTTTGCTGGGCACAGTGAGGCGTTTGATGGGCACAGTGGCAGCGTTTGACCGGCACAGTGAGGCGTTTGACGGGCACAGTGAGGCGTTTGATGGGGGGAGTGGCTGCATTTGACGGGCACAGTGGCAGCGTTTGACGGGCACAGTGAGGCGGTTGATGGGCGGAGTGGCTGCATTTGACGGGCACAGTGGCTGCGTTTGACGGGCACAGTGAGGTGTTTGCTGGGCACAGTGAGGCGTTTGATGGGCACAGTGGCAGCGTTTGACGGGCACAGTGAGGCGTTTGACGGGCACAGTGAGGCGTTTGATGGGCGGAGTGGCTGCATTTGACGGGCACAGTGGCTGCTTTTGACGGGCACAGTGAGGCATTTGCTGGGTGCAGTGAGGCGTTTGTTAAGCACAGTGAGGCGTTTAATGGGCACAGTGAGGCGTTTGATGGGCACAGTGGCAGCGTAATTGATGGCAGAACAATGTACTGTACTTGGACTCTGTGCTATGTACGGGGTCCCGCCCCCCTCTCCAAGCTCCGCTCTGTCCGCCCGCCCCCTCGAGTTCATAATTTTTCAGGACCCTGGACATACATAAGATTTGCGCATGCGCGATTCACGTTTTTTTAGGGTGGTGGGTGAGCCTGTTTCTGATGTTTAACCATCTCTCCGCCCACCCGCTCGAGAGCATAATATTTCTCGTCCCAGCATTGCAGGATCAATCACCGCAGGTAGCTCAGGATAAACACTACAAGTCCAAGCACTGCAGGGTCGATTATAGGCACTACAAGTCCCAGCATTGCAGGATCGATTCTAGGCACTACAAGTCCCAGCATTGCAGGATCTATCATAGGCACTACAAGTCCCAGCATTGCAGGATCGATTATAGGCACTACAAGTCCCAGCATTGCAGGATCTATCACCACAGGTAGCTCAGGATAGGCACTACAAGTCCCAACAATGCAGAACCTAACACCACAGGTTGGGTTGTACATGGACAGCTGGTAGTTCTGGAGATACTAGGTAACAAGGGAAGTATTAGTGTTGGAACGCACAGCCCAGTGTTTTTGTTGTCTGTAATGTCACTTCCGTGACATTATCTGATGGTTTCACTGAACTGTATTGCCGCAAATGCTTTGGAACGCACGGCGCGAGTGTTTGGAACGCATCTCGCATGCGCAGTGTTTAATTTCGGACCGCAACGTCACTTCCGCAGCATCCTGTGATGGGGAGCAAAGTATGACACTACACCGCCATCTTGCTACACCCGGCACTCCTCCACAGTAAAGATACACTGAGAAGGGGGAAAGTGGACATCTTGTTACACCGACCCTAGTTTGGCATTTAACATTTATTTTTAACAGTAAAGTGAGCTTATATAGTAAAATACAGTACTTAGAACTCCCTATGAATTTTAAATTTTATGAATTTGAATTTTAAAAGCAGCGAACTTCTGTCAGATTAGCAAACATATGAGATGAGCAGGCTTGCCGCTGCTTTTAAAATGCAACATCTTACCAGTCAGACGGAGTTCTAAGTACTAAGTATTTCTAAGTATTTCACTATAAAAACTCACTTTATTGTTAAAAATAAGTGTAAAATGCAAAACTCCGGTGGGTGTAACAAGATGTCCGCTTTCCCCCTTCTCAGTGTATCCTTACTGTGGAGGAGTGCTGGGTGTAGCAAGATGGCGGTGACCAAACGTCACTTCCGTTACACATTCTGACGGGTCGCCAAATCTGATGAAACAACGGAAACGTAGAGACGCGGCTTCCGGTTTTAACTCTATGGTAACAGGTGAGATTGTCTAGTCGCTTACTCTTTGGTAGCTGGTTCTTGTGTTGCAGTAAGGATAGCCTCAGGCGTGTTCGCACACTCCACATGCAGAGCCCGCCAGGAAGTCGGCACGGCGCTGCGCTAATCACAGGCAGTGAGACATTTCCCAATCTCTGCAGCCGCACATCAGGACGATGTCTCACTGCCTGTGATTAGCGCAGCGCTGTGCCGACTTCCTGGTGGGCTCTGCACGTGGAGTGTGCGAACACGCCTGAGGCCATCCTTAGTAGTAAGTATAATGTCAATCGGTGAGAAGAGCGACACGCAAAGGTTGGGTTGGGAAAGTGTAAAATGGGTTTTGGTAGAGGCGATGGGTACGTGGAAGAACGGGATGTATCCTGAGCATTTGCAGTTAGGGAAACGAAAGCAAAGTGTAAAAATTAAAAAAAAAAATTGTGGTAACCTACTCTGTAATCGCCAGGTACTTGTCCCTCTGTATGCCAGATTAATACGGTACTTCTCCACATACCCATCTGTGTTTTCTTTTTAAATCCTTATTCAGACATCCTAACTTGCAAAAACTAATTTCAGGGAAGGAGCGCCCGCATCGTCCACCCACCTGGCAAAAAAAAATTTCAATATTTTTTCACAGTGCTTCTGGGGAAGGGGGTGAGAGTATGTGGCAGTGGTCGGTGTCAGTCGTTTTATTTTTTATTTTTACGTATTGATTTTTTTTATAATTACATTTTTTTTATCAATGGCTTTTTGGGGAGAGGGGGTTGGGGCAGTGGACAGTGTTGGTAGGGCAGGGGAGAGTGGTGTTAGTATTTATTTTTTTTTTTTTTAATTTACACTTTTTTTTTACAATTTTTTTTTTACAATTATTTTTTTTTAGATTTTTTGGGGGCTTTCTAAACAGATCCCTGACATCTCCCATTTGGGACAGAGAAAGGGGCAGAGTACACAAATTCCCCAGTCCCTTTCTCAGCACTGAAGATGAATGAACAGGAGACAGAGGCTTGGCATATCATGGGGTAAAGAAAAGTCCTGCACAACATGGGCCACTGGAAGGGCTGGATGGTGTTGGAAAATCTAGAGTAATACCATATAAGAGACATAAAATCATCTGTATGGACATCATGCATCTATGTAAGCCCAACACATTTTGTTGGGCTATACCAACTCTTCAGGGGCAAATGCAATGGTGATGTCAACTGCAAAGATGTGAACAGAGGATCAGAGCTGTTAGAAAGGTCTGGAATGGGAGCTGAGGTAGACATGTGGACAAGCAGGAAGCACTGTGGATTCCCCAAGGTTGATGTTCAAATGAAGGTGACAGTGCGCCAACACTTCTTGTTGGTTCACATGGAAATTGGAAAAAGTGAATGTTTGCATATAAGGTGATGCCAAAGAGGGCAACTCTTGAGACTAAGTGGATTTTTCTTCTTAAAAGTCTCCATCCGAAAGGGATGAATACAGGGCCGGTCTGTCCCGGGGTGCACGGGGTGCAGTGCACCCAGGCGCCACAGAGGTGGGGGCGCTGGAGCGCCAGAGTGCTCCGCTCCCTCCTCCTCTCCTTGTCCGTAGGCGGCGCGGCTCTCTCCGCCCGTCGCGGCCGCGCAGTGACGCCACGGGGGGGGGTGGGGCCCTCCGTGGCCGAGCCCGACTTGAACAGAGCGTGTGTGATGCTGGTGCTTGTGGGCAGGAGGCGGAAGTTAAACACAGGAGGAGTCCTGTGTTTAACTTCCGCCTTCTGCCCACAAGCACAAGCATCACACACGCTCTGTTCTCCACCCGGGCGGCGCGGCTGCACACTGTCCTCTCCAGCTGCCGCCCGGGTGGTTTTAATTAGCCTAGTGGTGGGGGGGTGGTTTGTCTAGGGGGGGTCTATACCAATGTGTGGGGGGGGGGGGTAGTTTGTCTAGGGGGGGTCTATACTAATGTGGGGGGGGGGGTTGTCCTGGGGGGGTCTATACTAATGTGGGGGGGGGGGGTTGTCCTGGGGGTCTATACTAATGTGGAGGGGTTGTCCTGGGGGGTCTATACTAATGGGGGGGGGGGGGTGGTTTGTCCTGGGGGGGGTCTATACTAATGTGGGGGGGGTTTGTCCTGGGGGGTCTATACTAATGTGGGGGGGGTTTGTCCTGGGGGGTCTATATCAATGTGGGGTGGGGGGGTTTGTCCTGGGGGTCTATACTAATGTGGGTGGGTGGTTTGTCCTGGGGGGGTCTATACCAATGTGGGGGGTGGTTTGTCCTGGGGGGGTCTATACTAATGTGGGGGGGGGTTTGTCCTGGGGGGTCTATACTAATGTGGGGGGGGGGTTGTCCTGGGGGGTCTATACTAATGTGGGGGGGTTGTCCTGGGGGTCTATACTAATGTGGGGGGGGGGGGGGGGTTGTCGTGGGGGGTCTATACTAATGTGGGGGGGGTTGTCCTGGGGGGTCTATACTAATGTGGGGGGTTTGTCCTGGGGGGGTCTATACTAATGTGGGGGGGTTTGTCCTGGGGGGTCTATACTAATGTGGGGGGTTTGACCTGGGGGGTCTATACTAATGTGGGGGGGGGGGTTTGTCCTGGGGGGTCTATACCAATGTGGGGTGGGGGGGGTTGTCCCGGGGGGTCTATACTAATGTGGGGTGGGGGGGTTTGTCCTGGGGGGTCTATACTAATGTGGGGGGGTGGTTTGTCCTGGGGGGGTCTATACCAATGTGGGGGGGGGTGGTTTGTCCTGGGGGGTCTATACTAATGTGGGGGGGGGGGGGGGTTTGTCCTGGGGGGTCTATACTAATGTGGGGGGGTTGTCCTGGGGGTCTATACTAATGTGGGGGGGGTTGTCCTGGGGGTTCTATACTAATGGGGGGGGGGGGGGGTTGTCCTGAGGGGTCTATACTAATGTGGGGGGTTTGTCCTGGGGGGTCTATACTAATGTGGGGGGGTCTGTACTAATGTGGGGGGGGGGGTTGTCCTGGGGGGTCTATACTAATGGAGGGGGTGGTTTGTTCTGGGGGGTCTGTACTAATGGAGGGGGGGGGTGGTTTGTTCTGGGGGGTTTGTACTAATGTAGGGGGGAAAGGTTTGTCCTGAGGGGGGGTCTATACTGATAAAGGGGGGTGTTTTGTCCTGGGGGTCTATACTAATGGGGGGGTCTGTCCTGAGGGAGGTATTTATACTTAGTGAAGGGTCTGCACTGACGGAGGGGGGGTCTATACTTAATGGAGTGGGGTCTGTACTGAGGGACGACTATAGTTGGTGGAGGGGGTGATACCATGTTTTACTGCACCAGGTGACACCAACCCTAGTGATGCCACTGCAGCTGCGGGCTCTTATTTCCCCTCTCCCTCACCTCCTCGTGCGATGCTGTACTAGTGAGCGGCGCACTATGTTTCTTCCCCCGCCTTCATAACGGCCAGGGAAGAAAAAACAAAGGAGCAAAGAAAAGGATTGTGGGACATGTGGTCCCAAGGACTGGCAGCCCCACTGTAACACGGAAACTGCAGCCCAAACAGCATGCTCAGCTGAATGGGAGAGAGAAAGCCAGGAGCCCGGGGAAGCTTTCAGGGAAGGGCACCCAGGACTCCAGAGGGAGAGGACAGTGCTGAGAGGACACCATCAGAGAGAGAAAAAGCCACACAGCCTGGCGCCATCCCTGGTGGAGGAAGGAATAGAGTCATTGCAGGAATACAGATCTGGGCTCTACCCAGCGGAGTCGCCACGGGCAATTCAGAGTGAGCTGACTCCTGATCAGAGGAACCGTTGTTGCTGTATCGCTGGGGTCAGGTGAGAGGGCCGATCGGCCATTATTTACTACCATCTCTTGTAACATGTCTGCAGTCTCTGACCATCTCCTGTATTGTGTGCAGCCTGACCATCTCCTGTACTATGATTGCAGTCTCTGACCGTCTCTAGTATCATGTCTACAGTCTCTGACCATCTCCTGTACTATGTCTGGGGGCTCTTTCTAATAGACTCTCTAACAGAAGCCCCCTCTGTGTGCATCAGAGAGACTCCCCTCCAGGTCTCATTAGTGTACGCTCTTCCTGTATTTTATTTATTGGTAAAAGATCATGGGAGGATCCCAGGGTAACGAAGACTTCTTACGGGAACATCTCTGTGTTGAAGTCGTTGTCATAGAAACATTTGTAAAGGGGAGGAGTTGGTAAGATGACCACGCCCACGTGGGGGCGCCAGAAATATTTCTGCACCCAGGCGTCTGTGACCCTAGGATCGGCCCTGGATGAATATCGAACTCGATTTGAACTGCTTTATTAGTAATCTATGAGGACTATTCCAGTCCAATATTTAAGAGGAGACCTTGGGTTATACCCTATTAGTCAGTCATACTAGTGTGTGTATATATATATATATATATATATATATATATATATATAAAATATACATTTTAGGTATATATATTATATAATAAAAAAAGACGTCATCTTTTGACGAAACGGCGTAGGGTGAGCGGCGTGCTGACGTCACCTCCTTTCTCCCGTCTATCCCAGGAAGCGACGGGCAGCAAGTAAGAGAGCCGGCCGGCTCGACTAATTTTAAAACCGCTCTGATATTGTTATAAACATGTGAGTGTGCTACTTTTAGAGAATTTTTTAATAAAGGGTAAAAAACTTTATTGCGCCATGGTGTCCCTTTCTCTTTCATGGTAAAAATCACCTCTGATTGAGAGTCAAGTGACCCCAGGGAAAGACCCATTTTTACTGAAAAAACAGGCGATTGCTATCTAGAGGAGTTCGGATAAAGACCCAGGCAGGGGTGTATGCCATTCGCCCATCTGGTCTCTCTTAACACAGAGACCAGACTAGCTGGTAAGCGGCTTTTTTGTCTTTCGGTGGAGGATTTTCACTTTGGCTATCTCATCACTTGCTTCGTGTGCGCCAGGTGTTACAACACTGGGAATTGTTACTAGCATAACCCTAAACTTTGTGGTGGACTTTTCTGCATGAATTGAACATTTCCTTGCAAAACGTTACCCTCCCTCACTTGGACCTCTGTTGTTCTCTATGACATCTTATCAGACTTCAATTCACTGAGATATATATTTTGTATTTTGTTATTTGTTATTTGCAATAATTTACACTTATCACTGAGTGGTGGACACACAGTCCAGATTGAGTTAGCTCAAATCTCTTCTTATTTAGTTACACACTAAACACTTAAGTAGAAATAATTTTAACACATCACGATGTGGGTGGGCTAACTGATTTTTATTGTTTCAGCGCAGCCAATTTTTTTTATTGTATTCTCTGTGTGTATCTCACATAAGGTTGCAGCAGGAATTTAGTTATTTATTTATGTATTAATTTTTGAACACTTTTTCACAGTAGTCACATATATGTGAGAAACATTTAATTTTTTAGACAGCGCTGTTACTCCAAAACATTTATATATATTATATGCTAAAGTATCGATGGTTTATATAATACATTTTAATTTAGTTTTTATGAATTTTGTTATAAATAGAAGTTTATCAGGTTCATATCATTAGCTTGCTTACACTTTCTTAACTAATTAGCATACTAAATTAATATGCCTTTTATATGTTTTTTAACTATCTGCATATTACATATTAAATATTAATATTAATTGTATTAATGGCAACTTCATCTTCATGTATTGTGAGTATTTATGCACATATATGACATTTAATTTTATATTGTTTTGCTACATTGTTAATTCTCCCTATGTGGACTGCTAGTGGGGTCACCATCGATGTATTACGGGTATGGGGACCCGGTGCGCGCACACGCAAATGCGGGATAGTGTGCGTCAGTGCGCTATGCCCGCTGGTGTGAATTAGAACAGATTGGGAGATCTGGAGCATGAATGTGCGCCATCGCGCACGTTGTGACGTGCGGCGCGCACATGCGGGGGCAGGCGCATTTAATGTTGAAGCTCAGCAAATGCGGATATGTGCGAGGGTTCCATTGGTCATGAAGACATGTCGAATGGAGCCGGTATGCGCAATAGGGGACAGTGTCACCTGTGCGTTGCGAAGATAACTATACTGCGTGTGTGGCGGTGTAGATGCGCATGCATGTGCGTGAATTATACCTGTTGTGCGCATGTGTGCACAGATGCATCAATTAGCTAGTAATAGGTGGTGGTGTAGATGCACACGCATGTGCGCAAATTATACCTGTTGTGCGCATGTGCGCACGGACGCACCAATTAGCTAGTAATAGGGAAATCATCAAGAGAGTATAAAGGGGATGGGACTAGTTTATGTAACCAACCCCATTGAATAAGTCATTTCGACGAAACATGTCTGGGCATGGTTACGTGGCAACTGTGAGCAGCATTTGACACTTTACGTTCCAACTACTGGGTGTGCTGTGCCGTTTGGAGTGAAAGTGAAGTGACAGAGAGAGGAAGCAACGTGGAGGGTGAGATACACTGGTATTTATTCCGGGTCCGCCGAGACCGTAATACATCTGGTCACCACTGCAGGTTCCCCACTTCGTTTTGAAGAGTTTACGTTGAAGTGCCTTGATTTTATGTGAAGGATGTGAGTGCAATAGTTGAAGGTTTTATGTGCTGTTTTTAATAAATGGTTTTACGTTACGTCACTATTGCAAGCATCTTTTTCTTTCCATGTGGCGTGCAAGTCTCTAACATCCTGTTTGGATCCAGCTGATTCCCGTGTGGGACTGTAAACCACTTCAGCCCCGGACCAATTGTCAGCTTAAGGACCAGAGGTCTTTTTTCAATTTCGCACTGCACTACTTTAACTGGTAATTGCGCGGTCATGCAATTTTGTAACCAAACGAAATTTGCGTCCTTTTCTTCCCACAAATAGAGCTTTCTTTTGATGGTATTTGATTGCCTCTGTGATTTTTATTTTTTGCGATATAAACGGAAAAAGAGCGAAAATTTTGAAAAAAAAAGAGATTTTCTACTTTTTGTTATAAGAAAAATCTAATAAACTCAATTTTAGTCAAACATTTGGGCCCAAATGTATTCAGCCACATGTCTTTAGTAAAAAAAAATGCCAATAAGCGTATATTTATTGGTTTGCGCAAAAGTTATAGCGTCTACAAACTAGAGTACATTTTCTGGAATTTACACCGCTTTTAATTTATGACTGCCTATCTCATTTCTTGAGGTGCTAAAATGGCAGGGAAGTACAAAACCCCCCCAAATGACCCCATTTTGGAAAGTAGACACCCCAAGCTATTTGCTGAGAGGCATGTTGAGCCCATTGAATATTTTTTTTTTTAGTCCCAAGTGATTGAATAAAGACAAAAAATAAAAAATAACATTTTTTTTTTCAAAAAGTTGTCACTAAATGATATATTGCTCACACATGCCATAGTTATATGTGGAATTGCACCCCCAAAATACATTTTGCTGCTTCTCCTGAGTATGGGGATACCACATTTGTGGGACTTTTTGGGAGCCTAGCCGCGTACGGGGCCCCGAAACCCAAGCACCGCCTTCAGGATTTCTAAGGGTGCAAATTTTTGATTTCACTCCTCACTACCTATCACAGTTTCTAAGGCCATAAAATGCCAAAATAGCACAAAACCCCCAAATGACCCCATTTTGGAAAGTAGACACCCCAAGCTATTTGTTGAGAGGCATGGTGAGTATTTTACAGCTCTCATTTGTTTTTGAAAATGAAGAAAGTAAAGAAAATTTTTTTTTTTCTTTTTTCAATTTTCAAAACTTTGTGACAAAAAGCGAGATCTGCAAAATACTCACCATACCTCTCAGCAAATAGCTTGGGGTGTCTACTTTCCAAAATGGGGTCATTTTGGGGGGTTTTATGCCATCTGGGCATTCCATGGCCTCCGAAACTGTGATTGGCAGTGAGAAGTGAAATAAAAAAATTACACCCTTAGAAAGCCTGAAGGCGGTGCTTGGATTTTGGGGTCCCGTACGCAGCTAGGCTCCCAAAAAAGTCCCACACATGTGGTATCCCCGTACTCAGGAGAAGCAACAGAATGTATTTTGGGGTGTATTTCCACATATGCCCATGACATGTTTGAGCAATATATCATTTAGTGACAACTTTTTGTAAAAAAAAATATATATATATATTTTTTTTCATTATTCAATCTCTTGGGATAAAAAAAAAAAATATTTAATGGGCTCAACATTGCTCTCAGCAAATAGCTTGGGGTGTCTACTTTCCAAAATGGGGTCATTTGGGGGGGGGGGGTTGAACTGTCCTGGCATTTTATGCACAACATTTAGAAGCTTATGTCACACATCACCCACTCTTCTAACCACTTGAAGACAAAGCCCTTTCTGACACTTTTTGTTTACATGAAAACATATTTTTTTTTTTGCAAGAAAATTACGTTGAACCCCCAAACACTATATATATTGTTAAAGCAAAGGCCCTACAGATTAAAATGGTGGGTGTTGCATTTTTTTTTTTCCACACAGTATTTGCGCAGCGATTTTTCAAACGCATTTTTTGTGGGAAAAATACACTTTTTTTTATTTTAATGCACTAAAACACACTATATTGCTCAAATTTTTGATGAAATAAAAAATATGATCTTAGGCCGAGTACATGGATACCAAAACACGACATGCTTTAAAATTGCGCACAAACACGCAGTGGCGACAAACTACATACATTTTTAAAAGCCTTTAAAAGCCTTTACATGATACCACATTAGATTCACGGAGGAGGTCTACTGCTACAATTACTGCCCTCGATCTGACCTTCGCGGTGATACCTCACATGCATGGTGCAATTGCTGTTTATATATGACGCCAGACCAACGCTTGTGTACACCTTTGCGCAAGAGAAGGGGGGGCAGGGGTGCTTTTTTTTTTTTTTTAGTTTTTTTAAAATTTATTTAGCTTTTTTATTTTATTTTTAAAACTGTTCCTTCCATTTTTTTTCTTTGTTATCATTTTTATTGTTATCTCAGGGAATGTAAATATCCCCTATGATAGCAATAGGCAGTGACAGGTACTCTTTTTTTTGAAAAAAATTGGGGTCTATTAGACCCTAGATCTTTCCTCTGCCCTCAAAGCATCTGACCACACCAAGATTGGTGTAATAAAATGCTTTCCCAATTTCCCAATGGCGCGGTTTATATCCGGGAGGGGGGACATTCCCTCCCACTGCTTGTAAAAGCAGTCTAGAGGCTAATTACCCGCTAGAATTGCTTTTACATGAAAGCCGATCACTGGCTGAAAAGAATGATATCAAGATAATACCTAAACCTGCAGGCATCATTCTGGTATAACCATTCAAAGTCCAGCAACATACTGGACATATATTGTAATCTTTTTTTTTCATGCAGCCTCTTGGCTGAACGAAAAAAAGAGATTGATTGGTGGGTATGCCCACCATTAGAATACCTCCCTTCATCCACCCACTTCTAATGATGGGCATACATGCACCATTTATATATGCCGATGCATGGGGGCATCCTCCCGCAAAAGTTATGCCGTGAACACACGGTCGGAATTTCGACCGTATGTACGTGGCATTAGGAGCCAATCGCTCCTCCCCCCTGCTGCCCCCATGCTTCGGCACATATGCTCTTTTTTTTTAACTGTGGTGGTGAAATGACCTCCTACAGCGTTGGAGTCGCGGCTTTATGTATCGTGGGAGCAAACGCTGTTGCTGTCAAGATAAATAAATCCGCGCTGCAACTGAATGGCGCACCTGAAAACAAAAAAATGCTTAACACTAAAACACAGTAAACAAAATTACATACCTGAAAAGCAAGCATGATAAAACATAATAAAACATTGCAGAATAGAATGGAGTAAAAAAAGAGCAACAATAGAGAGAGTGAGAGAACAATAAAACGACAACTATTTTTGTTTTTTTAATTTTTTTGAGATTCACAGGTAAAAAAGCTCCTGACTGTTAGCGACTGAATTAAAACGCTACCACAAAAAAAATGTTAGCGATCGCAGGGATCAGGCCTGACTCTGCGAACGCTGCAGTTATGTGTGCTTAGTGTTTTGTAAGTGACAGTGATCGATCGATACTGCAGTTGGGTGGGCTGGGCGGGGCGGAGGGGGAAAATGCAGGTGCTAGCAGGTATCTGGGCTGATCCCGCTAACAATGCGTTTTTTTGGAACCCTAAACTGCTGGGACGCTAGTATAGATCTGATCAGATCAGATATTGATCTGTTCAGATACTGTGCCACTAAGGGAGGTGTATGCTTTGCGCGTGGGTGTTTGCGGTACTGGCACTAACCTGGGGCGACGCAGACCTTATTTGACCCTAAAACCTAATTGATATCACCCGCCGGGCGATCAGGGGGTTAAAACGTTATTGGGTAATAAATGGCGGGTGCCCTGACAGTATAAAAAAAACAAGCTAACTAACCAGCGTCACCCGTAACAGTAATACGGTGATCACTGGTGAAAGGGTTAACAATAGGGGGCAATCAGGGGGTTAAAACCTTTATTTAGGTTGTAATATGGGGGTACCTGACCTATAAACCTATTTATGAACCTATATTAACCTGGCGGTTAACCTAAAAAAAAAAACTGGCTACCTAGCGGCACCAGTGACACTAATGCAGCGATCAGAAAAACGATCGCTTAGTGACACTGGCAAAATGGGGTGAAGGGGTTAACTAGGGGCAATCAGGGGGTTAAACCTTTATTGGGGGAGGGTAGGGGGCTACCTTAGACCTAAAGGGGCCTAAAACTAACTGCCCTGACAGTTATTACAGTCACACTGACACTAAATGCAGTGATCAGTAAATAAATGATCACTGCAATTAGTGACACTGTGACTGGGGGGGCAGGGGGTGATCTGGGGGGTGATCAGGGGGTGACAGGGGGGTGGAATATGTGCCTATGTGTACTGGTGTCAGTGTACTGTTGTGCACTAACCTTTACATGTTCACAGCTCGGCGTCCCGGTCAGATAGACCGACGCACCGAGCGTGACATCACTTCCGCCTTCCTGTCTAAACAATAGACAGGAAGTGGAAGCTTTTTATTCGCCAGGAGCGATCGCGAGGGGGTGGCCAGAAACCACTGGCCGTCCCCTCGTCCCGGATCGCTCCTGAAGCGATGCCGACCATCCCCGCCGGCGGAGGGGGTTCCGATCGGACACCCCACCGCCGGAAGAATGTCACGTACAGGTACGTGATTTTGCCTGTACGTGCCATTCTGCTGACGTATATCTACATGGGGCGGTCGGCAAGTGGTTAAGCAAGTTGGCCGAGCATGAGAATGCAAGGCATATGCTTCTGGTGAGTGCTTTTTTCTTAAGGGTGCGGTAGCACTGAACACAGGTGGTGTGGTGGAAGATTTTGTTTCAAAGTCACTTCAAGAGTTTTGTTCAAGTCACTTCAAGATTTTGTTTGCTTCAAAGACTTTTTTCACTTTGATACGCAGTCACTTTAATTAACAGTTCATGGACTTTAATTTGTATTTGTTCCTTTATATTAGGGTCACTTTTTATTGATTACTGTTAATCACATTATTTTCTCAATATTGTGTGTTTAGGTGATTAATTTAGGTTATTTTCAAGCACTGTGTTCACAGGTTGATTATTTAGTTTATTCACAACACTGTGATTATTAGCACTGCTGTTTTATTCATTTAAAATCACTTTTACATTATATTTCATTTAAGTAGCTGCTTAGAACATTTCACTTAGGTGGTTTAGTTTAGTTTGTGTGTGCGCAGTGGTGGTGTGAAAAATTAAGAGGGCCAGCACATTTATCATACCAGTTTTTTATTTTAACCACCTGCTTACTGGGCACTTAAACCCCCCTCCTGTCCAGACCAATTTTCAGCTTTCGGCGCTGACACACTTTGAATGACAATTGCGCGGTCATACAACACTGTACCCAAATGAAATTTTTATCATTTTTTCCCACAAATAGAACTTTCTTTTGGTGGTATTTAATCACAGCTGGGGTTTTTATTTTTTGCTAAACAAACAAAAAAAGATGGAAAATTAAAAAAAAATAAAAATCATGTTTAATAGTTTGTTATAAAATTTTGCAAACAGGTAATTTTTCTGCTTCATGCGCTGATGAGGCGGCACTGGTGGGCACTGATAGGCTGCACTGGTGGGCACTGATAGGCTGCACTGGTGGGCACAGATAAGGTGGCACTGGTGGGGACAGATAAGTCGGTACTGATGGGCACAGCAAAGATGGCACTGATGGGCACAGATGGGTGGCACGGATGGGCACTGATAGATGGCACTGATGGGCACTGATAGAGGGCACTGATAGGTGGCACTGATGGGCACGTTAAGCAGCGCCATTGTAAGAGACACGGAAAAATTACGAATCAACAAACAAAAAAAAAGTTAAGAATGTACGAATTTTTCCGTTCAATCCATTCGAAGCACGTTAAGCAGCGCCATTGTAAGAGACACGGAAAATTACGAATAAACAAACAAAAAAAAAAAGTTACGAATGTACGTATTTTTTCGTTCATTTTGATCTTCGTTATTTTTTAATCTTTGTTCGGTATTTTCGTTTTTTTCTGTTTTCGTTTTTCGGATTTTCATTCTTTCGTAGTTTCGTTGTTTCTAATTTAATTATTTCGTATTTTCGTTGTTTTTCATATTCGTTCATTTCGATAGTTCGTTATTCGTTAGAATTTTTACTAAACCATTCGTTCATTTGTACGATAACGAATGAACGAATATAACGAATTTGAACGGAAAACGAATTCGTAACTAAACGAATTGCACATGTCTAACTTAAACTAACTAACAGATTAACCCAAGTTAATCTTATATGAACTTGTATAAAGATGGAGTCACTTCTGTTCAGTCATATTACTACAGTCCCCTCTTTCAGACACAAAGGTCACAAAGGTGACTGACTTATCTGCATTGTGACACACACATAACAAACTCAAAGCAGGCACACAGAAATACTGCCAGGAGCAAAGTCATTACAATACACACAGCAATGTCCCTGATCCAGGAACATACTCCATTGAAACCAAAACCAAACCCAAGTAATTATTTATCCTTTTCATCATGTCAATACCCCCTTAGGTTCCCGAGGGGAACCATGCCCAGGTCATGTCCTTTTCCAAAAACATAGACCTTGCATAACTGTGTTTGAGGGGGCATTTAGGATGAACACCAGCCTTGAGCAAGTGATGTTCCTCACTGTCCCCAAGAATTCCTATTATCGGAACCAATGAGGCCAAGTAACACCATCCCTTGGGATCACTCAGAATCCATGGATGGCATGTTCTTCCACAACAAATGTATGTGCTGTTGCCCAAGGCTAGTGGCTGTCTGCAAAGGACCCATTGGACACTTTCAGAGAATCCAGCAAGGGCAAGCTGTGAGAGTAGCCTAGCCATCTCAGTATGGGGGTCAGAGGTATGCATGAAGGTGTATATATAGTGTGATGTAGGGCACGATCTAAGGTGTCAAACACTGTGGAGTCTCCTCAGACTTTGAATACACATCCCCTCTATGTCTAATGAGTGTGTTATTAGTGTTGTTGTCGGGTGGGCCACATATAACCTTAAGCCCCCCCCCAGAACACAGAGGCTGGTGGATGACATGTGAACGAATACATATATAGTACAGTGCTCATGCCAGCATCCCTCCAAACATTATCCAACAGCTGCAGTTTCAAACCATCTTACACACTGAAGTGGTTGAGCATGTCCTGGGCACACTACAACAACAATCCCAATATGCCCCCGACCCTCCCCCAGACCACCTTCTAAACATGCAAATATAGCAAACAATAAACACATAATCTCAGCTGCATAGCAATTGTCCATGGGATGCAAAGGAAGGAAGGGGCGTGACAGTCCATAAAAATAAGTGGGAGGGGCATGACAGCCTTTAGGCCAAATAAAAATAGTTCCAAAGAAATACACAAAAAGAAAGTCTCTTGGATGGCTTCTAAATGTCCATTAAATTCGCAAAAAAAAGAAGGAAAAGGAAATGTTCACATTATAACGCTCATTCTCCTCAACTTTTCCCAAAACCTTTGGTTCAATTCTGTGATCATTCATATGTACAGATATGAATTCTCTACCTACAAAACGCTGCCTCTTTGTAAGGACAGAACTTGATATCCACAGACAAACTGGAACTGATGCGTTGGGCTAGACCTGGGTCTTCGGGCTGGCACATCTGGATCTCTCTCATGTGGTGCTCACTGTTATTTCGTAAACCTCGGGTTTGCATCATTTTGGCTTGCCCTCAAGGTGTCATTCCCAAGAACACTTTCCAACAGGAGTCCACCTTTAGTCATCTAAGCACCTCCTATGGTTTTTGAACAACAAAGATGAACAACGAAGATTTCCATGTAACAACTGTAGTCATCTCTTCATCCGGATAGGGTATAGGCAGGGTATGAATGGGGTGTGCATTTCTTCATGTGTATGGGGCTGTGGGTGAATGCTGGCTGGCTGGCTGGGGCAGATACTCCTCATCCGACATGAGTAATCACAGAATCTACCTGATCAATTCTTAACCATTGGAGGTATTAAAAATAATATTGTTCGTGGGCGTGGCCTGCAGCAGAACCGAATGGATGCTTGAATCCAGAGCTCCGGCTTCCCCGCACATTTAACGGCTCACACCGGTTAAAAAGACCCCGTTTTCGGCACCCACACCTGGCGTTCCAGTCGGGGCTAGCTACTGGAACGCGATGAGCAAAAGGAAAGGCTTATCTAAGCCAAAACGGCTGACGGACTATTTCATACAGCCACGACATGGAGGTAGGCAAAATGGCACCGGCCCCTCGCCCACACTACCTCCCAAAAGCAAGCCAAAACTGCTCGCAAGCACATCATCTACCACAAATAATGATTTCTACAATAACCAAACCTCCCCTCCATCATCCTCTCCATCAGGGAGCCCAGCTAAAGCTAAACTAAAGCTGGATGGCAATGGATGCAGCCCCGCAATGAGCCCTGTGTTAGATTCAGAAGATGACACTAGAGAGCTCCAGGACTCCATCAATAACTACCCCACCATGAACCAGCCTGTGTTGGACACAGTACTTAAAGACATGTTAGTCTCTTTAAGGAGCACACTCCAGGCAGATATGATGAGCTGTATGAACAGATTCAGTGGGGAACTAAATGCTGTGGAGGCCAGAGCAGATCACATGGAGGGCAAGATGTGGGAGTTTGCCTCCACCATAAATGAGCTGGTGGACGCTAATGAAGAACAAGAAGAGGAATCAGCTTAGGTGAGAAATAAATTGGCAGATATTGAGGACAGATCCAGGAGGAACAACCTCAAAATAAGGGGGATCCCTGAGTCAGTTCAAGCATCAGATCTACGCTCTTACGCGACTGATCTTTTTACATCCCTCCTACCTGACCTCTCTGTCATGGAAATCACCATTGACAGAATACACCACCTGCCCAAGCCAACATACCTTCCAGAAAAATTCCCCGGGGATTTAATTCTCTATGCACTTTTTTCACACAAAAGAGCAGCTAATGCAACAAATGCGAAAACAGGAGCAAATTCCACCCCAATATCAGCATTTACAGTTTTATGCTGACCTATCTCAGCACACGTTACAAAAAAGAAGAAATTTAAACACCATCACAAAAGTTTTGAGGAACCACAACATATCTTACCGGTGGGGCTATCCCACCAAAATCACAATTACCAAACAGGATCAAACATATGTTGTGGATTCCCTTGAAAAAGGCATGTCCCTGCTGAAAGTTTGGAAAATTCTCCCAGACACCAGTGATGACAACTTAGATGCCACCAACCGACGCTCATCCAGCCCAGACTGGAAAAGGGTAACGCAGAGGAACGCCAGGTCACGCAATTAAAGGGATAATGACAGAGTCATTAGATATCCCTAACGGGAAGCCAGAACACCCGCTAGGCTTGTACTCTTACCCCAGTTCACTTGAGCAGCATTTAGCTGCACACGGGTATAACCCATTCTAACCATAGGGAAGATTTACTCCTATGATTTGCACTACCAGGTTGAAATGTTATTTTATAAGTTCTGTTTGTGACGTTTGGTTTTTTTCTTCCTTTTTCTGTTTTATTTTTGTCCTCGGAGTTATACAGCTATCTTCCAAATCTGGAGTGCAACGCAACCAAGAACTCTTATCATCATGAAAGGAGTCGATGCAAGATCCAAGAAAGGAAACATAACCGGCGTGCCTCATCCCACGGTAAAGCCCCATACACACGCTCGGATTATCCGCGGACCAGGTCCCTCGGATCATGTCCGTCGTACTTTGTCCGATGTTGGTGTTGCGTACACACGGTCGGACAAAGTTGTCGGAAAATCCGATCATTCTGAACGTGGTGACGTTTGTTGCCTACGACGGGACTACGTAGAGGCTAGTAGCCAATAGCTTTGGTCTTGTAATGTGATCTGAGCATGCGTAGCACTTTGTCCGTCGGAATTCAATACACACGATCGGATTTGGTGTGATCGGACTTTGTTGTCGAAAAATCTATCCAGCAGGAGATAGGACTTTGTCCGTCGGACAATCCGACGTACACTGTCCGATGGTGCCTACACACGGTCGGATTTTACGACAACATTGTCCGATAGGACAGAATCCATGGGAAAATCCTACCGTGTGTATGGGGCTTTACAGTGAGTTCATACACCATAAACTGGTTACATCACTACCTTCGAACTCCACAAGAGGGAGCCGTCACTCAACTCATACCTGTGTCAAACTTAGGAACATCATAACCACTAACTTTCTCCATGGCGATCCACTTTTTGTCTATCAATACTAAAGGGCTTAAGCACCCCGTAAAAAGGAAATCCCTGTGGAAGGAAGCACTCACAAACGGATCTGACATCCTTTTTGTGCTCAAGAAACCCACTTTTGCAACACGGCAGCCCCAGTATGCAAACACAAAGATTTCCCTCACATCTTTTTGGCAAATGCAAGCTCAAAATCAAGGGGTGTAATGACAGCAATAAAAAACACTGTAGCGTTCACCTTACATATGGAAATAGTTGACCCTCAGGGGCGTTACTTAATCTTGATATGTGACATTAACCAAGTCATCTACACTATTGTGAACTTATATGCACCCAATAGACACCAGATCTGTTTCCTCCTCAACCTTTTGAAAAAAATAAGAGCACACAGGAAAGGCTCTCTGGTGATCTGTGGGGACTTCAATATAGCGCCTAATCCATCCATTGACACAACTTCAAAAGCAAAACGCCCAACTACCCCCCTCTGCAGCACCTGGCATAGCGAAAACATTTTTGATGTATGGAGATGTTTACATGCAGGAGAGAGGGATTTTACGTTTTTTTCCGCCCCTCACCACACATATACGAGGGTAGACTTGTTCCTGGTCGATCAACAAACCTTGTCCAAATCGAGGAACATTTGAGGGAATTTTTCTCCGTAAATGAACCCTCAGTGCAAAATCGATCCACGCTCTGGAATGCCCATAAGACATTTATCAGGGGCATTTTTATTAAAATGGGGGCCAGGGCGAGGAGGCAGCGGCAGAAAAAATTGCGAGAGGTTACAGACGAAATTTTTGACCTAGAAACAAAAAACAAACAACAGTCATCTATAACATTAACCACTAAACAGACTGAGACATGAACTTAGACTCCTCCTATTAGAATCATTTGAAAAACAGACTAAAAGACTTAAGATGACATACTATGCTCGGGGTAACAGGGCTGGGAAACTACTGGCACACCAACTTAAGGGACATATGAGCAAAACTAAAATCCCCTATATTCTACACCCCACAAGTAAAGCCAAGCTACATCACCCCCAGGACATTGCCAAAGCTCTCAGCGACTACTATGGCACCCTTTACAATCTAAAAGATGATATCAAAACTACTCAACCCACTCCCACACTGATTAATGATTTCCTACAACAAGTGTCCCTACCCACACTTTCCCCACAACACATAGAGAGTCTTTGCTCACCTTTTACCGCAGACGAGATACTAAAGACCATAGACTCACTGCCTAACTCTAAATCCCCTGGCCCAGACGGCTTTTCAGGGGAATATTATCAAGCATTTAAACTAATTTTATTACCTCATTTGACTGAATTATTTAATGCCGCCGTAGCCTCCTTCTCCTTCCCACCAGAAATGCTGAACACAATAGTAGTGACGTTGCCGAAGCCAGGGAAAAACCCGGACACCCCAGCCAATTTTTGACCCATATCGTTATTAAATACTGATCTGAAATTATATGCCAAAATCATAGCCAACCGCTTAATAGATATTTTACCCCACTTAATCCACCCTGATCAGGCTGGTTTCACGAAAGGACGCCAAACCTCTGATGCCACCAGGCGGCTGACAAACATTATCCACCTTGCCAATATCAGACGAGGGCCTTCTCTGCTCCTAGCTCTGGACGCAGAGAAGGCCTTCGACAGAGTTCACTGGGGATACCTACGTAAAGTATTAGACAAATTTGGATTCTCTGGCACAATCCTGAATGCTATAATGGCTTGTGCCAGAGAATCCATACTCTCGGAACCCTCAGCTAGGGTTTATACCTCGGGAGTACTCTCCAGCCCCTTCAATATAACCAATGGAACCCGTCAAGGGTGTCCGCTCTCCCCACTAATTTTCAATTTAATATTAGAACCCTTGGCAGCCCGCATCAGATCCCATCCAAATATACAGGGATTTCATGCCCGCAATTCTGAACATGTGATAAGCTTATTCGCCGATGATATTATATTAATGCTCACAAACCCGGCAGAATCCCTGGCTTCGGTACACGACACTCTACTATGGTTTAATAAGTTGTCTTATTATAAGGTGAACGCAGGGAAATCTTATATATTGGGGGTGGGAGTAGACACTCCATTGAAAACCAAACTCAGTTCACGGTTCCCATATAAGTGGAGTAGCGACGGTATAAAGTACCTGGAAATCACTTTGACAGCTTCTACCAAAAACCTGTATACAAGCAACTATATCCCTTTTTTTACATCTCTGCCTTCGAAACTTCCGGAGCTAGCTAAAACATAGCTGCTCTGGTCCGGTCGTCTGGCAGCAGTTAAAATGATAATTTTACCTCAACTAATTTACTTATTTAGATCACTCCCCATTCCAGCTCCCAAGAGCTACTTCACCAAGATCCAATCTATACTGAACAATTTCCTGTGGAAAGGAAAGAAAGCCAGGTGGGCCTTTAAAAACTCAGTAGCCGCTAGGTCGGCAGGGGGGGTGGGAAACATTCAGATTAGAGACTACTATATCATCTCAATCTTAGCACAACTGAGAACATGGTTTCCTGACTCACCCACAACGAGATGGCAAGAATTAGAAGAAAGTCAAATCGATAATCACAATCTCTATAACTACCTATTAACTAGCACCTCCAACCTCACTCACAATACACCCCTAGCACCACCTATAGAAGCATCTATACAGCCCTGGAAAACACTGATAACTCAAACATTTACAGCACCTACATCTACACTACCAATTCCAATCACTAGCCTATGCGAATTCATCCCCAATTTACAAATATCACATTGGAGGGAGAAAGGTATCAAAAATCTAGATGACATAATGATAGGACCAGCAACAAAAACTTTTCGAACGTTACAAATTGAATATGGGTTGGAGGAGTCTGAACGATACAGATACCTTGAAATCGCACATCTTCTCCGCTCCAACCCCCCCCCCCCCACACACCCATACAGCTTCCCTGGAGGGCAGCTTTATACCTCACCAAACCCTCTACCAACATAAAAGGAATTGCCCTAGGTGACAAGTCAACATTTACTAAAACCCGGAAAATATTGATTCCTGGGAGAAGGACCTGGGAAAAAATTTCACTTCAGACCACTGGAGCACAGCACTCCGGACAACTTACGCCTCCACCAAATGTATCAATTTGTGGGAACTGACACAAAAAAATCCTAATGAGGTGGTATCTCACCCCACATAGGATCTCTAGGTTTGACCCTAACACCTCTCCACTGTGTTGGAGGAAATGCAATAATATAGGCACACTGTACCATATACTTTGGGACTGCCCGAAGATACGTATACTTTGGGATCAGGTATTCCGTTGAATCTCACAAATTACTACTACACACATTCCTGCCATTCCAGAACTAGCCATTTTATCGCTGGGCATAGAAACGATCCCCAAAGCTACTAGGACAATTGCATCCCATATACTGCTAAGCACCAGACTAGTAATAACACGACATTGGAGAGATCATGAAACCCCTTTACTGAAAGAAGTTTTAATGACAACTAATGTACATGCCACATATAAAACCATGTTTGCCTCAACCCAGGGTAATCTACTTACATCACAAGCTCTATGGAAACCGTGGACTGACTGGTACGTTACAACTAGATTTATATAAAAATTAACCGAGTGACACTAGACTTGGAAAACAGCATACATAGCGGTCAGCAGGGCCGATCCTAGGCAGGGTGCGTGGGGTGCTACGCACCCAGGCGCCGCAGAGGTGGGGTCGCCGAAGCTCCAGAGTTCTGCTCCCCTCCCTCCTCCTCATCTGTGTCCAGAGGCGGAGGTGGAGCGCATGTAGCGGGTGCTGCGGTTCCCCATCCCGCCGACAACTGACAAGAGCGCATATCGCTCCCGATGTCCCCAGAAACTGTGCTGTCTGAGCACTGCTGTGGAGCCTAGTACCAGAACACGTTCTGGTACTAGACTCCACTAACCTTTCTGTCCATTGCGCGTGGAGCAGTCTCTGGTCTGCCCCGCCCCCTCTGCATGTGTCGGCTCTTCTCTTCTGGATTGGCCGGAGCTGCTGCCAATCATCCAGTGAACTCTCAGAAATTCTGTTTGAGTGCCGCCCTACTAGTAACCAAATATGGCACGTATGCCCCGCCCCCCCTGCAATGTGCATGGTGCTTCTGCTCTCAGCGCGCCCGAGCTACAGGGATCTATTGGACAGGTACTGATCTATGGGGACACCTGCTGTGGGGGGGCTCTGATGGGGGGACACCTGCTGTGGGGGGGCTCTGATGGGGAACATCTGCTGTGGGGGGGCTCTGATGGGGGACAGCTGCTGTGGGGGGGCTCTGCTGGGGGACACCTGCTGTGGGGGGCTCTGCTGTGGGGGGGCTCTGATGGGGGACACCTGCTGTGGGGGGCTCTGATGGGGGACACCTGCTGTGGGGGGGCTGATGGGGGACACCTGCTGGTGGGGGGGCTCTGATGGGGGACACCTGCTGTGCGGGGGGCTCTGATGGGGGACACCTGCTGTGGGGGGGGGCTCTGATGGGGGACAGCGGCTCTGCTCGCTGCTCTGCTGGGCTGCTGGCTGCTGCTCTGACTGCTCGCCTGGCTATGTAGCGCCTCCTTGCTCTAGGCTCTGTCTGGCTTGCTGCTCTCTCTCCTTCTGGGGCTCTTTTTGGCGGCCTTCGGGGCTCTCTGATGCTAGGCTGCTGCTCTGTTGCTCTAGGCTGGGCGGGGCTCGTCTCGGGCGCTCTGCTGGGCTCTGGGGCTCTTGCCGCGCTGGCTTCTGGCGGGGCTGCTCGGGGCTTCTCGGAGTAGCTCTGCGCTCTGCTGCATCTGGGTGGGGGGACGGGGAGGGCTGGCTCTGGGCGGGCGCTTGCTGGCTCGCTCTCTGATTGGACGGGCTGGCCTGCTCTGATGACTCTGTCTGGCTAGCTAGCTCCTGCGCGCTCTGGCGCTTTGCGCGCTCGCTGCGCGCTCTGGCAGCCGCGCTCCGCTGCGCTCATCTCCGGCTTCGTCTCCTGGGCTATCGGCCTCGGCTCTGCCCTCTGATTCCTGAGTGCTCGCCTCGTGTCTGGCGGCCTCGCTGTCTGCGGCCTCTACGTGCTGGCTCGCTCGTCTCGGCTCTCTTCGCTGCTCGGGGGCTCTCTTCTCTGGCGCTAGCTTTGTGGCTTGTGCTCGCTCCCGGGTCTATGCACTCTGCTCTGCTCTGGCGGGCCTGGGCTCTCTGGTGTTGGGCTCTTCTGCGTGGCTCTGGCTCTGCGCTGCTGCTCTGGCTCTCTCTTTGGGCTCCGCTGGCCTCGCTCGGCTCTTGCTGGGCTCTGACGCTGGCTCGGGGCCTCTGGTTGCTCGGCTTCTCTCTTAGCTCTCTCAGGCTGGGCTGCTGGGGCTCTGATGCCTCGCTCCCGCTGGGGCTCGCTGCTGCTCTTGCTCCGCCCTCGGCCCTGCTGGCTTCGGCTCGGGCCATCGCTCTCCTGCTCTGCTTCTGATCTCTGGCAGTCGGGGTCTGCTGGCATGGGGCGGCTGGCTCGGCTCTGAGCTGCTTGGCTCGTGGGGGCTCTGGGCACCTGCTGTGGGGGGCTCTGAGCGCTCTGTTCGCCTCTGCTGGCGGCTCTCTGGCTTGCGACTGGCTGGCGGGCGCTCTCGTCTTGCTCTTCTGCTCTCCTCTCTGATGTCGCTGCCTGGCTCTGCTCTTTTGATCGGCTCTGCGGGAGCTCTGGGGCGCTTCTCTCGGCTGCTCTCTGCTCTTGCTTTCTGGGCTCTGGGCGGATCGCTCTGCTCTGCGGCGCTCTGCTTGGTCTGCTTGCTGCTGCTCTGGGTCTTTCTCTGCTCTCCTTCGGGGGGCTGCTCTGGCTGCCTCTTCGAGTGCTGGGATACCTGTCGCTGCTGCTCTGCTCTGAGGGCTGGGGGGGCTGCGATGGGCTGGCTCCTGCTGCTGGCTTGCTCGTGCCTCTGCATCTGGCTCCGCGCCTGCGGCTCGGCTGAGCGGCTCCCCTAGCGCTCTCTTGGCCGTGGCTCTCTCTCGCTCTGGCGCTGCCCTCTGCTCTGGCTGGGCTCGCTTCGCTGCTCTAAGCTGTTCTGCTCTTGCTAAGGCTCTCGGGGGGGAGCTCGCTGGGGCTGGCTCGGGGCTGCCGCTCTGCGGTGCTTCTGACTCTGCTCTGCTCTGGCCTTCTGTGCCCTCTCTGGGATCGCTCTGTCTCTCTGCGGCTCTGGCGCGCTCGCTGGCGCTGCTGCTTCTTGATCCGTTTGCTTCTTGAGTTGGGGGGCTCTGCTCTGGCCTCTGGGGGCTGCTCTCTTTCTCGGCTTCGGCGGGCTGCTTGTCGGCTTGTCTGACGCTCTGCCTCTGCTCGCGCTGGCTCTCTATGACTCTGCTCGGGTCTGCTCCTCTGTGGGCTGGCCGAGCTCTCTGAGGCTGAGCTCTTTCGCTGGGGCTGGGGCTGGGCGGGCTGGCTCGGGGGCCTGTGCTGCTCTGCTGCGTCGGGGCCGGGCTTGCTCTGCGGGCGGGCTTGGCTCGGCCTGGGCTCTGCGGCTGCCTCGGGGGGCTGGCTGCGCTGGGGCTGGCTCTACTGCCTCGGGCCTGCTTGTGCTGCGACGGGCTGCTACTCTCTCTGGGGCTCTGCTCTGGCTGGTGCTCTGAGCTGGGCTCTCCCGCTTCCTCGCACTCCTCGCTAGCGCCTGGGGCAGGCTGCCGGGGGCTCTGAGCTTTCGCGGCTCTTGTCTGGCTCGCTGGCTCTTGGCGGGGGCGCTTTCTGCTGGGGGGGCTGAGGCTTGGCTCTGAGGGCTCTGGCTCGCTCTGGGCCGGCTGGGCCTCTCCTGTTCTCCCTGCTTCTTTTGCTGCTGCTCTCTGCTCCTTGCTGCTGGGCTCTGGCCTGCTCGCTCTTTTCCGGCGTGCGGCTATGAGGCTGGGGGCTGCGGCTCTTAGGCTCTGCCTCTCTCTTGCTAGCTCTCGCTCCGCTCTCTCTGCGGGACACTTCTCCTGGCTCTGGCGCTCTGTACTCTGATTCGCGGATCTGTTCTCTCGCGCGCTCTGGATGCTCTGGGGCTGGCGGCTCCTGCGCTCACGCCTCTGAGACTCTGCTTCTGAGCGGGGTTGCTCGCGGCTGGCCTTCTGGGCTGCTCTAGGGCTGGGACTCGCTCTGAGAAGCTCTGCTTGCTGCTCTCGCTTCTGCGCCCCGGGTGGGGCCCGGGCTCTCTGCTCTGGCTTCGGGAACCTCTGGCTGGCGCTGGCGCTGGGGTATGGTGGCTGCCGCAGAGCTCGCTGCTCTGCCTGCTCCTTGGCTTGCTGGCTCCTGCGGCTCTTTCTGCGCCTTCTGCTCCTGCTCGCTCTCGCTGCTGCTCCTGCGTTCTGCGCGCTGCTTGCTCTCTGTGGCTCACCTGGCTTGGCCCTTGCTGCTGCCGCTCGCACGCTCTGCTCCTCTCTCTTTTTTACCGCTTCTGAGGCTCTCTGGGCTCGGGGGCTTCCTCTGGGGCTGCTCTCCAGCTCTGCTCTCTGCTTCGCTCCTCTCTGGCTTTCGGCTTGGTCTGCTCTCTGTCCTTTGGGGATCGCTCTGCTTCTGGCCTCTCCTTCGCGGCTGCTCGCTCTGCTGGCGCGGGCTCTGTGGCGCTCTCGGGCGCTGCTGCACTAAGCTGCTTCTGGCGGCTCTCGGCCCTGCTTCTTGCTGGCTTCTTTCCTCTCTGCTCTCTGATCCGGCTCTCTCGGCTTCCGCGCTCTGCTTGCGCATGCTCGCGGGCTTGCTCTGAAGCTTGTCGCGCTTCGGGCTCTGCGCTGAGTCTGCGCTCTGTTGGGGCTGCTGCTCGCGCTTTGGACTTTTCGCTCCTCTGCTCTGAGCCTGCGCTCTCCTGCTGACGGCTGCTCTGAGGGCTCTCTGGCTTGGCGCTTCTGCTTCGCTCTGGTCTCTGGCTTTGGCTCCCGCTTGCTGCTTATCTGCTTGCGTCTGCTCTGCTTCTGTGGCTCTGGCTCTGGGGGCTGCTCTGGCTGGCCTCTGGACTTTGCTGGGTGCTCTCTGGCGGGCTCGCTCTGGCGGCTCTCGGATGCTGCTCTCTCTCGGTCTGCTTTGCTGCGTGGCTCTGGCTCGCTGCTCCGCTTTCTCTCTCGGGGCCTCCCTCAGGCGATCTGCGCCTCTCTTCCTATGCTCGCTCTGAGCTCTCGGGCTCTCGCTCTGGGCTTGCTCTGCCTTGTCTGCTCGGGCTCTGGGCTGCCGCTCTGTCTGGCTCCGGCTCTGTGCCTGCCTGTCGCTGTATGACTCTGGGCTGCTTCTGGACTCCTTTAGCTCTGGGCCCTGCTCTGCATTCGGGCTCGGGGCTGGGGGCTCTGCTCTTGGGGGGCTCTTGGCTTGGGGCGCTGCAGCTCAGCTGCGCTCTGGCGCTATCGGCCTCGCGCTGGCTGCTGCTCTGGCGCCTTGCGCTCCTCTGGGCTGGGCGCTGCGGGGCGCCGCGTTCGGCTCTGCGCCGGGCTCCGGCTGTCCTTGCTCTGCGCTCGGCTCTGGCGAGCTGTCGGCTCTCTGGGCACTCTCGCTTGCGGCTACTCCTCCGGGCTCGCTGGTCTGGCTCTCTGGGGACACCTGCTAGGGGGAGCTCTGATGGGGGACACCTGCTGGGGGGCTCTGATGGGGGATACCTGCTGTGGGGGGGTTCTGATGGTGGACACCTGCTGTGGGGGGGTTCTGATGGTGGACACCTGCTGTGGGGGGGCTCTGATGGGGGACACCTGCTGTGGCGTGGGCTCTGATGGGGACACCTGGTGTGGGGGATCTCTGATGAGGGACACCTGCTGTGGGGGGGATCTGATGGGGTATACCTGCTGTGGAGGGGGCTCTGATGGGGACACCTGCTGTGGGGGGGCTCTGATGGGCACTTTGATATAAGCTGCGTGTGCCACAGGTCACTCTATCCCCAGAATGTCCCTCATTCTCAACTTTAAAAGTTGGGAGGTACGCAGGAGCGGATCAGGGGAGGAGAGACTGTGCCACCGCCGTCCCTGTTATAAACGGGAAGAGGGCTCTCTGTGTTTACTGCCCATCCCCCTCCTTCCTCCTGTCAGAGGAGGAGAGCGAAGCAGCCGGATATTGGAGCGCCCGTGTCTGAGTGGAGAGAGAGCAGCTGCGGGCTCTTAGACCCCCCTCCCTCTCCTCCTTGCACTGCTGTACTAGTGAGCAGCGCTTGCCAGGTCAGCTGCACGCTATGTTTCTTCTCCCTCCTTCATATTGGCCAGGGAAGAAATACAATAAAAAGGGAGCAGAGAAGAGGATTGTGGGACATGTAGTCCCGAGGACTGGTGGCCAAATTGTGACCCAGAAACTGCTACCCACACAGCATTCTCAGCTGAATAAGAGAGGGGGGGAGAGAGAGAGAGAGAGAGAGAGAGCACCAGGAGCCCGGGAAAACTTTCGGGGAAGTACACCCAGGACTCCAGGGAGAGGACAGTGCTGAGGGGACGCCATCAGAAAGAGAATCCCACTGCCCTGTGCCACCAGAGGGAAAGCCACACAGCCTTGCGCCATCCCTGGTGAAGAAAGGAATGGAGTCATTGTCAGAATACAGATCTGAGCACTACCCAGCGGAGTCGCCACGGGCAACCCAGAGTGAGCTGACTCCTGATCAGAAGAACTGATGTTGCTGTACCACCGGGTCTGGTGAGAGGGCTGGTCGGTCATTATCTACTGCCATCCTTAGGAACTGCAGTCTCTGACCATCTCCTGTAGTGTGTCTGCTGTCTCTGATCATCTCCTGTACTATGTCTGCAGTCTCTGATCATCTCCTGTATTATGTCTGCAGTCTCTGATTATCTCCTGTACTATATCTGCAGTCTCTGACCCTCTCCTGTACTATGTCTGCAGTTTCTGACCATCTCCTATACTATGTCTGCAGTCTCTGACCATCTACTGTACCATGTCTGCAGTCTCTGACCATCTCCTGTGCCATGTCTGCAGTCTCTGACCATCTCCTGTACTATGTCTGCAGTCTATGATCATGTCCTGTACTATGTCTGCAGTCTCTGATCATCTCCTGTACTATGTCTGCAGTCTCTGACCATCTCTTGTAGTATGTCTGCAGTCTCTGACCATCTCTTGTACTATGTCTGCAGTCTCTGTAGGCATTAGAGAGACCCCCCTCCAGGTCCCATTAGTGTACTCATTTTCTTTATTGTTAAAAGATCATGGGAGGATCCCAGGGTAATTAAGACTTCTTAGGGGAGCATCTCTGTGCTTGAGTCATAGCCATAGAAACATTTGTAAAGGGGAGGCGTTAGTAAGATGACCATGCCCATGTGGGGCGCCAGAAATATTTCTGCACCCAGGCGTCTGTGACCCTAGGATCAGCCCTGGCGGTCAGACATAACTCCAATATTGTTTATTAATTATTATTTGTTTATTAATATTTTTTTTGTTTTTGTTTTTTTTCTTCTCTTTTTATACATATTCTTTCAATACTAGTTGTTCTTTCTTATGCTTCACCCAGCACTGTTTAATAAAAGTACATAACGCATCAATGATGGCGTTCATTCTTAGGAACCACAGATAAGACCCCAATGAATAGTAGCGGAGTCCTTTACCAATCCAATAATGGGGGCGGTGTCTCCCCCCCCAAGGCACAGCAAGTACCCGTTAGGGGTGCCGGGGGGGAGACTATCCACCTCTAGCAACGATCTCAACAACTAACAGACCTCCAACCAATCTCTGGCCTGAAATGTAGAGTATTGTATTAAATGCTCGCTACTACACTTTAAATGTATATTCTAATCTTTTAATGTACTTTTTTGAAACAATGCATGTTTGTATCTTCTCTTTTGATCCAATTTATTAAAAAATTAAAAGTTAAAAAATAATATTGCTCATTGACTCAAACATAAGTAAAGCATGCAGGAATGCAAATGTTTCTCAGCAAGGGTCTTCATTATATAGATTCAATATTTTTAACTAAACATTTTTCCAAATCCAGTATTACAGCAGAACTTCAACAAAACTTAAAGCGGTGTTTTAGCTTAAAAAAAAAAATTATAAGTCAGCAGCTAAAAAAAAAGTCGCTGCTGACTTTTAATAAGTACACTTACCCTCCCAGGGCGCCCGCGATGTCGTTAGTGGAGGCAGAGATGTCCCTCGGCGATCTGGATCCAGCACCACCATCCTCAGTAAGGGAAACGTCTTCGCACGGCCTACTGCGCATGCGCGAGTCGGCGCGCGGCCTACTGCGCATGCGCAAATCGGCGCGCGGCCTACTGCGCATGCGCGAGTCGGATTTGTGAATGGGGAACGCAATGTGTTGTGGGACACCGTTCCCATAACACACCGTGCCCCATTCACTAGAAGACGGAAGGAGAGAAGATCACTGCGGCGCTGGAGGAGGCAGATTAGGACGATCTGCCTAGCAACAGCCATTTCTGGTAAGTTTTCATTTGAAATTGTTACTAACATTTTTTAAAGTTTTTGTTTTCAGGGTGTCCCACCACTTTAAACCCCTTTAGTTTATTCTATTCCCGGGACCCAAGTGGACCCGAGGGACTTAGAACAGAACATTTTACCCAAACACATATTCTGACTCAGAAGTCTCCCAACTTTGCAAATATGTCTGATCATCAGCAACAAACAAAACATTGATGATAAACAACATTACATCATCAACACTTCATGACTGACACTCTGGAAATTCAAAAGGTAAATATCCAGAATAGTCATTCTGATTGCTTATTTAAAACAAATCCTTCCCATCACATTTTAGTACCTCATGGACTCAATATATGCAGCAACATTTTTCCCAAATGTCACCCCTATGTTACCAGCATGGGCCTAATCACAATATGATACAACTTGTTGTGTACATTTTAAACACACACTTAAAATACTTTACTAATCAAAATGATACCCTATGCGTTCATTAAACACAATACAACCACTTTCTCATTCCACATTCATTTGGCCAATCCATTCACTCTCCATTTTTTCATATTTTCCCTTTAAACACCTTTTAAAACCTTAATATTTTTCTCTAGTGCATAGAATTACACAACCTTAAAGTCACTTCCTTTTTCTTTACCAACCACAATATTCTGGCATAGCGCCTGTAATCTATAATTTCCTCATTCTTAGCATAGATATACTTCCCAATTATAATATTCTTAAACTTGTATTTGGTTAAAATCAACATTTTAAAATCCCCAATCATTGTTAATACAGCTTAAACACAATTAAAACTATTTACACAAATATAGCACATTTGCTGTTAATAGAAAAAAAAAACAAGTTTTAACTTCAATAATGTAAGGATAGACAACTACAACTAAAACAGTCCTTAAAGTCAGACTCTAACCGAAATAATCAAGATACCCTATACATAAATTGAAATGCTACTTTTAAAAATGCGTATCTGATCAGATTCCTCAAAAAAACACATTTGGTACCAGCGCAAACATGTAATTTATCAGTGAGGTGTCACATTCCCCTTTTAACGTTCCCAATCCACTATGCAGTGGGCATGGGCTTAACCCCTTCAATACCCGCCCATAGTCATATGACGCCCACAAGGTGGATCTACCATCCTGGGTGGGCGTCATATGACGTCCTCCCATTCCCAGCCGCCCGGGGGGGGCGCGCGCGCACCCCCGCGGCGTCGCTCGGGACCCGGTGCGGGTGCCCGGCGGCCTCGATGTCCGCCGGGCACCCGCGATTGCCCGTTAAAACAACGGGACCGTGCGGGACCGTGGAGCTGTGTGTGTAAACACACAGCTCCACATCCTGTCAGCGAGCAGGAGACCGATCATGTGATCCCAGTACGGAGGAACACATGATCGGGCTCCTCCCCTTAAGTCCCCTCCCCCCACAGTTAGAATCACACATATAGGTAATACATTAACCCCTGCAGCGCCCCCTAGTGTTAACCCCTTCCCTGCCAGTCACATTTACACAGTAATAAATGCAATTTTATAGCAACGATCGCTGTGTAAATGTGAATGGTCCCAAAAATGTGTCAAAAGTGTCCTAAGTGTCCGCCGCAATGTCGCAGTCACAAAAAAAAACGCAGATCGCCGCCATTACTAGTAAAAAAAAAAATGCAAAAAATCTATTCCCTATTTTGTAGACGCTATAACTTTTGCGCAAACCGATCAATATACGCTTATTGCGATTTTTTTTTACCAAAAATATGTAGAAGAATACGTATCGGCCTAAACTGAGTAAAAAAAATAGTTTTTTTAAAAAAAAAATGGGATATTTATTATAGCAAAAAGTAAAAAATATTGTGTTTTTTTTTCAAAATTGTCGCTCTTCTTTTGTTTATAGCGCAAAAAAATAAAAACCGCAGGGACGATCAAATACCACCAAAAGAAAGCTCTATTTGTGGGAAAAAAAGGACGTCAATTTTGTTTGGGTGTAACGTTGCCCGACCGCGCAATTGTCAGTTAAAGCGACGCAGTGCCGAATCGCAAAAAGTGCTCTGGTAAGGAAGGGTGAAAAATGGCCCGGTGCTGAAGCGGTTAATATGTGCCCAACACATCTCATGAATAGACTGACAATAGTTGCAACATTTTAACAATAAACATGTATAACATTTTAAATCTATATAGATAACTCTTCACAATTAAATCCTTCTTTGACATTCATTCTCCAGTCCCACAAGTCTCTCTGACTCGCTGAATATGGAATGCAAATATAGCAGTATGCTCTCCACAAAAGCGGTGGTGAAGGCCTGGTCGGTGGTTTGATCCCCTCTTCCACCTGAAGCAAAATAGCAGATCTCTGAGAGTGGATATGTACCTCCGTGCATTGTGCTAAACAATACTTTGGACAGGAGGAATCACTCAAAGGCCGCGTACACACGAAGGGACAATCCCGCGGGATTATCGTCTGGACTGAAGTCCAGCGGATAATCCCCTCGTGTGTAGGCGCCGGCGGACTTTTTGGCGCCAAAGTCCGGCGGACCAAAGTTTTAAGTTTGGTTTTAAAATTATCCGCTGGACTTGGCAGTCCGGCGGACAATCCCGCCGTTAGTAGGCAAGTCCGCGGGACTTTTGAAATGAACGGACTTGCCGCTCATCGGCAAGTCCGTTCATTTAGCACGTGACTTCAGGTTACGTAGCTAGCGTAGGCAGTAAATGCCGCCGCGCTAGCTCCGTAAGCTGGCATGGATTTAAAGGGACTCCCCATGCCGAAAAACGGCGTGGGGGTTCCCCCCAAATCCATGTCAGACCCTTATCCGAGCACGCAGCCTGGCAGGCCAGGAAAGGGGTGGGGACGAACGAGCGCCCCCCCCCCCCTCCTGAGCCGTACCAGGCCGCATGCCCTCAACATGGGGGGTGCCCTGGGGAAAGGGCGGCCGTGCGGCCCCCCACCCCAAAGCACCTTGTCCCCATGTTGATGAGGACAAGGGCCTCTTCCCGACAACCCTGGCCGTTGGTTGTCGGGGTCTGCGGGCGGGGCTTATCGGAATCTGAGAGCTCCCTTTTATAAGGGGGCACTCAGATCCCGGCCCCCCACCCTATGTGAATGAGTATGGGGTACGATGTACCCCTACCCATTCACCTAAGGTGTAAAATGTAAAGTAAAAAAAACACCCACACTTTTGAAAAAATTGTTTATTGCACTGCTCCGGGGGTCTTCTTCCGTCTTGGGGGTCTTCTCGTCGGACTCCCCCGCCATTTACCAAGTTCTTTTACCGAGCGGGGGAAGTCCGGCTACCTTCTTCGTCGTCGCCGCCGTCGTCTGGGGGTCTCGATCCGCCTTCGGGGGTCTTCCGGGGGTCTCCTGTTCTTGCGGCGGTCGTCGTCTTCCGCGCCGCCGGCGCGGCCTTCTTCTTCTTGTCCTTCTTCTTGTTCTTCTTCTTCTTCCGATGTTGACCCGATGCTCTCTCTGCCCGGAATGCCTGTGCCGCGCTGCGCTGGGACTTACAGTGGTGTGAAAAAGTGTTTGCCCCCTTCCTCATTTCCTGTTCCTTTGCATGTTTGTCACACTTAAGTGTTTCGGAACATCAAACCAATTTAAACAATAGTCAAGGACAACACAAGTAAACACAAAATGCAATTTGTAAATGAAGGTGTTTATTATTAAAGGTGAAAAAAAATCCAAACCATCATGGCCCTGTGTGAAAAAGTGATTGCCCCCCTTGTTAAAACATACTATAACTGTGGTTGTCCACACCTGAGTTCAATTTCTCTAGCCACACCCAGGCCTGATTATTGCCACACCTGTTCACAATCAAGGCATCACTTAAATAGGAGCTGCTTGACACAGTAAGGTCCACCAGAAGATCCTTAAAAGCTACACATCATGCCGAGACCCAAAGAAATTCAGGAACAATTGAGAAAGAAAGTAATTGAGATCTATCAGTCTGGAAAGGGTTATAAAGCCATTTCCAAAGCTTTGGGAATCCAGCGAACCACAGTGAGAGCCATTATCCACAAATGGCGAAGACATAGAACAGTGGTGAACCTTCCCAGGAGTGGCCGGCCGCCCAAAATTACCCCAAGAGCGCAGCGACGACTCATCCAAGAGGTCACAAAAGACCCCACAACAACGTCCAAGGAACTGCAGGCCTCACTTGCCTCAGTTAAGGTCAGCGTTCATGCCTCCACCATCAGGAAAAGACTGGGCAAAAATGGTCCAGAGTTCCAAGGAGAAAACCACTGCTGAGCAAAAGCTCGTCTCAATTTCTCCACAACACATCTTGATGATCCCCAAGACTTTTGGGACAACATTCTGTGGACCGATGAGACAAAAGTGGAACTCTTTGGAAGGTGTGTGTCCAAGTATATCTGGCGTAGAAGGAACACTGCATTTCAGAAAAAGAACATTATACCAACAGTAAAATATGGTGGTGGTAGTGTGATGGTCTGGGGCTGTTTTGCTGCTTCAGGACCTGGAAGACTTGCCGTGATAAAAGGAACTATGAATTCTGCTGTCTACCAAGAGATCCTGAAGGAGAATGTCCGACCATCTGTTCGTGTACTCAAGCTGAAACGAACTTGGGTTCTGCAGCAGGACAATGATCCTAAACACACCAGCAAGTCCACCACCGAATGGCTGAAGAAAAACAAAATGAAGACTTTGGAGTGGCCTAGCCAAAGTCCTGACCTGAATCCTATTGAGATGTTGTGGTATGACCTTAAAAAGGCCGTTCATGCTCGAAAACCCTCTAATGTAACTGAATAAGGACAATTCTGCAAAGATGAGTGGGCCAAAATTCCTCCAGGACGCTGTAAAAGCCTCATTGCACGTTATCGCAAACGCTTGGTTGCAGTTGTTGCTGCTAAGGGTGGCCCAACCAGTTATTAGGTTTAGGGGGCAATCACTTTTTCACACAGGGCCATGATGGTTTGGATTTTTTTTCACCTTTAATAATAAACACCTTCATTTACAAATTGCATTTTGTGTTTACTTGTGTTGTCCTTGACTATTGTTTAAATTGGTTTGATGTTCCGAAACACTTAAGTGTGACAAACATGCAAAGGAACAGGAAATGAGGAAGGGGGCAAACACTTTTTCACACCACTGTATATAGGGGCATGGGGACAGGGTCACATGCTCATGTCACATGGTGACCCCGCCCCTTGTGTTGTCACAGTCCCGGAGGATGCTGGGACTGTGACATCGCAAGGGGGCGGGGTCACCATGTGACATGAGCATGTGACCCTGTCCCCATGCCCCTATATAAGTCCCAGCGCAGCGCGGCACAGGCATTCCGGGCAGAGAGAGCATCGGGTCAACATCGGAAGAAGAAGAAGAACAAGAAGAAGGACAAGAAGAAGAAGGCGGCACCGGCGGCGCGGAAGACGACGACCGCCGCAAGAACAGAAGAGACCCCCGGAAGACCCCGGAAGACCCCCGAAGGCGGATCGAGACCCCCAGACGACGGCGGCGACGACGAAGAAGGTAGCCGGACTTCCCCCGCTCGGTAAAAGAGCTTGGTAAATGGCGGGGGAGTCCGGCGAGAAGACCCCCAAGACGGAAGAAGACCCCCAGAGCAGTGCAATAAACTATTTTTTCAAAAGTGTGGGTGTTTTTTTTTACTTTACATTTTACACCTTAGGTGAATGGGTAGGGGTACATCGTACCCCATACTCATTCACATAGGGTGGGGGGCTGGGATCTGAGTGCCCCCTTATAAAAGGGGGCTCTCAGATTCCGATAAGCCCCCGCCCGCAGACCCCGACAACCAACGGCCAGGGTTGTCGGGAAGAGGCCCTTGTCCTCATCAACATGGGGACAAGGTGCTTTGGGGTGGGGGGGGCGCACGGCCCCCCTTTCCCCAGGGCACCCCCCATGTTGAGGGCACGCGGCCTGGTACGGCTCAGGAGGGGGGGGGCGCTCGTTCGTCCCCACCCCTTTCCTGGCCTGCCAGGCTGCGTGCTCGGATGAGGGTCTGACATGGATTTGGGGGGAACCCCCACGCCGTTTTTTCGGCGTGGGGAGTCCCTTTAAATCCATGCCAGGTCACGGAGCTAGCGCGGCGGCATTTACTGCCTACGCTAGCTACGTACCTGAAGTTACGTTCGAAATGAACGGACTGCTCCGTGTGTGGGCAAGTCCGTTCATTTTCAAAAGTCCCGCGGACTTTTGGCCGGCGGATTATCCGCCGGAGAAGTCCGTGCGTGTGTGGGCAAGTCCACACGCTCGGAAAGTCCAGCGGACCCAGCTGGAAAGTCCGGCGGGATTGTCCGCTGGACTAAGTCCACCGGCAAAAGTCCACACGTGTGTACGCGGCAAAATAGTACCTTGTCCTTGTCCAAATCTACGATTCAATCCTCTTAAAGCACCACACACAGATGAGTACCCTACTCTGTCCCTCTCACCTGCCCACTTTAGCAATGTTCTCTGTCTTGGCAGGATCATAGGACATATATCAACTACCCAACAATCCATCTGAATTCAGAAGAAAAAACAACTTATACTCTAAATTGGAATTCCAAGACAAGACAAAAATTCACATACATACACATAAAATTAAGCGTTTCTCTCTATTAACAACAACTTTCCTTACGTCGGCAAAATGGCACGGCTAGGCAAAAGCACGTATATATACGTGCCCTTTAATTGCCTAGCCGTGGGGTCGGGAGCTCGCTGGTGTCCCACGATCGGGTCACAGAGCTGAAGAACGGGGAGAGGTCTGTGTAAACAAACCTCTCCCCGCGCTTCCTACACTGCCTGTCACTGATCTGCTGTTCCCTGTCATCGGGAAAAGCCGATCAGTGAAGTCAGACGTCAGCCACGCCCCCTACTGTAAAAAAAACACAACACGTCCCACTGACTCCTCCCCGCCCCTAGTGGTTAACTCCTTCACTGCCACTGTCATTTACATAGGAATCAGTGCTATTTAAATAGCACTGATTTCTGTATAAATGACAATGGTCCCAAAAATGTCCGATGTGTCCGCCATAATGTCGCAGTCACAATAAAAATCGCTGATCGCCGCCATTACTAGTAAAAAAAAATATTAATAAAAATGCTATAAAACTATCCCCTATTTTGTAAACGCTATAACTTTTGCGCAAACCAATCAATAATCTCTAATTGCGATTTTCTTTACCAAAAATATGTAGAAGAATACGTATCGGCCTAAACTGAGGAAAAAAATGTTTTTTTATATATTTTTTGGGGATATTTATTATAGCAAAAAGTAAAAAATATTGAATTTTTTTCAAAATCATCGCTCTATTTTTGTTTATAGTGCAAAAAATAAAAACCGCAGGGGCGATCAAATACCACCAAAAGAAAGCTCTATTTGTGAGAAAAAAAGGACGCCAATTTTGTTTGGGAGCCATGTCGCACGACCGCGCAATTGTCAGTTAAAGCGACGCAGTGCCGAATCGCAAAAAGGGGCCTGGTCCTTTGGCTGCCAATTGGTCCGGGGCTGAAGTGGTTAACTGACAATTGCGCAGTCGTGCGACGTGGCTCCCAAACAAAATTTACATCCTTTTTTTCCCACAAGCAGAGCTTTTTTGGGGGTATTTGATCACCTCTGCATTTTTTTTTTTGCGCTATAAACAAAAATAGAGCGACAATTTTGAAAAAAAACACATCATTTTTTTACTTTTTGCTATAATAAATATCCCCCAAAAATATATAAAAAAGACGATTTTTTTCCTCAGTTTAGGCCGATACGTATTCTTCTACATATTTTTGGTAAAAAAAAAACGCAATAAGCGTTTGATTGGTTTGCACAAAAGTTATAGCATCTACAAAATAGGGGTTAGTTTTATGGCATTTTTATTATAATTTTTTTTTTTTTACTAGTAATGGCGGCGATCTGCGGTTTTTATTGGTACTGCGACATGGCAGACACATCAGACAATTTTAACACATTTTTGGGACCATTGTAATTTTTATAGCGATCAGTGCTATAAAAATGCACTGATTACTGTAAAAATGACACTGGCACACGTGACCACGTGGCAGCAAATTCAAAGGGATGTACCTGTACGCCCATTTGCCCAGCCGTGCCATTCTGCCAACGTAAATGTACATGCGGCGGTCGGCAAGTAGTTTTAAACCGTCGATGATCTCCGTTCACTGAGAATCCTCACTGATCAGAATTCACACCCCCAGACTCACCAGCTCAGAGGTGGAGAATTGGGGTTTCGAAGAGGGAATCTGGGGGAATCCGAGGGGGAAGGAGGAAGATTTTTAACTTCCCTCTACCTCATTCAGACCCCTCAAAACAGTAACCATGTCCCCCTTTAAGTGTACCGAGCAGCGACAGTTTTATCACTGCCCAATAAACCGACATCTCAGTGTTTCTGTGAATCTCTGGTACCATAATCTCGCAAATTCTTACGAGATCCCAGCATCAGGGGCTGCTCATTGCATGAGGTGGGGTGCTTTCAACAAGGGTTCTAGCCTCCCCCCCCAGCGCTCTCTCTTTTTACCCTTGGTTGAACCTTTTCCTGTACAAGCAGGTGTGGGTGCCCTTCCCGAAGCCTCTGTCTCACAGTCCTCCTCCCCTACATCAGATATGTCTGGTGTAGTAGAGGCACCATGTCCACATGCCACCTAGAAATCAGCCCCCACCATCTTCTGTACCTGTGCCTGTTGCTGAACAGTGATCTGATCTTCACATTTCACCGACCCACCTGTACCGACTCATTATAACTTCAGCAAACAACAATAAACAAACAAACAGGGTAGGTTTACACAAAACCTTATTTTAACAACATACTGATAATCCAGATTTTAAACCAGGCCCGTGACACTTTAACCACTTCACATCCGGCCGTAGCCGAATGACGGCCACAGCGCGGATGTGAAATCCCGGGAGGCCGTCATATGACGGCCTCCCCTTTCCTCGTTCCTTGTGCGTGCTCACGAGCGCGCAGCAGGGAAATTCTGTGTTGGCCGTGTCCCTCGGACGCGGCCAATCACAGATCGCTGTAAACGGCCAATCACAGCGTCCGTTTACAGCGCGATCGCCCTGGCCAATGAGAGATGATCTCATATGTAAACATATGAGATCATCTGTCAGCGCCGCTCCCCCTCCTCACACAGAGACAGCGTGTGAGGAGGGGGAGATGAACGGCTGCAGCGCCGTAAGTTTAAAAAAAAATAAAAATAAAAATGAAATGCCATCTGTGCCCACTGCCACCACTGCAATCTGTCCCCAATGCCATCTGTGCCCAGTGACATCGCCATTGCCATCTGCCAGTGCCATCCCCAGTGCCATCTGCCAGTGCCATCCCCAGTGCCATCCCCAGTGCCATCTGTAGTTAGTGCCATCTGCCAGTGCCATCTGTAGTCAGTGCCATCTGTAGTCAGTGCCATCTGTAGTCAGTGCCATCTGCCAGTGCCATCTGCCAGTGCCATCTGCCAGTGCCATCTGTAGTCAGTGCCACCTGTCATCAGTGCCACCTGTCATTAGTGCCATCTGTCATCAGTGCCACATAGTGCCATCTGTCATCAGTGCCACATATTAGTGCCATCTGTCATCAGTGTCACGTATTAGTGCCATCTGTCATCAGTGCCACCTGTCAGTGTCACGTGCCATCTGTTATCAGTGTCACCTGTCATCAATGCCACGTATCAGTGCCATCTGTCATCAGTGTCATGTGTCATCAGTGCCACGTATTAGTGCCGTCTGTCATCAGTGCCACGTATTAGTGCATCTCTCATCAGTGCCACATATTAGTGCCACGTGATATCAGTGCCATGTATGAGTGCCATCTCTCATCAGTGCCACATATTAGTGCCATCTGTCATCAGTGTCACGTGTCATCAGTTCCCCGTATTAGTACCATCTGTCATCAGTGCCACGTCAGTGTCACGTGTCATCAGTGCCACGTCAGTGTCACGTGTCATCAGTGCCACGTCAGTGTCACGTGTCATCAGTGCCACGTCAGTGTCACGTGTCATTGTCCTGTTGCTCCAGGGCCTTCAAAATTGTAATAGGTAGTCAACAATTTAGATGTGTAATTTATGCTCCCAGAACACGTGATGGCGCTCCCTGAATGTTGGGCCTCTCTATGTGGCCAGGCTGTGTAAAAGTCCTACATATGTGGTATCGTAATAATCAGGAGGAGTAGCAGAATTTATTTTGGGGTGTCATTTGTGGTATACACATGCCATGTGAGAGAAATAACCTATTACAAAAAATTGGGCTTAAAGATCATAAAAAAAAAAATAAAATAAATAAAATAAATAATTGGAAAAAAAATATATTTTTTACTCACCTCTAAATGCCTGTTGCTAGGGGGTCCCTCATAGTCTGCCTCCTTCATTGCCTGGGCATTGAGCGCCACTTCCCCTAGGCGCCGCACAGTCATCTGGGACCTGTCATGTGTCCCAGATGAGTAATCGTCGAATCACGGCGCACGGCGCCGCTCGCGCATGCGCAGTGGGTGCCCGGCTGTGAAGCCACAGCCGGGGGGGCCCACATTAAGAATGCCGGAGCCGCAAGCGGAGCGGGGAACGAGGGGGGTCTCGTTCCCCCGCATCGCTGGACCCTGGGACAGGTAGGTGTCCGATTATTAAAAGTCAGCAGCTGCAGTATTTGTAGCTGCTGACTTTTAATTTTTTTTTTTTTTAAGGGGCCCTCCTCTTTAACTTCCTTATTTTAAACAAAACTCTTTCTGTGTTAATTAACTGCTTAAAACCTCCTGTCTCGGCTATTTCTTTAAGGTCGTTTCCCCAGATATATTTCATGATCAATAAATACATGAAATGTCCCAACATTCAACGTCCCCTTTAAATCTCAAATAGCTCCGACTGTCACTTCCCATATTTTTCTCTGCGTGTCATTTCTTTAAAACTGCTCTGAAATCGACTTGTACGATGAAAACATTCATTACTAAATAACTCTCTCTCTCTTCACCTTCAAACTTAACTTACCTTCTTCCCCTCAACAATGTAGAATGTTTTTTATTAAAAACACCTTTAAACGAATCACTTACTAATCTCATCACACCGTAGGGCATTCTCCGAAACATTCCCTTTTCTTCTACAACAACCCCCTCCCATCTAAACACTTACCTTTTGCAAACTTCAAAATACTATTCTTTTTACCTTCAAAGAGTCATCAAACATGTTTAAATATGTATCTAAATATGTTCTTCAAAGAATTACACATCTTGCAAACAAATTAAGCAATTATAATTCTAAAGCTCTATAACCAAAATACTAGCAAAGGGGATAAGTCATATTATTCATATACTATACCATTGTCTCTTCAAAGAAAACCTTAGCAAACTTATATGAACATGCATATAACAGTACTCACCACTTCCACAATACCTGAATATAACAAGGGAAACTTACTTCACTCTAAATTAATTTGCCCCTCTTGGGACATCATATAACACAGTGAAAATGACTACAGGGCTGCCTTACCCCCTGCTAGACAAGAAAAGCCAGATAGAGCAAACGTTTGTGGGTCCCGGTAGTAATTGCCTTATTAACCCTTATCTTATTCTCCTTCCCAAAAGGAGCGTAATATTAGGTTTTAAAACTTCTTAACAGTCCCACCAAAGGACAGGCTTACCAAAAGCCAGACTTTCCCAAAAGCCACTTCTTAACAGGCATGATCCCTCTCCCTTCTTTTTTTTTTTTTAGAGTCTAAGGTTTTATCAGAGCTGAGGCAAGAAAAATCTTACCACAGGTGAGCCTTATCTCAAGTCCTAAATTCAAAAATCCCAGTGGTGCCTCCATCTGAAGAGAATCAAACGATATTTGCGTATACCTGACAAGACCAGCTAGGTATAATCACAGCAATTAGCACACTTACAAGACCCTCTCAGTACTGAGGAGATAGCTTCTTTGTGAACACAAAAAGAGATGATCCCGAGATATTCAAAGCTATCTGATTTAATTCTGGGCGGGTATACAACTTATATACGTTATTATTAACCAATCATTGCATGGAACATGGGGGTGATTTAATACAGGGGTGTACATTTCATATAATTACATATCATTAATACTCAAATGCCCAACCCCTTAAACATGGCTGACATAGAAACTATAGTAACCATGCCATCTGCTTCCATGACTCATAGTCATGCCTTTGGTGTTCCCCTTTACACAGGAAAATGTCCCAGACCGCTCTACACCACAGAAGCTTTATATAGAAAGGTACAGAGTAAAGATGCTGCTGTAAGCAATATTTTCTTATATGTGTGCCTTGCAAAAACTGTTACAGCCTGTCCCAGTCTGAGAATACAGAACTTAAACTAACTAGCAGATTACCCCAGTTTATCTTATATGAACTTATGTAAAGATGGAGTCACTTCTGTTCAGTCATATTACTACAGCTAGCTGCCATAACCTTGTATCATTTTTTTCTGTCAGCATTTCAGCATCTGCTAAAAATGATCAGGGCAGCGAATTTGCCACGAGATCACTCTTAGGGGCAGCGGGAGAGGTGCCCCCTCGCCACTTTCTGGTCGTTTCCGCATTTACTGGAGCCGTTGGTAAACCTGTAAACAATTAATCAGTTTGCTAGATAGGCAGGAAGTTGAGTGAGGGCAAGATTGCCCCCACTCAGCTCTATGCCCTTGGAGGACTGGAGTGACCTCCCACGTCACTTCCGGTTCTCTGGCTTAAAGGGGTTGTAAAGATTGTTTTTTTATTTTTTAAATAGGTTCCTTTAAGCTAGTGCATTGTTGGTTCACTTACCTTTTCCTTCTATTTCCCTTCTAAATGTTTTTTTCTTTGTCTGAATTTATCACTTCTTGTTTCTCCTCAGTAAACTTCACACCATCCGAGCGGTGTTTAGTCAGCCAGAACAGCTTACTGAGGAGGAACAGGAAGTGAGAAATTCAGACAAAAAAAACAAAGAAAAAAAACATTTAGAAGGGAAATTGAAGGAAAAGGTAAGTGAATCAACAATGCACTAGCTTAAAGGAACCTATTTAGAAAATAAAAAACAAACCTTTACAACCCCTTTTAAATTTTTTTTTTTTTTTATAAAGTCAAAGAAGTGTCAATAGCACAAACAATTAAAACTGCAGAGGTGATCAAATACCACCAAAAGAAAGCTCTATTTGTGGGGGAAAAAGTACATAAATTTTGTTTGGGTACAATGTTGCACAACTGTGCAATGGTCAGTTAAAGCGACGCAGTGCCGTATCGCAAAAAATGGCCTGTTCAGGAAGGGGGAAAATCCTTCTGGGGCTGAAGTGGTTAAAGTGTATTTTTCCCAAAAAAAATGCATTTGAAATACTGCTGCGCAAATACAGTGTGACATAAAATATTGCAACCATGACCATTTTATTCTCTAGGGTCTCTGCTAAAATATATACATATAGTATCTCACAAAAGTGAGAACACCCCTCACATTTTTGTAAATATTTTTTTATATCTTACACTGAAGAAATGACACTTCAATGTAAAGTAAGGAGTGTACAGCTTGTATAACAGTGTAAATTTTCTGTCCCCTCAAAATAACTTAACACACAGCCAGTAATGTCTAAACCGCTGGCAGTACACCCCTAAGTGAAAATGTCCAAATTGGGCCCAATTAGTCATTTATCCTCCCCGGTGTCATGTAACTCGTTAGTGTTACAAGGTCTCAGGTGTGTTAAATTTGATGTTATCGCTCTCACAATCTCATACTGGTCACTCGAAGTTCAACATGGCACCTCATGGCAAAGAACTCTGAGGATCTGAAAAAAAAAGCATTGTTGCTCTACATATAGATGGCCTAGGCTATAAGAAGTTTGCCAAGACCCTGAAACTGAGCTGCAGCACGGTGGCCAAGAACATACAGCCGTTTAACAGGACAAGTTTCACTCAGAACAGGCCTCGCTATGGTCGACCAAAGAAGTTGAGTGCACATGCTCAGCGTCATATAAAGAGGTTGTCTTTGGGAAATAGACGTATGAGGAGTGCCAGCATTGCTGCAGAGGTTGAAGGGGTGGGGGGGGGGGGGTTCAGCCTGTTAGTGCTCAGACCATACGTCTCACACTGCATCAAATTGGTCTGCATGGCTGTCATCCCAGAAGGAAGCATCTTTTAAAGATGATGCACAAGAAAGCCTGTCCTATGTCCTGTAGTCTGATAAGACCAAGATAAACATATTTGGTTCAGATGGTGTCAAGCATGTGTGGCGGCAACCAGGTGAGGAGTACAAAGACAAGTGTGTCTTGCCTACAGTCAAGCATGGTGGTGGGAGTGTCATGGTCTGGGGCTGCATGAGTGCTGCTGGCACTGGGGAGCTACAGTTAATTGAAAGAACCATGAATGCCAACATGTACTGTGACATACTAAAGCAGAGCATGATCCCCCTCCCTTCGGAGGCTGGGCCGCAGGGCAGTATTCCAACATAACGACCCCAAACACACCTCCAAGGCAACCACTGCCTTGCTAAAGAAGCTGAGGGTAAAGGTGATGGACTGGCCAAGCATGTCTCCAGACCTAAACCCTATTGAGCATTTGTGGGGCATCCTTAAATGGAAGGTGGAGGAGCGCAAGGTTTCTAACATTGACCAGCTCTGTGATGTCATCGTGGAGGAGTGGAAGAGGACTTCACTGGCAACCTGTGAAGCTCTGGTAAACCCTATGCCGAAGAGGGTTAAGGTAGTGCTGGAAAATAATGGTGGCGACTTAAAATTTTGACACTTTGGGCCCAGTTTGGACATTTTCACTTAGGGGTGTACTCACTTTGGTTGCCAGCGGTTTAGACATTGATGGCTGTGTGTTGAGTTATTTTAAGGGGGCAGCAAATTTACACTGTTATACAAGCTGTACACTCACTACTTTACATTGTAGCAAAGTGTAATTTCTTCAGTGTTGTCACATGAAAAGATATAATAAAATTTTTACAAAAATGTGAGGGGTGTACTCACTTTTGTGAGATACTGTGTGTGTGTGTAAAATATATATATATATATATATATATATATATATATATATATATAATTAATATATTAATGTTTGGGGGTACTAAGGAAGTTTCTAGCAAAAAATACTAATTGAAACTTATAAACGAAAAGCCCTGGTCAGCAAGTGGATATTTTCTGAAAGCAGACACCTGGAGATTAAAATAGTGGTAGTTCTGTTGCCTTAGTTAAACGTTTGATAGCTATAGGGCTGAGGCTCTGTATTGTTCATTTACTAGTGTGCAAGATGGAAATCCAACAGCACTAGACTCTTGATTGCCTCCTCAAGTGGCTGTTGAGTGGTCATGTTCTCCCCTGTGTGGGACACATCACTTTGTATATTTGTACTTCTTTGATACGTCTTTCTCTGGTTAATTAGTTTATCACTATGCTTATGTCTGTATTGTCTGTTTATAGTATTTCAAGAAAAATATTGAAAATAAAATAGTGGTAGTTCAAATTTTTTGTGTTACACAATATTACCACAAAGGTTAAAATGTTACTAAACTTACAAATGTAAAATCAGTCTGTATATACAGTAAAGCATGCTTGTTATACTCACTGAGGAACCTAAGGGGTTTATTATTATTATTTATTATTATTATACAGAATTTATATAGCGCATATATAACAGTTTACGCAGCACTTTACAATATAAAGGGAGACAATACAGTTACAATAAAATACAAGAAGATTAGGAGGGCCCTGCTCAAAAGAGCTTACAATCCTAATAGGGTGGAGCAGGTGGTAAAAAAGGTTGTAACTGTGGGCAATGAGCTGATGGAAGTGGTAAAAGATTAGTTGGAGGTGTGATAGGCTTCCCTGAAGATATGAGTTTTCAGGGATTGCCTTAAGGCAGCTAGAGTAGGAGATAGCCGGACAGGTTGAGGTAGAGAGTTCCAGAGGATGGGAGAGGCTCTGAAGAAACCCCAGAGATGGGCATGGGAGGAGTCAAGGGAGCTTGAGAGTAGGATGTCTTGTGAGGCGCGTAGAGGACGGTTTGGGTGATATTTGTAGACAAGATTGGTAATGTAGCTTGGGGAAGAATAGTGAATGGCTTTGTATGTTGTGGTTAGTATTTTGAATTTAATTTGCTGGGCGATCATGAGCCAGTGTAGGGATTGGTGGAGAGGGGTGGCAGACACTAAGCGATTGGTAAGGTGGATAAGTCTGGCAGCAGCATTCATGATAGTCTGAAGAGGCAAGCCAATGAGAAGGGAGTTGCAATAGTCAAGGCGAGAGATAACAAGGGAGCGAATGAGTAGCTTGGTGGTTTAATTTGTTAAAAAGGGACGTATTTTAGAGATGTTACGGAGGTGAAGTCTACAAGCTTTTGACAGCAATTGGATTTGGGCCTGAAAGGACAGGTCAGAGTCTAGGATTACACCTAGTACCCTGGCATGAGGGGAGGGATTGGTGGTTGCATTATTGATTTTGATGGAAAAGTCATGGAGGGGGGCACGGGCAGGGGGGAATATTACCAGCTCGGTTTTAGAGAGATTTAGTTTAAGGAAGTGATGCGACATCCATGCTGATATGTCAGTTAGTAAGTTAGTTATGCGAGAGGAGACCGAAGGACTGAGGTGAGAAGCAGACAGATTTGGGGGTCATCGGCGTATAGATGGTATTGGTAGCCGTAGGCAGTTATCAAGTGACCAGGGGAGGAGGTGTAGATAGAGAAGAGAAGGGGTCCAAGAACAGAGCCTTGAGGGACCCCTACAGAAAGGGTCAATGGAGAGAAGGAGACAGAGTTGTAGATAACACTGAAGGAGCGCTGTGATAGGTAGGAGGAGAACCAGGATAGAGCAGAATCTTGGAGGCCAAGGGATTGGATTGGAGTTCATTCAGAAGGAACTGGTGGTCAACAGTATCCAAGGCAGCAGAGAGGTCAAGCTGTAGGAGTATGGAGTAGTGAGTTTTAGTAAGGTAGTTTCTGTGGAGTGGTGCGAGCGAAAGCCAGACTGCAAGGGGTCAAGAAGGTTATTTTCACTGAGGTAGGAGCTAAGACGGTTGTAGACTAAGCGTTCCAGAAGTTTAGAAGTGAATGGGAGCAATGAGATGGGTCTTAAGTTGTTTAGGTTGGTGGGGTCCAGTGAGGGAAGTATTGGAGTGATCTACGCATGTTTTAGAGGGGAGGGAAAGGTACCACTAGAGAGGGAGAGATTGAAGATGTGAGTGAGGGGGAGCATACAGTGCCTTGCAAAAGTATTCACCCCCCTTGGCTTTCTACTTATTTTGTTACATTGCAGCCTTTAGTTCAATGTTTTTTTTAATCTGAATTATATGTGATGGATCAGAACACAATAGTCTAAGTTGGTGAAGTAAAATTAGAAAAATATATACACAAAACTATTTTTCAGAAATAAAAAAATGATAATTGGCATGTGCATATGTATTCACCCCTTTGTTATGAAGCCCATAAAAAGCTCTGGTGCAACCAATTATCTTTAGAAGTCACATAATTAGTGAAATGGTGTCCACCTGTGTGCACTCTAATGCCCCGTACACGCGGTCGCATTTTCCGACGGAAAATGTCCTATCGGACAATGTTGTCGGAAATTCCGACCGTGTGTAGGCTCCATCGGACTTTTTCCGTCGGATTTTGCGACGGACAAAGTTTTATCTCCGGCACGGACAAAGTGCCACGCATGCTCAGATCACATTACAAGACCAAAGCTATTGGCTACTAGCCTCTACGTAGTCCTGTCGTAGGCAACAAACGTCACCACGTTCAGAATGATCGGATTTTCCGACAACTTTGTCCGACCGTGTGTATGCAACACCAGTGTCGGACAAAATCCGTCGGAAAAAATCCGATGGATTTTGTGGTCGGATTTTCCGACCGTGTGTAAGTGTCACATGATCTGTTATTACAAATACACACCTTTTTGAAAGGCCCCAGAGGCTGCAATACCTAAGCAAGAGGCACCACTAAACAAACACTGCCATGAAGACCAAGGAACTCTCCAAACAAGTAAGGAACAATGTTGTTGAGAAGTATAAGTCAGGGTTAGGTTATAAGAAAATATCCAAATCTTTGATCCCTAGGAGCACCATCAAATCTATCATAACCAAATGGAAAGAACATCGCACAACAGCAAACCTGCCAAGAGATGGCCGCACACCAAAACTCAGGGACCAGGCTAGGAGGGCATTAATCAGAGAGGCAGCACAGAGACCTAAGGTAACCCTGGAGGAGCTGCAGAGTTCCACAGCAGAGACTGGAGTATCTGTACATTGGATGACAATAAGCCGTACACTCCATAGTTGGGCTTTATGGCAGAGTGGCCAGAAGAAAGACATTATTTTCAGCAAAAAACAAAATGGCACATTTTGAGTTTGCAAAAGGGCATGTGGGAGACTAACAAAATGTATGGAGGAAGGTGCTCTGGTCTGAGACTAAAATGTAACTTTTTGGCCATCAAAGAAAACGCTATGCCTGGCGCAAACCCAACACATCACATCACCCAAAGAGCACCATCATTTTCAGCAGTCGGGACTGGGAAACTGGTCAGAGTTGAGGGAAAATTGGATGGTGCTAAATACAGGGATATCCTTGAGCAAAACCTGTACCACTCTATGTGTAATTTGAGTCTAGGACAGAGGTTCACCTTCCAGCAGGACAATGACCCCAAACACACTGCTAAAGCAACACTTGAGTGGTTTAAGGGGAAACATGTAAATGTGTTGGAAGGGCCTAGTCAAAGCCCAGACCTCAATCCAATAGAAAATCTGTGGTCAGACTTAAAGTTTGCTGTTCACAAGTGCAAACCATCCAATTTAAAGGAGCTGGAGCAGTTTTGCAAGAAGGAATGGGCAAAAATCACAGTGGAAAGATGTGACAAGCTCATAAAGATTTATCCAAAGCGACATGGAGCTGTGATAGCCGCAAAAGGTGATGGACTGGCCAAGCATGTCTCCAGACCCAAACCCTATTGAGCATCCTCAAACGGAAGGTGGAGGAGCGCAAGGTCTCTAACATCCACCAGCTCCGTGATGTCATCATGGAGGGGTGGAAGAGGACTCCAGTGGCAACCTGTGAAGCTCTGGTGAACTCCATGCCCAGGAGGGTTAAGGCAGTGCTGGAAAATAATGGTGGTCACACAAAATATTGACACTTTGGGCCCAATTTGGAAATTTTCACTTAGTGGTGTACTCACTTTTGTTGCTAGTGGTTTAGGCATTAATGGCTGTGTGTTAAATTATTTTGAGGGGATTTTGAAATGTACACTGTTATACAAGCTGTACACTCACTTCTTTACATTGTAGTAAAGTGTAATTTCTTCAGTGTTGTCACATGAAAGGATATAATATAATATTTATAAAAATGTGAGGGGTGTACTCAATTTTGTGAGATACTGTAGTGAATGCAGGGTCCTGGGTTTAGTAACACTTTAACTTTAGGGCACACAAACCACAATAGATTACCCAATTTTCTGGTAAAATATAAAAGATGAGGTTGTACCAAATAAATAGATACATAACATGTCAAACCTTAAAGTGTTACTAAACCCACAACAGTAAAATCAGTCTGTATATGCAGTAAATTCACAGTCAATAATAGAATGCGTAAAAAGTGGGTAAGGGTTGAGTTCAAGAGGCAAAGCAATGAGATGATCCCAATAGTGATGATCATGGGGGACAAACTGGACAAAAAAGGCATCTCTCTGGAAATGCGAAGGAATGTCCGTATAGTATAAAACAAACACAGAGCACCACTCTCTAAGTGCAGCATTAACATAACCGGACAGGTTTATTTAGACAATTGGCAACTTACATTTAAGCCTAACCCCTTTGCACTCTTCAAGGACCTAAATTGTTTCATTCGTATCCAATGATATTACAATAAAAAAACTCCATGTGAATCTGTTAACTCACTTGATATTTCTATAATGAATGGATCCACAAACAGGAAGAACTCTGACAATAGTGATACAAACATCATGGATGACAGTGTCCTAAAAAATCTTTGATTTGTATGCTGAAAGTGAATTCCCTTGTAGAGACATCTGCACCCAACTACCCCCACCAATCCAACATACTGGTTTTAGACCACAATCTGTATTCTATTCCACCATGCTAAGGGGCTGTATTTGGAAAGTTTCTATCAGGTAGTATATAATGAACTTGTAACCATGTGTAAAAAGAGCGACCTCTCAAAAAATAAATCCTCCAATGTTAACCCCACTGAATTTGAAGCCTTAAACTCCCTAATGTCAAACAAGAACATCATTATCAAGTCTGCCGACAAGGGGGGCAGTATAGTGGTACAAAACAGAATTGATTACCTTGCAGAGCCTCACAGGTTGCTATCCGATTCCACCACATACAAAAAAATTAGCTCATAACCCTTTACCAGAATATACCCAGGAGCTAAAGAAGATTGTTAGCCGAGCATTAGCTGAAGGTATTGTTAGCAAACAGGAAGCTGCTTTTTTGTACAAACCTTTCCATAAAGTTCCATACTTCTACCACTTACCTAAAGTCCATAAAGATCAAACTACCCCCCCACCCCCAGGCTGACCCATAATAGCATCTAGGGAAAGTGTAACAAATGGGCTATCTTTTGTACATGGACCATTTTCTGCAGCCTATAGTCATGTCACTTCCCTCCTACATCCATGATGGGATAGACCTTCTGGAACAACTACGACCATACACATGGGAGCCCACATACAACTGGGTATCGCTGGATGTTAATTTACTGTACACTTCAATACCACATGAAATCGACATCAATGCTGTCAACCACTTCCTTGCCATCGAATCTTGCTTGAATGTCAAACAGGCAAGCTTTGTTCTCGATGTTACACAATTTTGTCTGGATCACAATTACTTCCAGTTCGATGGCCAATACTCTCTACAACACAGAGGCGGGAGCCCATTTTGCTCCTAGTTATTCTGATCTTACAATGGGACATTGGGAGATGCAGTATATTTGGTACAATAACCCATATTTGGTCAATATAATTTACTATGGCACATACATAGATGACATTATCATCATATGGGGCAGCCCCATCACATTTGTTGAAGAATTCATAGCATACTGCAACAACAATTCTTTTAGTTTGTCTTTTACGTATGTATGCGACCTCCATCGCGTTATCATTTCTGGATTAAGAACTAAGCCATCAGGACAATGTTATCACAGCAAAAAATTACTTGAAGCCTACAGCCGGTAACTTGTACTTGCATTTTTCAAGCTGCCACCACCCCCGGTGGGTGCGTAATATCCCAAAAAGTCAATTTTGCAGGACGAAATACAATTGCACTAAAGTTCAGGATTATATAGAACAGAGCCTTGTGTTAAAAATAAAATTTGCTGACAAGGGATATCCGGCTGAGCTAGTTGAGAAAGGCTTATTACTTTTATCTCAATCCATCATGCAATAAAGATAAAAAACTAATTTGACAATGCTCAATCTACCTATAAATTTGTAACCCAATACCATGCCCAATTCCAAAGAATGGAGAACTTTTTTTCCAAACTTTGGGCCATACTGAAAGAAGACCCACATCTTAAGAATTCCATTGGTGATCACCCAAGATTCTCATACAGAAAGGCCACCAACATAAAAAACAGGATCGCCCCTAGTAAAATCACTAAGTAAAAAAACATCTTCCACGCCCCTTCGCATGTTTGGTCATCTTTTAAATAATAAAAGTGAAGTGCTACCTCCTTCAAATTGTGAGTAACATAAATGTAAAATCTGGAACTAAGATAATAGTGCCACCCTGTGGCAGATGTGAATTCTATAATTGGAAAATATAATTACAACAATGGTGGTGAAACCCTCCTATAGATAAGTATTATGTAGCAACAGTAGTGGTGTGAACCGCCTACAAAAGACAGTATAGTGCACTGGTAAAAATACAAATAGTGATAATAGATTAATATACAACAGTGAACGTGGCCACCTAGTGGCAATAATAAGGAATACTATTATTAGTGATGTTACAAGTCCATATGGTGAACATGCCAGAAAAATCACTTTGACAATGTCTTAATTCAGACCCCTCTGTGGGTTTGGTGTTCTTTGCAAGAAATTACAAGTGCCCTTCACTGGTCACAATACGAGCTCACCTCCCCAGAAGACCTCACTGGGTCTAACGGCGCCTTCCCTCAGGGGTATAAGTCCTTTGGATGGCAGCTGCTCTGGTATTCCTGGGACTCTCTCTCAGTTCTGACAGTAGCACTCCAAGTATATAGCACATGGACAGGAAAGAAAACGAATATAGTGCTTGACCTGCTAAAAAGATGTTTTTATTAAAATAGAAAAACACACTCACATTTGGTTGTGCACTACCTCCAGTGCACTCGGGTCGAACGCAAGGTACATAGGGGGTGTTGTATATATCACTATCTTTTGTAGGAGGTTCACAGCACTTCTGTTGCTACATAATACTTATCTATAGGAGGGTCTCATCACCATTGTTGTAATTATATTTTCTAATTATAGTATTCACATCTGCCACAGGATGGCACTATTATCTTAGTTAAAGATTTTACATTGATGTTATTCATGATTTGGAGGAGGTAGCGCTTCACTGTATTATTTAAATTTTACATGTGGAAACACTAGTCGTGTTAAGAAGCACCTCACATACACTCTAGTGTACACATACACATACTCTCTAGTATTTGCATTATTAGTTTGCTTATTCACTTCAGTTTTTTTCAGTTTTCCATAGTAGTGCGGAAGTTATAATATTATCATGTTTGGTCATCTTACAGGCATGTATAAGTGCAAGAAAAAAACATGTATATGCAGTAAAGCATGCTTGTTATACTCACTGTGAAACCTAAGGGTTAATCCTGCACATTGTGTAAAAAGGCTGTTTGATCCTGTGTTTCTCCCCTTCTTCCAGAATTCTTAATCCATATCCTGATAGAGCAGAGCCTTGGGGGTATTCTGCACATGCTCAGTTTGGTGTGTATTGATGGAGGTTTTTTTTTTTTTGGGGGGGGGGGGGGGTGCATGTGATCAGCACAGGGCCAATCAACACTGTCCAGACAGAGGGGCAAGGGTCCTGTAGCTCCATAGGACAGTCAGAGGAGAATGAAAACTCCTCCTACAAGCTTTAACCAGTGCTCGGCAGGACAATGATAAAAATCACTATAAGACTGCAATACACTGTGGATGAGAAAAGGTATTTAGCAATTTACATTTACTGAAATAATTGCATTTCCATCTTTTCTGTACTGTGGGAGACCAGATATAGTGAATGCAGGGTCCTGGGTTTAGTAACACTTAAATTTGCGTGCAGTACCCAGTATATAGTACCCTATATTTTCTCTTTCATAAATTTTTTGGAGTATAACACGGTACAATAACAGTTTTACACCAATAACATTTGTGGTAAAACAAATGAGTATAAAATTCAAATAACAAGGCTTATCAAGTAAAAGGTGATTGGCAAGTGAAGTCTGTTAAGACTGTTTGGTGATGCAATACACATTCTAGTGGTTTTATCACAGGCTTTGAGTTTCAGCAGTTGCAAACAGTGAACGGTGCAAAGTAAAACAGTTTAAAAGTAATTGTAAAACAAGGGTATGAAAGGGACGAAGTTGTCGATGGGATGGTAGAACAAGTAGCTGTGGGATAGTCGGGGGGAATTAATCAGACTTTTCCAGGGCCAAGTTCCGGCAATGTGGCTTGGCATTTCCTGGGGTGAGGATCAGTGATCCAAACTATCCCGAGTGTCCCCTATGTAAGTTGGTCATTCAGGTGGGTAAAGGAGAAAGGCAAGGGTTTGGTGTGGGGGGTAGGGTGATGGGAGGGGGGGAGTCTCCAGAGAGGGCCATCGGTCTAGAGAGCCAGGTGCAAATTAAGTGGAGTGATGTTCTCATTTTAAGGTAGTAGTAGCGAGCTGTCAAAGCCCGGAAGTAGGTAATGTGCAATCTATGGGTTTCGACAGTGATTCAAATTTGGACACTTTGTCAAGAACTGCTTTGGTTTTTGCGTGAATCATTGCCTGTATTTGACTGATACTGTACAAAGTGAAGCGGATTTCCATGCTTTCGCTATAGTTTGTTTTGCTGCAGTGGTTACAAAGAGCATGTGTTTGAATTGGCAATCAGTTAGGGTTTGTGGTTTGCTATTCAGAAGCGCTATGGTCTGATCAGGTCTTAAGGTAATATTGAACATGGTGGAGAGAATTTTGAACACTTCCGACCAAAAGGAGTGGGCTATAGGGCATTCCCACCAGATGTGTACATGTGTGCCCGGGGCAGCACAGCCTCAGAAGCAATGGGAGGGATATTGGGGAAGGAATTTAGATATACTGGCAGGGATTAAGTACCATCTGGTGAGTACTTAGTACCGTATTTATCGGCGTATAACACGCACTTTTTACCCCGTTAAAATTGGGGGAAAGTCATGGGTGTGTGTTATACGCCGATCCCCCAAAAAAATGTGACAAAAAAAAAAATCGAGCGGCGCCGAAAAAAATCGAACGCTGCCCAAAAAAAACGAGCGCCGCCGAAAAAGAACGAGCACCGCTGAAAAATCAGGGCGGTGGGACTGCGAGCGGAGCCGAACGTCGGCGCTCGGTCTTTTTCGTCGGCGATCAGTCTTTTTCGGCAGCGCTTGGTCTTTTTTGGCGGCGCTCGCGTGGTCTGTCTCGGCGGCGGGAAATTTAAACGTGGGAAGCTTCAAATGACGCTGGCAAGCTGCAAATGACACTGGGCAAGCTGCAAATGACACTGGGCAAGCTGCAAATGACACTGGGCAAGGCAAGGCTGCAAATGGCGCTGGGCAAGCTGCAAATGACGCTGGGCAAGCTGCAAATGATGCTGGGCAAGCTGCAAATGACGCTTAAATGTAAGTTTTTTTTTCCCTAAACTTCCCTCCTAAAACGTTTTTTCCTTAAAATGCCCTCCTAAACTTGGGGTGCGTGTTATACGATAAATACAGTAATTGGTTTCAAGAGCCACTATGTTTAGTGAGGGTGATTTGGTTGCTTTCCAGATTTACCATCCAATCAAGTGCATCTGATTGGAGGTGAAGGTCAGTTTCCCATTTGTTTGTGTAGGTTGGGGGGAGGAGGTTGTATGTGAGAGTAGCTGGGCATAAAAGTCGGCGAAAAGTCTGTGTCTGTGGGGGTCAGATTTGCAAGTATGTTCAAAGATAGTGAAGCCTGGGGTCATCGAGTCTGGGGGGAGCATTGTGGGTCAGGAAATTTTTAGTTTGTAGGTATCTAAAGGTTTCCACAGCTAGAAGATCATGTGTTTCGCACAGTGTGGGAAAGGGTGTGATATGAGCGGATTTAAAGAAATGATGGGCGCATATCAATCCTGCATTCGACCATGCTGAGAAGGAGGTTGGGGAAGACCAGGCTGGGTAAAAGGTGGGGCTGCGGAGGAAGGGGAGGAGAGGATTGTGCTTAGATTGGAGACAGAAGCAAGTTTTCAGCCTGTCCCAAATGGAGAGGCTGTGTTTAGTGATAGAATTTGTGATTGTCCAACGTTGAGCAGGGTTTAGCCTTAGGAGATTTGCAGTGGAGAGAGGGTCGCAGTCGACTGACTCTAGTGCGACCCATAGTGGGGTTTCGTTGGTGTCGTGGTGTATGGGTAATTGTGCTAGTTGAGTGGCGTAGTAGTATTTTGTAAAGTTTGGAACACTAAGCCCCCGTTCACACCGCATCCAATTCGCAGGACATTTTAAAATACATTCAAATGAATGTATCTTGTTCACATATGTGCGTTGCATTCGCACTGCGCATTGCATAAAAAAACGTGTGTTTTCTGGGCATTGCGGTGCGAATTACAAGCACATTAACCTCTATGGGAACGCATCTGATTCGCAGATGCATTCGGTTATAAACAAGGAATCTCTCCTTCTCACTACACCTCCCCCTCCTCTCCCCCCTCTCCCTGCTCAGCTGATGCACTGATAGAATGGAGCGGCACCGCTGAACAGCTACATTTTCTCTTCACAGAGAAAATGTAGCTGGAATTCGCACCGCACTGGTGTGAACCCGGGCTAAGTCCTCCTCATATGTGGGGGGCATATAAGGTGGGTTTTGGTAGACCGGGTCTGAGTTAGCCCCAAATGAATTGAGATGCCTTGCATTGTAGAATGTGCAGGAAGTGTGAAGGAATCGCTATGGGGAGTACTCTAAATATATACAGAATCTTAGGGAGGATAGACATTTTGACCACCATGATTCTGCCCATCCATGCGAGTGGCATGGATGACCAGTTTATCAGGAGGTTGGTAAGTTGTGTTAGCATTGGTGGGTAGTTTGCCATGTAGAGGTCTGCCGGGTTCACTGTAAATTTAATACCTAGGTAGGAGATATGCATTGTTGACCAGACAAATGGAAGAGAGTCCTGTAGCTGAGCTTGAAGGGCAGGTGGTATTGATATGTTTAGGGCTTTAGATTTATAAAGATTTATTACGAAGCCCGACGCTTGTCCAAATTTGGAGAGGGTGTCAATGAGATTCGGTGCTGATGTTAGGGGGGAAGTGAGGTATATCAGAATATCATCAGCAAACATGCATAGTTTATAATGGTGGCTTCCAAGTTCCAGACCTCTGATATTCGGGTTGGAACAGATGAGCTGGGCCAGGGGTTCAATAGCCAGGGCAAAGAAGAGTGGGGATAGGGGGCATCCCTGATGGGTTCCTCTCTCTATGACAAAGGTTCAGAATAGAATCCTGAGTAGGATACATAAGCTTTTGGATTCTGATATAAAGTGGCGATCCAGCGCAGGAAATGTGTTCCAAATCCCCACCGACGGAGGATGGAGTCTAGATAAGACCAGGATAACGAGTCGAATGCCTTTCATATGTCAAGTAAGAGGAAACGGGTAGGGATGCGGCGGGATTGAGCAGCATGAGCTAGGAGTGTAGCTTGGCGTATGTTGTCACCTGCTTGTCTGGAGGGGATAAACCCAGTTTGGTCTTTGTGGATTAAGGTTCCTATAATGGGGTTGAGTCGGGTAGAGAGAATCTTTGCAAGTATCTTGATGTCTAGGTTAAGTATAGATATCGGTCTGTAGTTGGACCAGGATGTGTCGTCTGTATTCGGCTTTGGGATTATGGAGATGGAGGCAGTGAGGGATTCCGTGTGGAAGGCATGACCTGCGAGGAGAGAGTTGAAGGCTTCAACCATGAGGGGGGCAATAGTGTAGCAAAGTGTTTGTTATAAGTGGCTGTGAAGCCATCAGGGCCCGGGCGTGGTTATGAGTTTTTTTTTTCAAATCTTTTATTTATTTCATAAGACAAGAAAAACACAAAGATACATCTTCCTCAGGTATATAAAGATATAGGAAATAATAATGGCGACAGTTCAAATCATATATATATCATAATGTACCTCTCTACCGCTTCCATCGGTCGACTAGCCTTCTTACTTTTCTTTTCCCCCCATACCTAAATGTCTGCTCCATCAAATTATATCCTAGTACCTTCTTGCCTCAAATTTTCCCACTATTTTATTAACTCAAAAGTAAAATCTCCCTCCAATACCCCAAATAAATAAATAAATAAATAAAAGGCGAATAAATAACATAAATAACAAAAATAAGGCAGGAAACCCCCCTCCCCCAATGGAAAGGAGATGGAGGCGGCAGACGCGCTCCCCTCAAATTGCCACTCAAGCGTAATAAACTCCATTTGTCTCCCCGATCGTTTAATCATTTTTTCTAAATAGTCTCTTTTAGATTACGCTTATTTAGTCTGCCATATCGCTCTCAAACAGGAACTGTCCCTCATCAGAGAAAATATATGTGTTCCAGGGTGTCCATGTCTTAGTATATTGTTCCTTTTGATGACGTTTCGTGAGGATTAAATCCTCCATTTTATTAATTTTCTCTACTTTTTTAAACCACATACCAATAGAAGGTGCCTGTGTAGATTTCCAGCATATAGGGATACATGCTTTGGCAGCATTGAGAAGATGACAGAGAACTGATTTTTTATAAGTTTTGCTTGATATATTAGATACGTGGAGCAAGAAGAATGCCGGATCATATGGAATTGAGCATTCCGTAAGGTTTTGAGCTATTTTATGAATCATCTTCCAAAAATATTCTAGTTTTGAGCATGACCAGAATACGTGAAGAATTGTTCCCCTGTCCTCTTGGCATCTCCAACACTGATCCGTCAATGAGGGGTATATCCTGTGTAATTTTACAGGGGTTTGGTACCATCTGGTAACCACTTTAAAATTTGTCTCTTGTATCTTGGTGCTTATAGAAGTTCCGTGTATAAAGCTAATTATATTTTGCCGCTGGTGCGCCGTAAACTTGTATCCAATATCTGCCTCCCATGCCGTAAGGCATTGCAGCTGATAGTCCTCAGATGGCATAATCAATAGCTTACATACAGCCGATAAGGCATGTCCCCCCCTTCTGAGCAAAAAGTCTCATATCTAGTAAGATTTGGACTAAGACTGTCCGGTGAAGGCAATGATCATAGAAAATTAGTTAATTGGAGAGCTCTCCAATGGTCTAGTCCAAAGATACCTGTTCTATCCATAAGTTCTAACATAGATGGCCACTTATTATTAAACAAAAAGTGAGATAACTGAAAATGGCCATTTTGCCTTATTGAATAAAAGGCTGGGTCTTGGATTCCTGGGAGAAACTCAGGATTCCCCATGATCGTATACATTAACCACTTCAATACAGGGCTTTTAAACACCCTTCCTTACCAGACCAATTTTTAGCTTTCAGCGCTCTCACACTTTGAATGACAATTACTCAGTCATGCTACATGCTACCCAAACCAAATTTTTATCATTTTTTCTCACAAACAGAGCTTTCTTTTGGTGGTATTTAATTACTGCTGGGTTTTTTATTTTTTTGCAATATTAGCGAAAAAAGAGAGAAATTTTTGAAAAAAAAACACTTTTTTTTTGTTTCTATTGAAATTTTTTGCAAATAAAACTATTTTTTTTCATAAATTTGGGCCAAAATGTATACTGCTACTTATCTTTAGTAAAAATAACCCAAATAAGTGTATATTATTTGGTTGCTGTGAAAGTTATAGCGTCTAAAAGCTATGGTGCAAATCATTGAAAATGATCACATCCGATCACACCTGATGCACTGAAGGCCTATCTCATTTCTTGAGACCCTAAGGGCTCTTTCACACGGGGCGGATCAGTGCAGATCCGCCCCGTGGATAGCCGCTTGCTCAGCGGGGATCGCCGGAGCGATCTCCGCTGAGCAGAAGATGACAGGTCCGTCTCTGCACTCCGTGCAGGGACGGACCTGTGAGAGCGCCGCTCTCCCCTATGGGAGATCGGGTGACGACGGACCGTAGAGTCCGTCGTCACCCGATCCGCTCTGCAGACGGATGAAAAAATGGGGTTTTCCTCCGTCTGCAGAAACGGAGCAGAGCGGGCACGGACGAGAGCGGGTGTCAGCGGATGCTCATCCGCTGACACCCGCTATCCCATAGGGATACCTGTATGTCCGTTTTTCATCCGAAAACGGAAGGATGAAAAACGGACATACGGTCCGTCCGTGTGAAAGAGCCCTAACAAGCCAGGAAAGTACAAATACCCCCCAAATTACCCCTTTTTGGAAAGCAGACATTCCAAGGTATTTAGTAAGAGGCTTGGTGAGTTTTTTGAAGTTGTAATTTTTTCCCACAATTCTTGGAAAAATTATAATTTTAATTTTTTTTGCACAAAATTGTCATAAAAACAAGTTATTTCTCTCACACAGCACATGCATACTTGCAATGACACCCCAAAATACATTCTGCTACTCCTCCTGAGTATAGTGATACCACATGTGTGAGACTTTTACATAGCCTGGCCACATACAGAAGTCTAACATCCAAGTAGCACCGTCAGGCGTTCCAAGAGCATAAATTGCACATCTCATTTGATGACAACCTATCACAATTTTGAAGGCCCTGGAGCATTAGGTCAATGCAAACGCCCACAAAATGACCCCATTTTGGAAAGCTAACACCCCAACGTATAATCTGTAAGGCATAATGAGTCTTTTGAATGGTTCATTTTTTTCCAGTAGTATTTGGAAACTGTGGAAAAAAATGAAAACGCATTTTTTTTTTACATAAAGTTGTCCATTTATAAGATATTTCCAACACATAGCATGTACATAGCAGAAATCACACCCCAAAATACATTCTGCTACTCCTCCTGAGTATGGCGATACCAAATGTGTAAGACATTTACACAGCCTGGCCACATACAGAGGCTCAACATTGAAATAGCACCGTCAGGCGTTCTACATGCATAAATTACGCATCTCATTTCTCAACCATCTATTACAGTTTTGAAGACCCTGGAGCACCAGGACAATGGAAACGCCCACAAAATGACCCCATTTTGGAAAGCTAACACCCCAACGTATAATCTATGAGGCATAATGAGTCTTTTGAATGGTTCATTTTTTTCCCAAAGTTTTTGTAATATGTGGAAAAAAAATGAAAACGCATTTTTTTTATACAAAGTTGTCCATTTATAAGATATTTCCAACACATAGCATGTACATAGCAAAATTGACACCCCAAAATACATTCTGCTACTCCTCACGAGTATGGCGATACCACATGTGTGAGACTTTTACACAGCCTGGCCAGATACAGAGGCCCAAGTAGCACTGTCAGGTGTTCTAGGAGCATAAATTACACACATAAATTCCTGCCAACCTATCACATTGTTGAAGGCCCTTCATATTTCTAACACATAGCATGTACTGTACATACCAATTACAAACCAAAATACATTCTGCTGAGCAAAGGGTAAAGAAAAGATTACCTGCGGTTTTAGTAGTGCAGTGGTCCACAGAGGAGAAAATCGGTCCAGGCAGCAGGCAGGAACGTGGACAGCGACAGCAAAACAGGCAGCAGGCAGGAATAGTCAGCACAGGTAGAGATGTTGTCAACACAGCCAATGCATTAGTCCAGATAGCAGGCAGGGATGTGGTCAGCAGCAGCAAAAGGATCAAAGGATCGTCCATGCAGCAGGCAGGAATACTGTCCATACTTAGTAAAGGCAGCAGGCAGAGGTATGGTCAGCACAGCCAGAGTATTTTTTCCAGGGAGCAGACAGGACCATCAAGCTTAGGGCATCGGTCAGGGAAGAATGGGGACAGGGGTAGAGGCTTCTCCCACCCAAATCTCTTTGAAGCCTCCGGACAACCAGACCCTGTTATGGGAACACAGAAAAACTGGTTTTCTGAACTCCGAACACTATTCTGGAGCCCCTCACATATGTGAGACCCCTGTGTAACAGGGTAAAAGATCAGTCCAAGGGGCAGGCAAAAACATGGTCAACAAGCCGAGGTCGGTGCAGGTAAAAGGCAGACATAGACGGTAGGCAGAGGCATAGTCGATACAGTCCAGGGTCAGTTCACTTGAAAGGCAGAAACATGGCGGATAAACAATGCAGACGGTAGGCAGAGGCATAGTCGGGAAACAGGCCAGGGTCGGTTCACATGGAAGACAATGATATGGTTGGTTGAGGCAGGGAAATATTCATGACAGAAATTGGGGGGAAATGGCAGTCTATTGGAAATATGGGCTAATAGTGGTCCAGAGTGTGATATCGCCTGAAGCATTGTCCGATGCAAAGGCCAGGTAGGGAGGGACAATCGGGACAATAGAAGCTGGTGTCTTTCCTAACTCCTCTCTTAGTGCACACCCGTGCGTCGTCTTCCGGATGCTGATGGTGGAATATGTTCCGGAAAATGACGCTCATGTAGCCTGAAGCCAGAATCTGAGCGAATGCTTTTTGGGGGGGATTCTTCTTGATAAATAAGTGAAGTGACAATGTCTTTAATATACTTTATGAAGGTGGTGGGTGTTGCTGAGGATTTTTGGTAAATTATAAAAGAATTTAAAAGGGCCAAATGAAAAAGTAAATTGCAACTTTTTTGTACCAAAAAAAGGATTTTCTTGTTGACAGATAGGGCTGCAACATCTGGTCATTTAAATCCACCCCCCCCCCCCATAAATTTATTATATGCATTGATGCAGGAAGGCTTGCGAACGGGACCGTGTCTTCTGTGAAGTTCCACTGAGGTGTCATTGTGGATGGTGGACATCATATAAACGTCTTTACTATCCTTCCACTTCACAGCCAGCACTTCCTCATTCCTCAAGCTGGCCGATTCCCCCCTTTGAATGTGTATAGAGGAAGAGTGGATAATAGGGATTATGGCAGTGCAGAGGTCAGAAGAAAATAAGGGTTGTTGACAATTCATTGAATTGTCAACAACCCTTATTTTCTTCTGACCTCTGCACTGCCATAATCCCTATTATCCACTCTTCCTCTATACACATTTAATTACAAAAGGGATGAGGTGCTGTATAATGTTGTGGATGCTCTCTGCCATTCTTGCACAATCCCCCCTTTGAATGTTTGTGGCGACAAGACGCTGTGGGAAGCCCTTTCGTTTTTTTCTTGTTGTACCACAGGCCAATATTTTTTTTAGGTACAGGTGGCGGAGAAGGGGCAAACTAGTGTAGAAATTGTCCATATAGATATGATACCCCTTTTGGAGGAGTGGGAATGCCAACTCCCAAACAATTTTCCCACTAATTCCCATGTACGATGGACACTCAGGGGGCTGGAGCTGGGAATCTTTGCCTTCGTACACACGGTAGGAGTGCACATAACCGGTGGCGCTTTCACAGAGCTTGTTGAGCTTCAAGCCGTACCTTGCTCTCTTACTGGGGATATATTGCTTGATACCCAGCCGGCCTGTGAAATGCACCAGGGATTCGTCCACAGATATATTTTTGTCGGGGACATAAAGTTCGGCAAACTTCTTGGAAAAAAAATTAATTAGGGGGCGAATTTTATATAGCTTGTCAAATTTTGGTTGATTCCGGGGGGGGGGGGGGGGGGGGGGGGGGGGGGGGGGGGGGGGGGGGGGGGGGGGGCACTGTGAGTTGTTACTAAAATGCAGGAAGAGCATAATAATTTCGTATCGGGACCTGGATGTCATGGTTATGCAGTAATCTTTCCCTGTTTGCTTACCTCTCCTCATGTGTTCCAACTAAGAGGCCAGCCACTCTCACCTGGTGGGTTTTATAACCTCTCCTCTAAGCATGGCTCCACCCCAGGCCCTATCAGGGAACCCTATATTAACCTGTGCACTGCAAGCCAGTGGTGCTGATCAACCATTGTTTATCCGTGGTGTGTTCGGCTTCCTGGTTTCTGCTTTATGTTTGTCTCCGTTACCGACCTTGGCGTGTTCTCAACGATTCCTGTCTGCTTGTGACCTTGACCCTTTGGCATGTCCCCGACCATCCCTGACCTCTGCCTTATCCCCTTACTATCCTTGTCGTTCCAGCCTGCTGCTTCCTTCTCCTGTAGTCTACTGTGAGCATGAGCTGTGAGACCCTGGGGGTCGCGACCTGAAGCCAGACTGCAGCGAAGTCCATCCTCACCACTAGAGGCTCTGGCGAACACCTGCTGGCTCTTAGACTCCGCGCCCTGGGGAATCTATGCTCTAGTTCCCACTGGGATCTGTGTTAGTGATCCAGTAGACCTGTGTCCTGAATCTCCCTGGGTACAATTCGCAGCAGTCAGTCCTAAGGTCCACTACCTAGCGGTGCACTTCTGACTCCTACTGAGTGCACCTGTCACCTGGTCTCAGGTGACCTGACAGTTTGATCAGCCATGGACCCAGCTGATGTGCTGCTACCCGCAGATGATCCATTGCAGGGCTTAGTTCGCAGACTTGAGACCCAAGAATCGCATCAGACCCAGGTGATGCGATTCCTTCAGGATTTGGCATCCCGTTTTGAACAGGTTCAGGCCTCATTAGGACCCCCGGTTCAACAACCTCAACCGCTATCTGCTGCTGCACCTATGGCATTAGTCGCATCCACACATTCATTACAACTACCAGCTCCAGCCCGTTTCTCTGGGGACTCCAAGGCTTGCAGGGGGTTCCTTAGCCAGTGCACAATTCATTTTGAACTTCAGCCCCAAAACTTCCTGTCCGATCGGGCGAAAGTCGCATATATTATATCCCTCCTGTCAGGCGAGGCGCTAGCTTGGGCTGCCCCTCTGTGGGAACTGAATGACCCAGTGGTTTCTAGCCTGTCTGATTTCTTGAAACTTTTTCGTAATATCTTCGAGGAACCGGGTCGTGTCTCCTCAGCGGCTAGCGCTCTTTAACGTCTCCGTCAAGAGTCCGCTTCTGTGGGACAGTATGCTCTTCAGTTCCGTATCCTCACAGCTGAATTAAGCTGGAATAATGAGGCCCTAGTTGCAACCTTTTTACATGACCTCTCTGATAGAGTGAAGGATGAATTAGCAGGAAGATCCCTTCCTGTTGATCTGGACAGTGTCATCACCTTGTGTAACCAGATCGATATTCGCTTTCAGGAGAGGGCCCTGGAAAAAAGACTCCAGCACTCCCCGTTCTTTAGTCAGCCTGAGCTCCCAGTCCCTTCTCTTCGATCCGATGAGCACCCCCTGCCTGCTGAGGAACCTATGCAGTTGGGCTGGACCAACTTATCTCCCGAAGAACGCGCTAGGCACAGCACTCTGGGCCTATGCCTCTATTGTGGGGCCAAAGGTCATTTCCGTGACACTTGTTCTCTTTGTGCGGAAAAACGCTCAGGGCTAATACATCTGGAAGGTGGAGTATTAGACCCTGAAATATCACCTTCACCTTCTCGTCCTCTCCTTTCTGTGTTGCTTCATGTCGGCACTTCCTCTCGTTCGGTCTCAGCACATCTGGATTCCGGAGCCGCTGCCAATTTCATGGATTGGGAAACTGCATCCTCCATGAGACTTACCCTTTTGCCCCTTACAACGCCATTGGTGGTCTTGGCGATTGATGGCACTGTTCTCCCAGAGGGCCCTATCCGTTTCCAGACCCTTCCTGTTAAGATGTCAGTAGGGACACTCCACCAGGAGTGGATATCCTTCCTTGTCTTACCTAAGGTTTCATCTCCTATCATATTAGGTCTTCCTTGGTTACGGCTCCATTCCCCACACGTTGACTGGACTGCTGGACAGATCCTGGCTTGGGGTTCCTCCTGTTCCTCTTCCTGCCTACTCAAGGTTACCCCAAAAGAGAAACCTCCGATTGCCATCATCCCAGTAGCTTCTGCTCGTCCCGCTGTATATATTGATCTCTGGGATGTGTCCTGCAATAGTCGGACTGATGCGATTGAGATGGTCACTACACCTGACAATACTATTCAGTCGGCCTCTGCACTAGTTATGCCAGTCCAGCCCATGCCCAGTGAGCTTTCTGCTTCTTGTTCAGGACCTTCTATAACCTGGCCTCACCCTACTGCTACTATGCCCTTAACCATTCCTAAAAAGCCTTTAGTCCTCTACAAGTCCTCTCGTCCTCTCCCTACCTCGGTTCCGGTCTCCGAGGATAATCTAAAATACGAGGTTAGTCAAGTTTTGGATTCCCGACTCCGTAAAGGCATTCTTCAATACCTCGTACATTGTAAAGGGTTTGGTCCTGAGGAGAGGTCTTGGATCACTGCATCTGAGGTCCTTGCTCCTCATCTGTTAAGGAGGTTCCATCTGGAGTTTCCCTTTAAGCCTGGACCCAGGTGGGGGAGGGGGAGGGGGAGGCCTCATAAGAGGGGGGGTACTGTCATGGTTATGCAGTAATCTTTCCCTGTTTGCTTACCTCTCCTCATGTGTTCCAACTAAGAGGCCAGCCACTCTCACCTAGTGGGTTTTATAACCTCTCCTCTAAGCATGGCTCCACCCCAGGCCCTATCAGGGAACCCTATATTAACCTGTGCACTGCAAGCCAGTGGTGCTGATCAACCATTGTGTATCCGTGGTGTGTTCGGCTTCCTGGTTCCTGCTTTATGTTTGTCTCCGTTACCGACCTTGGCGTGTTCTCAACGATTCCTGTCTGCTTGTGACCTTGACCCTTTGGCATGTCCCCGACCATCCCTGTCTGCCTGTGACCCTGAACCTTTGGCGTGTACTCTGTTGTTCCTGTTTACCCTGACCTCTGCCTTATCCCCTTACTATCCTTGTCGTTCCAGCCTGCTGCTTCCTTCTCCTGTAGTCTACTGTGAGCGTGAGCTGTGAGACCCTGGGGGTCGCGACCTGGAGCCAGACTGCAGCGAAGTCCATCCTCACCACTAGAGGCTCTGGCGAACACCTGCTGGCTCTTAGACTCCGCGCCCTGGGGAATCTATGCTCTAGTTCCCACTGGGATCTGTGTTAGTGATCATGTAGACCTGTGTCCTGAATCTCCCTGGGTACAATTCGCAGCAGTCAGTCCTAAGGTCCACTACCTAGCGGTGCACTTCTGACTCCTACTGAGTGCACCTGTCACCTGGTCTCAGGTGACCCGACACTGGACATGGCTGCAGAAAAAACTGGCATGTGATGGATAGATTTGGTCGACCAATACTTATGTATTTCATTTTTTTTTGTAAGCCCCATGTTTAGCGTTAGGCCTAAAAACTATTTCAGCTCCGCAATTGTTAGGGGTCGCCATTCAAAAGGGCGGACATAGCTGGAGCTGGGGTTGGCTGTAATAAATTGTTGGGCAAAAAGGTTGGTTTGGTCCATGATGACTTGAAGCAATTCCTCTTGGAAAAATAAATTAAAAATATCCATCTGGGAAAAACCTGCAGTGTTGACCTGCACAGCCCTCTACATAGGACTACCTAAATTCCAGATTGCACGACTACAAGTCGTTCAAAACACGGCAGCAAGACTAGTCACAGGAAAAAAACCATGGGAATCCATCTCCCCATCCCTGAGGACCCTCCATTGGCTAACCGTAAAGAATCGGATCACATTCAAGACCCTCTGCTTGACCCACAAATGCACACAAGGAGATGCTCCTCAATACTTATGCGAAAAAATACAACACTACACCCCCAATCGCAACCTCCGATCTAACGACCAAAACCTCCTCCTTGTCCCCAAATCCCGGTACAAGTCAAGGGGAGAACGAAGATTTGCAGTCCAAGGACCACGGCTATGGAACGCTCTACCTACGAACATCCGCTTGGAAAAAGACCATAGGGCCTTCAGGAAAAAACTCAAGACCTACCTCTTCTAAGAAGGAATCAACGCAGGTCGGATCAAGCGCCTCGAGGCGATTCAGTTCGCAGTTGCAGCGCTATACAAATCATTCATTCATTCATTCATTCACCTGGCTGTGCTGTAAAAGGGGGGATCGTGGCTGACCCTGTGGTAGAAGGCAGCCACAATGGGTTTGCCAAGCTTTCTGGCAGCTGGTTTTGGGCCCTAATTCTTTGGCGCGCACTGGGCCTCTCCTCCTGGGGTCTAGCAGCGCTTGAACTGGGCCTCTCCTCCTGGGGTCTACCGCCGTTGGCACGGCTGGTAGATGCCTGGGGTTCAGACCGTCTTTTTTTAGGAGGGACTGCTTCCTCCTCCAATTCAGATCCTGAGGTGCTGCCTTTAGGGGGCTCATATTCTTAACCAGTAACTGAAACAGAACTGAGCGGTGAGAGCTCCCTGATGCTCTCATCGCTCAGACTGAGTATTTGGTATGCCTCCTCTGGGGTGTACACCTTTTTGGACATAGTGGCAGGTACTCTGGTGGCAGGTGGTGAGGTGGCGGGTATTCTGGTGAGGTGGCGGGTACTCTGGTGGCAGGTGGTGAGGTGGCAGGTACTCTGGTGGCAGCTGGTGAGGTGGCGGGTACTCTGGTGGTAGGTACACTGGTGGCAGGTACACTGGTGGCAGGTGATGAGGTGGCGTGTACTCTGGTGGTACTCTGATGGCAGGTACTCTGGTTGCAGGTACTCTGGCAGGTGGCGGGTACTCTGGTGGTGCTCTGGCAGGTGGTGAGGTGGCGGGTACTCTGGTGGTACTCTGGCAGGTGGTGAGGTGGTGGGTACTCTGGTGGTACTCTGGCAGGTGGTGAGGTGGCGGGTACTCTGGTGGTACTCTGGCAGGTGGTGAGGTGGCAAGTACTCTGGTGGTACTCTGGCAGGTGGTGAGGTGGCGAGTACTCTGGTGGTTAATCTGGCAGGTGGTGAGGTGACGGGTACTCTGGTGGTACTCTGGCAGGTGGTGAGGTGGCGGGTACTCTGGTGGCAGGTACTCTGGTGAGGTGACAGGTACTACTGATGACAGGTACTACTGATGACAGGTACACCTGATGACAGGTTCTCTTTATTTAGGGGGGGTGATCTGGGCACAGAGATGGGTATATATACTAGTGGGTACAGTATATAGGTAACTCACTGTTAGCTGATCTCCTCCTCACACAGGATCGTTGTGTGTGAAGAGGAGAACCCAGCAACAGGAGTTACCTCACTTTTTTGTTTACATTTAGTGACTGGCTGTCATTGGACACAGCCAGTCACTAAATAGCCAATTGTTTTGTTTTTTTACAGTGATCGGGTCTGAGCTGTATCTAAGGCAAAAGCCTCAGCCAGCCTCAGTCCAGATCACGTCACTGCTCGTTCCCGGGAGCGCACGTGCGCATCGCACGCCGCTTCCCGGACACAGACAGTCAGCGCCGGCTAGTGACACGCCGGTAACGCTGCAACGGCTCAGGACACCGCCGCCGGACACCGCAGCCACTTCAATACCCCCATAGGGGGACGGCTGTGTCCCGAGGGACACACCGGATCCCCGATCGCCGCTCTGCGGGCCCCCGGGGCCCGCAGTAGCAGCGGAAAGCCGAGGACGTCATATGACGCCCACCCAGGATGGGAGATCCACCTTGTGGGCGTCATTTGACTATGGCCGCGTATTGAAGTGGTTAAAGAATGTGTTGGCGTAAGAAAATATTTTCTAAAAAGTAACTTGCATATCCGCACTGTCAGCCCCACCAGTGGATGATTTTTTATGTCATTTGGCATTACCGAGTGGCACCATGGTGCCCTAATAAGTAAAATATTACTCTGAGCCTGTTCCAATCTTGGCCATAGTTTGGTTGTTTGATGGCGATTCCAGTCGATAAGCCTTGTTAAATGTATCGCCTGTTGATATCTTCTTATATCAGGTACCGCCAATCCCCCATGAGTTTTTAGAAGTACAAGTTGTTGTCTATTTAATCTTGGTCGTTTATGAGCCCAAATAAATTCAGAATTTATTTTTTCCACCTGATCAAGATATTTAGAGGGAATAAAGATCGGTAGTGCCTGGAGAAGGTACAAGAATTTGGGGAGAATACACATCTTAATGATGTTGCACCTCCCAAACCACGAATGTAATCCCGTATTCCATTTGTCAAGTAGTACCCTCGTATCTTTCAACAAAGGTTGGAAATTTAAGTCAAATATTTGAGATATTTTGGGAGGTATATATGTATCCAGATATCTCAGGGCTGTTGTTGTCCACTTAAATTTGAAGCTGCTCTGAAGTTTTAAAAGCTCAGAGTTTCTTATACCCACTCCCATTGCCTCCGATTTATTAAAGTTGATCTTCAGATTTGACAAGGTACCGTATTTGTTAAATTCTAAGAAGCATCGGTAAAGAGATTATAGGATTTGTGAGTGAGAACATCATGGCGTCCGCATATGCTGATATCTTCTGTTGGGTGTCCCCTATCGTCACTCCCCCTATATCCGGATTTAACCGGACCGTACACAGAAAGGGCTCCAATGCCAAAGCAAATAGGAGTGGGGATAGGGGACAGCCTTGTCTCGTACCATTCTTAATCGTAAAGGGCTCCGACAGCACCCCATTAGCTCTAACTAGAGCTGCGGGTTCCGAGTACAATGAACATATACGGGCGATCATGACGTCCCCAATCCCCACATATCTCAATACTGCCATCATAAATTGCCAATCAACCCTGTCAAAAGCCTTTTCCGTGTCAGTTCCTAAGGAAATACAGGGAATTTGATTCCTATTTACCACATGCAGAAGGTTTATCACTTTAATTGTGTTATCCCTAGCCTCACGGGTAGTTACAAATCCAACCTGGTCCAAATGGATCAAGGTTGGGATGTACACTTGGATTCTAATAGCTATCATTTTCGTAAGTATTTTCAGATCGGTATTTAGCAACGAAATTGGCCTATAGATATCACATGCCGTAGGGTCTTTCCCCTCCTTATGTATCACTGCAATATAGGCCATAAGAGTCTCCTGAGGGAGCTTCATGTCAGGTCCCAGGCCATTAAAGAACTTCACCATAAATTTGCCAAGAGATGCTATTAAAGATTTATAGTAGACGATAGTGAAGCCATCTGGACTTTTCCTTATGGGCCTCCCATACCATACTCATATTGCTATCAGGGGTATCGTTAGTTTGAAAAAAGAAATCCAATTCCCTTGTCACTTCTTTTAATACTTCCTCATCTTGTAATAGACTTTCGTTTAATCTCCAGCTTCTCGTTCTAGAGGTGAGGTAGTCAGTTAATGCATAAGATAACTGAATCGGCGCATGATCTGACCATGTAATATGGCCAATTGAAACCTCTCGGACCGCTTGCAATTGAGAATGGGGGATTAAAAAGTAATCGATTCTAGAATATTGTTTATGTGGTAAAGAATAAAAAGTATAATCCCTTTCAGCGGGGTGAAGAAGACACCATGCGTCTATCAGCTGTGCTTTATACAAAGCTCTGGCAATTCGTTTCCGAGAGCTAGGTGATATTGAAGAGCGACCCGAGGAGGTATCTTCCGACGGTATTAACGGCGTGTTAAAATCACCTCCAAGTATAAGTTGGCCCCTAGTGAATTTGTTCAATAGATCTAATGTTTGAGTAATAAAAGTCTCCTGGTGAGAATTAGGTGCGTATATACTAGCTAGGGTTACTTCAGTGCTGCCAATCATGCCTCTTAAGAAAAGATAGCGTCCCCTCGGGTCTACTTTTACGTCCATGCAGGTCCATGGTACCTTAGATGAGATTATTATAGACACCCCACATGTTTTAGAAAGCTCATTGGTAGAGTGATAAACTACTGGAAAAAATCTACTTTTCAAAACTGGTAGCTTACCATCTTTAAAGTGCGTCTCCTGGATGAAAGCGATATCTGACTTCTTACGATGTAAGTCTTCCATAAGCATGCGTCTTTTTTTCGGGAATATTAAGTCCCTTTACATTCAATGAGAGCACGTTCACCACCTCCATCTCTTAACGGGTTTAAAAAAATAAATAAATAAAAGAAAGAAAAGAAAAATAAAACCGACAAGGGAGATAGCCCACTTTAGTGGGAAACAGTTCTATTAGAACAGCAAAATGTTGCTATTGCGCTCTCCAGTTCCAAACTGGAAAAGAGCACTAACCTATGTGGGGGTGTAGTCAAAGAGCGCCGAGATTGGGCTCCTCGGTCTCCCCCAGCCCCCCCACCGCCCTATGAAATGACAATTCTATTCGCTTTGAGCATTTGGCATTTATCATGGAACCTCCATTTATACAAAGATATAAGATTATTGTCTCAGTTCCCCTTTACTGATATATCCAATTCAGGACAAGCCACCCCCTTGGTATATCTCCGTATGTTAGTCGATTACCCTTAATCCCTAAAAATTGTGAATAAGAGCAGTTCCAGATCTCCGCTCCCTGCTAATTAGGCCAGGAGTTGAGATTCCCAACTGCTATAAAAAGACACTCTGTGTATTATCTAATATAATTAGTGATCTCTACCAACCCTGTGACTGGGTTGTAGACTCCTATACATTAACCCTCTCTCTATGTGCTCCATCCTACATGAATAAGCAGACTCAAATATCACTTCTATAGATTAGTGTAAAAACCCTCCCCAATCGGTTAAACCTATACCTCTTGACCCCAGTGGGTAATGTGATCCCCAATCCTGCCGTTTCAGCTGGTCTCAGCTGGTCTCGTCGTCCACGTTGATTCCACCCCGGGCTACCGCATCAATATTTGGCTGCATACACCGCTGGTCTGTCACAGAAGAAATGGTCCGGGATCCTGCTCCGCCGCCCGTGCTGAGTCTATCCGGAGCTGTGGCCACTACCTCCGATATCAAGCACTGAAGTTCAGAAGCAGGAGTGGAGGTATGGAGTAGAGATAAAGGCAAAATAGCTCCGCTGTCTATGCTGGATCTGCGTAATGTTAGATCACTAACTCCCGGCGTCGAGTGATATGGTTCCCGGAGGAATCTTCTTATCCCACTCTGTAGTACAGTGGGTTTTGTAGCTGATCTAGTCCTGTATCTTCTATTAGTTGACATGCCGCATTCAAACGCTAGATAGTCGCTTTACGGGCAGTGGGTTAGCTGGGGGAAGCCTGGAGCTCCTCTGATGTTCCTCCTCACTCGGCCATCTCTGAGCCACACCCCCTCGGTTAAGTGGTTTTAGTGATTTTATTGCTGTATGAATTTCTATATCTGTGATGGTCTAAAATCTCTTGATGGGAAGAGAGGGAAGGAAGGTGAACAGAGGACAGAAGCGCATTCAATCGAGATGGGTCGATCTTATTGGATTCTCTGTATAGTTCAGAGAGTTTTCTGTGGAATTCTTGTAGGATTTTTAGTGGGTTACTAGAGTAAGTATCTTTGGTTAGCCTTAGCTGGATAGGTTTTGAGGTATAGTCAGCCTTTTGTAGTGCTAGGGCCAGGAATGTGTTTGGTTTGTTTGCTTTCATATAGAAAGTATGTTTAGATTTGCAGAGAATCTTTTCTGCCGAGGAAAACAGACGTATAGACGCTGTAACCATCCTATATAAAAGTTCCGCCGGGTGCTCAGATCTTAAGGCTGCTGACACCTCCAACTTACCAGAATAAGGACAGAGATGGTCAGCACTCAGGATGACATCCAAAATGGTATTTATTTTTTAAATACATGTATAAAGCTGTAAAACAGCCTACGTGTTTCAGACGTTAGTCCTCAGTCATGGCTGTGCCGAGTCAAAAAAGATCCAAGCATGCTTTGTCATAAATTTGTTTATTTGACGGAGAGGGGGAGGTTTGAAAGCTCTCTGAAGCTTTGTAGAATGCTTCTTCCAGGCGTTTATGAAGCTGACGCTTCATCTTTCATTGGTGGGATGCTTGGCTGATGCAACCCCCTCTGATGGAGGGTTTGAGGGCTTCCCAATGGGTCAGGGGGTTTGTATTGTTGGGTGCGTTGTGTACAAGATAGTCTTTTATGGCATTTTCTATTTCCTGATGATGGGTAGGATTGGCCAGCAGACTGTCATTTATGTACCAGATACTGAGGTTGGGTCGTGCGACCAGGGAGGAGAGGGTTGTCATAACCACATTATGGTCTGACCATGGTATAATGAGTAAGTCTAGAAAAAGGGTTGAGGTGCTGACGTTTACAAAGAGATGGTCTATGCGGAAAAACTGTTTGTGGGGATGGGAGTAGTGTGTATAGTGTCGTCTTGCAGGGTTTTGTTCTCGCCATGTATCAAGAAGGGAGTGACGGTTAAGGAGCTGTTGGTAGGAGAGGGGGTGGGCGGTGGTTGGGGCTGGGGATTTGTCAAGGTATGTATAGAATGCTTGGTTCAAGTCGCCATTGATCATGAGGGTACCGTGTTTATGGGATTCCACTAACAAATGGGAGAGAAAGGACAATGGGTTTTTATTAGGAGCGTAGAAGGAAACAATAGTGACTTCACTATCTAGCAGGAGGCCATTTAGTATAAGGTAGTGACATTCAGGGTCTTTGATTTCCGTTTGGAGGGTAAATTGTGTAGTATGATGGAAAGCTATCAAGACACCCCGTTTTAGTGGCAGCCAAGGAATTATTTCTGATTGGGACTCTAAAAACAGAAGTTAATACTGGAGCTGCAGGAACAGATTCACAGGACGCAATCACTGTGTTTAAAATGTCCGTTCAGTGCAAAAATGCATTATTACATGTTATTTTATACATACAGTCAGGTCCATAATTATTGGGACATCGACACAATTCTAATCTTTTTGGCTCTATAGACCACCACAATGGATTTGAAATGAAACGAACAAGATGTGCTTTATCATTTAAAAGTTTTATTGAGTACACCAGACAGGGCAGAGTAGGACCAACAACAAAGTTTTGAACAAGGAGAACAGGCTTATACATAAACCAAAAACAAAAAAGAGCAGCAACAATCAATATGGAAATAGCAAATTGGTTGGTGTCAACATAGCACAAAACAAACAAAAACAAACCTCCTCCCTGACAGACTAGAAGGGAACTCCTGAGCGCCAATGACCGGTGACAAAGGTGAGGGAATGTGGGAGACCATTGTGACACAACCCGTTTTTGCTACTACTGACAGTGTAGTCCCAATCAATGTGTGGGATTTCAGGGGTATCGGTAGGGCAGAAGTCTGCCACAGCAAGGTTGAAAGCAGAAAGGAGGACATTGCCTGCTCCACCCCCACCCACTCCTTCTCTGAGGCATGCTTGACCCAGTCTAGGGCTCTAGTTAAATGGACTGCGTGATAATATTTAAACGGGTCTGGGAACCCCATGCCTCCCTGGTCTTTTGGTAAGGTCAGGATACGATGAGACAGTCTTTTTGCTTTGTAGCCCCAGGGAAAGTTCAAAAATTCCTCCCAGACCGAACGCAGGAAGTGGCTTGGGACTGTTATTGGCAAAGTATGGAGGAGGTATAATAATTTTGGCAAAACCACCATCTTTAAAATGCTGAAAGACTGCAGACAACGAGGGGGTAAGAAAAACGCCCAGATGTTTGATTTGTGGCTAGCCCAAGAGAAGGGGAAATTCTGTTGAATGTTGTTGAGAGTCTCCTTAGATAAATTTATGTTTAAAGCTTCGGATTTGTGTACATTAATTTTATAGTTAGAAAGAGCAGAGTATGTCCTAAGAGCCTGCAATAAATTGGGGATAGAAGTGACAGGGCTTGGTACAAAAAAATTATAAATCATCGGCGTAAGTCGCAACTTTATGGTGTGCGTTGCCTACGCAGATGCCCTTTATATGTTGTCTCTAATAGGAGCTAGCAGGGGTTCTAGTACCAATATAAATATCAAGGGTGGCAACGGGCAACCCTGTATCATCCCGTTGCTCAAGGAAAAGGGGGCGGAAATTGCTTCATTGGGCCGGACTGCTGCTGAGCGATGGGAATAGATTGCCTCTATCCATTGATACATATGGGGAACTAGGCCAAGGTGCCTCAACGTGCGTTTCATAAAAAGCCAGTTGACCCGGTCAAAGGCTTTCTCTGCGTCTGTAATCAGCAACATTGGAGTTTTCCTGGACCGGGCCAAGAGATCAAGATTTAGGGCCCTAACTGTGTCATCTCTGGCCTCCTAGTCGGCACAAAACCTACCTGGTCATAATGGACACATTTGGGGACAAAAGAAATCGGGCAGTTGGCTAGAATCTTGGTAAATATCTTGAGGTCTGTATTCAATAAAGATATTGGGCGGTAGTTCACACAGTCTGTTGCATCTCTACCCTCTTTAGGAATCAGAACTATATGAGCAAATAAGGAGTCCCGTCCAGGAGCACATTGTAAGCCTGCAAAAATCAAGGCACCAGAAGCGAAGCGTACGTCTTATAAAGTAGAGGCAAACCATCGGTTCCCGGTGTTTTTCGTGTTGCCATTCCTTGGATGGCTGGGAGAACTTCTTTTTTCTGTAATATGGCCTTCCATTTCTTCCCTCTCTTGAGGTGTCAATGTGGGAACACCTGAGGAGAGTAGATAATCGTCTATTAGTGAGATGTGAGCCGGCGAGATAGACTCTGCACCCGCGGGGGCCAAATTATAAAGTTTCTCATAATAGCTGCGAAAGCAATTGGCAATCTCCTGAGATTTATGGATTTTTTTTTTTTTACCCGAAGGGGATGTCAAGGAGGGGATATAGAAACAAGCTGTGGTCTCACATGCATGGGCTAGGGGTCTGCCCGGTTTTCTCCCAAGTTCATAGAATAGCCTCCGAGAGTACATGAGCAGGGCCGATCCTAGGCAGGGTGCGTGGGGTGCTACGCACCCAGGCGCCGCAGAGGTGGGGGCGCCGAAGCTCCAGAGTTCTGCTCCCCTCCCTCCTCCTCATCTGTGTCCAGAGGCGGAGGTGGAGCGCATGTAGCGGGTGCTGCGGTTCCCCATCCCGCCGGCAACTGACAAGAGCGCATATCGCTCCCGATGTCCCCAGAAACTGTGCTGTCTGAGCACTGCTGTGGAGCCTAGTACCGGAACACGTTCTGGTACTAGACTCCACTAATCTTTCTGTCCATTGCACGTGGAGCAGTCTCTGGTCTGCCCTGCCCCCTCTGCATGTGTCGGCTCTTCTCTTCTGGGTTGGCCAGGGCTGCTGCCAATCATCCAGTGCACTCTCAGAAATTCTGTTTGAGTGCCGCCCTACTAGTAACCAAAGATGGCACGTATGCCCCGCCCCCCTGCAACGTGCATGGTGCTTCTGCTCTCAGCGCGCCCGAGCTACAGGGATCTATTGAACAGGTACTGATCTATGGGGACACCTGCTGTGGGGGGGCTCTGATGGGGGGACACCTGCTGTGGGGGGGCTCTGATGGGGAACACCTGCTGTGGGGGGGCTCTGATGGGGGACAGCTGCTGTGGGGGGGCTCTGATGGGGGACTCCTGCTGTGGGGGGCTCTGTTGGGGATACCTGCTGTGGGGGAGCTCTGATGGGGGACACCTGCTGTGGGGGGGCTCTGATGGGGGACACCTGCTGTGGGGGGGCTCTGATGGGGGACACCTACTGTGGGGGGCTCTGATGGGGGACACCTACTGTGGGGGGCTCTGATGGGGGATACCTGCTAGGGGGAGCTCTGATGGGGGACACCTGCTGGGGGGCTCTGATGGGGGATACCTGCTGTGGGGGGGTTCTGATGGTGGACACCTGCTGTGGGGGGGTTCTGATGGTGGACACCTGCTGTGGGGGGGCTCTGATGGGGGACACCTGCTGTGGCGGGGGCTCTGATGGGGACACCTGGTGTGGGGATCTCTGATGGGGGACACCTGCTGTGGGGGGGGGCTCTGATGGGGTATACCTGCTGTGGAGGGGGCTCTGATGGGGGACACCTGCTGTGGCGGGGGCTTTGATGGGGACACCTGCTGTGGGGGATCTCTGATGGGGGACACCTGCTGTGGGGGGGTCTGATGGGGTATACCTGCTGTGGAGGGGGCTCTGATGGGGACACCTGCTGTGGGGGGGCTCTGATGGGCACTTTGATATAAGCTGCGTGTGACACAGGTCACTCTATCCCCAGAATGTCCCTCATTCTCAACTTTAAAAGTTGGGAGGTACGCAGGAGCGGATCAGGGGAGGAGAGACTGTGCCACCGCCGTCCCTGTTATAAACGGGAAGAGGGCTCTCTGTGTTTACTGCCCATCCCCCTCCTTCCTCCTGTCAGAGGAGGAGAGCGAAGCAGCCGGATATTGGAGCGCCCGTGTCTGAGTGGAGAGAGAGCAGCTGCGGGCTCTTAGACCCCCCTCCCTCTCCTCCTTGCACTGCTGTACTAGTGAGCGGCGCTTGCCAGGTCAGCTGCCCGCTATGTTTCTTCTCCCTCCTTCATATTGGCCAGGGAAGAAATACAATAAAAAGGGAGCAGAGAAGAGGATTGTGGGACATGTAGTCCAGAGGACTGTTGGCCAAATTGTGACCCAGAAACTGCTACCCACACAGCATTCTCAGCTGAATAAGAGAGGGGGAGAGAGAGAGAGAGAGAGCACCAGGAGCCCGGGAAAACTTTCGGGGAAGTACACCCAGGACTCCAGGGAGAGAACAGTGCTGAGGGGACGCCATCAGAAAGAGAATCCCACTGCCCTGTGCCACCAGAGGGAAAGCCACACAGCCTTGCGCCATCCCTGGTGAAGAAAGGAATGGAGTCATTGCCAAAATACAGATCTGAGCACTACCCAGCGGAGTCGCCACGGGCAACCCAGAGTGAGCTGACTCCTGATCAGAAGAACTGATGTTGCTGTACCACCGGGTCTGGTGAGAGGGCTGGTCGGTCATTATCTACTGCCATCCTTAGGAACTGCAGTCTCTGACCATCTCCTGTAGTGTGTCTGCTGTCTCTGATCATCTCCTGTACTAAGTCTGCAGTCTCTGATAATCTCCTGTATTATGTCTGCAGTCTCTGATTATCTCCTGTACTATGTCTGCAGTCTCTGACCCTCTCCTGTATTATGTCTGCAGTTTCTGACCATCTCCTATACTATGTCTGCAGTCTCTGACCATCTACTGTACCATGTCTGCAGTCTCTGACCATCTCCTGTGCCATGTCTGCAGTCTCTGACCATCTCCTGTACTATGTCTGGAGTCTCTGATCATCTCCTGTACTATGTCTGCAGTCTCTGACCATCTCTTGTAGTATGTCTGCAGTCTCTGACCATCTCTTGTACTATGTCTGCAGTCTCTGACCATCTCTTGTACTATGTCTGCAGTTTCTGTGTGCATTAGAGAGACCCCCCTCCAGGTCCCATTAGTGTACTCATTTTCTTTATTGTTAAAAGATCATGGGAGGATCCCAGGGTAATTAAGACTTCTTAGGGGAGCATCTCTGTGCTTGAGTCATAGCCATAGAAACATTTGTAAAGGGGAGGCGTTAGTAAGATGACCATGCCCATGTGGGGGCGCCAGAAATATTTCTGCACCCAGGCGTCTGTGACCCTAGGATCAGCCCTGTACATGAGTTTGGTTTTTGCTTTAGCTAATAAAAGAGAATTAAGAGAGTCACATAAGTTTTGTAGATCTACGGCCACGTTGCGAGCTAGAGACAATTTGTTGCTTTTCTAGGGCTCCAATGTGCTCCAAGAGAGAATCCACCTCTCATTGTCTTTCTTTCTTAATTTTAGCTCCCAATTTAATGAGTACTTCCCTGATTACACATTTGTGAGCCTCTCATAGCAAGCAAGGGTAGGACACCGAAGCTGCATTGGCTGTAAAGTAGGCATTAATCTCTTCTTCCACTATTTTTGCATATTGAGGCTGCTGGATCAAACTCTCATTTAACTGCCAAGACCCAGGTTGGTGAGACCTGCCCCTCCCCCCCAACATGAGTGTCAGTAAAATCAGTGCATGGTCTGAAAGGGATCTCACCCCTATATTACTGTAAGTCACTAAGGGAAGGGCCGATTGGTGTACTAGAAAATAATCCAGTCTCGAGTAAGAGTTGTGAGGGGGTGAAAAAAAGGTGTAGTCACGAGTGTCGCTGTGTGCAAACCTCCAAGCATCCACCAGGTGCACGGCCGTCAGGGCTTTCTTAATCCGATGCAGGGCCACGAATGACAGATGAGAGGACCCTGTGGAGGTGTCCAACAGAGGGTCCAAAGCCACGTTTAGGTCTCCCCCCAGAATTAACTGCCCCTCTGCAAAGTCAGTCAATTTGTCTAAGCAACTGTCTATAAACCCCACTTGGCCTATGTTGGGGGCATAGATATCGACTAGGGTTACAACCTGCCCGTAAATGGAGCCTTTCACAAAAATGTATCATCCCATATTGTCTCTGAGGACATCTGACACCGACCAAGCCACACTTTTACAATATGTGTTTTAACTGCAGACTTTCAGCTTTAATTTGAGGGTATTTACATCCAAATCAGGTGAACGGTGTAGGAATTACAACAGTTTGTATATGTGCCTCCCACTTTTTAAGGGACCAAAAGTAATGAGACAATTGGCTGCTCAGCTGTTCCATGGCCAGGTGTGTGTTATTCCCTCATTATCCCATTTACAAGGAGCAGATAAAAGGTCCAGAGTTAATTTCAAGTGTGCTATTTGCATTTGGAATCTGTTGCTGTCAATTCTCAATATGAGATCCAAAGAGCTGTCACTATCAGTGAAGCAAGCCATCATTAGGCTGAAAAAACAAAACAAACCCATCAGAGAGATAGAAAAAACATTAGGTGTGGCCAAATCAACTGTTTGGAACATCCTTAAAAATAAATAATGCACGGTGAGCTCAGCAACACCAAAAGACCTGGAAGACCATGGAAAACTGTGGTGGATGACCAAATAATTCTTTCCCTGGTAAAGAAAACACCCTTCACAACAGTTGGCCAGATCAAGAAAACTCTCCAGGAGGTAGGTGTATGTGTGTCAAAGTCAACAATCAAGAGAAGACTTCACCAGAGTGAATACAGAGGGTTCCCCACAAGATGTAAACCATTGGTGAGCCTCAAAAACAGGAAGGCCAGATTAGAGTTTGCCAAACAACATCTAAAAAAGCCTTCACAGTTCTGGAACAACATCCTATGGACAAATGAGACCAAGATCAACTTGTACCAGATTGGTGGAAAGAGAAGAGTATGGAGAAGGAAAGGAACTTCTCATGATCCAAAGCATACTACCTCATCAGTGAAGCATGGTGGTGGTAGTGTCATGGCGTGGGCTTGTATGGCTGCCAATGGAACTGGTTCTCTTGTATTTATTGATGATGTGACTTCTGACAAAAGCAGCAGGATGAATTCTGAAGTGTTTCGGGCAATATAATCTGCTCATTTTCAGCAAAATGCTTCATAACTCATTGGACGGCGCTTCACAATGCAGATGGACAATGACCCAAAGCATACTGCAAAAGCAACCAAAGAGTTTTTTAAAGGAAAGATGTGGAATGTTATGCAATGGCCAAGTCAATCACCTGACCTGAATCCGATTGAGCATGCATTTCACTTGCTGAAGACAAAACTGAAGGGAAAATGCCCCAAGAACAAGCAGGAACTGAAGACAGTCCTGGCAAAGCATCACCAGTGATGAAACCCAGCGTCTGATGTCTATGCATTCCAGACTTCAGGCTGTAATTGACTGCAAAGGATTTGCAACCAAGTATTAAAAAGTGAAAGTTTGATGGATGATTGTTAATCTGTCCCATTACTTTTGGTCCCTTAAAAAGTGTGAGGCACATATACAAACTGTTGTAATTCCTACACCGTTCACCTGATTTGGATGTAAGTATCCTCAAATTAAAGCTGAAACTCTGCAGTTAAAGCACATCTTGTTCATTTCATTTGAAATCCATTGTGGTGGTGTATAGAGCCAAAACTGTAGATAAGAAAGGGGTGGTGTGAGATGTTATTAACAACTAACAAATATAAATATTTTATTAAAAGCTAACAAATAGGGCGTGGCCATGATGTGAAAGAGGAAAGACGTGTCCAGCTCAGGCTCCCGCCATCCGTCCACTTAATCCGCCTGAATCCTAACTTTTCCCTGGCCATCCTTCTGAGCAAAGAAAAAAAAAAAAATAGAACAGCGCCAATCAGCATTCAAGCTTTAATCATAGATAAAACTGTTACAGTAAATGTGGAAAAAACTGCGCTACCTTTGTTGAAAACAACTCAATGTGAAAAAGCAGCTAACATACAAAACAAACAAAGTCAAGGAAATATGGATAAAAAATGTAGCGCTAAAACATATGCACTTTGTGAAAAGTGAATAATGAAGGAATGTATATAATAGAATACCCACAGTAGACGTGAGCATTAACAATCGTATAACATAAAAATAATATTAATGGTGAATGCCCATAAAGTGATGACATATACTAAATAAATAATAAATGCCAATACAAAAAAAAAATATATATATATATAAAGTCCGTATCGTGTGGACACTGATAACCCCAGATAGATCCCTCGAAGTAACTCAGGAGCAGGGGAGGCTGGAACAACACAAATATGGACCGGCTTGTCTGATGATAAGGAAAAGATTGAATACTCTTACCATAGATGTTGGATACAGCTACCGTACAGTATTTGTATCAAGCAGGCTTAAATGCTGGAACTCTTGCATCAGTGGGTACCAGATGAGGCAGATGGGAACCACGGCAGTCAGGAACCAAGCAGCATGCACAGCAACCAGTGAACCTCCAATCAACCAGATGATCCCAAGAGGAATGATCACACAAACCGGGGGAAAAGGAGGGAAAAATGGAAGCGACTCCAATGGTGCAGGTCAAAAATTATTGATAAAATTTATTCACATTGGTATGTGACAAATCAAACAAAATAAAAATCTTGAGATAAATAAAGGAAATAGGTCAGCAATGTGGAAAGTATGAGACAGCTGGCCCGACGCGTTTCGACACTATCGGTCTTCTACTGGGGCGTATCTCTAACCTCCCCACATTGCCAGAAACAATTTATGGACTGAAGACTACCATAACCCCACCCACCTGGTCCAGAACAGGAAGTCCACACCTCTGGCCTAAACCAAGTGGGCTAGGGGGAAATGGATGCCCACATAGTCCAAACATAATGCACATAAAATATTGAACAATCATAAGAAACACAGTTCCAAATACACAATCAGAATGAATCCTGGATGTGAGATAGATCGTATGATCAATAAATCAATGCGCCAAGCAGTGACACTGAATCTGGAATGACATACCCCCAAAAATGGACCAGTCGGGTGCCCAAACTATGTGAGCCAATCAGCGGCGATAACCAGATTCCCGCCAAAACTAACAACAAATCACGAGTGCTGTCATGAAAAGTCCAAATTGGATAGGTTGAACTCATAAAAATGTAAACAATATGTACATATCAATGCCCCCATTAGATCGTATACACAACACCACTTCCAAGCATAAAGGTGGAACATGTGATCGCCCGAGAAGCCCACCACAGCACTCGGCGTCACCATAAACAACCCAAAAAACATGAGAGAAAGGCTGGCATATGTACTAATGGACCGATGAAGCCCGGAAAACATAGAGGGCACAAGCAACATCATATCCGGTGTAGCTGAAAGCGTGACATCACATCCTGTGAGGATGCAAACACAACATCACGTCCTGTGTGACTGGAACGCATCCTGGATGGTTGGAACGCATCACTACGCAATGACGTAAACCCCCGGTCGTGCCACGTCACCACGCTCGACGCCACTGGAACGTAATTCCGGACGCGCGAACCACGTGACAAAACCAAGGGGAGTCAATCTGCGCTCCGGTGAGCAGCTTCTGATGTATGTTTGCACAGATCGTATGCTCACGTGTCACGTCATCACGCTGCGCAACTAGAACGCAAAGACATCCAGTGCGCAGCTGCGCAAATGTCGTGACACACTAACCGGAAATCATATGCGTGTCATAGACTGTACGGCTCCAAGATTCATGACACACCCTCACTAAACTACCTGTGCGTCCAGGAGGGTGTTACACAACGATCAGGACAGAAAGATTAGGTGTAATAAGAAAAGAAGTTATGCAATATAAAAAAATACTACAAAAATGCCTCAAGGAATACACAAAACCACCCCATTAAAGAAGGGGGAGAGAATATAATTAATAAAATGGACCATATGGATCGATCTCACATACAGTATACAATACAGTATAAAATACAATAAAACAGATGTATAAATTGCATTATAATGAAACTAATACCAATCTGTGGTGTGAAAAAAATGATCACTAGTGGCAAACCACAAAGTTGTAAAATCAAGATAACTAGATATTGATAAATCACTAAATGAATGTACCCAAACAAACCTAACATGAGTAAAGTGCCACTCACCCCCGGTTGATGAAACAGTTGATGTCCCACTCAACGTTCATACCAAAGGGTGAGTAGCACTTTAACTCATAAATCCAATAGGTCTCCAATCTAGAGACCCCTCGTATACAAGAATCACCCCGCCAGTGAGGGACAAATTTGTCAATCACTTGGAACTGGGTCCCTGTAGGGTCTCTATTGTGGTGTTCACGATAATGGCGGGGAACACTATGTTTGGTGCACCCCTTCTTAATTTTGGCCAAGTGCTCATTAACTCGTATTGAAAACGTACGAATGGTACGTCCGACGTACTGTAACTTGCAAGGGCAAGTAATCAGATACACAATGAATCTAGTGGCACATGTTGTGAAGTGTTTCATAATATGGTTACGTGAGGTGACTGTAGAGGAAAAGCTGTCTGTCATTCGTCTGCCCAATGTATTATGTAGGCAGACGTTACATTTCCTACAGGGAAAGTAACCCTTGCATTGTTGGAAAAATGAAACAACTTTAGGAGGATCTACGACATTGGGAGCGATGTCGCCTCGAACGGAACGTGCACCCCTAAAAATGATGCCCGCCTGTTCGGGGAGAGAAGGTCCCAAAACACGGTCACTCCGCAAGACCTTCCAATGTCTGGCCAAAATTTTCTTAACCTCCTTGTGTTGAGTCGAGAAGGAGGTGAAAAAGGACCACCTAAATTTGTTGTCTACAGGGGGCTTAGGATTGTCGACCAATAGAGTATTTCTATTAACCCGTGACACGGACTCAATGTCAGCGTCAAGGGTCCCAGGACAGTATCCCTTTTCAACGAACCTTTGCTTGAGGACCTGGTATTGTTGGAGAAAGACGGAGTCTTTCGTGCAATTCCGCCGAAGTCGGAGGAATTGTCCTCGAGGAACAGATTTGAGCCAGCATTCATGGTGACAGCTACCGACAGGAATGTAACCATTCCTGTCGGTAGGTTTAAAATAGGTCTTGAATTCAAAACCTCGACCGGTGGCCTCGATCTCCAGGTCCAAAAAATGCACATTAGTGGGACTAGCTTCATAACTGAGAACTATCCCACGGTCATTGCGATTGAGGGTGGTCATAAAATCTTCCAAAGAAGACATATCACCCTTCCATAGGAGGAGGACGTCGTCTATGTACCTGGCCCAAAGGACCAGTTCCGGTCGTCCGAGGGCATAGACGACGTCCTCCTCCCACTGGGCCATGAAGAGATTGGCCACACTGGGGGCATACTTAGCCTCACATCCAGGATTCATTCTGATTGTGTATTTGGAACTGTGTTTCTTATGATTGTTCAATATTTTATGTGCATTATGTTTGGACTATGTGGGCATCCATTTCCCCCTAGCCCACTTCGTTTAGGTCAGAGGTGTGGACTTCCTGTTCCGGACCAAGTGGGTGGGTTTGTGGTAGTCTTCAGTCCATAAATTGTTTCTGGCAATGTGGGGAGGTTAGAGATACGCCCCAGTAGAAGACCGATAGTGTCGAAACGCGTCGGGCCAGCTGTCTCATACTTTCCACATTGCTGACCTATTTCCTTTATTTATCTCGAGATTTTTATTTTGTTTGATTTGTCACATACCAATGTGAATAAATTTTATCAATAATTTTTGACCTGCACCATTGGAGTCGCTTCCATTTTTCCCTCCTTTTCCCCCGGTTTGTGTGATCATTCCTCTTGGGATCATCTGGTTGATTGGAGGTTCACTGGTTGCTGTGCATGCTGCTTGGTTCCTGACTGCCGTGGTTCCCATCTGCCTCATCTGGTACCCACTGATGCAAGAGTTCCAGCATTTAAGCCTGCTTGATACAAATACCGTACGGTAGCTGTATCCAACATCTATGGTAAGAGTATTCAATCTTTTCCTTATCATCAGACAAGCCGGTCCATATTTGTGTTGTTCCAGCCTCCCCTGCTCCTGAGTTACTTCGAGGGATCTATCTGGGGTTATCAGTGTCCACACGATACGGACTTTATATATATATTTTTATTATTTATTTAGTATATGTCATCACTTTATGGGCATTCACCATTAATATTATTTTTATGTTATACGATTGTTAATGCTCACGTCTACTGTGGGTATTCTATTATATACATTCCTTCATTATTCACTTTTCACAAAGTGCATATGTTTTAGCGCTACATTTTTTATCCATATTTCTCTGACTTTGTTTGTTTTGTATGTTAGCTGCTTTTTCACATTGAGTTGTTTTCAACAAAGGTAGCGCAGTTTTTTCCACATTTACATTTTCCCTTTCTGACACCTTATCACTGCTGCCACCCTGAGACACCACTATGGATGTCTTTGAATATAGGACTTCTAGGTCCTTGAACACTAACGGTGTTTTTGTCACTATTAATGTAGATACTGAATTGAGCGGATTATTTCTTAGGCTTAAAAACGTTATGACCACTGAGGTTCATCTACAGTGGGACATAGCGTTTTTAGAACAGTATACAAAGGAACGCATGGTTCCGAGGGGTTTAAGATGGGATGTATTCCCCCAACAGGGAGACACTGATCTTGACCCTTGGTTCCGGTATTTTAACGATGCTGGGATCAAGCTCAATGGCTTTTTAGTAGAGCGTAAACAAGCCAGACTTATAGCCATAGATCAGGAGGTTAAAGATCTTAAAACCAAATTAACACCTCACAGTGGCACTCCTGAATAAGTTACCCTTTCAACTAATCTTAAAAACTTTCTTGAAAAGGAAGAAAAAGACCAAAAAAATAAGAAACAGAAAAAGTACAACCGAGATCTGACTGATTATAAAAACAGTTTAGTTTTTAATTGGCAGAAAAAGCTAATCACCAACAATGATACCACTGCCAATGTTCCATCTATGGAAACAGCTGAACCGGTTGTACTCCATTCTGACCGTAGGTTAACCTATGAGCCTCCATTACCACACTCCCAGAGAGACATTAGGGACAATTTCTACACCCCCGTGGAATACACCCACAATACGTATGCCCATAACAACCATAATCGGGGTAGACATACATCTAGGGGTAACAACCATCATACAAGGGGGAGAAAAAATCAACAAAGGGTGAATGGAGGCTCCCGCCACGCTGAGCAATATGGTACACCCCCTGTAGCTTGGCGTGACGACAGGAACTACTATTCCCAAAGTACACCGATAAAAGATTATAATAGACACGTTCCATCTTGGGAGTATGATAATCATGGGATATATGGGGAGCAGTACCCATATAACAACCGGGGAGGTGATCCCATGAAGAATTCATACTCTCACAATTATAATTCCCAGTCCCGAGTGACTCCACAGTCTTCGGGTTTTCACAGGGACCCCCCCAGTTACCCTCCAAGCCCAAAACGAAACGAGGCACCAGAGGGGGGTGGCGCCTCCAGAGGCAAAAGAAAAAGAGTCTAATTCCCATAGGTGCAGGCATTTTTAATTTAAGTAAAGTTCAGCTTTCTGATGCAGAAACCCGTGTACTTGATAAGGGTTTAAAGTTTGTCCCACCACGTCAACTTGACCGATTTTCCACCTTTATTGATGTACAGAAATACATCCGCAAGCTGAATATTCAACGGCATTTTTTAACCGTACCATCCAATGATATGAGAAGTGTGATTCCCACTTCAAGCGTCCACTCTGGACTCTCCAATCCGTCACTTTTTAATCCTCCCAATACCATGTCCCATTCAATTAATGTGTTCAAGACTTTGGTTCTAAATGATTTAGAAGCTCTCCCTGTTAAAAAAGTACATCAGGATCCAGCCATTTCCTTGGGATTAAAATCCCTCTGTGAAAAGAAAAACCTTATTGTCTGCCCTGCAGACAAGGGAGGGGGGATCGTTGTACTCGATCGGGATGACTACAACAGGGAGATGCTGAGACTTTTGGATGATCGCTCCACATATATCATTTTAAGTGGAGATCCTACTATGAAATACAAGAAAGCTTTGACTGAGGTGATTGAGGAGGGCTTTTCTTTGAGTGTTCTTAATAGGAAAGAGAAGGATTTCCTTGTCCCAATGGCCCCTAGGATTCCCATCATCTATTATCTTCCAAAGGTCCACAAATGTCCTACCAATCCTCCAGGCCGCCCTATTGTGAGTGGCATAGATTCCGTGACCTCGAGGATTGGTAGGTACATTGACTTCTACTTACAGCCATTGGTCAGACTCGTTCCTTCGTATCTCAAGGATACGAGAGATGCCATTCGGCTGATAGAGTCTGTTGAGTACCAGGAGGGCCTTATTATGGACACAGAGGATGTTTCCGCTTTGTACACTTGTATTTCCCATCAATTGGGCCTTGCCGCAGTAGAATTCTACCTATCCCGGCATCAGTCCCTCTCTCTGATTCAGAGGAACTTTATTTTAGACCTATTAAAATTTGCCACGGAGCACAATTACTTTTGGTTTCAGGGCATTTTTTATTCCCAGGTCAAGGGAGTGGCCATGGGGGCTAAGTATGCCCCCAGTGTGGCCAATCTCTTCATGGCCCAGTGGGAGGAGGACGTCGTCTATGCCCTCGGACGACCGGAACTGGTCCTTTGGGCCAGGTACATAGACGACGTCCTCCTCCTATGGAAGGGTGATATGTCTTCTTTGGAAGATTTTATGACCACCCTCAATCGCAATGACCGTGGGATAGTTCTCAGTTATGAAGCTAGTCCCACTAATGTGCATTTTTTGGACCTGGAGATCGAGGCCACCGGTCGAGGTTTTGAATTCAAGACCTATTTTAAACCTACCGACAGGAATGGTTACATTCCTGTCGGTAGCTGTCACCATGAACGCTGGCTCAAATCTGTTCCTCAAGGACAATTCCTCCGACTTCGGAGGAATTGCACGAAAGACTCCGTCTTTCTCCAACAATGCCAGGTCCTCAAGCAAAGGTTCGTTGAAAAGGGATACTGTCCTGGGACCCTTGACGCTGACATTGAGTCCGTGTCACGGGTTAATAGAAATACTCTATTGGTCGACAATCCTAAGCCCCCTGTAGACAACAAATTTAGGTGGTCCTTTTTCACCTCCTTCTCGACTCAACACAAGGAGGTTAAGAAAATTTTGGCCAGACATTGAAAGGTCTTGCGGAGTGACCGTGTTTTAGGACCTTCTCTCCCCGAACAGGCGGGCATCATTTTTAGGGGGGCCCGTTCCGTTCGAGGCGACATCGCTCCCAATGTCGTAGATCCTCCTAAAGTTGTTTCATTTTTCCAACAATGCAAGGGTTACTTTCCCTGTAGGAAATGTAACGTCTGCCTACATAATACATTGGGCAGACGAATGACAGACAGCTTTTCCTCTACAGTCACCTCACGTAACCATATTATGAAACACTTCACAACATGTGCCACTAGATTCATTGTGTATCTGATTACTTGCCCTTGCAAGTTACAGTACGTCGGACGCACCATTCGTACGTTTTCAATACGAGTTAATGAGCACTTGGCCAAAATTAAGAAGGGGTGCACCAAACATAGTGTTCCCCGCCATTATCGTGAACACCACAATAGAGATCCTACAGGGACCCAGTTCCAAGTGATTGACAAATTTGTCCCTCACTGGCGGGGTGATTCTTGTATACGAGGGGTCTCTAGATTGGAGACCTATTGGATTTATGAGTTAAAGTGCTACTCACCCTTTGGTATGAACGTTGAGTGGGACATCAACTGTTTCATCAACCGGGGGTGAGTGGCACTTTACTCATGTTAGGTTTGTTTGGGTACATTCATTTAGTGATTTATCAATATCTAGTTATCTTGATTTTACAACTTTGTGGTTTGCCACTAGTGATCATTTTTTTCACACCACAGATTGGTATTAGTTTCATTATAATGCAATTTATACATCTGTTTTATTGTATTTTATACTGTATTGTATACTGTATGTGAGATCGATCCATATGGTCCATTTTATTAATTATATTCTCTCCCCCTTCTTTAATGGGGTGGTTTTGTGTATTCCTTGAGGCATTTTTGTAGTATTTTTTTATATTGCATAACTTCTTTTCTTATTACACCTAATCTTTCTGTCCTGATCATTGTGTAACACCCTCCTGGACGCACAGGTCGTTTAGTGAGGGTGTGTCATGAATCTTGGAGCCGTACAGTCTATGACACGCATATGATTTCCGGTTAGTGTGTCACGACATTTGCGCAGCTGCGCACTGGATGTCTTTGCGTTCTAGTTGCGCAGCGTGATGACGTGACACGTGAGCATACGATCTGTGCAAACATACATCAGAAGCTGCTCACCGGAGCGCAGATTGACTCCCCTTGGTTTTGTCACGTGGTTCGCGCGTCCGGAATTACGTTCCAGTGGCGTCGAGCGTGGTGACGTGGCACGACCGGGGGTTTACGTCATTGCATAGTGATGCGTTCCAACCATCCAGGATGCGTTCCAGTCACACAGGACGTGATGTTGTGTTTGCATCCTCACAGGATGTGATGTCACGCTTTCAGCTACACCGGACATGATGTTGCTTGTGCCCTCTATGTTTTCCGGGCTTCATCGGTCCATTAGTACACATGCCGGCCTTTCTCTCATGTTTTTTGGGTTGTTTATGGTGACGCCGAGTGCTGTGGTGGGCTTCTCGGGCGATCACATGTTCCACCTTTATGCTTGGAAGTGGTGTTGTGTATACGATCTAATGGGGGCATTGATATGTACATATTGTTTACATTTTTATGAGTTCAACCTATCCAATTTGGACTTTTCATGACAGCACTCGTGATTTGTTGTTAGTTTTGGCAGGAATCTGGTTATCGCCGTTGATTGGCTCACATAGTTTGGGCACCCGACTGGTCCATTTTTGGGGGTATGTCATTCCAGATTCAGTGTCACTGCTTGGCGCATTGATTTATTGATTATACGATCTATCTCACATCCAGGATTCATTCTGATTGTGTATTTGGAACTGTGTTTCTTATGATTGTTCAATATTTTATGTGCATTTTGTTTGGACTATGTGGGCATCCATTTCCCCCTAGCCCACTTGGTTTAGGCCAGAGGTGTGGACTTCCTGTTCCGGACCAGGTGGGTGGGGTTATGGTAGTCTTCAGTCCATAAATTGTTTCTGGCAATGTGGGGAGGTTAGAGATACGCCCCAGTAGAAGACCGATAGTGTTGAAACGCGTCGGGCCAGCTGTCTCATACTTTCCACATTGCTGACCTATTTCCTTTATTTATCTCGAGATTTTTAATTTGTTTGATTTGTCACATACCAATGTGAATAAATTTTATCAATAATTTTTGACCTGCACCATTGGAGTCGCTTCCATTTTTCCCTCCTTTTCCCCCGGTTTGTGTGATCATTCCTCTTGGGATCATCTGGTTGATTGGAGGTTCACTGGTTGCTGTGCATGCTGCTTGGTTCCTGACTGCCGTGGTTCCCATCTGCCTCATCTGGTACCCACTGATGCAAGAGTTCCAGCATTTAAGCCTGCTTGATACAAATACCGTACGGTAGCTGTATCCAACATCTATGGTAAGAGTATTCAATCTTTTCCTTATCATCAGACAAGCCGGTCCATATTTGTGTTGTTCCAGCCTCCCCTGCTCCTGAGTTACTTCGAGGGATCTATCTGGGGTTATCAGTGTCCACACGATACGGACTTTATATATATATATATATTTTTTTGTATTGGCATTTATTATTTATTTAGTATATGTCATCACTTTATGGGCATTCACCATTAATATTATTTTTATGTTATACGATTGTTAATGCTCACGTCTACTGTGGGTATTCTATTATATACATTCCTTCATTATTCACTTTTCACAAAGTGCATATGTTTTAGCGCTACATTTTTTATCCATAAAACTGTTACAGCAACACTTACATATTAAGTTCACTGAAGTCTCCATGCAGACTTCAGTGAACTTAATATGTAAGTGTTACTGTAACAGTTTTATCTATGATTAAAGAGCTTGAATGCTGATTGGCGCTGTTCTATTTTTTGCTCTTCTCCTGTACTACTGAGTCGGCTTCACTCGTGAAGAAAAGCAGCCTCCAGCATAGAGCCTGTCTCCCACCTGCTGATTGATTCATCCATCAATTGAAGCTTTATGAAGTTTTATTCAGACTTTTGCACTTTTTTTTTTCTTGAAAGAAAGAATATATATTTGCTCCTAAAAAGTGGACTTGGACAGTTTATCTACCATTATTAATTTTATCAGCATACAGACTTCCTCTCTGGACATTTTTCATATATATATTTTTACCTACACTAGCACACTGAGCGCCTGTGTCCTTTTGTTGTATTTTGATCCTTCTGAGCAAACACCTCTCTGTGGTCCGGGGAGTTACCCGGTCCTCCTCATGACTGGTAAGCGCAGATCCACAAAGAAGGCAGCCGCTCCGACCTTCCGGCTCCCGCCACCGAACACTCGTGCGGCGGCCATCCTGCCACCTACCTCCTTACCTCCGGCTTCTGTTGCTGTGCAGATGGACCCCTCGATGGTGGATCTCAGGACCCCGGCTCGGGAGGGAGCCTCTGCAACATCTCAGGCAGATCCGGAGCTGCTGTGGGAGCAGACCACCGTGGTGATCCTGGTGGCCATCGCTGACAGTAAGTCCTCTGTAGAGGGGAAGATTGATACATTGACTATGGAATGTGGGCTGATAAGGCAGGACATGGACAAATTCAGAGGCCGCCTTACTGAAGCGTAACATTGCATCTCGACGGTAGACGATACCACTGCCTCCACTGTACAATCCGTGATGGAATTGCAGCAGCAGGTCAAGACCCTTATGGCCCGTTCAGAGGATGCAGAGAATCGCCTCAGGCGTAACAATGTGCGGGTGGTTGGGCTCCCTGAGGGTGCAGAGGGCTTTAATCCTGTTGTGTTTGCAGAGGCTTTTTTCAAGCAACTCCTGGGCCTCCAGCACTTGTCACCAGTGTATGTTGTGGAGTGTGCACACAGGGTGCCCACCAGTCTGAGGCCTGCTGGCACATGGTCACGTGCCTTTCTGGTCCGCCTGCTCAACTTCAGGGATAGGGATCTGATCCTGGTAGAGGCCCGCAATCACCCTGAACTGAAACATGATAACGCTGTCATACATCTATACCCTGACTTCTCTCTGGATTTGCAGAAAAAAAAGGCGTTCTTTCACTGATGTCCGCAGACGCCTGAGGGAGAAGAACCTAGTGTACAGCATGCTGTACTCTAGTCGTCTGAAGGTTATCCATCATGGGGCCAGAAATTCTTTGATTCTCCTGCGGAAGCGGCGGACTGGCTTGACTCCATTGCCTAGGAATGTAAACAAGTTGCATGTTCAGCGTGACTGGTGCCAGTGACCTAGCAACACTGGGCTACTTACCTCCTTGCTGGGAGATATGCTGGGAGTAGTGGTACCTGATGCCAAAGTTATCCGTTAGTGCCCTGCTCTTCTGTTTTGACTGCCTTCTCAGGTGTGGGGATTGTGCCATGTTATCCGGGATCTATCCGTTAACTGGAAGTTTTGGTTCTGTTTTGGATGCACTGAACTGCACATCCATTTTCATGACCCCCCACTGAGTGGACGAACTCTTGGAACTCTCTGTGACAGACCTAGCCGGGACACGGGCTTTTTGAGAGGACTACATGCTAGCCTCCTGCCAGCTGATCACGGGCCCCCCAAAATACACTCTCTGTATATGCATTTGGCATTAGAAATAGACTAGCATCTGACACCTTGTGTCCCATTCAATGTCATGAACTCAAGATGTTAATTGAGTTAGTTGATCCCATTGTCCTCTGCACAATGCAGGAGACGCTCCGTCTGTTACTGGTGGTCTCCTGCTATTGTGATGAGATGTCTTGTGGTGGTAATTATGTTAATTTATAATCAACTGTGTTTAGCTCGGTGACCACAAGTCTGGCCTGTAGTGAAATCCTGAGTCACATCGGCTGCTTAAAGGAATTAGCTAATTAGTTTATGTTAAGTTGTTACAAGTGTATTGTTAGAATAATATGAGCAGGAGGGGGGATCTCCTCTTCTACTGTATATAAATGTCATCTTTGTAATAAATCTTCAGTCCATGTTTTAGCAACTAAGCAAGTGTTGTCTCGTTTGGTGCTTGGGAGCGGTTGGAATATCTTATACCTATATCCAGACTGGAAGCAAGTGATATATGACGAACGCACTCAAGAGGAGTGTAGGGACGTTCCGTCACATTGTTGGCAAGCAGTGGGATTGTGCTTCCTGCAGTCTGGGACATCCAAACCTCCACCTGGATCCAAGGTCCGGATAGCAGGAGAGGAGGAGAGGTACAGATACCAGCCGCCATGGAAGAGGAATTCAGGAGGAGGTTGCGAGAGATGCAGCTACAGCACAGAGGACCAGTATCAGAGCAGGTCCTGCTGGGATGGTTTGATTCTATTCGCTGCGAACTCTGGAAGGAAGCGCTAGCCCGTGAGCAGCGTCACCAGGGAAAAGTTCTCCCCTCCATCCAGGAAAGGTACTGGTCGCAGTATGGATTGCGGGTGCTGTTTTTGGGAGAAAAACCGCACAAGGAGCAGACAGCTGAATTAAGCAGGCTGGTCTGGGCAGAGATGAAGCTGGATGAGAGTTACAGAGCCCTCCGGTGGCATGTATCCCAAGCATGCCCTTGGATAGCAGATGACAGCCCAACGGAAGGCTTAAGCTACGGCGGCCTGGGACTGTTGTATGTGAAGCTGACAGGGGACTCTAACTTTGGGAGTGATTTGGAGTGGCGGTTGGATGAAATCATGGATTTCAGAAAAGGGCTACTGAACGTCTCGGAAGTGCACTGGGCACTGGAAGATTTGGAGTTTCTGGCCGATCAGGAATGGGAGCTGGAGATCGCCTACAGACGTCTCCTAGACTCTGCTCAGTGCCAGGGCTGGGCTCCCTTTGCCTGGGACTATAAGGAAATGCCAGTGGACAACTCTGAAATCCTGTCTGAAGAGTCAGCAATGTGGCAGAGTAACAGTGTGCTTTGCCAACCTGCCCCTGCAGCTATGGACGCGGAGGTCTTATGGCGGATGCAGCAAGTGCTGACTGACCTTGATGATCCTGTTTCTGCATGGGATGATCTTGGATGGAGGAATGTGCCTGTCCAGCAGCATGCCAGGGAATCGGCAGTGGAAAATCTGGAAATTGCCACCCCAGAAACTGAAGTGCTGACAACCGGCCAGAGCTCTGCCAACCTCTGCTCAGCACTGATAGCATCTTCTAGGTTCCACGGACAGATGGTGAACCTCTATCCCCAGACACCAGTTACAGAGACAGGGGATTTAATAGACTTTTCCGCTGAGGAAAAACAGCCTGATGAGCCTCCATCAGAAGAGCTGGTATTAGGGCCAAACTTCATTGAGCTCTGCCCAGCACCAACAGCAGTATCTGTGGAGTTCCAGGAAGCCGGGGCAGTTGGCCCCTCTCTCCGGCAACAAGCTGATGTAGTGAAGCTGCTACTCCCAGCTGAATCACTGGCAACATGGCAGAGCACCGCTGGCCTCTGCCTAGCACCTACAGTGTCTCTACAGCTTCAAGAAGCTGGGGCGATCGGTCACACTGTCCAGCAGCAGACGGCGCCCCAGAATGATGACACCAACCCAGCTAAAGTGCTGGCAACCGGACAGAGGGTCCAAGACCTCTGCCCCACACTTGTGGCAGTTCTGGAGGCCCAGGGTGAGGAGGTGGTGGTCACTCCCGAGCAGCAGCTCAGGACCCAAGGAGAGGATGCAATCTGCACTTCACAACTGCAGCTTGAGCTGATATCGGTGGATGGGACTTCAGTCCCCACTTGTATACCCCAGGGATGCTGGGCTGTCGGCCCAGATCCCCAACAGCATGATGGAGTGAGCCCAGTCACCCTATCTTCTCTCCAGCGGCTGAAAAGACTCCAGGGAGAAGGGCCAGTCCAGGCCTCTCCCCAGCGGCAGATATGTTCTATGAGAGAGGCAGAGGTTGGCTGGGTGAGTAGTGCTCTGTTTGAAACAATTTGTTTGGGGTACTGTGTGGGTACCAGCATTAGAGGACTGGAACTATGGACTAACTTCGGAGTCAACCCGTCTGGGGTCTCCTCCTGTGTTAGTCTCCTGCCGAAAGGGGAGAAATGTGACAGACCTAGCCGGGACACGGGCTTTTTGAGAGGACTACATGCTAGCCTCCTGCCAGCTGATCACGGGCCCCCCAAAATACACTCTCTGTATATGCATTTGGCATTAGAAATAGACTAGCATCTGACACCTTGTGTCCCATTCAATGTCATGAACTCAAGATGTTAATTGAGTTAGTTGATCCCATTGTCCTCTGCACAATGCAGGAGACGCTCCGTCTGTTACTGGTGGTCTCCTGCTATTGTGATGAGATGTCTTGTGGTGGTAATTATGTTAATTTATAATCAACTGTGTTTAGCTCGGTGACCACAAGTCTGGCCTGTAGTGAAATCCTGAGTCACATCGGCTGCTTAAAGGAATTAGCTAATTAGTTTATGTTAAGTTGTTACAAGTGTATTGTTAGAATAATATGAGCAGGAGGGGGGATCTCCTCTTCTACTGTATATAAATGTCATCTTTGTAATAAATCTTCAGTCCATGTTTTAGCAACTAAGCAAGTGTTGTCTCGTTTGGTGCTTGGGAGCGGTTGGAATATCTTATACCTATATCCAGACTGGAAGCAAGTGATATATGACGAACGCACTCAAGAGGAGTGTAGGGACGTTCCGTCACACTCTCCACTAATGTTTTTTTCTGTTTTTGGATCAAAGTTTCTCCGGCAGTTTTTTGGTTCAATTCGCCTGGAGCAAACAGGGCGTTAAGTTCTTAAACTGATACCTTTTTTGACTGTTCTGTTTTTTTTTTGTTTGTTTTGGGGTTCTTTTTATGTTCCGTCTTCACCCTGCTTCTAAAGCTGGTGCAGATGGGTGGTTAGCTTGCCTAGTATGGTCCATGATACTTAAAGCAGTGTTTCATCTGTAAAAAAATGTTTTTAAAAGTCAGCAGCTACTTTTTTTTTAGCTGCTGACTTTTAAAAACATTTAAACACTTTTAATAAGTACACTTACCTTTCCAGGGCACCCGAGATGTCGTCGCCGAGGCCGACATGTCCCTCGTCGCTTCAGTCCCAGCGCCACCATCCTCACTAAGGGAAACAGGCAGTGGAAGACTTCACTGCCCGTTTCCTACTGCGCGGCGCTTTGTGAATGGGACGCGCTGTGTTAGGGAACACACAGTTCCCAGAACACAGCGCGCCCCATTACCCAGAAGACAATGCGGAGGAGGCAAGAAGACCGAAGAAGACCGAAGATCACCGCAGAGTAGGAAGGAGGCAGATTAGGAAGACTGCCTAGCAACAGGGATTTCTGGTAAGGTAAAAAAAATTTTTTTTTTTCAAATGTGTTTTTTTTTAGGGTGGCCCTCCACTTTAACTGCTGTTATTTGGTGGTCCGTGGCTCTCTGTGTTCAGGTTCTTCCCCCTCAGGCCTTCCCTCTCTGGTGACTCTCTCCTGTCCTCATGCTATACACTACCCAAACTGATGAGTGACCTCAAACTTCTCTCATGGAACATCCATGAATTAAACTCTAAATTTAAAAGATCGCTGGTCCTGCAATACCTTAAATCTCTGAATCCCCACATTATCCTTTTGCAAGAGACACACCTTATGGGTAATAGGATATTGTCCCTCAGTCGGAACTGAATACAGAAAGCCATTCACTCCACCCACTCCTCTTTTGCCAGAGGGGTGGCTATTTTGATCCACAAATAGCTGACATGTGCTATTGAATGTGCATAAGGCCATACCTTGTATATATTCCTCGGAGGGTAACTTAGTAAGGGATAGAAAGGGTATCATGCAGGCCTTTGTTTCTTACTACTTGGACCTGTACTCTGCTATCCCACCGTATGACCACCAGGTCCTGACTGACCTGCTCACCCCACTTCAAATTCCGGTGTGGCCCGATGAGGTGGCGGCCAGTCTTGAGGCTCCCTTCACGGACAAAGAATTGGCGACTGCTATTGCCTCCTTTCCCAATGGAAAGTCGCCGGGACCTAATGGGCTCCTAGCAGAGTGGTACAAGCAATACCTAGATATCTTATCTCCCAGACTTTTGCGACTCTATGGTGATTGTTTTGAACTGGGGAGCCTACCAACTTCCTTCTATGAGCCCCATGTAGTGTTACTCCCCAAACCCGACAAGGACCCTCTGTGCTGTTCCTCGTACAGGCCCATTGCTTTGTTGAATATGGACCTAAAAATACTCACCAAGATGATTGCCAATAGACTGATGCAAATTTTACATTACTTAGTATCACCTGACCAGACTGGGTTAATGCCCAAAAAGGCCACAGATATTAACATACGGAGGGTGTATACACATACACAGTTGGGGGGGCTCTGGTGTTTTTTGACCTGGAAAAGGCCATTGATTCCATTGATTGGGGTTACATGACGCATGTACTGCAATGCATGGGGTTTGGCCCTACATTCCTTAAATGGGTATTGCTGTTATATGAGCGCCCGGTGGCGGCCCTCCGATTTACTGGGGGGTGTCGGGGACTTTTCCAGTGTCCAGGGACACCAGGCAGGGACGCCCCCTTTCACCAGGCCTTTTTGCACTAGTTAAGGAGCCCTGGGTGATTTGCACTGCGCTCCTTTCCCCAAATTCAGGGCATTAGCGTAGTCACCCTAATTGAAACTACAGCACTCTATGCGGATGACCTAGTTTTGTTCATCAGAGATACGCTGTCACTCTTGAGTAGATTCACAACGGTCTCTGGGCTCAGGGTCAACTGGACTAAATCCAAAGTACTCCCCTTGCGCTCCAATCCAATCCCTGATCAAGCTGACCCCACCATTCCCTTACAATGGGTCTCGCGAATCATGTACCTGGGGCTCCAGATTACTAACTCAGTGACTGATAGGGATGAGCCAAACACCCCCCCGTTCGGTTCGCACCAGAACCTTTGAACGGACCAAAAGTTTGCGCAAACTTTAGAAACCCATTAAAGTCTATGGGACTCGAACGTTCGAAATCAAAAGTGCTCATTTTAAGGGCAAATATGCAAGATATTGTCCTAAAAAGGGTTTGGGGACCCGGCTCCTGCCCCAGGGGACATGGATCAATGCAAATTTTTTTTTTAAAAACTACCGTTTTTTCGGGAGCACTGATTTTAATGACGATTAAAGTGAAAAAAAATTGAAATATTGCGCAATACTCTGCAACACCCTGCCAATACTCTGCAACACCCTGCCAAAACCGCGCAATACTCTGCAACACCCTGCCAATACTGCGCAATACTCTGCAACACCCTGCCAATACTGCGCAATACTCTGCAACACCCTGCCAGTGCCACTACTGCGCAATACTCTGCAACACCCTGCCAATACTGCGCAATACTCTGCAGCACCCTGCCAATACTGCGCAATACTCTGCAACACCCTGCCAATACTGCGCAATACTCTGCAACACCCTGCCAATACTGCGCAATACTCTGCAACACCCTGCCAATACTGTGCAATACTCTGCAACACCCTGCCAATACTGCGCAATACTCTGCAACACCCTGCCAATACTGTGCAATACTCTGCAACACCCTGCCAATACTGTGCAATACTCTGCAACACCCTGCCAATACTGCGCAATACTCTGCAACACCCTGCCATACCCCGCAACACCTGGCCATAGCCCGCCACACTCTGCAATAGGCGGTAATACCCAGCCATACTCGGCGATACCCAGCCATACTTGGCGATACCCAGCCATACCCAGCTATACCCAGACAATATTACAGTTGGGGAGATGACGTGGATATTACAGTGGGGGCTTTATGGTGGTGGAATTTTCAAAGGTTTTTGCAAATTCAATTATTATTTGCTGATCCGAAAAATGATCCGATCCGTGACTCTGCAACGATCCGATCCGTGAGTTTGGGGGGGACAGATGTACAGGGGGGGAACAGATATATGTGTGGGGGGGGGACAGACGTGTAGTGGGGTACAGAGGGGGAACAGATATATGTGTGTGGGGGGGGCAGACGTGTAGTGGGGTACAGAGGGGGAACAGATATATGTGTGGGGGGGACAGACGTGTAGTGGGGTACAGAGGGGGAACAGATATATGTGTGTGGGGGGGCAGACGTGTAGTGGGGTACAGAGGGGGAACAGATATATGTGTTGGGGGGGAAATAGACGTGCAGGGGGGAACGCGCCCCTTGCTTACAGTAATACTAGACCCGCCCCTAAGAATATTAAAAAAAAAGTCAGTTACTTTGCTGAGTAACTAATTACTTTTCCAATGTAGTAACTGAGTTACTAACTCAATTACTTTTTTGGGAGAAGTAATTTGTAATGTAACTAATTACTTTTTTAAAGTAAGATGACCAACACTGGCTGTGACACACCTAATTCTACACCTTCATTCCTCTCAGTGCAGCTTTCAGAGAGGAATGAAGGTATAGTGGGGTTGGAGATCCAAGCTGATGAGGAGCAAGGAGAGGTCCGCTTTGTTCTTTGGTGTGGGTCTTTAAGGTACACTTGCCAACGAGCTGCATGGCAGGTCAACATATGTCTGGTCAAGCATGTGGTGCCCAAGCAGCTGATGTTTTGGCCACGCGAGATACGCTTGAGACATATGTTGCAAATAGCAGCAGTGTGATCTGCTGCACTCGTCTCAAAAAAGGCCCACACCAAAGAACTTTTGGAATAATGTGCAGAGGCAGCGCCCTGCACAGGCGGAGCTCTGCGGTGTGATTCAGTCGGTGTGCTGCCCTTAAGCTGGCCCCCGGAGGGCAACCTGCCTTGTTGGAGATGTGCCTCCTCCTCCTCCTCTCTCCTATCAGGCACCCACCTGGAGTCAGTGACCTCATCATCCCCTCCCTCTTCATCACTGGAGCAAACCTGGCAGTATGCTGCAGCTGGTGGAACATGACTGCCAGATTGCTGTCCTTGAGCATCCCCTCTCTCTGCGCTCACGCTACTGCCTTCCTCTAGCTGGGTATCATCATCAGAGCCTTCAAAACGCTGGGCATCCTCCTGGAACATGTACCCAACACTGTGATCAAACAGTTCGGGGGACTCCTTAGGAGGACATGGTGGGTCTAGGGAAGGAGTGACTGATGACATTGAGACGAGGGAAGAAGACGCGTTGGCAGCTGCTTTGCCAGTACCCTGAGCCTGGGTGAGGAAGGATGAGGAGGGCTTGGTCATCCACGCAACCAAGTCTTCGGCCTGATACGGCTCAACACGTCCAGCTGCCGAAAATAAGGACAATCGTGTCCCATGGCCACGTGCTGATGACGATGCACCGCGTCCATGACCAGCACTGTTGCCTCTAGACACAGAGCCTGCTTGCCCTCTTTTATTGGCTAGTGACTGTCTGCCTCTCCCTGTTGGCCTTCCAGACATACTAATGGCCTGCAGGGAGATGAGAAAACCAGCGATATGGGGTAACTTCAGGTGTATACTGTGCAGGAGGCACCTACACCCACTGAAACTGCTGCAAATGCCTGTGTCGCACAACAGAACAACAGAACAACACCAGTAATAAGGGGTAGCTTCAGGTGTATACTGTGCAGGAGGCACCTACACCCACTGTAACTGCTGCAGATGCCTGTGTTGCACAACAGAACAACACCAGCAATAAGGGGTAGCTTCAGGTGTATACTGTGCAGGAGGCACCTACACCCACTGTAACTGCTGCAGATGCCTGTGTTGCACAACAGAAAAACACCAGCAATAAGGGGTAGCTTCAGGTGTATAATGTGCAGGAGGCACCTACACCCACTGAAACTGCTGCAGATGCCTGTGTTGTACAACAGAACAACACCAGCAATAAGGTGTAGCTTCAGGTGTATACTGTGCAGGAGGCACCTACACCCACTGAAACTGCTGCAGATGCCTGTGTTGCACAACAGAACAACACCAGCAATAAGGGGTAGCTTCAGGTGTATACTGTGCAGGAGGCACCTACACCCACTGAAACTGCTGCAGATGCCTGTGTTGCACAACACAACACCAGCAATAAGGCGTAGCTTCAGGTGTATACTGTGCAGGAGGCACACTACACCCACTGTAACAGCGCAAGGTTAACAAGCAAAGCTGATACTGTCCCTGCCTATCCTGCTCTCTCCCTGCACGCCAACACACTACACAAGGCCGCCGCGCTGGCGGCCTTATATAGTGTGCGGCATGTACTAAACCCCCCCTGAGCTATAATTGGTTATGGCTCTCCTCGCTGCCGGCGATGTGATTGGCCAAGCATGCGGGGTCACAGTGCATGCTTGGCCAATCATCAGCCAGCAATTCACTGCGATTATGGCGCAAACGGCCCACAAAGTTTTGGGTTCGCCGAACAGGCGATGTTCGAGTCGAACATGCGTTCAAATCGAACACCAAGCTCATCAATATTGTTATAATATCTAAGAAGTTCCAGGCCTGGAAAAACCTCCCCCTGTCCCTCATTGGGAAGGTCGACTTGATTAAAATTAAAATTTTGCCCCTACTACTGTATAGGCTTAGGAATTATCTGGTGTGGATTCCACAAATTTTCAAATCGATAGATACTATGATTTCCACCTTTTTGTGGCAGGGAGGCATTCCCGCCTTACATTAGCGATACTACAGCTGCCATGGGGGGAGGAGGGCCTTGCGGTTCCTAATTTCCACAAATACTTTCTGGCTGGACAGTAGACAGTGGCCCATCGCTGGCTGATCCTCCGGATGATGCCTCTGTGTCCCTGGAAGCTGCCTGTGTGGGTTCCTATGAGTTGCTGTCTCATCTGGTATACAGGGGTCTAAGAACTCCATATCCACTGACATCCTCCATGCACTCAGTGATGAGGGCATGGGTTATGGCTCAGGGACTGCGGTTGCCTAGCTCAACCAGACTTTCCCCTAATATCCCACTGTGGAGGAATCCCAATCTAATGCCGCGTACACACGATCGGACTTAGAAAGAAGTCTTGACTCAAAATTGTCCGCTGGACTCGGCAGTCTGGCGGACAATCCGGCCGTCTGTGTGCTAGTCCGTCAGACTTTTGAAATGAACGGAGTAAAGTACGTTCATTTTGAACGTGATGTCAGGAATGGATCCGTCCGCTGGTAAGATCCATCATTTGGCGTGCAGTACTGTGGTCCACCAGCAGGTGTCTCCTGGCAGTTTGTAACTGTCAGGAGAGGCTTTCCCTGCTGGTATGTCATCTTTGGGCCGCAGTACTGGCGTCCACCAGCGGATGGATCCCGGCAGTGTGGAGCAGACAGCTCTTTCTGCGCTCAGCTGTCACATGAGGCCAATCACTGGCAGATTTATAAATACCCGGCCAGCCCTCACATGCTTGCCTTGGTATCTCTCTTCCATGTGCCCTGTGACCTGAACCTGTGACCTGAACCTGTGACCTGTACCTGTGACCTGTATCCATCCCATCCTGATCCTGTGTTCCTGAGTTCCTGTTCCCTTGTTGCCTTTCCCATCCTTATTTTCCCTCTCCCGTCCTGCCCTTGTTCATCTGCTGATCTCCCGTGTATGACCCTGGCCTGGCTAACGTTTTTGATTCTGGAACTGCCCTTGTTATCTATTGATCTTCCCGTGTATGACCCTGGCCTGGCTGACGTGTTGATTTCGGTACTTCCCTGTGCCTGTATATATTTATCTGTTGTCTGTGGGTTTCTGTTTGTGGCTGAGCACTGTTTGTATTTTGGGGTGTCTATTTATTTATATATCACTTATCTTAATAAACATTATTCTTATTTTACTTTTACATGCGTTTTGGGTTCCTCCTTTGCAGTTCACACAATCTGGTCACACCTGTTTATGACAGTATACCAAGGCCATCTCTGACCAGAAGTGGTTGCACAGGGGAACCATCTTGGTTCTGTTTTACATTGCTGGAATGGATTCAGATGTAATTGTCTATTATGCTCTGCTGGCAACGGAGAGTTCTGACTATCTCCGCTAGACATTGAAAGGGTGGTCCAGTGATCAGCTGCTGGAGATTATCTGTTTAGCCCACTCTGTGGTCGATCAGGGCAGTATAATGTTTGAGGATGTTCAACCTTTGATTGAAATGTGTACAGAGCTGGCTCTGGCCTGTATCCCAAAGGGTCGTGATGACATTTCTCCCCCCTTTAGCATTAACCAGGCTGCATCCTTGGTATGGCTATTGGAGGATGACTCTGCATCCTTTTTGGAGCACTATTCAGTTTGTCCCAAACAGTTGTTGAAGGATTGTATAGATGAAGTGCAGTCCCTGGTCAGACAGAGGGTATGTGAGCCTACTTTTGTGCTACCTATAATTCAGGCATGGTCAGACCTGTTATGCCCAGCTTCTGTCAGCTCTCCTCAACCCAGACTTGCTACTAAACACCTGCCAGCTCAGGCGTCCTCTCTCCCATCACCCCTGGCAACCTCATCTACTGTCCAATATACCCTGCTTCCCACCAAGTATCAATACCCTGTTTCTACTCCCTGCACCTATGCTGCCTTTAACCCACCTGCCTCTTCTCCTCCACCTGTAACAATCCCACAAAACCCTTCTCCAGCCACTGTTCCCTGGTCTTCATTTTGCCCAGATACTTTCTTTTCTTACAGCCCTGCACCTACATACAAAGCTGCAGTGGCTAAGCCAAAAAAGTAACGGAAGTTCTTTCCGACCCACACAATCCTGCCAGTAACCCAACCAGCCTCCACACCAACCAACCTGTTACAGCCTGACATCCCAGTTCCTGCCACCCAGTCTGACGCTCCAGTGCCTGCCACCCAGTCTGACGCTCCAGTGCCTGCCACCCAGTCTGACGCTCCAGTGCCTGCCACCCAGTCTGACGTTCCAGCCTTCCAATCTGATGTCCTAGCCCTCCAGCCTGACGTCCCAGCCTTCCAGTCTGATGTCCTGGTGCCAGCCTTCCAGCTTGACGTCCCAGCCTTCCAGTCTGATGTCCTGTTGCCTGCCTTCCAGCCTGATGTCCCAGCCTTCCAGTCTGATGTCCTGGTGCCGGCCTTCCAGCCTGATGGTCCGGCCTTCCAGCCTGATGTTCCAGCCTTCCAACTTGACGTCCCAGCCTTCCAGTCTGATGTCCCGTTGCCTGCTTTCCGGCCTGATGCCCCAGCCTTCCAGTCTGATGACCTGGTGCCGGCCTTCCAGCCTGATGCCCCAGCCTTCCAGCCTGATGTCCTGGTGCCAGCCCCCCAGCTTGATGTTCCAGCCTTCCAGCTTGACGTCCCAGCCTTACAGTCTGACCCGCTGCCGGCCTTCCAGCCTTCCGGTCTGATGTCCCACTGCCTGCCTTCCAGCCTGACGTCCCAGCCTTCCAGTCTGATGACCCGCTGCCTGCCTTCCAGCCTGATGTCCCGCTGCCGGCCTTCCAGCCTGATGTCCCGGCCTTCCAGCCTGATATCCCGGCCTTCCAGCCTGATGTCCTGGTGCCGGCCTTCCAGTCTGATGTTCTGGTGCCGGCCTTCCAGTCTGATGTCCCACTGCCTGCCTTCCAGTCTGATGACCCGCTGCCTGCCTTCCATTCTGATGTCCCGGCCTTCCATTCTGATGTCCCGGCCTTCCAGTCTGATGTCCCGGCCGTCCAGTCTGATGCCCTGGTGCCGGCTTTCCAGTCTGATGCCCCGCTGCTTGCCTTCCAGTCTGATGACCCGCTGCCTGCCTTCCAGTCTGATGACCCGCTGCCTGCCTTCCAGTCTGATGACCCGGCCTTCCAGTCTGATGACCCGCTGCCTGCCTTCCAGTTTGATGTCCCGGCCTTCCAGTTTGATGTCCCAGCCTTCCAGTCTGATGTCCTGGTTCTGGCCTTCCAGTCTGATGACCCGCCGCCAGCTTCCCAGTCTGATGACCCGCCGCCAGCTTCCCAGTCTGATGGCCCGCCGCCAGCTTCCCAGTCCGATGGCCCGCCGCCAGCTTTCCAGTCCGATGGTCCGCCGCCAGCTTCCCAGTCTGATGGCCCGCCGCCAGCTTCCCAGTCTGATGGCCCGCCGCCAGCTTCCCAGTCTGATGGCCCGCCGCCAGCTTCCCAGTCTGATGGCCCGCCGCCAGATTTCCAGTCTGATGGCCCGCCGCCAGCTTCCCAGTCTGATGGCCCGCCGCCAGCTTCCCAGTCTGATGGCCCGCCGCCAGCTTCCCAGTCTGATGACCCGCCGCCAGCTTCCCAGTGGGATGTGCCAGCTACCCAGCCTGATGAGTTCCTGTCTGCTGCCCAGCCTGATACGTTCCTGTCTGCTGCCCAGCTGATGAGTTCCTGTCTGCTGCCCAGCAAGATGAGTTCCTGTCTGCTTCCCAGCCCGATGAGTTCCTGTCTGCTGCCCAGCCCGATGAGTTCCTGTCTGCTGCCCAGCCTGATGAGTTCCTGTCTGCTGCCCAGCCCGATGTGTTCCTGTCTGCTGCCCAGCCCGATGTGTTCCTGCCGGCTGCCCAGCCCGATGTGTTCCTGCCTGCTGCCCAGCCCGATGTGCCTGCTGCCCAGCCCGATGTGCCTGCTGCCCAGCTTGATGTGCCCGCTGCCCAGCCCGATGTGCCTGCTGCCCAACCCGATGTTCCCGTGCCTGCTGCCCAGCCCGATGTGCCCGCTGCCCAGCCCGATGTGCCTGCTGCCCAGCCTGATGTGCCCGCTGCCCAGCTTGATATGCCCGTGCCCGCTGCCTAGCTTGATGTGCGTGCCTGCTGCCCAGCTTGATGTGCCTGCTGCCCAGCCTGATGTGCCTGCTGCCCAGCCCGATGTGCCCGCTGCCCAGCCCGATGTGCCCGATGCCCAGCCCGATGTGCCTGCTGCCTAGCTTGATATGCCCGCTGCCCAGCCCGATGTGCCTGCTGCCCAGCCCGATGTGCCCGTGCCTGCTGCCCAGCCCGATGTGCCTGCTGCCCAGCCCGATGTGCCCACTGCCCAGCCCGAAGTGCCCGCTGCCCAGCTTGATATGCCCGTGCCCGCTGCTCAGCTTGATGTGCCGTGCCTGCTGCCCAGCTTGATGTGCCTGCTGCCCAGCCTGATGTGCCTGCTGCCCAGCCCGATGTGCCCACTGCCCAGCCCGATATGCCCGATGCCCAGCCCGATGTGCCTGCTGCCTAGCTTGATATGCCTGTGCCCGCTGCCCAGCTTGATGTGCCTGTGCCTGCTGCCCAGCTTGAGGTGCCTGCTGCCCAGCTTGATGTGCCTGCTGCCCCGCTGCTGCCCAGCCTGATGAGTTCCTGTCTGCTGCCCAGCCTGATGAGTTGCTGTCTGCTGCCCAGCAAGATGAGTTCCTGTCTGCTGCCCAGCAAGATGAGTTCCTGTCTGCTTCCCAGCCCGATGAGTTCCTGTCTGCTGCCCAGCCCTATGAGTTCCTGTCTGCTGCCCAGCCCGATGTGTTCCTGTCTGCTGCCCAGCCCGATGTGCCCGTGCCTGCTGCCCAGCCCGATGTGCCTGCTTCCCAGCCCAATGTGCCCGCTGCCCAGCCCGATGTGCCCGCTGCCCAGCTTGATATGCCCGTGCCCGCTGCCCAGCTTGATGTGCCCGTGCCTACTGCCCAGCTTGATGTGCCTGCTGCCCAGCCTGATGTGCCTGCTGCCCAGCCCGATGTGCCCGATGCCCAGCCCGATGTGCCTGCTGCCTAGCTTGATATGCCCATGCCCGCTGCCCAGCTTGATGTGCCTGCTGCCCAGCTTGATGTGCCTGCTGCCCAGCTTGATGTGCCTGCTGCCCCGCTTGATGTGCCCGTGCCTGCTGCCCAGCCTAAAGTGCCCGTGCCTGCTGCCCATCTTGAAGTGCCTGCTGCCCATCTTGAAGTGCCTGCTGCCCAGATAAAAGTGTCTGCTGTCCAGCTTGAAAGTGCCCGCTGCCCACCTCGGTGCCATGGACTTGTCCCAGCAGCAGCTAGTTGGAGCGTACGGAGGCCACTCCTTTGAGGGGGGGTACTGTCAGGAATGGATCTGTCCGCTGGTAAGATCCATCATTTGGCGTGCAGTACTGTGGTCCACCAGCAGGTGTCTCCTGGCAGTTTGTAACTGTCAGGAGAGGCTTTCCCTGCTGGTATGTCATCTTTGGGCCGCAGTGTGGAGCAGACAGCTCTTTCTGCGCTCAGCTGTCACATGAGGCCAATCACTGGCAGATTTATTAATACCCGGCCAGCCCTCACACGCTTGCCTTGGTATCTCTCTTTCATGTGCCCTGTGACCTAAACCTGTGACCTCAACCTGTGACCTGTACCCATCCCATCCTGATCCTGTGTTCCTGAGTTCCTGTTCCCTTGTTGCCTTTCCCATCCTTATTTTCCCTCTCCTATCCTGCCCTTGTTCATCTGCTGATCTCCTGTGTATTACCCTGGCCTGGCTAACGTTTTTGATTCTGGAACTGCCCTTGTTATCTATTGATCTTCCCGTGTATGACCATGGCCTGGCTGACGTGTTGATTTCGGTACTTCCCTGTGCCTGTATATATTTATCTGTTGTCTGTGGGTTTCTGTTTGTGGCTGAGCACTGTTTGTATTTTGGGGTGTCTATTTATTTATATATCACTTATCTTAATAAACATTATTCTTATTTTACTTTTACATGCGTTTTGGGTTCCTCCTTTGCAGTCCACACAATCTGGTCACACCTGTTTATGACACGTGACTCCAGTTAGACGGGACTAGCGACCGGGCTAACGCTAGTAAAAGATCTCCAAGAAGATAGCGGAGGCCCGGCAGAAGAAACGAAGAGCGGGACAACACCCCCGAAGTCGGAAGAAGACCCCCCCGACAGCGGTGACGAAGGAGAAAGCCGCTAGTAAAAGAGCAGAAGATAGCGGAGGGGCCCGGCGAGAAGACCCCCGAAGTCGGAAGAAGACCCCCGGAGCTGTCTAATAAACTACTTTAAAAACCTGTGTTGTGTTTTTTTTATTAACACTTTTTCCCTCTGGTGAATGGGTAGGGGTACCATGTACCCCATACTCATTCACATAGGGTGGGGGGCCGGGATCTGGGGGCCCCCTTAATAAAGGGGGCTCCCGGATTCTGATAAGCCCCCCCGCCCGCAGACCCTGACAACCAACGGCCAGGGTTGTCGGGAAGATGCCCTTGTCCTCATCAACATGGGCACAAGATGCTTTGGGGTGGGGGGGCCACAGAGCCCCCCTTCCCCAAAGCACCCCCCATGTTGAGGGCACGTGGCCTGGTACGGCTCAGGGGGGGGGGGCGCTCGCTCGTCCCCACCCCCTTTCCTGACCGGCCGGGCTGCGTGCTCAGATAAGGGTCTGGTATGGACTTGGGGGGGGGGGGGGGGCGTTTTTTCAGTGTAGGTGTCAGGTCACCTGAGAACAGGTGACAGGTGCACTCAGTAGGAGTCAGAAGTGCACCGCTAGGTAGTGGACCTTAGGACTGACTGCTGTGGATTGTACCCAGGGAGATTCAGGACACAGGTCTACTGGATCACTAACAAAGATCCCAGTGGGAGCTAGAGCATAGATTCCCCAGGGCGCGGAGTCTAAGAGCCAGCATTTGTTCGCCAGAGCCTCTAGTGGTGAGGATGGACTTTGCTGCAGTCTGGCTCCAGGTCGCGGCCCCCAGGGTCTCACAGCTCACGCTCACAGTAGACTACAGGAGAAGGAAGCAGCAGGCTGGAACGACAAGGATAGTAAGGGGATAAGGCAGAGGTCAGGGCAACTAGCAGACAGGAACAACAGAGTACACGCCAAAGGTTCAGGGTCACAGGCAGACAGGGATGGTCAAGGACATGCCAAAGGGTCAAGGTCACAAGCAGACAGGAATCGTTGAGAACACGCCAAGGTCGGTAACAGAGACAAACAGAGCACACGGCACGCCGGAACCAGGAAGCCGAACACACCATGGATACACAATGATTGATCAGCACCACTGGCTTGCAGTGCACAGGTTAATATAGGTTCCCCTGATAGGGCCTGGGGTGGAGCCATGCTTAGAGGAGAGGTTATAAAAACCACCAGGTGAGAGTGGCTGGCCTCTTAGTCTGAACACATGGAGAGGTAAGCAAACAGGGGAAGATTACTGCATAACCATGACAGTAGGGGTTCACCTTTAAATCTATACCAGGCGATGGGGCTAGCAAGGTGTCAATCTCGCCAATCGAGGCGGCAACATTGACTTCCTTTGCTAGTCCTGTCTATCTGGAATCACGTTTAAAATGAACGGACTTTACTCCGTGTGTAGCAAGTCCATTCATTTCAAAAGTCCGGCGGATTGTCCGCCGGATCTAGTCCGGTCATGTGTGGGCGTGTGTGGGCAAGTCTGCTCGTTCGGAAAGTCCAGTGGACCTCCGCTGGAAAGGGTGGCGGATTGTCCGATCGTGTGTATGCGGCATAACACATTTTTTTGGTTACCCGGACCCGGTAGTGTGAACAAGGTATGGAATTAAGCTCTTGCTTCACATTGTATCGATCGGTACTTTATTGTCATTCAATGAATTAAAACTAAAATATAACTTGATACACACGTCTTCAGGTACATTGAACTACGACATGCTTTATGCTCACAAGTTGGTGGGGAGCCTCTTGACCGTGAGTCCAGTGACTTAGAGCTACTGACACGCAGTGAATCGCTTCCTAAACCAGTCTCCATCCTATATAAAGACCTGTTCCATAAGACGTCCCTCCTGTTGGGGCCTTGCAGGAGAGCCTGGGAGGCTATAGCTCTGGGGCTAGACAGGATGATTGGGACGATATGTGGGGGACTACATTTCAGTATCTAGTATCTAGCAGAGATAGATTGATCCACTACAAATTCTTGCATAGTGTCTATCTCACCCGGCTAGATTAGCAAGGATGTTTGGGAATCAACACTCCCTATGCTGGAGATGCACTGCACCTTTAGCACCTTTAGCATATCTTTTGGGAGTGCTCACAGATTAAACCCTACTGGCAAGCCATTGCTTGCTGTATTAGGTTGGCCACTTCTATCTCTATCCCCATGTCTATTGAAGTATGTCTATTACATATGGTGGAACCCCTGGCCACTACCAGGGCTATACGGACTCTTCTAACCCTATTGCTATTTTATGATAAAAACGCGCATCATCCTATAATGGAAGAGCTCTGTGACTCCAACTATGGAGTCTTGGAAAGCGTTGGTCAAGGCAACTTACTTGAGCAGGGGGGCGCTGACTAAGTTCGACAAGGTTTGGGGAGGGTGGATAGCTTCCATGAATACGGCATCAGATTGATCACAGCAAGGTTTAGAACACTGACCCTTCGTAGGTATTATGGTACCGGGAGGTGAATGCTTTCTGGGTGCTGGAGGACTAGTGGGTAATTAAGGAGTTATATACTGACCATTTGGGGGACGGGAGACTGTTTCCTCTCAATCGGACCTTTCTGTGTATGGGTGGGGGGGGGGGGAATGTGGGGGTAGGGTGAAACTGCTTTACTGAAGTTATCCATTAGGACTACATGGTGAGTGGCGGGACTGTGTCCCTGTGTCATGGTAGACCGCCTCCGGCTGGAGGTTCAGACATTTATGTACCTGTCTAGGCAAGGTTTTGGGGAGATGTATCACGAGTTTTATGTGATAACTTTTGTGTTGTGCTGTTTTATATAATGTGTGCCGGTAATTTTTGTGGCCGGTTGTTTTCCACACTGTGTGGCTTGTTATTGTATGTACTGTATAAAACGAAATAAAAAAATAAAAATAATTTCAAAGCTAACAAATGAAGGGCGCACGTGGCGCACGCTGTGATCACCCGAGTCAATGAGACTCGGGTGATCGCAGATCGGAGTAAGGGGTCGATCCCAACCCCTTACCACGTGATCAGCTGTCAGCCAATGACAACTGATCACGTGATGTAAACAGAAGATCGGTAATCTTTTCTTTTTTCTTCTTTGGTCCTGAAGAGGAAGAGGCAAAGCCGCCTCATATGTGCCCACCAATACCGCCTGCCAGTGCCACAAATCAGTGCCCACCAATCGGTGCCCACCAGTACATAAGTGCCAGCAATCAGTGCCACCTATCAATGCCCACAAGTGCCACCTATTAATGCCCACCAGTGGTGCCAATCAGTGCCTCGTCAGTGCCCCCTAGCAGTGTTGCCTATCAGTGTCACCTACCAGTGCCAACCAGTGCCCATCACTGCCACCTATCAGTGCCACCTATTAGTGCCCTTTAGTGCCACCTATCAATGCCCTTCTTCAGTGCCGCCCATCAGTGCCACCCATCAGTTCCACCCATCAGTGCCACCTCTCAGTGCCCATCAGCGCCGCCTTATCAGTGCCCATCAGTGCAGCCTATCAGTACCCATCAGTGTAGCCTCATCAGCGTACATTAATGAAGGAGAAAAATTACCTGTTTGCAAAATTTATTAACAAAATATAAAACGGTTTTGTATTTTTTTTATGTGTTTAACAAAAAATAAAAAAGCCAGAGGTGATCAAATACCACCAAAAGAAAGCTCTATTTGTGGGGAAAAAAATTATAAAAATAATTTTTTTTTTTAATAATTCAATTTAAAGCGGGATTCCACCCTAAAGTGGAACTCCCGCTTTTCGGAACCCCCCCCCCCCCCGCCGGTGTCACATTTGGCACCTTTCAGGGGGGAGGGGGGTGCAGATACCTGTCTAAGACAGGTATCTGCACCCACTTCCGGCATAAACTCCCACGGGAGTTTACGCAAGTTCCTGTCCCAGCGCGCTGTCTGCCGGGACACACAAGTGTCCCGGCAGACAGCGCTGAAGATTCTCATTGCGCCGCGTGACTCGCGCATGCGCAGTAGGGAATCGGGAAGTGAAGCCACTTCCTGATTCCCTCACCGAGAATGGCGCCGGCTACAGCAGAGAGCCGAGGGATCGATCGGCCTCTGCTGCCGACACCGCTGGACCCTGGAACAGGTAAGTGTCCGTTTTTGAAAAGTCAGCAGCTGCAGTATTTGTAGCTGCTGGCTTTTAAAAAAAAATTTTTCAGTACAGTCCCGCTTTAATTAAAAATGTTTTACATTTAGAACAAACCATACAATACTGTACAAAAATATATATAAAAACAAAGAAAAAAATTAAAGAGTAGACTGTATATATACACTTTTATCTTTGCTCTTCTACCTTAAATCACTTTTCTCAATTATATAGTTTATCTAATAAACCCTTCTATACAATATTGAGAACCCACCATCCCCACCTCATCCAAACAATAAAAAAACGAAAAAAAAAGGGAGGGGGAGAGGGAAGCCGAGGAAGCGGAGGCAAAAGAGGGGCACAATCCCCAAAAAATTAAAAAAATTTAAATAAATTTATTACAAAAAATGTGCATGGAACCTACCATCAATGACAGGGGAAGAAAAACAAAACAAAAAATAAACAATTTTAAGACCCCTGTAAAAGAGAACGTAATCCCTTCCTAAGGCCACTTTCACACTGAAGTGCTTCTAAACTGCCAGTAAAAACACTGAGCGCTTTTGAAGAGCTTTTCAGGCACTTTTGAAGAGCTTTTCAGGCACTTTTGAAGAGCTTTCCATTCATTTTAATGGGGAGGGGAGTTTTTCACAGCCCTGCCAGCACACTGCCCCAGTGTGAAAGCGTTCATTGATTTTAATGGAAATACGTTTTCGTGAGCTTTTTAGGTGTTGTTTTTAGCGTGAAAGCGCCTGAAAAGCACCTCAGTGTGAAAGTGGTCTTAGTGTATGTATGTGCAATCGTGTATCTGTTATAAGTGCATTACATACCAAAAATGTACATGAAGCCTACCATCAATGACGGGGAAAGAAAAACAAAACAAAAAGAAAGAAACAAACAAAAAAAAAACATTTTAAGACCCGTGTAAAAGGAGCATAACCCCTTACTTATATGCAATCGTGTATCTATTATAAGTGCATTACTTTATAATTGTGCCTTTGTCCATATATATTCCATATAATGGAGAGAAAAAAATGCCCCTCTCCACATTCCTGTCCCACCCCCCCCAAAAAATAAAATCCCCCCACCCTACTCACCAAATTAAATACTCTACATTTATTTCCATACACATTATCTTAACATCTGGTACACCCATACAAGGGCTGAGACTTCACGGCAATGTTACCTCCTACTATTACAATGCCTACCTATATCCACCTTTCGAATGTATTTTACTCTTTCCCAATCTCCGGAGAATATTGTTTCCAATCTACCCATATATTCTCAAATTTGTCCTGTTGATTTCAGATTTTATGCACCCATCTTTCCGCCTCCATCATTACTTCTACCTCTCTCTTCCATTCCAGGAGTATAGGACATGTAATCTGTTTCCAGAGCCTAGGTATTAGTGTTTTTGCTGCGTTTAGAAATTGTGGGATAACACTTTTTTTTATATGATTTAATAGAAGCCGGCATTCCATGGAATAGAAAATGTAGAGGCAAAACTTCAATAGGTTTGTTGGATAACTTTTCTATCCATGGGGCTACCTCTTCCCAGAAAGATCTAATTCTTGGGCAATCCCACCATATATAAAGATACGTGCCCCTCTGATCACAGCCCCTCCAGCAGTTATCATTTGATGTCTGATATATTTGTGCCAGTCGTGTTGGTGTTAAACTCATATGACATTTCTTGTGTCGATGAGTTTCTTGAGGTATAATGTGTTGCCTCCAATAAATTCTTCACCTGTGACGAGATAAACATATAATTTAGTTATTTTTCCCATTCCCTAATAAAATAGGGAATTGGGCTATTTTCGCCACTAAGTACAATCTTATACATTCTCGACAACAAATGATTAGTCTCTGAAGTTTTCACACACATCTTCTCAAATATAGTAAGAGAACTCAAAGGCCTTAATTGGTTCTTTAATTCCCCGCATACCGGGCACAGATTGTATTCCCCTCCAACCCCCACGAGCCCCATGCCCCCACCTCTTCTCCTGGGGGGAACCAAGGATACCCTTCTAATGGTGCCAGCGGAGATACCCAAGGGACATATTTGCCGGTTTTATTAATTCTGTCTCACACTGATAAACAGCCCTGTGTTATTGGGGAAGTCCACCTTGCAAGACCTCTTGACGCTGTTGGTATCCAAGGTGCCCCTTCTAAGTTTCTACCTGCAGTTGTTTTTTCTAATGGGACCCAAGCCTTACTTGTGTTATCATGGCACCAATTTAGAATACGTACTAGTGACATCGCTCTATAATACATGGCCATATCTGGGAGCCCAATTCCTCCTTCTCCTTTACTTCTGTGTAATATATCATGTGCTATCCTTCCATACAAAGGCTACAAAAGCTTTGCTTATCTGTTTGAAAAAGTGGAAGAGGGCGTATAATAGGAATAGTGTATAAAATGTATTATTTTTATTAATTAATTATTCTAGGTATTATGTTCATTTTTAGTGTATTAACTCTACCAAACCATGTTAGGAAGCAGGTTCTCAATCTCTGCAGGTCCATCATTATCTTTACCAATAAAGCACCATAATTAAGTTTGTACAGTAATTTCTTATTTGATGTAATGTGTACTCCTAAATAATATAGAGAACCTGCCTTCCATACAAAAGGATATGTGTGTTGCAGAGATGTAGCTACTGCTGATGAAACATGGCTTGGTAGTATCACTGACTTCTCATAATTTATAAAGTTGGATAATTAACTGTATTTCTGTACTTCATCCATCAGGGCAAATATTGATTCCAGGGGATTTGATAGATAGATAGAATAATAAGTCATCAGCATATGCTGAAACTTTGTGTTCCTCTGTACCAACTCCTACCCAGACTATTGCCTTATTTCCCCTGACCCTACAGAGGAGGGGCTCCAGAGTCAAGGCAAACAATAATGGGGAAAGGGGGCACCCCTGCCTTGTACCGTTATGTGTTTTAAAATAATCGTAAAGGATTCCGTTCACTTTTACTCTGGCCCAAGGCCGATACTCATCCTGTCATCCTCTCCCCCAGACCTACTCCCTTCAGTACCTCCATCATAAACCCCCAGTTCACTCTGTAAAATGCTTTTTCTGCATCCATTGACAGAGCTATCCTCTGACTTTTATCAGGTTTGTTTTACATCCAATGGAGGATATGGAGGGCTTGAATAGTGTTATCTCTTGTTTTGCGTCCTCTCATAAACCCCGTCTGATCATAATGGACTAATTGGACTATATGGTCCTGTAATCGGAGGGCTAAGATCTTTGCTAATATTTTAATATCTGAGTTAAGGAGTGAGATTGGTCTGTAATTAGTGCAATAAGTTGGGTCTTTCCCAGGTTTCGGAAGCACTGTCACATAGGCTAATAGCGGTTCTGTAGATAGAGGATTTAATGCCGTGATTTTATTAAAATAGCTACATAGAGGGGATACCAGAATTGGTCCCGGACTCTTCCCCATTGGCAGATTTTCTATTGTTTTTTTTACCTCCTCAATTGTAATTGGGCACTCTCCATCTTTTCGATAACTACATTGGGCAAAGTTGGCATGGCAGTGGTCTTAAGATATTCTTTAATCTCTTCCGCCGGTCTCCCCTCCTCCAATCTTATGGCAGTTGGCTGTATATTGTAGAGATTCGTATAAAACTGGTGGAATTCCCCTGCTATAGAGTTTGTATCTACTATCAGTTTACTATTAATTGAGATACTATGTACATGGCTCGAGTCTTGTTGTTTTTTTTTTTGAAAAGTTTTATTTATTGCTTTTTGAACATAACAGGTACATACAAGACCCAAAGGCAGGGCTGATCCTAGGGTCACAGACGCCTGGGTGCAGAAATATTTCTGGCGCCCCCACATGGGCATGGTCATCTTACTAACGCCTCCTCTTTACAAATGTTTCTATGGCTATGACTCAAGCACAGAGATGCTCCCCTAAGAAGTCTTAATTACCCTGGGATCCTCCCATGATCTTTTAACAATAAAGAAAATGAGTACACTAATGGGACCTGGAGGGGGGTCTCTCTAATGCACACAGAGACTGCAGACATAGTACAAGAGATGGTCAGAGACTGCAGACATAGTACAAGAGATGGTCAGAGACTGCAGACATACTACAAGAGATGGTCAGAGACTGCAGACATAGTACAGGAGATGATCAGAGACTGCAGACATAGTACAGGACATGATCAGAGACTGCAGACATAGTACAGGAGATGGTCAGAGACTGCAGACATGGCACAGGAGATGGTCAGAGACTGCAGACATGGTACAGTAGATGGTCAGAGACTGCAGACATAGTATAGGAGATGGTCAGAAACTGCAGACATAGTACAGGAGAGGGTCAGAGACTGCAGACATAGTACAGGAGATAATCAGAGACTGCAGACATAATACAGGAGATGATCAGAGACTGCAGACATAGTACAGGAGATGATCAGAGACAGCAGACACACTACAGGAGATGGTCAGAGACTGCAGTTCCTAAGGATGGCAGTAGATAATGACCGACCAGCCCTCTCACCAGACCCGGTGGTACAGCAACATCAGTTCTTCTGAGCAGGAGTCAGCTCACTCTGGGTTGCCCGTGGCGACTCCGCTGGGTAGTGCTCAGATCTGTATTCTGGCAATGACTCCATTCCTTTCTTCACCAGGGATGGCGCAAGGCTGTGTGGCTTTCCCTCTGGTGGCACAGGGCAGTGGGATTCTCTTTCTGATGGCGTCCCCTCAGCACTGTCCTCTCCCTGGAGTCCTGGGTGTACTTCCCCGAAAGTTTTCCCGGGCTCCTGGTGCTCTCTCTCTCTCTCTCCCCCTCTCTTATTCAGCTGAGAATGCTGTGTGGGTAGCAGTTTCTGGGTCACAATTTGGCCACCAGTCCTCGGGACTACATGTCCCACAATCCTCTTCTCTGCTCCCTTTTTATTGTATTTTTTCCCTGGCCAATATGAAGGAGGGAGAAGAAACATAGCGGGCAGCTGACCTGGCAAGCGCCGCTCACTAGTACAGCAGTGCAAGGAGGAGAGGGAGGGGGGTCTAAGAGCCCGCAGCTGCTCTCTCTCCACTCAGACACGGGCGCTCCAATATCCGTCTGCTTCGCTCTCCTCCTCTGACAGGAGGAAGGAGGGGGATGGGCAGTAAACACAGAGAGCCCTCTTCCCGTTTATAACAGGGACGGCGGTGGCAGTCTCTCCTCCCCTGATCCGCTCCTGCGTACCTCCCAACTTTTAAAGTTGAGAATGAGGGACATTCTGGGGATAGAGTGACCTGTGGCACACGCAGCTTATATCAAAGTGCCCATCAGAGCCCCCCCACAGCAGGTGTCCCCATCAGAGCAGGGAGGGGAGGGGAGCAGAGCAGGCAGGGAGGGGAGCAGAACTCTGGAGCTTCGGCGCCCCCACCTCTGCGGCGCCTGGGTGCGTAGCACCCCGCGCACCCTGCCTAGGATCGGAGCCCCCTCCACAGCAGGTATACCCCATCAGAGCCCCCCCACAGCAGGTGTCCCCCATCAGAGATCCCCCACAGCAGGTGTCCCCATCAAAGCCCCCGCCACAGCAGGTGTCCCCCATCAGAGCCCCCTCCACAGCAGGTATACCCCATCAGAGCCCCCCCACAGAAGGTGTCCCCCATCAGAGATCCCCCACACCAGGTGTCCCCATCAGAGCCCCCGCCACAGCAGGTGTCCCCCATCAGAGCCCCCCCACAGCAGGTGTCCACCATCAGAACCCCCCCACAGCAGGTGTCCACCATCAGAACCCCCCCCACAGCAGGTGTCCACCATCAGAACCCCCCCACAGCAGGTATCCCCCATCAGAGCCCCCCAGCAGGTGTCCCCCATCAGAGCTCCCCCTAGCAGGTGTCCTCCATCAGAGCCCCCCACAGTAGGTGTCCCCCATCAGAGCCCCCCACAGCAGGTGTCCCCCATCAGAGCCCCCCCACAGCAGGTGTCCCCCATCAGAGCTCCCCCACAGCAGGTGTCCCCCATCAGAGCTCCCCCACAGCAGGTATCCCCCAACAGAGCCCCCCACAGCAGGTGTCCCCCATCAGAGCCCCCCCACAGCAGCTGCCCCCCATCAGAGCCCCCCCACAGCAGGTGTCCCCATAGATCAGTACCTGTTCAATAGATCCCTGTAGCTCGGGCGCGCTGAGAGCAGAAGCACCATGCACGTTGCAGGGGGGCGGGGCATACGTGCCATCTTTGGTTACTAGTAGGGCGGCACTCAAACTGAATTTCTGAGAGTGCACTGGATGATTGGCAGCAGCTCCGGCCAACCCAGAAGAGAAGAGCCGACACATGCAGAGGGGGCGGGGCAGACCAGAGACTGCTCCACGTGCAATGGACAGAAAGATTAGTGGAGTCTAGTACCAGAACGTGTTCCGGTACTAGGCTCCACAGCAGTGCTCAGACAGCACAGTTTCTGGGGACATCGGGAGCGATATGCGCTCTTGTCAGTTGCCGGCGGGATGGGGAACCGCAGCACCCGCTACATGCGCTCCACCTCCGCCTCTGGACATAGATGAGGAGGAGGGAGGGGAGCAGAACTCTGGAGCTTCGGCGCCCCCACTTCTGCGGCGCCTGGGTGCGTAGCACCCCGCGCACCCTGCCTAGGATCGGAGCCCCCTCCACAGCAGGTATACCCCATCAGAGCCCCCCCACAGCAGGTGTCCCCCATCAGAGATCCCCCACAGCAGGTGTCCCCATCAAAGCCCCCGCCACAGCAGGTGTCCCCCATCAGAGCCCCCTCCACTGCAGGTATACCCCATCAGAGCCCCCCCCACAGAAGGTGTCCCCCATCAGAGATCCCCCACACCAGGTGTCCCCATCAGAGCCCCCGCCACAGCAGGTGTCCCCCATCAGAGCCCCCCCACAGCAGGTGTCCACCATCAGAACCCCCCACAGCAGGTGTCCACCATCAGAACCCCCCCCCACAGCAGGTGTCCACCATCAGAACCCCCCCACAGCAGGTATCCCCATCAGAGCCCCCCAGCAGGTGTCCCCCATCAGAGCTCCCCCTAGCAGGTGTCCTCCATCAGAGCCCCCCACAGTAGGTGTCCCCCATCAGAGCCCCCCACAGCAGGTGTCCCCCATCAGAGCCCCCCCACAGCAGGTGTCCCCCATCAGAGCTCCCCCACAGCAGGTGTCCCCCATCAGAGCTCCCCCACAGCAGGTATCCCCCAACAGAGCCCCCCACAGCAGGTGTCCCCCATCAGAGCCCCCCCACAGCAGCTGCCCCCCATCAGAGCCCCCCCACAGCAGGTGTTCCCCATCAGAGCCCCCCCACAGCAGGTGTCCCCCCATCAGAGCCCCCCCACAGCAGGTGTCCCCATAGATCAGTACCTGTTCAATAGATCCCTGTAGCTCGGGCGCGCTGAGAGCAGAAGCACCATGCACGTTGCAGGGGGGCGGGGCATACGTGCCATCTTTGGTTACTAGTAGGGCGGCACTCAAACTGAATTTCTGAGAGTGCACTGGATGATTGGCAGCAGCTCCGGCCAACCCAGAAGAGAAGAGCCGACACATGCAGAGGGGGCGGGGCAGACCAGAGACTGCTCCACGTGCAATGGACAGAAAGATTAGTGGAGTCTAGTACCAGAACGTGTTCCGGTACTAGGCTCCACAGCAGTGCTCAGACAGCACAGTTTCTGGGGCCATCGGGAGCGATATGCGCTCTTGTCAGTTGCCGGCGGGATGGGGAACCGCAGCACCCGCTACATGCGCTCCACCTCCGCCTCTGGACATAGATGAGGAGGAGGGAGGGGAGCAGAACTCTGGAGCTTCGGCGCCCCCACCTCTGCGGCGCCTGGGTGCGTAGCACCCCGCGCACCCTGCCTAGGATCGGCCCTGCCCAAAGGGCCACACAAACAGACAAAAAACAAGGGCAACACTATTTACAACTCTTCAGCATTGACTCTTCCTCCTCCTTCCCCACCCCGGCTCAGTGAAAATTAAATTTCAACACATTTAATACTAAGGCCCCCTTCCCTCAAAAACATACAATAGGAGTATTTACTTATGGCAGATACTTACATACATGTCACAAACCCATCGCCAGTGCATACTATTATGTATCCCTCAATCCGCCACCGTGGTTTCACTATTCATCCAATTACCCCACACCTTATCAAATTTTTGTGGTATGCCCCTGCTACTATATGTAGCCTTGTAGAAGGGTGCGGCCCTATTAACCAAACCCTTCCAAGCTGATACAGCTGGAGGATTAGACTTTTTCCATGATAACACTATCATTTTCCTAGCATAATAGATTAGGATCGTCAGCAACGTACGAGTTACTCCCTTTGGGGCTAGATTATCCACCAGTCCCAAAAGGCACACCTCTATTGTAGGCTGTATATGAATAGCTGTTACTTCTGCTATACATTCTGTGACCCCCTTCCAAAATGCTTGAATGTTCGAGCAATCCCAAAAGATGTGCATGAAATCAGCAGTGAGGGAACTGCACCACCAGCAATCAGGAGACTGGGAAGGGAACATCTTAGCCAATCTAGCTGGAGTAAGATATATGCGATGCAGGAATTTAAACTGTATGAGTTGGTCCCTGGCAGAGACCAGTCTAGTGAAATTAATGTCCCATACATCGTCCCAGTCATCCCCATCCATCTGGGGGAACACCTCACCCCACGCCGCCCTACACTTTGCAAGGAGATCTCCTCCCCCACCAAACAGTTGTTTATATATTGTAGACAAGGCCTTGTCTAAAGTGTCTTCCCTCAGCAGAGACTCTACATCACTCGTTTTCAGGATAATACCATTTTCTCCCAATTGGGCATTGTATGCATGTCTGAGCTTAAGATAGATACCGGAACAAGTGAGTGTTGGGAAGATTAAATTTAGTTTTCAGGGCGAGTCTTGTTGTTTTTTGACCACATTTGTTCCCTTGCTCATAGAAACGATGAGCAAAATATCTGTGCTTTTCTTTGGCTTTTTGATCCAGGCTTCTAGAGATCTTTAATCTCAACTAGGGATGAGCCTGATGTTCGATTCGAACCCATGTTCGAATCGAACATCGGCCGTTCGTCCATTCAAAGAAACCAGAACTTTGCGGGCCGTTCGCACCAAATTCGTGTGATACGAACGGCCCACAATGCACTGCGCCAGTCGCAGTGCATTGCTGGCTGATGATTGGCCAAGCATGCACTGTGACCCCGCATGCTTGGCCAATCACAGTGCCGTCAGCGAGGAGAGCCATAATTGGCCACAGGCAAAATGCCTGTGGCCAATTATAGCTCAGGGGGTTTAGTACACGCCCCACACTATATAAGGCCACCGGTGCGGTGGCCTTGTGTAATGTGTTACGGCGTGCAGGGAAAGAGCTTGATAGGCAGGGACAGTGTGTTCTTTACCAGGTATTTGCAGGACTTAGTGTGTGTTCTGTGCCTCCAGTGCAGTATACACCTGTATCTACCCTTTAGTGGTGGTGTTCTCTATTAATACAGCCATCTGCAGGAGTTAGTGTGTGTTGTGTGACTCCAGCCCAGCACAGTATACACCTGCACCTGTATCTGCCCGTCTTTGCTGGTGTTATCTAATACAGCCATCTGCAGGAGTTAGTGTGTGTTGTGTGACTCCAGCACAGTATACACCTGCACCTGTCCTTCTTTGCTGGTGTTATCTAATACAGCCATCTGCAGGAGTTAGTGTGTGTTGTGTGACTCCAGCACAGCACAGTATACACCTGTATCTGCCCTTCTTTGCTGGTGTTATCTAATACAGCCATCTGCAGGAGTTAGTGGGTGTTGTGTGCCTCCAGCACAATATACACTACCCAATTGCTGGTTTTCCCATCTCCCTGCAGGCCATTACAATGTCTGTAAGGCCAACAAGGAGAGGCAGATAGTCACGAGCCAATAAAAGGGCAAGCAGGCTCTGTGTCTAGAGACAACAGTGCTGGTCGTGGACGCGGTGCATCGAAATTAGCACGTGGCCATGTGACACGCTTGTCCTTATTTTCGGCAGCTGGACATGTTGAGCCACATCATGCCGAAGACTTGGTAGAGTGGATAACCAAGCCCTCCTCATCCTCTCACCCAGGCTCAGGGTACTGGCAAATCAGCTGCCAACGCGTACTCTTCCCTCGTCTCAATGTCATCAATCGCTCCTTCACTAGACCTACCATGTCCTCCTGAGGAGTCCTCCGAACTGTTTGACCATGGCTGCGCCAGTGGTCTTAAGATATTCTTTAATCTCCTCCGCCTGTCTCCCCTCCTCCAATCTTATGGCAGTTGGCTGTATATTGTAAAGATTCCTATAAAACTGGTGGAATTCCCCCGCTATAGAGTTTGTATCTACTATCAGTTTACTATTAATTGAGATACTATGTACATGGCTCGAGTCTTGTTGTTTTTTTAATTGATTGGCCAACAATCGACCACATTTGTTCCCTTGCTCATAGAAACGATGAGCAAAATATCTGTGCTTTTCTTTGGCTTTTTGATCCAGGCTTCTAGAGATCTTTAATCTCAACTAAGGATGAGCCTGATGTTCGATTCGAACCCATGTTCAAATCGAACATCGGCCGTTCGTCCGTTCGACGAAACCAGAATTTTGCGGGCCATTTGCATCAAATTCGTGTGAAACGAACGGCCCACAATGCACTGCGCCAGTCGCAGTGCATTGCTGGCTGATGATTGGCCAAGCATGCACTGTGACCCCGCATGCTTGGCCAATCACAGCGTCGGCAGCGAGGAGAGCCATAATTGGCCACAGGCAGAATGCCTGTGGCCAATTATAGCTCAGGGGGTTTAGTACACGCCCCACACTATATAAGGCCGCCGGTGCGGTGGCCTTGTGTAGTGTGTTCCGGCGTGCAGGGAAAGAGCTTGATAGGCAGGGACAGTGTGTTCTTTACCAGGTATTTGCAGGACTTAGTGTGTGTTCTGTGCCTCCAGTGCAGTATACACCTGTATCTACCGTTTAGTGGTGGTGTTCTCTATTAATACAGTCATCTGCAGGAGTTAGTGTGTGTTGTGTGACTCCAGCACAGTATACACCTGTATCTGCCCTTCTTTGCTGGTGTTATCTAATACAGCCATCTGCAGGAGTTAGTGTGTGTCGTGTGACTCCAGCACAGCACAGTATACACCTGCACCTGTATCTGCCTGTCTTTGCTGGTGTTATCTAATACAGCCATCTGCAGGAGTTAGTGTGTGTTGTTTGACTCCAGCACAGCACAGTATACACCTGCCCCTGCCCTTCTTTGCTGGTGTTATCTAATACAGCCATCTGCAGGAGTCAGTGTGTGTTGTGTGACTCCAGCACAGTATACACCTGCACCTGTATCTGCCCTTCTTTGCTGGTGTTATCTAATACAGCCATCTGCAGGAGTTAGTGTGTGTCGTGGGACTCCAGCACAGCACAGTATACACCTTCACCTGTATCTGCCCTTCTTTGCTGGTGTTATCTAATACAACCATCTGCAGGAGTTAGTGTGTGTTGTTTGACTCCAGCACAGCACAGTATACACCTGCACCTGCCCTTCTTTGCTGGTGTTATCTAATACAGCCATCTGCAGGAGTCAGTATGTGTTGTGTGACTCCAGCACAGTATACACCTGCACCTGTATCTGCCCTTCTTTGCTGGTGTTATCTAATACAGCCATCTGCAGGAGTTAGTGTGTGTTGTGTGACTCCAGCACAGCACAGTATACACCTGCACCTGCCCTTCTTTGCTGGTGTTATCTAATACAGCCATCTGCAGGAGTTAGTGTGTGTTGTGTGACTCCAGCACAACACAGTATACACCTGCACCTGTATCTGCCCTTCTTTGCTGGTGTTATCTAATACAGCCATCTGCAGGAGTTAGTGTGTGTTGTGTGACTCCAGCACAGCACAGTATACACCTGTATCTGCCCTTCTTTTCTGGTGTTATCTAATACAGCCATCTGCAGGAGTTAGTGGGTGTTGTGTGCCTCCAGCACAATATACACTACCCAATTGCTGGTTTTCCCATCTCCCTGCAGGCCATTACAATGTCTGTAAGGCCAACAAGGAGAGGCAGATAGTCACGAGCCAATAAAAGGGCAAGCAGGCTCTGTGTCTAGAGACAACAGTGCTGGTCGTGGACGCGGTGCATCGTCATCAGCACGTGGCCATGTGACACACTTGTCCTTATTTTCGGCAGCTGGACATGTTGAGCCACATCATGCCGAAGACTTGGTAGAGTGGATAACCAAGCGCTCCTCATCCTCCTCATCCTCTCACCCAGGCTCAGGTTACTGGCAAAGCGGCTGCCAACGCGTACTCTTCCCTCGTCCCAATGTCATCAATCACTCCTTCCCTAGACCTACCATGTCCTCCTGAGGAGTCCTCTGAACTGTTTGACCATGGCTGCGCCAGTGGTCTTAAGATATTCTTTAATCTCCTCCGCCTGTCTCCCCTCCTCCAATCTTATGGCAGTTGGCTGTATATTGTAAAGATTCCTATAAAACTGGTGGAATCCCCCCGCTATAGAGTTTGTATCTACCATCAGTTTACTATTAATTGAGATACTATGTACATGGCTCGAGTCTTGTTTTTTTTCTAATTGATTGGCCAACAATCGACCACATTTGTTCCCTTGCTCATAGAAACGATGAGCAAAATATCTGTGCTTTTTTTTGGCTTTTTGATCCAGGCTTCTAGAGATCTTTAATCTCAACTAGGGATGAGCCTGATGTTCGATTCGAACCCATGTTCGAATCGAACAGCGGCCGTTCGTCGAAACCAGAACTTTGCGGGCCGTTCGCATCAAATTCGTGTGATACGAACGGCCCACAATGCACTGCGCCAGTCGCAGTGCATTGCTGGCTGATGATTGGCCAAGCATGCACTGTGACCCCGCTTGCTTGGCCAATCACAGTGCCGTCAGCGAGGAGAGCCATAATTGGCCACAGGCAAAATGCCTGTGGCCAATTATAGCTCAGGGGGTTTAGTACACGCCCCACACTATATAAGGCCACCGGTGCGGTGGCCTTGTGTAATGTGTTACGGCGTGCAGGGAAAGAGCTTGATAGGCAGGGACAGTGTGTTCTTTACCAGGTATTTGCAGGACTTAGTGTGTGTTCTGTGCCTCCAGTGCAGTATACACCTGTATCTACCCTTTAGTGGTGGTGTTCTCTATTAATACAGCCATCTGCAGGAGTTAGTGTGTGTTGTGTGACTCCAGCCCAGCACAGTATACACCTGCACCTGTATCTGCCCGTCTTTGCTGGTGTTATCTAATACAGCCATCTGCAGGAGTTAGTGTGTGTTGTGTGACTCCAGCACAGTATACACCTGCACCTGTCCTTCTTTGCTGGTGTTATCTAATACAGCCATCTGCAGGAGTTAGTGTGTGTTGTGTGACTCCAGCACAGCACAGTATACACCTGTATCTGCCCTTCTTTGCTGGTGTTATCTAATACAGCCATCTGCAGGAGTTAGTGGGTGTTGTGTGCCTCCAGCACAATATACACTACCCAATTGCTGGTTTTCCCATCTCCCTGCAGGCCATTACAATGTCTGTAAGGCCAACAAGGAGAGGCAGATAGTCACGAGCCAATAAAAGGGCAAGCAGGCTCTGTGTCTAGAGACAACAGTGCTGGTCGTGGACGCGGTGCATCGAAATTAGCACGTGGCCATGTGACACGCTTGTCCTTATTTTCGGCAGCTGGACATGTTGAGCCACATCATGCCGAAGACTTGGTAGAGTGGATAACCAAGCCCTCCTCATCCTCTCACCCAGGCTCAGGGTACTGGCAAATCAGCTGCCAACGCGTACTCTTCCCTCGTCTCAATGTCATCAATCGCTCCTTCACTAGACCTACCATGTCCTCCTGAGGAGTCCTCCGAACTGTTTGACCATGGCTGCGCCAGTGGTCTTAAGATATTCTTTAATCTCCTCCGCCTGTCTCCCCTCCTCCAATCTTATGGCAGTTGGCTGTATATTGTAAAGATTCCTATAAAACTGGTGGAATTCCCCCGCTATAGAGTTTGTATCTACTATCAGTTTACTATTAATTGAGATACTATGTGTCAGGGCTCTAGCCGCCCTGGGCACCCTAGCCGGAGGGTGCGCGGGCACCTGGGCAGCCCTGGTCCCTCTGAACGCCGGCGCGCGCGTCGGCGCGCGCCGCGGGCGCGTGCACGCGCCCGCGGGACTCGTGCGCGCGCTCCCGTGCGCAAATAGCGGGCGCGCGCGCCCCCGTGCGCGTGCACGTGCGCGATCGGCGCCGCTTTGGCGCCAGTGGCCTTATTTAAAGGGGACAGCTGCCTGCATGCGGCGCTGTCCGTCTCAGCTCCCACCTGTGACCCCAACCTGAACCTGTCTGAAGCTCCCTACCTGTGACCCGGCTTGTTTGACTCCGCTACTCTCTCCGTTCCTTGACCCCGGCTTGTTTGACCCTGCTCTGGACTGTGTTACTGTTGCTGAACCCCGGCTTGCCTCCTGACCATCCTCCTGCCTGCCGTCCATACCTGTCTGCCTTACCTGTTGTGACCCGGCTTGCCTGACCATCCCTGCTCCAGTGTCCCTGCACAGGTCTTCGCTGCTGCCGTCATCTGCTGATCTCCTGCCGTTGCTGTCAGCTACTTCAGCCGTCTGCTGCTGCTCCTGTTGTCGGTTTACCTCCTGCCTCCTGGTTTCCTGCCGAACCTTCATCTGCAGACCTACCCTCTGAGCAAGCCCTGCATCTACCCTGCATCAGCCTGCTGCATCCACACGGACACTCCTACCCGCTGAGTTCACGGCTACGCTGTCCCCAATCCAGCAGGCCCTGAACCAGAGTTGTAAGAGAGGTCTCCAACCATCAAGTCAAGCTCAGCACTACCAGGTACCTAACAGTACGGACAGCCAATATGACTGAGCCTGCGGATGGAGCCTCAACCATGCGGGAAATGTGCTCCCACCTGGCAGCCCTCACACAAGCCGTGAAATCCCTGCAGGAGGGATACACCAAGCTGGAAGGCCAAGTTCAACAACTTGCCAGCCCCATGGCTGCTGCACCTCCACCACCAGTGCAACCTGCCTCCCAACCAACAGTGGTGATGCTTCCCCCTGAACCTAGAGTACCTATCCCAGAAAGGTTCTCGGGCGACCGGTCCAAGTTTCAAGCTTTCCGAGATGCCTGCCAGCTTTACTTTGCCCTGCAACCCCGGACCTTCTCCCTGGAAGTCACCAAGGTGGGATTCGTGGTGTCCCTTCTACAAGGAGAACCCCAGTCCTGGGCCCACCGTCTTCTGGGAACCAACAGTGTCATGACCCAGTCCTTAGCCGCCTTCTTCCAGGCAATGGCACAGTTGTATGACGACCCTCAACGCACGGCTACAGCTGAATCTGCCCTATCCGCGCTCCAGCAAGGCCGCAGGACGGCTGAGGACTATATCACGGACTTTAGGCGCTGGAGCGCGGATACTCAATGGAACAATGCAGCCCTCAGACACCAGTTCCGCATGGGCCTCTCAGAGGGGTTGAAAGACGAACTGGCCCGTGTAGGAGTTCCTGAGGATCTTGAGGACCTTGTCACTCTGACAATCCAATTGGACCGTCGCCTACGGGAGCGCCGAGCTGAACGCTCTGCTTTGCCCAGTCGCCCAGCTTGGATGGTCGCTAGGGCTCCTGTTCCTGCCACTCGCTACCTACCTGCTCCCTCTACACCTCCCGTGGGACCTGCTTCAGATGGTTCCGAACCGATGCAGATTGGTCTTCTACGTGCCCCCTTGACGCCCGAGGAACGGGCCCGACGTCGCCAGTTGAATCTGTGTCTGTACTGTGGGGGCTCTGGACATTTCGTGAATGGTTGCCCTGTCAAGACGCGTAAGTGCTTATCATCCGTATCTCCTCTCTCTGCACCCTGCCCAGCCAGTACTATTCACCTTACCCTTCCTCTGTCGTTGCAGTGCCAGGGAAGGACAATCCTCACCAGCGCCATCATTGACTCCGGGGCGTGTAGCTGTTTCGTGGATGCCACCTTCGCCAACACTCACGCCCTGCCGCTCCAGAAGAAGACCCAAGGACTTACTGTGTTTCTGGCGGATGGGTCCCGCATTAAGTCTGGCCAGGTGACTCAAGAGACTTTGCCCTTAACCGCTACAATTTTCCCTCAACATCAGGAGCTCCTGACCATGGACGTGATCTCCTCTCCCCTGTTCCCGGTCATCCTGGGTATGCCATGGCTCCAGGCCCATAACCCGCTGATCCATTGGTCCACCGGGGAGGTAGAATTTCAATCTCGGTACTGCCAGGAACACTGCCTACCTGCAACCCTCGGACCATCCTCTACCTTGCTTTGCCTAGACGCGGATCAAGACCTACGCCAATCTGTACCCCAACCTTATCATGACTTTCTGGACGTTTTCAGCAAGCGGGGGGCAGACTCCCTTCCGCCCCACCGTCCCTATGATTGCCCCATCGAGCTCCTCCCTGGGGCTGAAATTCCCTTCGGTCGCATTTTTCCTCTCTCCGAGAAAGAACAAGAGGCCCTGAAGACCTACATTGCCGAAAACTTAAAGAAGGGGTTCATCCGCCATTCCACCTCTCCTGCTGGCGCAGGCATCTTCTTCGTCACCAAGAAGGATCAGTCCTTGAGGCCCTGTGTGGACTACCGGGAGCTCAATAAAATAACGGTCAAGAATCGGTACCCCCTGCCCTTAATCCCTGAGCTCTTTCAGAAGCTAAGATCGGCAACGGTTTTCACCAAATTGGACCTCAGGGGTGCATACAATTTGGTCCGCATTCGGGCCGAGGACGAGTGGAAGACGGCTTTCCGGACTCGTTTCGGCCACTATGAGTACTTGGTCATGCCCTTCGGGCTCTGTAATGCCCCGGCCACGTTCCAGCATTTCATCAATGATGTACTCAGAGACTATTTGGACATTTTCGTGATTGTCTATCTGGACGACATCTTGATTTTCTCCCAAACCCTTGAACAACATCGTGGGCATGTGGGCAAGGTACTCCTTCGACTCCGACGGCACGGCCTGTATGCAAAGGCCGAGAAGTGCGAATTTGAGCAGCAGGAAATCCAGTTTTTGGGACTTGAAATCTCCCCGGCAGGCATTAGAATGGACCCTCAGAAGGTGTCCGCCGTTCTTGACTGGCCAGCACCTGTAGATAAAAAAGGAATCCAACGGTTCGTAGGATTTGCAAACTTCTACAGGAAGTTTATTAAGGGGTTCTCTGCTATCATCACCCCCATCACCCAGCTGACCAAGCAGGGCACACGCTTCCACTGGGGCCCGGAAGCTCAAGGGGCCTTTGATCAGCTTAAGAGACTGTTTACCTCCGCCCCTATCCTCAGTCACCCCGACCCTGCCCTCCCTTACATCTTGGAGGTCGATGCATCTGAAGTGGCAGTTGGGGCGGTCGTGTCACAACGACAGGGCAATAAAGACGCCATGCACCCAGTGGGATTTTTCTCTCGGAAACTTTCTCCAGCCGAGAGGAATTATGATGTCGGGGACCGGGAGCTCTTGGCTATCAAATCGGCACTAGAAGAATGGAGGTACCTCTTGGAGGGAGCTAATCATCCAGTACTCATCTACACTGACCACAAGAACCTTGAGTACTTACGAACTGCCAAGCGACTCAAACCCCGACAAGCCCGCTGGGCTCTGTTTTTCTCAAGGTTCTGCTTTCATATTACGTATCGTCCCGGTTCCAAGAATGTGAAGCCTGACGCCCTTTCCCGGATGTTTGACAGTCCCAAGGACTCCACCACCCCAGACACCATCCTATCTTCCGGAAACTTTCTACTTTTACAGCCAGATCTGCTATCTCAAATCCGGGAGGCATCCGCCAGTTCCCAGGGACCCCATGGGGTCACCCTAACTTCCAGCGATGGACTCCTCTGGAGGGGAAGTCAAGTCTTCGTCCCCGAATCTGTAAGGGTGAAGGTCCTGACCCTTCTACACGACCATCCACTGGCAGGACACTTCGGGAGCCGTAAAACTGTGGAGTTGGTGCAACGCACCTTTTGGTGGCCCAAACTAAAGGAATTCTGCAAGTCTTATGTTGACTCCTGCCCTGTTTGTAACCGCAGCAAGACGTCTAGGAACCGAGCTTGGGGACTTTTGAAGCCTCTTCCTGCACCTGATCGACCTTGGCGAATGTTGTCCATGGACTTTATAGTCGAGCTTCCGTGCTCAGAGGGGTGCTCTGCTATTTTTGTAGTAGTGGACCGGCTGTCCAAAATGGCCCACTTTTTGCCTTTAAGGGGAACACCATCTGCCACAGAGACTGCCCATCTTTTTATTAAGGAGATAGTCAGGTTACATGGGGTTCCGGCCAATATAGTATCAGATAGGGGGGTCCAGTTCACGTCCCGTTTTTGGAGGGCCCTTTGTGAGATCCTTAAGATTGAGCTGGCCCTTTCTTCTGCATACCACCCCCAAACTAATGGGCAGACGGAACGCACCAACCAGACTTTAGAGCAATACATAAGGTGCTTCACGTCCTTTGTACAGGACGATTGGGTGTCCCTATTACCCCTAGCTGAATTCTCTTATAATAATGCCAGTCATTCAGCCACAGGTCAATCCCCATTTTTTGCCAACTACGGTTTTCACTTGTCTTTTCTCCCTGACTTTCTCCCAGAATCTTCAGTCCCGGCAGTCCAGGATACAGCTTCGTTCCTCAGCCGCAACAACAGGATTCTTCAGGAGGCAATCACCAAGGCACAGGAGGACAGCAAAAGATTCTTCGATCGGAAGAGGAGGGGTGAGCTGAACTTGCAGGTGGGCGACCAGGTATGGCTAGCTACAACTAACCTTAGACTTGCTTGTCCCTCTAAGAAGCTTGCTCCCAAGTTCTTAGGACCTTTCCCTGTGAAGAGGAGGATCAATGAAGTTTCCTATGAGCTGTCCCTGCCCGACTCTATGAGAGTCCACCCAGTCTTCCACGTTTCTCTCCTGAAACCCGCTGTGCCCGATCCCTTCCCTGATAGGGGTACAAACCCACCCGGACCTGTCCTGGTCCAAGGTAATGAGGAGTACGAGGTAGAGGCCATCCTTGATTGCAGGAGACGTAGGGGGGAGAGGCAGTTCCTGATCAAGTGGAAGGGGTATGGGGCCGAGAGTAATTCATGGGAGCCAGAATGCAACCTTCATGCCAAGAGACTAATCCGCACCTTTCTTTCTTCCCATCCAGAAAGACAACGCCTAATGGGCACCCGGAGGTTGCCCCTTGTGAGGGGGCAATGTCAGGGCTCTAGCCGCCCTGGGCACCCTAGCCGGAGGGTGCGCGGGCACCTGGGCAGCCCTGGTCCCTCTGAACGCCGGCGCGCGCGTCGGCGCGCGCCGCGGGCGCGTGCACGCGCCCGCGGGACTCGTGCGCGCGCTCCCGTGCGCAAATAGCGGGCGCGCGCGCCCCCGTGCGCGTGCACGTGCGCGATCGGCGCCGCTTTGGCGCCAGTGGCCTTATTTAAAGGGGACAGCTGCCTGCATGCGGCGCTGTCCGTCTCAGCTCCCACCTGTGACCCCAACCTGAACCTGTCTGAAGCTCCCTACCTGTGACCCGGCTTGTTTGACTCCGCTACTCTCTCCGTTCCTTGACCCCGGCTTGTTTGACCCTGCTCTGGACTGTGTTACTGTTGCTGAACCCCCGGCTTGCCTCCTGACCATCCTCCTGCCTGCCGTCCATACCTGTCTGCCTTACCTGTTGTGACCCGGCTTGCCTGACCATCCCTGCTCCAGTGTCCCTGCACAGGTCTTCGCTGCTGCCGTCATCTGCTGATCTCCTGCCGTTGCTGTCAGCTACTTCAGCCGTCTGCTGCTGCTCCTGTTGTCGGTTTACCTCCTGCCTCCTGGTTTCCTGCCGAACCTTCATCTGCAGACCTACCCTCTGAGCAAGCCCTGCATCTACCCTGCATCAGCCTGCTGCATCCACACGGACACTCCTACCCGCTGAGTTCACGGCTACGCTGTCCCCAATCCAGCAGGCCCTGAACCAGAGTTGTAAGAGAGGTCTCCAACCATCAAGTCAAGCTCAGCACTACCAGGTACCTAACACTATGTACATGGCTCGAGTCTTGTTGTTTTTTTAATTGATTGGCCAACAATCGACCACATTTGTTCCCTTGCTCATAGAAACGATGAGCAAAATATCTGTGCTTTTCTTTGGCTTTTTGATCCAGGCTTCTAGAGATCTTTAATCTCAACTAAGGATGAGCCTGATGTTCGATTCGAACCCATGTTCAAATCGAACATCGGCCGTTCGTCCGTTCGACGAAACCAGAATTTTGCGGGCCATTTGCATCAAATTCGTGTGAAACGAACGGCCCACAATGCACTGCGCCAGTCGCAGTGCATTGCTGGCTGATGATTGGCCAAGCATGCACTGTGACCCCGCATGCTTGGCCAATCACAGCGTCGGCAGCGAGGAGAGCCATAATTGGCCACAGGCAGAATGCCTGTGGCCAATTATAGCTCAGGGGGTTTAGTACACGCCCCACACTATATAAGGCCGCCGGTGCGGTGGCCTTGTGTAGTGTGTTCCGGCGTGCAGGGAAAGAGCTTGATAGGCAGGGACAGTGTGTTCTTTACCAGGTATTTGCAGGACTTAGTGTGTGTTCTGTGCCTCCAGCGCAGTATACACCTGTATCTACCGTTTAGTGGTGGTGTTCTCTATTAATACAGTCATCTGCAGGAGTTAGTGTGTGTTGTGTGACTCCAGCACAGTATACACCTGTATCTGCCCTTCTTTGCTGGTGTTATCTAATACAGCCATCTGCAGGAGTTAGTGTGTGTCGTGTGACTCCAGCACAGCACAGTATACACCTGCACCTGTATCTGCCTGTCTTTGCTGGTGTTATCTAATACAGCCATCTGCAGGAGTTAGTGTGTGTTGTTTGACTCCAGCACAGCACAGTATACACCTGCCCCTGCCCTTCTTTGCTGGTGTTATCTAATACAGCCATCTGCAGGAGTCAGTGTGTGTTGTGTGACTCCAGCACAGTATACACCTGCACCTGTATCTGCCCTTCTTTGCTGGTGTTATCTAATACAGCCATCTGCAGGAGTTAGTGTGTGTCGTGGGACTCCAGCACAGCACAGTATACACCTGCACCTGTATCTGCCCTTCTTTGCTGGTGTTATCTAATACAACCATCTGCAGGAGTTAGTGTGTGTTGTTTGACTCCAGCACAGCACAGTATACACCTGCACCTGCCCTTCTTTGCTGGTGTTATCTAATACAGCCATCTGCAGGAGTCAGTGTGTGTTGTGTGACTCCAGCACAGTATACACCTGCACCTGTATCTGCCCTTCTTTGCTGGTGTTATCTAATACAGTCATCTGCAGGAGTTAGTGTGTGTTGTGTGACTCCAGCACAGCACAGTATACACCTGCACCTGCCCTTCTTTGCTGGTGTTATCTAATACAGCCATCTGCAGGAGTTAGTGGGTGTTGTGTGCCTCCAGCACAATATACACTACCCAATTGCTGGTTTTCCCATCTCCCTGCAGGCCATTACAATGTCTGTAAGGCCAACAAGGAGAGGCAGATAGTCACGAGCCAATAAAAGGGCAAGCAGGCTCTGTGTCTAGAGACAACAGTGCTGGTCGTGGACGCGGTGCATCGTCATCAGCACGTGGCCATGTGACACACTTGTCCTTATTTTCGGCAGCTAGACATGTTGAGCCACATCATGCCGAAGACTTGGTAGAGTGGATAACCAAGCGCTCCTCATCCTCCTCATCCTCTCACCCAGGCTCAGGTTACTGGCAAAGCAGCTGCCAACGCGTACTCTTCCCTCGTCCCAATGTCATCAATCACTCCTTCCCTAGACCTACCATGTCCTCCTGAGGAGTCCTCTGAACTGTTTGACCATGGCTGCGCCAGTGGTCTTAAGATATTCTTTAATCTCCTCCGCCTGTCTCCCCTCCTCCAATCTTATGGCAGTTGGCTGTATATTGTAAAGATTCCTATAAAACTGGTGGAATCCCCCCGCTATAGAGTTTGTATCTACCATCAGTTTACTATTAATTGAGATACTATGTACATGGCTCGAGTCTTGTTGTTTTTTTAATTGATTGGCCAACAATCGACCACATTTGTTCCCTTGCTCATAGAAACGATGAGCAAAATATCTGTGCTTTTTTTTGGCTTTTTGATCCAGGCTTCTAGAGATCTTTAATCTCAACTAGGGATGAGCCTGATGTTCGATTCGAACCCATGTTCGAATCGAACAGCGGCCGTTCGTCGAAACCAGAACTTTGCGGGCCGTTCGCATCAAATTTGTGTGATACGAACGGCCCACAATGCACTGCGCCAGTCGCAGTGCATTGCTGGCTGATGATTGGCCAAGCATGCACTGTGACCCCGCATGCTTGGCCAATCACAGTGCCGTCAGCGAGGAGAGCCATAATTGGCCACAGGCAAAATGCCTGTGGCCAATTATAGCTCAGGGGGTTTAGTACACGCCCCACACTATATAAGGCCACCGGTGCGGTGGCCTTGTGTAATGTGTTCCGGCGTGCAGGGAAAGAGCTTGATAGGCAGGGACAGTGTGTTCTTTACCAGGTATTTGCAGGACTTAGTGTGTGTTCTGTGCCTCCAGTGCAGTATACACCTGTATCTACCCTTTAGTGGTGGTGTTCTCTATTAATACAGCCATCTGCAGGAGTTAGTGTGTGTTGTGTGACTCCAGCCCAGCACAGTATACACCTGCACCTGTATCTGCCCGTCTTTGCTGGTGTTATCTAATACAGCCATCTGCAGGAGTTAGTGTGTGTTGTGTGACTCCAGCACAGTATACACCTGCACCTGTCCTTCTTTGCTGGTGTTATCTAATACAGCCATCTGCAGGAGTTAGTGTGTGTTGTGTGACTCCAGCACAGCACAGTATACACCTGTATCTGCCCTTCTTTGCTGGTGTTATCTAATACAGCCATCTGCAGGAGTTAGTGGGTGTTGTGTGCCTCCAGCACAATATACACTACCCAATTGCTGGTTTTCCCATCTCCCTGCAGGCCATTACAATGTCTGTAAGGCCAACAAGGAGAGGCAGATAGTCACGAGCCAATAAAAGGGCAAGCAGGCTCTGTGTCTAGAGACAACAGTGCTGGTCGTGGACGCGGTGCATCGAAATTAGCACGTGGCCATGTGACACGCTTGTCCTTATTTTCGGCAGCTGGACATGTTGAGCCACATCATGCCGAAGACTTGGTAGAGTGGATAACCAAGCCCCCCTCATCCTCTCACCCAGGCTCAGGGTACTGGCAAATCAGCTGCCAACGCGTACTCTTCCCTCGTCTCAATGTCATCAATCGCTCCTTCACTAGACCTACCATGTCCTCCTGAGGAGTCCTCCGAACTGTTTGACCATGGCTGCGCCAGTGGTCTTAAGATATTCTTTAATCTCCTCCGCCTGTCTCCCCTCCTCCAATCTTATGGCAGTTGGCTGTATATTGTAAAGATTCCTATAAAACTGGTGGAATTCCCCCGCTATAGAGTTTGTATCTACTATCAGTTTACTATTAATTGAGATACTATGTACATGGCTCGAGTCTTGTTGTTTTTTTAATTGATTGGCCAACAATCGACCACATTTGTTCCCTTGCTCATAGAAACGATGAGCAAAATATCTGTGCTTTTCTTTGGCTTTTTGATCCAGGCTTCTAGAGATCTTTAAACTCAACTAAGGATGAGCCTGATGTTCGATTCGAACCCATGTTCAAATCGAACATCGGCCGTTCGTCCGTTCGACGAAACCAGAATTTTGCGGGCCATTTGCATCAAATTCGTGTGAAACGAACGGCCCACAATGCACTGCGCCAGTCGCAGTGCATTGCTGGCTGATGATTGGCCAAGCATGCACTGTGACCCCGCATGCTTGGCCAATCACAGCGTCGGCAGCGAGGAGAGCCATAATTGGCCACAGGCAGAATGCCTGTGGCCAATTATAGCTCAGGGGGTTTAGTACACGCCCCACACTATATAAGGCCGCCGGTGCGGTGGCCTTGTGTAGTGTGTTCCGGCGTGCAGGGAAAGAGCTTGATAGGCAGGGACAGTGTGTTCTTTACCAGGTATTTGCAGGACTTAGTGTGTGTTCTGTGCCTCCAGTGCAGTATACACCTGTATCTACCGTTTAGTGGTGGTGTTCTCTATTAATACAGTCATCTGCAGGAGTTAGTGTGTGTTGTGTGACTCCAGCACAGTATACACCTGTATCTGCCCTTCTTTGCTGGTGTTATCTAATACAGCCATCTGCAGGAGTTAGTGTGTGTCGTGTGACTCCAGCACAGCACAGTATACACCTGCACCTGTATCTGCCTGTCTTTGCTGGTGTTATCTAATACAGCCATCTGCAGGAGTTAGTGTGTGTTGTTTGACTCCAGCACAGCACAGTATACACCTGCCCCTGCCCTTCTTTGCTGGTGTTATCTAATACAGCCATCTGCAGGAGTCAGTGTGTGTTGTGTGACTCCAGCACAGTATACACCTGCACCTGTATCTGCCCTTCTTTGCTGGTGTTATCTAATACAGCCATCTGCAGGAGTTAGTGTGTGTCGTGGGACTCCAGCACAGCACAGTATACACCTGCACCTGTATCTGCCCTTCTTTGCTGGTGTTATCTAATACAACCATCTGCAGGAGTTAGTGTGTGTTGTTTGACTCCAGCACAGCACAGTATACACCTGCACCTGCCCTTCTTTGCTGGTGTTATCTAATACAGCCATCTGCAGGAGTCAGTGTGTGTTGTGTGACTCCAGCACAGTATACACCTGCACCTGTATCTGCCCTTCTTTGCTGGTGTTATCTAATACAGCCATCTGCAGGAGTTAGTGTGTGTTGTGTGACTCCAGCACAGCACAGTATACACCTGCACCTGCCCTTCTTTGCTGGTGTTATCTAATACAGCCATCTGCAGGAGTTAGTGTGTGTTGTGTGACTCCAGCACAACACAGTATACACCTGCACCTGTATCTGCCCTTCTTTGCTGGTGTTATCTAATACAGCCATCTGCAGGAGTTAGTGTGTGTTGTGTGACTCCAGCACAGCACAGTATACACCTGTATCTGCCCTTCTTTTCTGGTGTTATCTAATACAGCCATCTGCAGGAGTTAGTGGGTGTTGTGTGCCTCCAGCACAATATACACTACCCAATTGCTGGTTTTCCCATCTCCCTGCAGGCCATTACAATGTCTGTAAGGCCAACAAGGAGAGGCAGATAGTCACGAGCCAATAAAAGGGCAAGCAGGCTCTGTGTCTAGAGACAACAGTGCTGGTCGTGGACGCGGTGCATCGTCATCAGCACGTGGCCATGTGACACACTTGTCCTTATTTTCTGTGTTATCTAATACAGCCATCTGCAGGAGTCAGTGTGTGTTGTGTGACTCCAGCACAGTATACACCTGCACCTGTATCTGCCCTTCTTTGCTGGTGTTATCTAATACAGCCATCTGCAGGAGTTAGTGTGTGTCGTGGGACTCCAGCACAGCACAGTATACACCTGCACCTGTATCTGCCCTTCTTTGCTGGTGTTATCTAATACAACCATCTGCAGGAGTTAGTGTGTGTTGTTTGACTCCAGCACAGCACAGTATACACCTGCACCTGCCCTTCTTTGCTGGTGTTATCTAATACAGCCATCTGCAGGAGTCAGTGTGTGTTGTGTGACTCCAGCACAGTATACACCTGCACCTGTATCTGCCCTTCTTTGCTGGTGTTATCTAATACAGTCATCTGCAGGAGTTAGTGTGTGTTGTGTGACTCCAGCACAGCACAGTATACACCTGCACCTGCCCTTCTTTGCTGGTGTTATCTAATACAGCCATCTGCAGGAGTTAGTGGGTGTTGTGTGCCTCCAGCACAATATACACTACCCAATTGCTGGTTTTCCCATCTCCCTGCAGGCCATTACAATGTCTGTAAGGCCAACAAGGAGAGGCAGATAGTCACGAGCCAATAAAAGGGCAAGCAGGCTCTGTGTCTAGAGACAACAGTGCTGGTCGTGGACGCGGTGCATCGTCATCAGCACGTGGCCATGTGACACACTTGTCCTTATTTTCGGCAGCTAGACATGTTGAGCCACATCATGCCGAAGACTTGGTAGAGTGGATAACCAAGCGCTCCTCATCCTCCTCATCCTCTCACCCAGGCTCAGGTTACTGGCAAAGCAGCTGCCAACGCGTACTCTTCCCTCGTCCCAATGTCATCAATCACTCCTTCCCTAGACCTACCATGTCCTCCTGAGGAGTCCTCTGAACTGTTTGACCATGGCTGCGCCAGTGGTCTTAAGATATTCTTTAATCTCCTCCGCCTGTCTCCCCTCCTCCAATCTTATGGCAGTTGGCTGTATATTGTAAAGATTCCTATAAAACTGGTGGAATCCCCCCGCTATAGAGTTTGTATCTACCATCAGTTTACTATTAATTGAGATACTATGTACATGGCTCGAGTCTTGTTGTTTTTTTAATTGATTGGCCAACAATCGACCACATTTGTTCCCTTGCTCATAGAAACGATGAGCAAAATATCTGTGCTTTTTTTTGGCTTTTTGATCCAGGCTTCTAGAGATCTTTAATCTCAACTAGGGATGAGCCTGATGTTCGATTCGAACCCATGTTCGAATCGAACAGCGGCCGTTCGTCGAAACCAGAACTTTGCGGGCCGTTCGCATCAAATTTGTGTGATACGAACGGCCCACAATGCACTGCGCCAGTCGCAGTGCATTGCTGGCTGATGATTGGCCAAGCATGCACTGTGACCCTGCATGCTAGGCCAATCACAGTGCCGTCAGCGAGGAGAGCCATAATTGGCCACAGGCAAAATGCCTGTGGCCAATTATAGCTCAGGGGGTTTAGTACACGCCCCACACTATATAAGGCCACCGGTGCGGTGGCCTTGTGTAATGTGTTCCGGCGTGCAGGGAAAGAGCTTGATAGGCAGGGACAGTGTGTTCTTTACCAGGTATTTGCAGGACTTAGTGTGTGTTCTGTGCCTCCAGTGCAGTATACACCTGTATCTACCCTTTAGTGGTGGTGTTCTCTATTAATACAGCCATCTGCAGGAGTTAGTGTGTGTTGTGTGACTCCAGCCCAGCACAGTATACACCTGCACCTGTATCTGCCCGTCTTTGCTGGTGTTATCTAATACAGCCATCTGCAGGAGTTAGTGTGTGTTGTGTGACTCCAGCACAGTATACACCTGCACCTGCCCTTCTTTGCTGGTGTTATTTAATACAGCCATCTGCAGGAGTTAGTGTGTGTTGTGTGACTCCAGCACAGCACAGTATACACCTGTATCTGCCCTTCTTTGCTGGTGTTATCTAATACAGCCATCTGCAGGAGTTAGTGGGTGTTGTGTGCCTCCAGCACAATATACACTACCCAATTGCTGGTTTTCCCATCTCCCTGCAGGCCATTACAATGTCTGTAAGGCCAACAAGGAGAGGCAGATAGTCACGAGCCAATAAAAGGGCAAGCAGGCTCTGTGTCTAGAGACAACAGTGCTGGTCGTGGACGCGGTGCATCGAAATTAGCACGTGGCCATGTGACACGCTTGTCCTTATTTTCGGCAGCTGGACATGTTGAGCCACATCATGCTGAAGACTTTTTAGAGTGGATAACCAAGCCCTCCTCATCCTCTCACCCAGGCTCAGGGTACTGGCAAATCAGCTGCCAACGAGTACTCTTCCCTCGTCTCAATGTCATCAATCGCTCCTTCACTAGACCTACCATGTCCTCCTGAGGAGTCCTCCGAACTGTTTGACCATGGCTGCGCCAGTGGTCTTAAGATATTCTTTAATCTCCTCCGCCTGTCTCCCCTCCTCCAATCTTATGGCAGTTGGCTGTATATTGTAAAGATTCCTATAAAACTGGTGGAATTCCCCCGCTATAGAGTTTGTATCTACTATCAGTTTACTATTAATTGAGATACTATGTACATGGCTCGAGTCTTGTTGTTTTTTTAATTGATTGGCCAACAATCGACCACATTTGTTCCCTTGCTCATAGAAACGATGAGCAAAATATCTGTGCTTTCCTTTGGCTTTTTGATCCAGGCTTCTAGAGATCTTTAATCTCAACTAAGGATGAGCCTGATGTTCGATTCGAACCCATGTTCAAATCGAACATCGGCCGTTCGTCCGTTCGACGAAACCAGAATTTTGCGGGCCATTTGCATCAAATTCGTGTGAAACGAACGGCCCACAATGCACTGCGCCAGTCGCAGTGCATTGCTGGCTGATGATTGGCCAAGCATGCACTGTGACCCCGCATGCTTGGCCAATCACAGCGTCGGCAGCGAGGAGAGCCATAATTGGCCACAGGCACAATGCCTGTGGCCAATTATAGCTCAGGGGGTTTAGTACACGCCCCACACTATATAAGGCCGCCGGTGCGGTGGCCTTGTGTAGTGTGTTCCGGCGTGCAGGGAAAGAGCTTGATAGGCAGGGACAGTGTGTTCTTTACCAGGTATTTGCAGGACTTAGTGTGTGTTCTGTGCCTCCAGTGCAGTATACACCTGTATCTACCGTTTAGTGGTGGTGTTCTCTATTAATACAGTCATCTGCAGGAGTTAGTGTGTGTTGTGTGACTCCAGCACAGTATACACCTGTATCTGCCCTTCTTTGCTGGTGTTATCTAATACAGCCATCTGCAGGAGTTAGTGTGTGTCGTGTGACTCCAGCACAGCACAGTATACACCTGCACCTGTATCTGCCCGTCTTTGCTGGTGTTATCTAATACAGCCATCTGCAGGAGTTAGTGTGTGTTGTTTGACTCCAGCACAGCACAGTATACACCTGCCCCTGCCCTTCTTTGCTGGTGTTATCTAATACAGCCATCTGCAGGAGTCAGTGTGTGTTGTGTGACTCCAGCACAGTATACACCTGCACCTGTATCTGCCCTTCTTTGCTGGTGTTATCTAATACAGCCATCTGCAGGAGTTAGTGTGTGTCGTGGGACTCCAGCACAGCACAGTATACACCTGCACCTGTATCTGCCCTTCTTTGCTGGTGTTATCTAATACAACCATCTGCAGGAGTTAGTGTGTGTTATTTGACTCCAGCACAGCACAGTATACACCTGCACCTGCCCTTCTTTGCTGGTGTTATCTAATACAGCCATCTGCAGGAGTCAGTGTGTGTTGTGTGACTCCAGCACAGTATACACCTGCACCTGTATCTGCCCTTCTTTGCTGGTGTTATCTAATACAGCCATCTGCAGGAGTTAGTGTGTGTCGTGGGACTCCAGCACAGCACAGTATACACCTGCACCTGTATCTGCCCTTCTGTGCTGGTGTTATCTAATACAGCCATCTGCAGGAGTTAGTGGGTGTTGTGTGCCTCCAGCACAATATACACTACCCAATTGCTGTTTTTCCCATCTCCCTGCAGGCCATTACAATGTCTGTAAGGCCAACAAGGAGAGGCAGATAGTCACGAGCCAATAAAAGGGCAAGCAGGCTCTGTGTCTAGAGACAACAGTGCTGGTCGTGGACGCGGTGCATCGTCATCAGCACGTGGCCATGTGACACACTTGTCCTTATTTTTGGCAGCTGGACATGTTGAGCCACATCATGCCGAAGACTTGGTAGAGTGTATAACCAAGCCCTCCTCATCCTCCTCATCCTCTCACCCAGGCTCAGAGTACTGGCAAAGCAGCTGCCAACGCGTACTCTTCCCTCGTCTCAATGTCATCAATCACTCCTTCCCTAGACCTACCATGTCCTCCTGAGGAGTCCTCTGAACTGTTTGACCATGGCTGCGCCAGTGGTCTTAAGATATTCTTTAATCTCCTCCGCCTGTCTCCCCTCCTCCAATCTTATGGCAGTTGGCTGTATATTGTAAAGATTCCTATAAAACTGGTGGAATCCCCCCGCTATAGAGTTTGTATCTACCATCAGTTTACTATTAATTGAGATACTATGTACATGGCTCGAGTCTTGTTGTTTTTTTAATTGATTGGCCAACAATCGACCACATTTGTTCCCTTGCTCATAGAAACGATGAGCAAAATATCTGTGCTTTTCTTTGGCTTTTTGATCCAGGCTTCTAGAGATCTTTAATCTCAACTAGGGATGAGCCTGACGTTCGATTCAAACCCACGTTCGATTCGAACCCATGTTCGAATCGAACATCGGCCGCTCGTCGAAACCAGAACTTTGCGGGCCGTTCGCATCAAATTCGTGTGATACGAACGGCCCACAATGCACTGCGCCAGTCGCAGTGCATTGCTGGATGATGATTGGCCAAGCATGCACTGTGACCCTGCATGCTTGGCCAATCGCTGCGCCGTCAGCAAGGAGAGCCATAATTGGCCACAGGCAGAATGCCTGTGGCCAATTATAGCTCAGGGGGTTTAGTACACGCCCCACACTATATAAGGCCGCCGGTGCGGTGGCCTTGTGTAGTGTGTTCCGGCGTGCAGGGAAAGAGCTTGATAGGCAGGGACAGTGTGTTCTTTACCAGGTATTTGCAGGACTTAGTGTGTGTTCTGTGCCTCCAGCGCAGTATACACCTGTATCTACCCTTTAGTGGTGGTGTTCTCTATTAATACAGCCATCTGCAGGAGTTAGTGTGTGTTGTGTGACTCCAGCACAGCACAGTATACACCTGTATCTGCCCTTCTTTGCTGGTGTTATCTAATACAGCCATCTGCAGGAGTTAGTGTGTGTCGTGTGACTCCAGCACAGCACAGTATACACCTGCACCTGTATCTGCCCGTCTTTGCTGGTGTTATCTAATACAGCCATCTGCAGGAGTTAGTGTGTGTTGTTTGACTCCAGCACAGCACAGTATACACCTGCACCTGCCCTTCTTTGCTGGTGTTATCTAATACAGACATCTGCAGGAGTCAGTGTGTGTTGTGTGACTCCAGCACAGTATACACCTGCACCTGTATCTGCCTTTCTTTGCTGGTGTTATCTAATACAGCCATCTGCAGGAGTTAGTGTGTGTTGTGTGACTCCAGCACAGCACAGTATACACCTGTATCTGCCCTTCTTTGCTGGTGTTATCTAATACAGCCATCTGCAGGAGTTAGTGGGTGTTGTGTGCCTCCAGCACAAAAAAACACTACCTAATTGCTGGTTTTCCCATCTCCCAGCAGGCCATTACAATGTCTGTAAGGCCAACAAGGAGAGGCAGATAGTCACGAGCCAATAAAAGGGCAAGCAGGCTCTGTGTCTAGAGACAACAGTGCTGGTCGTGGACGTGGTGCATCATCATCAGCACGTGGCCATGTGACACGCTTGTCCTTATTTTCGGCAGCTGGACATGTTGAGCCACATCATGCCGAAGACTTGGTAGAGTGGATAACCAAGCCCTCCTCATCCTCCTCATCCGCTCACCCAGGCTCAGGGTAATTTCAAAGCAGCTGCCAACGCGTACTCTTCCCTAGTCTCAAAGTCATCAATCACTCCTTCCCTAGACCTACCATGTCCTCCTGAGGAGTCCTCCGAACTGTTTGACCATAGTGTTGGGTACATGCTCCAGGAGGATGCCCAGCGTTTTGAAGGCTCTGATGATGATACCCAGCTAGAGGAAGGCAGTAGCATGAGCGCAGAGAGAGGGGATGCTCAAGGACAGCAATCTGGCAGTCATGTTCCACCAGCTGCAGCATACTGCCAGGTTTGCTCCAGTGATGAAGAGGGAGGGGATGATGAGGTCACTGACTCCAGGTGGGTGCCTGATAGGAGAGAGGAGGAGGAGGAGGCACATCTCCAACGAGGCAGGTTGCCCTCCGGGGGCCAGCTTAAGGGCAGCACACCGACTGATTCACACCGCAGAGCTCCGCCTGTGCATTTCTGCATCCATTGACAGAGCTATCCTCTGACTTTTATCAGGTTTGTTTTACATCCAATGGAGGATATGGAGGGCTTGAATAGTGTTATCTCTTGTTTTGCGTCCTCTCATAAACCCTGTCTGATCATAATGGACTAATTGGACTATATGGTCCTGTAATCGGAGGGCTAAGATCTTTGCTAAAATTTTTATATCTGAGTTAAGGAGTGAGATTGGTCTGTAATTAGCGCAATAAGTTGGGTCTTTCCCAGGTTTCGGAAGCACTGTCACATAGGCTAATAGCGCTTCTGTAGATAGAGGATTTAATGCCGTGATTTTATTAAAATAGCTACATAGAGGGGATACCAGAATTGGTCCCGGACTCTTCCCCATTGGCAGATTTTCTATTGTTTTTTTTACCTCCTCAATTGTAATTGGGCACTCTCCATCTTCTCAATAACTACATTGGGCAAAGTTGGCATGGCAGTGGTCTTAAGATATTCTTTAATCTCTTCCGCCGGTCTCCCCTCCTACAATCTTATGGCAGTTGGCTGTATATTGTAAAGATTCCTATAAAACTGGTGGAATTCCCCCGCTATAGAGTTTGTATCTACTATCAGTTTACTATTAATTGAGATACTATGTACATGGCTCGAGTCTTGTTGTTTTTTTAATTGATTGGCCAACAATCGACCACATTTGTTCCCTTGCTCATAGAAACTATGAGCAAAATATCTGTGCTTTTCTTTGGCTTTTTGATCCAGGCTTCTAGAGATCTTTAATCTCAACTAAGGATGAGCCTGATGTTCGATTCGAACCCATGTTCAAATCGAACATCGGGCGTTCGTCCGTTCGACGAAACCAGAATTTTGCGGGCCATTTGCATCAAATTCGTGTGAAACGAACGGCCCACAATGCACTGCGCCAGTCGCAGTGCATTGCTGGCTGATGATTGGCCAAGCATGCACTGTGACCCCGCATGCTTGGCCAATCACAGCGTCGGCAGCGAGGAGAGCCATAATTGGCCACAGGCAGAATGCCTGTGGCCAATTATAGCTCAGGGGGTTTAGTACACGCCCCACACTATATAAGGCCGCCGGTGCGGTGGCCTTGTGTAGTGTGTTCCGGCGTGCAGGGAAAGAGCTTGATAGGCAGGGACAGTGTGTTCTTTACCAGGTATTTGCAGGACTTAGTGTGTGTTCTGTGCCTCCAGTGCAGTATACACCTGTATCTACCGTTTAGTGGTGGTGTTCTCTATTAATACAGTCATCTGCAGGAGTTAGTGTGTGTTGTGTGACTCCAGCACAGTATACACCTGTATCTGCCCTTCTTTGCTGGTGTTATCTAATACAGCCATCTGCAGGAGTTAGTGTGTGTCGTGTGACTCCAGCACAGCACAGTATACACCTGCACCTGTATCTGCCCGTCTTTGCTGGTGTTATCTAATACAGCCATCTGCAGGAGTTAGTGTGTGTTGTTTGACTCCAGCACAGCACAGTATACACCTGCACCTGCCCTTCTTTGCTGGTGTTATCTAATACAGACATCTGCAGGAGTCAGTGTGTGTTGTGTGACTCCAGCACAGTATACACCTGCACCTGTATCTGCCTTTCTTTGCTGGTGTTATCTAATACAGCCATCTGCAGGAGTTAGTGTGTGTTGTGTGACTCCAGCACAGCACAGTATACACCTGCACCTGTATCTGCCCGTCTTTGCTGGTGTTATCTAATACAGCCATCTGCAGGAGTTAGTGTGTGTTGTTTGACTCCAGCACAGCACAGTATACACCTGCACCTGCCCTTCTTTGCTGGTGTTATCTAATACAGACATCTGCAGGAGTCAGTGTGTGTTGTGTGACTCCAGCACAGTATACACCTGCACCTGTATCTGCCTTTCTTTGCTGGTGTTATCTAATACAGCCATCTGCAGGAGTTAGTGTGTGTTGTGTGACTCCAGCACAGCACAGTATACACCTGTATCTGCCCTTCTTTGCTGGTGTTATCTAATACAGCCATTTGCAGGAGTTAGTGGGTGTTGTGTGCCTCCAGCACAAAAAAACACTACCTAATTGCTGGTTTTCCCATCTCCCAGCAGGCCATTACAATGTCTGTAAGGCCAACAAGGAGAGGCAGATAGTCACGAGCCAATAAAAGGGCAAGCAGGCTCTGTGTCTAGAGACAACAGTGCTGGTCGTGGACGTGGTGCATCATCATCAGCACGTGGCCATGTGACACGCTTGTCCTTATTTTCGGCAGCTGGACATGTTGAGCCACATCATGCCGAAGACTTGGTAGAGTGGATAACCAAGCCCTCCTCATCCTCCTCATCCGCTCACCCAGGCTCAGGGTAATTTCAAAGCAGCTGCCAACGCGTACTCTTCCCTCATCTCAATGTCATCAATCACTCCTTCCCTAGACCTACCATGTCCTCCTGAGGAGTCCTCCGAACTGTTTGACCACAGTGTTGGGTACATGCTTTAGGAGGATGCCCAGCGTTTCGAAGGCTCTGATGATACCCAGCTAGAGGAAGGCAGTAGCGTGAGCGCAGAGAGAGGGGATGCTCAAGGACAGCAATCTGGCAGTCATGTTCCACCAGCTGCAGCATACTGCCAGGTTTGCTCCAGTGGTGAAGAGGGAGGGGATGATGAGGTCACTGACTCCACGTGGGTGCCTGATCGGAGAGAGGAGGAGGCACATCTCCAATGAGGCAGGATGCCCTCCAGGGGCCAGCTTAAGGGCAGCACACCGACTGAATCACACCGCAGAGCTCCGCCTGTGCAGGGCGCTGCCTCTGCACGTTATTCCAAAAGTTCTTTGGTGTGGGCCTTTTTTGAGACGAGTGCATCAGATCGCACTGCTGCTATTTGCAACATATGTCTCAAGCGTATCTCGCATGGCCAAAACATCAGCCGCTTGGGCACCACAAGCATGACCAGACATATGTTGACCTGCCATGCAGCTCGTTGGCAAGTGTACCTTTAAAGACCCACACCAAAGAACAAAGTGGACCTCTCCTTGCTCCTCATCAGCTGGGATCTCCAACCCCACTATACCATCAGTCCTTTCTGAAAGCTGCACTGAGAGGAATGAAGGTGTAGAATTAGGTGTGTCACAGCCAAGTACTTGCGGGCGCTCTGCTAGCAGTACACCGACGTCCGATTGTACCAGGCAAATTTTCCTGCCCCAGCTGCTGGACCGTCAAAAGAAGTTCACTCCCAGCCATCCACATGCCCAGCGGTTGAATGCTAGCTTGGCTAAATTGCTAGCACTTCAACTGCTGCCCTTTCAGTTGATAGACTCGGCCCCCTTCCGTGAGTTTGTTCAATGTGCGGTTCCTCAGTGGCAGGTTCCCAAACACCACTTTTTCTCATGGAAGGCGATTCCGGCTCTCTACCGGCATGTCGAAGGCAATGTTCATGCCTCGCTTGACAGGGTGGTCAGCGGTAAGGTGCATATTACCGCTGACTCATGGTCCAGCAGGCATGGACAGGAACGTTACCTATCTTTCACGGCCCATTGGGTCACTCTTTTGGCAGCTGGGAAGGATGCAGGACAAGGTGCAGTAGTGATGGAGGTTGTTCCGCCACCACGCCTCCAAAATGCTACTACTGGTTGTGACACACCTCTCTCCTCCACCCCCTCTTCTTCTTCTTACTTCATGGCCTCTTCCTGTCCTTTGTCCTCGGAGGCATTCAAGGGGCTACGCAAGTACGCAGGCAAAAAGATGCCATGCCGTGCTTGCGCTGGTGTGTTTGGGGGACAGGAGCCACACTGGGGCAGAGGTTCTGTCAGCTCTGCAGGGGCAGGCCAAGAGGTGGTTGACGCCATGCCAGCTTAAGCCAGGAATGGTGGTTTGCGACAATGGCACCAACCTCCTCTCTGCCCTGTGACAGGGACAACTGACCCATGTGCCCTGTGTGGCTCACATCCTTAACCTGGTGGTGCAGCGGTTCTTGGGCAGGTACCCAGGCTTACAGGATGTCCTGAGGCAGGCCAGGAAAGTCTGTGTGCATTTCCGCCGATCATATAATGCCCGTACTTGGCTGGCTGAGCTGCAAAAAGAGGTGAACCTGCTCAAGAACCGCCTTATATGTGACATGCCCACCAGGTGGAGCTCAACGTTGGCCATGCTGCAGCGACTGCACACACAGCAGAGGGCCATCAATGAGTACCTGTGCGACTACGGCACCAGGACAGGGTCAGGGGAGATCAGATTTTTTTCACCACGCCAGTGGAGCATGATCAGGGATGCATGCACTGTCCTGTCACCATTTGAGGAGGCCACGAGGATGGTGAGCAGTGACAGTGCATGCATCAGTGACACTGTAACTCTTGTACACCTGTTGGAGCATACGCTGCATGGAATAATGGACAGGGCACTTGAGGCAGAACAGAGGCAGGAAGAGGAGGACTTTCATGCCTCTCAAGACCCCCTGTATCCAGACAGTGTTCCTTCACTCCCACCCATCACACAAGAAGAGGATGAGGAGGATTGTGTCAGCATGGAGGTGGAGCCTGGCACTCAGCATCAGCAGCAACAGCCTTTTAGGGATGATTTACAGTCCCAAGGAACCGGTGGACTTGTACGTGGTTGGGAGGAGGTGGTTGCGGATCATGTCATCCTTAGTGACGCAGAAGACTCCGGACCGAATGCCTCAGCTAACCTACGTTGCATGGCCTCCCTGATCCTGCAAAGCCTGCGGAAGGATCCTCGTATTCTTCGGATCAACGAGAGGGACCATTACTGGCTGGCCACTCTCCTTGATCCACGGTACAAGGGTAAGGTTGTGGACCTTATCTTGCGTCGCAGAGGGAGCAGAGGATGAGACATCTCCGGGAGGCCTTGAAGAAAGGTCTGTGCAATGCGTTCCCAGAGACTGGGAGGTTACAAACTCCTGGTCCTGGAAAACGAGTTGCTGAGGCTTCGGTCAGTAGCAGAAGGAGCAGTGGAGAAGGTGGCTGTCTGACCGATGCGTTCAGACAATTTTTTAGTCCGCAGCCCCAAGGTATGATCAGTTCCAGCAACCATCGCCAGCGCCTGATATACCTAGGGGCAAGGTCAAGACTTGGACACCTTTCCCACCGAAAATCCTCTGGCAACCTGGGTCTTGAGGATGGATCACTGGGCAGAGCTTGCACAGTATGCAATTGAGCTACTGGCCTGTCCTGCATCCAGCGTTCTTTCGGAACGCACATTCAGTGCTGCTGGAGGCTTTGTCACCAATGTCACATCCCTTCAAGACTGCCTATGCTGATGCTGAGTGACTGTCCTGTTATGTTGACTGACTATCCTCTTCCTCCTCAATGATCCTGATGATAGCTTGAAAGAACATTTTTGTTTCTGGGTGCCACCACCAGTGGCTAAGGCCCAATTTTTCAGCCCCTGTTTAACAGGCGTGTAATTACAATTTTTTATGCAATGCTTTGCAACAGGTCTCATTGCTGTGCTCCAAGTACAGTATCTGTGAGAGGTTGCAGTGTTGTGGCACCAGCACCAGTGCCTAAGGCCCAATTTTTCAGCCCCTGTTTAACAGGGGCGTGTAATTAAAAAATGTTTACGCAATGCTTTGCAACAGGTCTCATTGCTGTGCTCCAAGTACAGTATCTGTGAGGGTTTGCACTGTTGTGGCACCGGCACCAGTGGCTAAGGCACAATTTTTCTGCCCCTGTTTAACAGGGGCGTGTAATTGCAAATCTTGATCTAATAATTCACAGCAGGGCCCATTCCTGCGCCCACCAGAGTAACTGTGAGGGCTTACAGTGTTGTGGCAACACCGTCCACCACCAAAGGCCCAATTTTTCTGCCCCTGTCAACAGGGGCATGCAATTACAATTATTGATCTAATAATTCACAGCAGGGCCCATTCCTGCGCCCACCAAGAGTAACTGTGAGGGCTTACAGCGTTGTGGCAACACCGTCCACTACCACCAAAGGCACAATTTTTCTGCCCCTGTTCAACAGGGGAATGCAATTACAATTATTGATTTAATAATTCACAGCAGGGCTCATTCCTGCGCCCACCAAGAGTAACTGTGAGGGCTTACAGTGTTGTAGCACCAGCACCACCACCACCACCAAAGGCCCAATTTTTCCTACCACTGTTCAACAATGGCATGTAATTATAATCCCTGATATAATAGTTCACAGCAGGGTGTTCCAGCGTCCACCAAGAGTAACTGTGAGGGCTTACAGTGTTGTGGCAACACCAACATCTAAGGGGCAAATTTCTGCAGAATATATAAGGCAGGCCCTTACTTTCAAACATCCAACTTACACACGACTCCTACTTGCAAACGGAAGGAGACAACAGGTAGTGAGAGGAAATCTACCCCTAGGAAGGGAAATTCTATCCTGTTAGATTTAATATGGGAAAAAGGTATCTCCTCTCTACTGATGCTTTATCACCAATCCTTTTTTCAATAAAAACCCCACTTTTCCAAAAACATTTGTCATTGGGACAGAAAGTGAGGTGAAATGTTCTGAACAGGTGCACAGACAGCAAAACAAATGTTACAGGGGTGATAACTCATGCCATTTTTCTCAAAGATTTTCATCCATATTAGATACAGAGTGAGGAAAAAATGGCGCTCCCTTTAGATATAAAGTACTACAGGGTGAATGAGTAAGGGAGAATAAAGCTGTGCACCTAATATGCCTGGCAGCACCTCTATAAATTCCCCTCCTGTACAGTTCAGAGTGGTGGCTAAAAACAGGGAAAAATTGATTTTATTCCCTGACTATGAATCCAAGTTTGAAATATAAAGATAATACAGAGTTGGTATGCGATGGAGAGTAAGGGTGTGCACCTACTATGGCTAGCAGCACCTCTATATATTCCCCTCCTGGGCAATGAAACCAGGGGGGGGGGGGGGTGTACGGAAGAGGGGGCAAAACCTAAAGGGATAACCCCTGCTTTTCCAATCCCCAATGAGAAGTGATCAGTATATGTGAATAAATACTAAATATGCAATACTAAACAAAAAATTTTAAAATTAGAATACCATAATATAGTGCATCAATAATATAAATACATAAATTTGCGACAATCAGTGATAAATATATAGTTAATATACCAGTCCCAGTGAAAAAAAACTATTCGGTTAATTAATATGACAAATAAGTGAAAATTTTTTTTTATATGTAGTTGAAAGGGTTAATATCAGTCCCGGTGAGAAAAATTAGTAATAAAAGTTCTAAATACAAGTGCCATGAAAAAATATATAAGTAATGTCGACTTCAGATAAAAATATAAGTCCAATTAGAAATGTGCAAGAAAACTTTGTTGCAACAAAAATTATTCAAATGGTGACTTTGGTGCTCCAGCAAAGATGGTGACTTCGGTGCTATCCCCTTAGGCTCCCACACTCACCAGATCTTTGTACCCCTGCAGGGGTAGCCAGCTTAACAGGTGTCTGAATCGGGTGTTTCTCTGGTCCTCGCTCTGGGTAGTCTCCTGACCGATTGTTCCCTCCGATGGATTCACTCAAAAACCTTTTATAAAGGTGTTGGAGGTCCTCAACGGGTGAGGGGATAGCATCCAGCGTTCCCCAATTGGTGGGGAGTAAGCCTCACAGAGAAATAAAAAGGAAGATCCCTAGTGTGGTATCAGGTGGCAATAAAATTATTTATTAAAATAAAAGTAAAAGTTTAAAAACAAAATATAGAAACCAGGGTATCGCGCAGGATACTCCTGGTCCACCGCACACAATGGTAGTTGACAAAACAAAACACAGGAAGGGAATAGGGCCGGTTTGCAGCTTGCGCTACAGCTGCGTACCAAGCCTCTAGTTCCCGTACCGGAAGTGACGTCAGCACGCCTTACGCGTTTCGTCGTCAGACATTCTCAAAGGCGACGCCATCTTGCTACACCTCACGGTTTATAAAGGCAGCGGAGGTGTATGTTCCACTTAGGTGTTGGCCAATGGGAGCCAGATTAAGAAATATCAACACCCATCGGGGCATATACTGAATTGTTTACCACAGTAATGGAAACTTTGGCAGTACAGCTCAGGGAATAAAGTTAATTCAGGACTGGCTACCCCGTAATGTGATATGTATGGCCACACATCTCCGCTACCCCTGTACATAGAAAAGGCAAATTACCATTCAATACTTTTTTAAGGATGGGGAATACCTAAATACTGTTGATAACTATAAAGGTCAAGACATTTTGAAAGGAATGATCATAAGGATGAACCTTTTGACTGAATGTGAGCGATCTCTGATAGATCAACTTTAGTGGTGGCCGGGGGAATTACATCCAACCCAAAAATAAGATGCTAGACCAAACCTAGCCTTTACCTTGTAAAACTTCAAACATACATAATGACAGAAACAGCAAGTTTCCAGGCAGGGGTGCATACATAGGGGGTGTTAACCCCTTATTAGTCCTAATAAAAATCTATATAACAACCACAAATGAAATAAGGAACCCAAATGAGGGAGTTAGATACCAATATTAGCATAAAAATTAGTGGTTAGCAGCAGACCTATATGTTCTCTATCTAAACCTTAATAAGCACTGGAGATAATAATACTTTATATCCCAAAGTGAGAAGAGGAGAGGGAGGGGAAAAGGGGACCCGTCCTAAAGAGAATTAGTGACTAAATGTGGTGTTACCATGCCTCTAGGTACCTACTGCATGCATTATGCTACCTTAGTATATTGGCCCCAAAAATAAATAAAGTGTACTACAACTTCCCAGGCTGAAAGCGTGGTGTTGCTGGTCCTTATTTTTCATCGGAGGTATAGCCACTAAGCAGATTAGATTTATATTAAAATGTAATGTACCCCTGTTACGGGTATAAGAAATGAAGGTAAATTAAGATAGAGAGGTAATGAATGAGGTAAATAGTTCTACCTCTAACATTAATCCCAATAAGTGGGCAATGAGAACTGTCAGAACATACCATTAGCCAAGGTAAATAATATGAAATAAGAGGCAACCGTTACCCATAATATATACTCATAGATAAGATATCATACACAGAACTATATGTACAGTGCCCTCCTACTGTCAGAGCCTGCAGTGGGTTGGGTTAGTTATATGTTCGTAATGACTCCTATACGTTATTTGCAGTGTCATGACTATAATCTGATGAACCCATGAGTATGCATCCACATAGTTATCCCCCAACTAAGGAGGTTAGATGAAAATGAAGAATATCTATGGAAAAAATGGTCAATATATAGACCAATTATAGACCCAATGTCAGCTGTCGGGTTCCATATGTTCAATTTTATAGACGTTCTTTAATGGAATGGTCAGAGACAGATTGCTAGGGATTAGCTATAAAACAATTGAGGTCAATCTCCAGGTTGAGGCCTCTGGGAGCAAGGGACCCCAACCTGTAAATCCAACTAGTTTCATTCTGGGAAATGAGGGTGGTCTTATTACCCCCTCTCCAGTGGTCATCTATATGATCTATCCCATAAAAAATAAGCCCAGATGGATCTCTGTGGTGGACCTCATCGAAATGGCGCGATAGACTATGTTTAGGGAATCCTTTTAGAATATTATTGATGTGTTCCCTAATTCTAACAAATAGGGGTCGAGTAGTTCTCCCTATATACTGGAGGTGACATGGGCACCCGATGATGTAAGTTACATGCGTGTTTTGGCATGTAATAAGTTGTTTTATCTGGTATTCCCTGTGGTCTACTGTGGATTTGAAGGATACCCTTTTTCTTGGTTGTTTCCTACTAACCCTGCAGGGGAGGCAACGCTGGCACCTATAAAACCCTTTCATGTCAGTGAAGATTCTAACTTTCTTCGGAGGGTCAATGACATTGTGTACCAGATGTGTACGAAGGTTGGGCGCCTTCCTGTAGACAAAGCTTGGTTTTGCGAGGAGGATTTTAGCCAATATTCTGTCTTCCTTAAGGATAGGCCAGTACTTTTTGATGATCCTTTCTACCGATCGATATTAGGTGTTGAACCCAGTTATGAAAGGTGTTTTCATCTTCTCTGCCTGCCCCCTAGGTTTATTTTCAAGTAGTGTCTGTCTGTCCATTTTGGCTATTTCTGATTTAAGTTTTACCAATTTTTCCCGCGGATACCCTTTTTCTTCAAATCTGTTAATTAGGACTGTAGATTGAACGTCAAAGTCTTCGATCTTGTCACAGTTTCTCCGCATTCTCAATAGCTGTCCTTTAGGTATGTTACCCTTCCATTTTGGATGGTGACAGCTGGAAGAGGGGATATACCCGTTGCGGTCAGTGGTTTTGAAAAAGGTTTTTGTGCATAGCTCACCTACTCCTTTATAGACTTCCAGATCCAAAAATTCAATCTTATTGTGGTCCCATTTCCCTGAGAAGGTGAGGCCATATCTGTTAGTGTTTAGATTATTGAGAAATTCAGTCAGGGTGTCCGGTGTGCCATCCCAGAGTATTATCACAATGTCGATGTACCTCCTGTACATTTTGATTTGGGGGATGTTTCTAGCATAAATATATTCCTCTTCCCACATGTCCATCAGGAGGTTCGCCACACTAGGAGCATAGCGAGCCCCCATGGCGACCCCTTTTGTTTGTACAAAAAATTCCTTGTTGTACCAAAAATAGTTGCAACCCATTGCCATATCGAGTCCTTCCAGAATGTAACTTATTTGTTGCTGTTTCATGCTCGTCCCTTCGTGTAAGGCCTTTTCAACCGCTTGTAACCCATCTGGTTGTTCAATACTGGTATAAAGTGAGTTGATGTCAACAGTGACCAGTATCCAGTCGTCTGTACCTTTGATCTTCTGTAGTTCTTGGATGAGTTGCAGGCTGTCCCTCAGATGTGAGCGGCCCTGCTTAACTAATGGTTTTAGATAGCTATCCAGATATTCCCCCAGTCTAGAGAACACAGAATTAATCCCGCTAATAATGGGCCTTCCTGGTGGTTTTTCCAAACGCTTATGAATCTTTGGCGTATAATATATGACTGGGGTTTTTGTGGAATTTGAAATTAGATACTCAGCTTCCCTGTCATTCAGGATGCCGTGCCTCTTTCCTTTGTCAATGTAGGTGCTTAGTTTGGATTCAAATGCTTTCTTAGGGTTCCCTTTTAGTTTTTTGTAGGTGTTTGCAACATTGAGGATATTGCCCATTTCTATCTGGTAGTCTTCCTTGTTTAAGATGACCAGTCTATCTGCTGGTCTAATGACTACTTTGTGTCGTTTTCCAATCATTTTGATTGCTTTCCAGATATTTCTACCCTTTTTATTATCTTTATGCTCCAGATGTCGTAGGTCATCCTCGACCATCTTCTGGAATGCTCCCAAGCATTGGCTCCCTGGGGTTTTGGGATTAAAAATTGAATTGTTCTTTAGCTTCGTCTGTACAAACTCAGGGGCGGTTTTTATTTTGCTATCTTCATTTGTAGCGAAATGCTTCCTGAGATTTAATTTCCACATAAATTTTTGTAGGTCAAGACATTACATTAAAGCCGCAAGCAGTTTTAAATGGCTTTTTTTCCTTTACAGATGTAATTTTGTGCAGGGACAGTTCTAAACACGGGAAACACATGCCACTTCACAGGCATACTTTAGACACCCCCCAGGTATGATATTTAAAGGAATATTTACATTTTTTTTCACTTTATGCATCATTAAAATGACTGCTCCAGAAAAAACTTCAGTTTTTAAAACTTCTTTTTGCATTGATACATGTTCCCTGTGGCAGGACCTGGGTCCCCAAACCGTTTTTAGGACAATAACATGCATATTGGCCGTTATAATTAGCACTTTAGATTTCGAATGTTCACGTCCATTGTAATTAATAGGGTTCTAATGCCCCGTACACACGGTCGGAAATTCCGACCACAAAATCCGTCGGATTTTTTCCGACGGATTTTGTCCGACACTGGTGTTGCATACACACGGTCGGACAAAGTTGTCGGAAAATCCGATCATTCTGAATGTGGTGACGTTCGTTGCGTACGACGGAACTACGTAGAGGCTAGTAACAGATAAGTTTGGTCTCCTAATTTGATCTGAGAATGCGTGGCACTTTGTCCGTCGGAATTCTCTACACACGATCGGAAAAAGTCCGATCGGATTTTGTTGTCGGAAAATTTGAGAGCAAGATCTCAAATTTTTTCCGACGGAAAAAGTCCGATGGAGCCCACACACGGTCGGATTTTCCGACAACATGGTCCGATCGGACATTTTCCGTTGGAATTTCCGACCGTGTGTATGGGGCATAACATTCGCGCAAATTTTTGGTCCGTTCCCAGGTTCTGGTGCGAACTGAACCGGGAGGTGTTCGGCTCATCCCTATTGTCAACATCTCCAGGCGTTTGGTTGCATGTTGTTCAGGGTTTACTTTATGTTTTTTCTCCAACTCCTGTATTTCTTTCAATAAGTCCTTGATTTCTATCTGTTTTTCTTTTTTTACTCGTGAGCTATGTGCTATTAAATCCCCTCTAATGACCGCCGTATGGGCTTCCCAAACTATCTGTTCTGAGACTTCCCCCAGGATGTTTATTTCAAAATATTCCACCAATTTTATTTTATATTTTCTGCTATCTGTCTGTCATCCAATAGTGTTTCATTTAATCTCCACGTCCTCTCCCTATATTCTATAGATACCGGAGAAAAAAGTTATTGTGATGGGGCGTGATCTGATATTGTTATTGGCTCAATAGTAGCCGATCTCAATAGATTCAGATTGTACTGATCCAAAAAAATCAGACCAAGCCTTGAATAAACTTTATGGGTTTTAGAATAATAACTATAATCTTTTTTTTCCGCATGTGTTATCCGCCAGCTATCTACCAAATGGAGGGATCTAAATAGTTGTTTTACACTTTTTATTCAGCACCTCATCGCACCCACACCCAAATTAATTATCTGTTTGTGAACAGCACCACGCTCAGAATTACGGAGAAAGCACAGATCCTTCCGATCTCTTGGTCAGATCACGCACCTGTGGTTATCTCCTTAACGCTAGGTACCCCTAACAATAAGCCGTACAACTGGCAGCTGAATACCTTTCTAACACAGCATCTTCCATCCAAGACGGAACTAGACTCTACCTTAAAACTTTACTTCCTGGAGAACAACACTCCGGAAATCTCCATTCCCACACTGTGGGAAGCCCACAAGGCGGTTCTTCATGGTCGATGCATAGCTCTTGCCTCGGCCATGAAGAAGGATGCCATAGCCACCAAAAAAAAGGCGGAGGGAGAGCTTAAGACCCTAGAAAGGAAATTGCAGGTCGCCCCTTCCATACCCCTCCTTAAGAAAATCATCTGTCTCCGCACGACACTCAAAGACCTGGCGATTGGCCAGGTTGAAAAAGCACTGAGGAGACTGAAACAACTCTATTATGATAAGGGAAATAAGGCCCACTCCCTGCTAGCCCGCAAACTCGCTGAAAGGTCGAACATGACTACCCCACACCAAATAAAAAACAAAGAGGGACATTTGGTGTCTCACCCCGAGCAGGTAGCTCAAACCTTTGCAGAATTTTATACCACACTCTATAACAACCCAGAGATCCCCCACAATCCTCCCTCCCCTGAACTAACTGACCAAATGTCCCAGTATCTCGCTAGGAGTGGAGTCCCGAGACTTCAACCCTCGGACCTCCTCTCCCTTAATGCAACCATCTCTGAGGAAGAACTTACAGCGGTGATCAAATCCCTACCCACTCGTAAATCCCCGGGCCCCGATGGGCTCCCTTTTAAATATTATAAGACCTTCATGCCTATCCTACTGCCCCACATGTGTAAACTCTTTAACGCCTTTCTTTAACAGACCCCTATCCCCACAGACATGCAACGATCTTTCCTCACGCTAATTCCAAAGCCGGATAAAGATCCTTCCCTTTGTGCCAGTTATAGGCCCATAGCACTCCTAAACTCAGACTTTAAAGTCTTCACGAAACTTCTATCGCTGCGCCTAAACCTGATATTGCCATCCCTGATACATAAGGATCAGGTGGGCTTTGTCCCCCTTCGGCAAGCGGGTGACAACACAAGAAAGGTCATAGACCTGATCGAGGTGGCGGACAGGGAGGGCCACGCGTCCTTGGTCTTGGGCCTGGACGCGGAAAAGGCGTTTGATCGCCTTGGGTGGCCCTTCCTGTCCGCCACCCTAAGTCACATGGGGTTCCGGGGGCCCTTTATGCAAGCAATCCAACACATTTACACCAACCCCACTTCCCAAGTTAAAACACCCTTCGCTCTCTCCTCAGCCTTTCCAATAGCGAATGGTACCAGGGATGCCCACTCTCCCCACTGTTGTTTGCACTGTGCGTGGAACCCCTGGCGGCATCCATCCGAGAAAACCTGAACATCAGAGGGATACCAGTCAGGGGAAGAGAATTCAAACTAGCATTATTTGCAGATGACATCATCCTCACCCTCGCACAACCCATAATCTCCCTTCCCAATCTCCAGGTTGAACTGGACATGTACAGAACCCTCTCGGGATATAAAATTAACCCAAGCAAATCAGAGGCTCTCCCGCTTAATATGTCAGATGCTGAAACACAGAGCATACACCAAAACTATCCATACCATGTAAAAACCAAGGCCCTGAAATACCTGGGAGTATACCTTACGCCGACCTACTCGTCTCTGTACCAAGCAAATTACCCCCCGCTACTTAAACATATCCGCGACCTCCTGCAAAAATGGAAACCCCACCACATATCCCTACTAGGTAGTGTGGCAACGATAAAGATGACCATCCTCCCCAAACTCCTCTATTTATTCCAGACACTGCCTATCCCAGTCCCATACACACAGCTACGAAAACTCCAAGCAGATCTGATACGCTTTGTCTGGAATTACAAAAAACATAGGATCCCCCGATCGGTATTGATGGCCTCCCGCCAGGACGGCGGTCTGGCATTTCCCGACTTGGTGAAATATTATCAAGCAACCCAACTACGAGCCATTACTTCCTGGTTTCCCCAAAGAGCATACAATAAATGGTCAGAAATAGAGAAGATATGGTTGGCACCTGCACACCCGAATAGCTTACTCTGGAGTGCGAAGGTAGAGGTGAACTCGGAGAGACTCCTGGGGTCAATGACCCTACTTAGATCATTATGGCGAAAACTCGCCAACGCCTATAAGCTTAGCTCGGAGAAATCACTACTGACCTCCTTCTTATATAACCCTGCACTCCCGGACGGTCTTACACGCCAGATGTCTCTTCCTTGGGCAGAAAAGAACCTCTTTCACTTCGGTCACTTGGTTGACCCTAGAACACGTAAATTGCACTCATTTGCCCAGCTTCAAACGAAATACTATTTGCCTCGCCAGGTATTCTATGGTTATCTGCAAATAAGACATTTCGCCCAATCATTCGCCCCAGACCTCCAGTTCTCAGAACCCTCCCCCTTTGAGAGTATTATCTTGGAGGGATCAGCACGTCGCGGCCTGATATCAGATATCTACCGACTGCTTAACTCCTACTTAATCCCCGAACGGGGCAAGCATGCGTACATGCTCCGCTGGGAGAGGGTCCTGGGAGAGGAGATACCAGAAACCACTTGGCAGGCGATCTGGTCCCAAGCAGCTAAAAGTTCGTACTGCACCTTGTATAAAGAAAACGCATACAAGATCATGTACTTTTGGTACCAGACACCCGACATCCTCCACGCCATTTACCCGTCTAGCTCTGACCGATGTTGGCGATGCCAGAAAGACAGAGGTACCCTATTCCATATATACTGGGACTGCCCCAAGATAACACCATTCTGGACAGAGACCCAGCTACTATTATCCCGCCTCTTAGGAGTACAGATCCCTATGTCCCCAAAATAATTTTTACTGGGAGTCTTGCAACTGCGCATTCCCAAACCATCCAAGAAACTACTAAGCCATGTCCTCACTGCGGCCCGTTGCCTGATAGCCCTCCACTGGAAACGACCGACCCCCCCTCACAGGAAGACCTATATGCCAGAATTAAAGACATAGAGATCATGGAAAAAATGACAGCTAGACTTTATGACAAACTGGATATGCATAATAGGGTCTGGGAGGAATGACACTGTCATGAGGATCCGCCGTGAACCAGGACTGGAACCCCAATCCCTATCTTTCATCCCCCTACCCTCTCTACCCCCCTTTTCCATTTCTTTCTTTTCTTTAATCTACAAAACTAGCACTTTGTTACTGCTGTTACTAAGTATGGCCTCCCATAGGTCACGGACACTTAGGCCCCTTTCACACTGGGGCGGTGCGGGGCGGCGACGGTAAAGCAGCGCTATATTTAGCGCTGCTTTACCTTCGTTTTACCCGCGGTATGCGGCCGCTAGCGGGGTGGTTTTAACCCCCGCTAGCGGCCGCAAAAGGGTTAAAAACCTCCGCAAACCGCCGCTGCAGCGGCGGTTTGCGGGCGGTATCCCCGCGGTTTCCCATTGATTTCAATGGGAACGAGCGGTATAGGAGCGGTAAATACACCGCTCCTACACCGCTCCAAAGATGCAGCTAGCAGGACTTTTTTTACCGTCCTGCTAGCGCACCGCTCCAGTGTCAAAGCCCGCCGGCTTTCACACTGGAGTGAATGGGGCCGGTTTTTTCAGGCGGTGTACAGGCGCTATTTTTAGCGATGTACCGCCTGAAAACCGCCCCAGTGTGAAAGGGGCCTTAATGTACCTCATATGAAAGCAGGAAACCTACATAGGACTCAGACCACAAGTTTTTACTATAAAGGACGTTATCTGTTAACCTTATTTGTAACCTGGACATACTGTGGTCCTATTGCTGCTGATAAGTCACAATGTACAGACTTTGTTCAAATCTTGTATGAAAATTTTGATTTAATAAAAAGTTATTTGAAAAAAAAAAAAAAGATTCATTCTTCTCTGCGCAGACCCTTTGCTGTATTTTTATAGGGACCCGTAGCTAAGGTTCTGGGCGCTGCAGATTGGATTTTATAGTTGCCGTTCTCCAATCTGGAAAATCCACTTGGGGTAGTTCCAGTATTTCTAAACATTTTTTTAAATCATCCTTAGTATGAAGCACTGCCATTTTGCCATGCCGTGATGCTGTCAAAAGAAAAGGGAACCCCTAGCAATATTTAATATCTGCTGATCTCAGGGCCTCCAACAATGGTCTTACAGTTCGGCGCTGCATCAGCGTGCAGTGGGATACATCAGGGAACAAAGATATTTGGGCTCCTTTAAATTCAATCATGGGTGTTTCCCATACGTTTTTCATAATCGCCTCTTTCACAGAGTATTTATGCATCTTACAAATCACATCTCTCTGTCTATCCTTATTATATTGGGCCTGGACATAAGGTGTAACACGATATACTTTGTCCACTTCCAAAGCTTCTTGCTCTGTTCCCCCCAAAATTTGTTGAAATAAGCCTTGTACAGTAACTATTAGATTACTAGTGTATTATGCTTCAGGGAGATCGCGTATGCATATGTTTTGTCTACGTTCCCTGTTTTCAAAATCATCCAACTGATCCATAGCCTGTACATCCGCCACAGCCTGTATAATTTCTTCTTGTTTTTTTTCTACTTCTTCCACTCTATGTCCCAATGCTATCGTATCTTCCTTTATCTCTTCTATTACCTGTTTGAATGACTGTTCCACTACTGCTATCAATTGTTGGATATCTGCTTTTGTGGGAAGCGCTCTTATATGTTCTTTGATATCCCAATCCAATTTGGTTAACTGAATATCTTCCCCAGGGGTGTTCCATGTGCCTTGTTCTTTCCCAGGTGGGGTATTACCTCTGGATTTTGTTGTTGCCTGGGTTAAGTGGGTTATCTCTTTATTCCCCTTATCCCCTCCAGCTGTCTCTCCTCCTCTCTGCTCAGGACTATTATGCCTTTGCTCACTATTTCCATCTTTAATGGTCTTTAGGGGGCTATAGCCATGCCCTATGGGGGTCTCTCCACAAGCCACCGCAACACCCCCTCTAATTCCATCCACTACTCCTCTGCTGTCCCCAGGGGTCTGATGGGGGCTATGGCCATGATCGCATGTTAAAGATCTTCTGCCAGCTTCTGCCATCCCACCCCCTGGTACCTGGTTTCCACGCCTGTGATCTCCACTCTGCGCAGTGAGATACGCTCTTAGCCCACCTCCAGAGTTTCTATTACCGCCCCCCCCCCTGGCTGGAGCGCCGCTCATCTGCGAGTTGTCATCTCTCCCTCCTTGAACTGTGGCAAGCACGTCTCCCCTTATCCTCCTCTGCTGCTCTGCTACTGCCGATCGCTAAGCTGATTGCTCTGCTAATTGTCATCTGCTGTGTAATTACCCAGGGGCGTGAGAAACACTTACATAGCACGTCCACTCCTCATCTTGCAATGTCAAGTTTCAATTGATTCCCCCTGACAGAAGCTAATTTAACCCCAGCGATAAAAATTTAATTTGGGTACAGTGTTGTATGACGTGCAATTGTCATTCAAAGAGTGACAGCGCTAAAAGATGAAAATTGGTCTGGGCAGGAGGGAGGTTTAGGTGCCCAGTAAGTAAGTGGTTAAAAGCTAGTGAATAAAACAATTGCAAAAACCTTGAGAAGGGAGGGTAGAGACAGAGAGAGCTTCTAGCAGAAGATGTGTCTGTGTATTAGGTGAAGGTTACAGAACACATTTCAACAGTGCAAACAAAATGGAGCCTCTTGTGCTTAAAGCAGAGTTCCGCCGATTTTTTATTTTTTTTCCAAAGTCAGCAGCTACAAATACTGCAGCTGTTGACTTTTAAAATAAGGACACTTACCTGTACAGGGCGCCCGCAATGTCGGCACCCGAAGCCGATTTATCCCTTGGTAGTCGGGTGCTGCTGCCGCCATCCTCGGTAAGGGAATCAGGAAGTGAAGTCTTGCGGCTTCACTTCCTGGTTCCCTACTGTGCATACGCGATTTGCGCTGCCACTGGTCCCTGCTGTGTTCTTGGACCCATGTGTATCCCAGAAGACAGCGGGGGGGGGGTAGGAACTGGCGTAGATACCCGCGGGTGTCTCGGGTATCTATGCCCGGAAGTGGGAGCAAAATACCTGTATTAGACAGGTATCTGCTCCCCCTCCCCCCTGAAAGGTGCCAAATGTGACACCAGAGGGGGGGAAAAAACAGAAAAGCGGAAGTTCCATTTTTGGGTGGAACTCCGCTTTAAATGAATAATACAGTGAATGTCCATGTAATTTCCCTCTTGTTTATTTGACACCATTCTTCTCCGAAGTTACATTCAGCCGATTGCTGGTAATTCCTGTTACATTGGTGCAGAGGGACAGCGTCCTGTTCAGCTCTCTCCTAGTTTTCTCACAATAATGGGTTCATCAGGGCTGGTGGACCATTTGTTGGTAAAGCGGGTTTGATATAGGCAAACCTATGTCAGTGGTAGTAAGGTTAATAATCTCATCTACAATTCTAGTGTAATTATTTATTATTTTCATTGCTTCAATTCCCCATCCTGTCCAGAAAGAGAACCATGACCATGCCATGTCCCCTTCAGTGAATAGCTCTCTTTTGAACACTTTGATCTGGTAGCACCATATCTTTGCGAACAGCCAAAGCAGGTGCTAACTTCCCAATATAATATGTACCTGTAACATTAGTTGGAAGCGAGATGTAAGCTTTTTTTCCACGTATATAATATAACCCTCTACGTATGGATGGTATACCTGCTCCTAAAAAACTGGAAGCAATAACATGGAACCTCAGGTAACTGATATTTTCACATATTGGGAACTGTGAGCAATTTGTACTTTAACCACTTCAGCCCGGACCAATTGTCAGCTTAAGGACCAGAGGTCTTTTTTCAATTTCGCACTGCACTACTTTAACTGGTAATTGTGCGGTCATGCAATTTTGTAACGAAACGAAATTTGCGTCCTTTTCTTCCCACAAATAGAGCTTTCTTTTGATGGTATTTGATTGCCTCTGTGATTTTTATTTTTTGCGATATAAACGGAAAAAGAGCGAAAATTTTGAAAAAAAAAGAGATTTTCTACTTTTTGTTATAAAAAAAAATCTAATAAACTCAATTTTAGTCAAACATTTGGGCCAAAATGTATTCAGCCACATGTCTTTAGTAAAAAAAAATGCCAATAAGCGTATATTTATTGGTTTGCGCAAAAGTTATAGCGTCTACAAACTAGAGTACATTTTCTGGAATTTACACCGCTTTTAATTTATGACTGCCTATTTCATTTCTTGAGGTGCTAAAATGGCAGAGAAGTACAAAACCCCCCCAAATGACCCCATTTTGGAAAGTAGACACCCCAAGCTATTTGCTGAGAGGCATGTTGAGCCCATTGAATATTTTTTTTTTTAGTCCCAAGTGATTGAATAAAGACAAAAATAAAAAATAATTTTTTTTTCTTCAAAAAGTTGTCACTAAATGATATATTGCTCACACATGCCATAGTTATATGTGGAATTGCACCCCAAAATACATTTTGCTGCTTCTCCTGAGTATGGGGATACCACATGTGTGGGACTTTTTGGGAGCCTAGCCGCGTACGGGGCCCCGAAACCCAAGCACCGCCTTCAGGATTTCTAAGGGTGCAAATTTTTGATTTCACTCCTCACTACCTATCACAGTTTCGAAGGCCATAAAATGCCAAAATAGCACAAAACCCCCCCAAATGACCCCATTTTGGAAAGTAGACACCCCAAGCTATTTGTTGAGAGGCATGGTGAGTATTTTACAGCTCTCATTTGTTTTTGAAAATGAAGAAAGTAAAGAAAAAAAATTTTTTTTTTTCTTTTTTCAATTTTCAAAACTTTGTGACAAAAAGCGACATCTGCAAAATACTCACAATACCTCTCAGCAAATAGCTTGGGGTGTCTACTTTCCAAAATGGGGTCATTTTGGGGGGTTTTATGCCATCTGGGCATTCCATGGCCTCCGAAACTGTGATTGGCAGTGAGAAGTGAAATAAAAAAATTACTCCCTTAGAAAGCCTGAAGGCGGTGCTTGGTTTTTGGGGTTCCGTACGCAGCTAGGCTCCCAAAAAGTCCCACACATGTGGTATCCCCGTACTCAGGAGAAGCAACAGAATGTATTTTGGGGTGTATTTCCACATATGCCCATGACATGTTTGAGCAATATATCATTTAGTGACAACTTTTTGTAAAAAAAAATATATATATTTTTTTTTTTTCATTATTCAATCTCTTGGGACAAAAAAAAAAAATATTTAATGGGCTCAACATTGCTCTCAGCAAATAGCTTGGGGTGTCTACTTTCCAAAATGGGGTCATTTGGGGGGGGTTTGAACTGTCCTGGCATTTTATGCACAACATTTAGAAGCCTATGTCACACGTCACCCACTCTTCTAACCACTTGTAGACAAAGCCCTTTCTGACACTTTTTGTTTACATGAAAACATATTTTTTTTTTGCAAGAAAATTACGTTGAACCCCCAAACACTATATATATTGTTAAAGCAAAGGCCCTACAGATTAAAATGGTGGGTGTTGCATTTTTTTTTCCACACAGTATTTGCGCAGCGATTTTTCAAACGCATTTTTTGTGGAAAAAAATACACTTTTTTTTATTTTAATGCACTAAAACACACTATATTGCTCAAATTTTTGATGAAATAAAAAATATGATCTTAGGCCGAGTACATGGATACCAAACACGACATGCTTTAAAATTGCGCACAAACACGCAGTGGCGACAAACTACATACATTTTTAAAAGCCTTTAAAAGCCTTTACATGATACCACATTAGATTCACGGAGGAGGTCTACTGCTAAAATTACTGCCCTCGATCTGACCTTCGCGGTGATACCTCACATGCATGCTGCAATTGCTGTTTACATATGACGCCAGACCAACGCTTGTGTACGCCTTTGCGCAAGAGAAGGGGGGGCAGGGGTGCTTTTTTTTTTTTTTTTTTTTTTTTAGTTTTTTTTTTATTTATTTAGCTTTTTTATTCTATTTTTAAACTGTTCCTTCCATTTTTTTTCTTTGTTATGATTTTTATTGTTATCTCAGGGAATGTAAATATCCCCTATGATAGCAATAGGCAGTGACAGGTACTCTTTTTTTTGAAAAAATTGGGGTCTATTAGACCCTAGATCTTTCCTCTGCCCTCAAAGCATCTGACCACACCAAGATTGGTGTGATAAAATGCTTTCCCAATTTCCCAATGGCGCGGTTTATATCCCGAGGGGGGACATTCCCTCCTACTGCTTGTAAAAGCAGTCTAGAGGCTAATTACCCGCTAGAATTGCTTTTACATGAAAGCCGATCACTGGCTGAAAAGAATGATACCAAGATGATACCTAAACCTGCAGGCATCATTCTGGTATAACCATTCAAAGTCCAGCAACATACTGGACATATATTGTAATCTTTTTTTTTTTCATGCAGCCTCTTGGCTGAACGAAAAAAGAGATTGATTGGTGGGTATGCCCACCATTAGAATACCTCCCTTCATCCACCCACTTCTAATGATGGGCATACATGCACCATTTATATATGCCGATGCATGGGGGCATCCTCCCGCAAAAGTTATGCCGTGTACACACGGTCGGAATTTCGACCGTATGTACGTGGCATTAGGAGCCAATCGCTCCTCCCCGCCCCCTGCTGCCCCCATGCTTCGGCACATATGCTCTTTTTTTTAACTGTGGTGGTGAAATCACCTCCTACAGCGTTGGAGTCGCGGCTTTATGTATCGTGGGAGCAAACGCTGTTGCTGTCAAGATAAATAAATCCGCGCTGCAACTGAATGGCGCACCTGAAAACAAAAAAATGCTTAACACTAAAACACAGTAAACAAAATTACATACCTGAAAAGCAAGCATGATAAAACATGATAAAACATAATAAAACATTGCAGAATAGAATGGAGTAAAAAAAGAGCAACAATAGAGAGAGAGAGAGAACAATAAAACGACAACTATTTTTGTTTTTTTTATTTTTTTGAGATTCACAGGTAAAAAAGCTCCTGACTGTTAGCGACTGAATCAAAACGCTACCACAAAAAAAATGTTAGCGATCGCAGGATCAGGCCTGACTCTGCGAACACTGCAGTTATGTGTGCTTAGTGTTTTGTAAGTGACAGTGATCGATCGATACTGCACTTGGGTGGGCTGGGCTGGGCGGAGGGGGAAAACGCAGGTGCTAGCAGGTATCTGGGCTGATGCCGCTAACACTGCGTTTTTTTGGAACCCTAAACTGCTGGGACGCTAGTATAGATCTGATCAGATCAGATATTGATCTGTTCAGATACTATACCACTAAGGGAGGTGTATGCTTTGCGCGTGGGTGTTTGCGGTACTGGCACTAACCTGGGGCGACGCAGACCTTATTTGACCCTAAAACCTAATTGATATCACCCGCCGGGCGATCAGGGGGTTAAACCGTTATTGGGTAATAAATGGCGGGTGCCCTGACAGTATAAAAAACAAGCTAACTAACCAGCGTCACCCGTAACAGTAATACAAAAAAAAACTGGTTACCTAGCGACACTAATGCAGGGATCAGAAAAACGATCGCTTAGTGACACTGGCAAAAGGGGGTGAAAGGGTTAACTAGGGGCAATCAGGGGGTTAAACCTTTATTAGGTAATATATGGGGGTACCTGACGCTATATAAAAACCTGACGGGGAACCTAAATAACGAAATAACTAACTGGCTAACCAGCGTCACCAGTGACAGTTATACAGTGATCACTGGTGAAAGGGTTAACTCTAGGGGCAATCAGGGGGTTAAAACCTTTATTTAGGTTGTAATATGGGGGTACCTGACCTATAAACCTATTTATGAACCTATATAAACATGGCGGTTAACCTAAAAAAAAACTGGTTACCTAGCGACACTAATGCAGCGATCAGAAAAACGATCGCTTAGTGACACTGGCAAAAGGGGGTGAAAGGGTTAACTAGGGGCAATCAGGGGGTTAAACCTTTATTAGGTAATATATGGGGGTACCTGACGCTATATAAAAACCTGACGGGGAACCTAAATAACGAAATAACTAACTGGCTAACCAGCGTCACCAGTGACAGTTATACGGTGATTACTGGTGAAAGGGTTAACTCTAGGGGCAATCAGGGGGTTAAAACCTTTATTTAGGTTGTAATATGGGGTACCTGACCTATAAAACTATTTATGAACCTATATAAAACATGGCGGTTAAAATAAAAAATAAATGGTTACCTAGCGACACAATGCAGCGATCAGAAAAAAACGATCGCTTAGTGACACTGGCAAAAGGGGGTGAAGGGTTAACTAGGGGCAATCAGGGGGTTAAACCTTTATTAGGGGGGGGTAGGGGGCTACCTAGGACCTAAAACTAACTGCCCTGACAGTTATTACAGTCACACTGACACTAAATGCAGTGATCAGTAAATAAATGATCACTGCAATTAGTGACACTGTGACTGGGGGGGGAGGGGGTGATCTGGGGGGTGATCAGGGGGTGACAGGGGGGTGTTTTGTGTGCCTAACTGTACTGGTGTCAGTGTAGTGTTGTGCACTAACCTTAACATGTTCGCCGCTCGGCGTCTCCGGTCACATAGACCGGCGCACCGAGCGTGACATCACTTCCGCCTTCCTGTCTATACAATAGACAGGAAGGGGAAGCTTTTCATTCGCCAGGAGCGATCGCGAGGGGGTGGCCAGAAACCACTGGCCGTCCCCTCGTCCCGGATCGCTCCTGAAGCGATGCCGACCGTCCCCGCCGGCGGAGGGGGGTCCGATCGGACCCCCCAACCGCCTAAAGAATGGCACGTACAGGTACGTGGTTCTGCCTGTACGTGCCATTCTGCCGACGTATATCTACATGGGGCGGTCGGCAAGTGGTTAACCACTTGCCTACCAGGCACAAACACCCCCTTCCTGCCCAAGCCCTTTTTCAGCTGTCAGCGCTGTCGCAATTTGAATGACAATTGCGCGGTCATGCTCAGGGGCGGACTGACCATTCACCCACTCGGGCACTTCCCGAGGGCCCCGGGCCTCTAGGGGGCCCCATCAGGGTTACCAGCCTCAGTAAAACCAGGGACAGTATGTAAAAATTTGTGTTTTTTTTACATCTGTTTCTGAAATGTTCCTTACCGACATCCTTTTGGTCTAAAAATCCAGAGATTATAGCTGCCCCACCTCTCCAGTACCTTCTCAGCCAATAGAAACATGTCTGTGTATACTGTGTGTACATGTCTGTGTATACTGTGCAATTGTATACTGTGTGTGTGTATACTTTGTGGCCCCATAATCTCTGATTGCCTGGGGGCCCCATAATCTCCTATTGCCCGGGGGCCCCATGAGTTCTCAGTCCGCCCCTGGTCATGCTACACTGTACCCAAACAAATGTTTTATCATTTTCTTCACACAAATAGAGCTTTCTTTTGGTGGTAGTTAATCACTGCTGAAATAGCAATAGCATTTATCCTTAAAAATAAAAAAAAGACAAAAAATTTGGGACATTTTTTTTTTTTAAACTTTTTTCTGTCAGTAAATTTTGTAACTAAGTAATTTTTCACCTTCACTGATGGGCGCTGATGAGGCCGCATCGATGGGCACTAATAGGCTGAACTGGTGGGAACTGATGAGGCCGCACTTATGGGCACTGATGAGGAGGCACTAATATGCCGCAATTATGGGCACTGATGAGCACTGTTAGGCGGCACTGATAGGCAGCAGTGGTGGGCACAGATAGGCGGCATGGATAGGCGGTACAGATGGGCATTGATGGGCATTGATGGGTGGCACTGATGGACAGCAGTGATGGGCAGCACTGATAGGCGGCACTAATTGCCAGCACTGACTGGCATGGCTAATGGGCAATGATTTGTGGCACTTGTGGGCACTGATTGCTGCCACTGGTGGGTTCTGATCACTGGCATTGGTCGGCACTGTATGCTGGCATTGGTGGTTAATGTATTTTTACACTTTATATATTGTAATCAGGGCACTGATGATCAGTGCCCTGATTACTTCCCTAGCTGTCCCTTGTGAGGAGATGCCGCTGATCGTCTCTCCTCTCCTCTAACTGTGTCAGTGTGAGGCGAGGAGAGCCGATTACCAGCATCTCTGTGTTTACATGTGACCGGCTGTGATTGGACACAGCCGATCACACGGTTAAAGAGCCGCGGACGCGGCTCTTTACACAGATCGGGGTCGCACCGTGTCCTAGCAACACAGTGCGGCCACGGTCACCGCACTGCGCGCCCCCGCGGCCGTTCCGTGCCAAGGACAAGAGCTGCACCGCCACGCCGTCATTTGACAGTGGGTGGGCAGCAAGCAGATAAAGGGTTCTATTTAGTTCTGGATCTGGAATATAATATTGACCATAGTTTTCCTCCATAAACTGTAATCTTTGCTCTGGTGCAATCTGAATTGCCCAACTGTGTACATTTAGTGTTAAACGGGCATGTAATGTTTAAACAAATCTGTGGAGGAGTGTCTATCTGTTTTGAAACCATCAAAGTTACTGATCTGTGCTCATTAGCTGTGGAGACTGAGCGATTTATTTTGGTCCTGTTTAGATCAGTGAAGTTGAGAGGTATAGGGATGGGCTGACTGTTCGAGTTAAACATGAGTTCAACTTGAACATCAGCTGTTTGATCGTTCGAAGATCGAACATTATGGGCCATTCGCGCCAAATTCGAGCAGTGGGTCAAGGCCTATAATGCACTGCGTCATCCCAGTGCATTGCTGGCTGATGATTGGCCAAGCATGCACTATGACCTGCATGCTTTGGCCAACCACAGCGCCATAAGCAAACAGAGCCATAATTGGCCAAAGGCAGGGTGCCTTTGGCCAATTATGGCTCAGGGGCTTAAGTACACGCCCCACACTATATAAGGCCGCCAGCACAACAGCTGCCAGGATGCATCCACTAACAGACAGTCTTGTCCTCCCAGAAGACTCCTGAGGTGCAGAAGAATGCGCATTCCTGTTGTGCACAGAAACCAGGCTATGGCGCATAGATGTGCGCATGCGAGAACGGGAGCGCAAACAGAAGCCGGCGCGTATCCTCATGCGCGACGGCCCGTGCGTGCACCTGCGTGCGCCCCGACGCTTGCGCGCGACCGCGCTGGCGCCAAACTAATCTAAGTCCAGCCAGTACTTTGCCTGGTGCTGCTTTGTCTTCAGCTCCTAAGTATCCTGTCTCCTGTGTCCTGATTACCTGTTACCTACCCGGCTCGTCTGACCACCCCTTGAACCGACCAAGCCTGTACCGACCTCGGCTTGTCCTGTGACCAATCTCCTGTCTTCTCCCTGGCACCTGCACCACTGATCCGGTTTGACCTGGCTTGCTTCCTGACTTCGATCCTGCCTGAACCCTGTACCTGATTCTGCCTGCCATGTATGACCCTGCCTGTCTGACCTTGCTACTGTCATCTGCACCTGCTGCCACCTGCTGGTCTCCTGCTGAAGCTCTCCTGTGTCTTCACCAGTTTATTTAGTTAGCTAGATCTCACTGCAGACTGTTTGTGCTCTACTGTTTCTAATCTACTTCAGGCAGGCAGTTGATTCAGTTAGCTGCAGTGTATTTAAAATATATATAAATATATATATATATATATATATATATATATATATATATATATATATATATATATATATATATATATACACACACACACATACACATACACACATAGTCAGACTGCTATATACAGTATATATATCCACTGTATCCAGTTTAGCTAGATCTCACTGCAGACCGTTCCTGGTGTACTGTTTCTAATATACTTCAGGTAGGCAGTTGATTCAGTGTGTGTGTGTGTGTGTGTGTGTGTGTGTGTGTGTGTGTGTGTGTGTGTGTATGTGTGTGTGTGTGTGTGTGTGTGTGTGTGTGTGTGTGTATATATGTGTGTGTGTGTGTATATGTATATATATATATATATATATATATATATATAGCCAAGCCTATACCTGACTGTAGGCCATTCCTGGAGTGCGTGTTCAAAGACACTGTCATAAACCGTATGTGACCAGAGCTGTGTGACTGCAACAGAGTAAACCAACCAAGAAGATGAGAGATAAATGCGTTTATTTAAGATAAATATATACAACGTGCACACACCACCAATAATAAACAGAGTGAACAACCAAACAACAGGGACACAGACAAACCAGTATATCTAACCAGGGGGATATCAGAATCGTAGTCAAGCCAGGCCGGGGTCATAAACGGGAGGTCAGCAGATAAGGGGGGAAAAGGAGACGGGAGAAAAGGGATCAGGTGCGGGACAAGGTTCCTGGGATGCAGGGACAGGCAGGATCAGGTCTCCAGGATCAAGGTTTCAAGGTAACAGGCTATGGATCAGGGCTCAGGGACAAAACCAAGGCAAAGATGTAAGGGCTTGCCTGGTCTTTATAGTCCTGTGATTGGCCTCAGGTGATACCTGATTGCAGGAGGTGCTGTCTACCCCACGCTGCCAGGATCCATCCGCTGGTGGATGCCAGTACTGCAGCCCAACGATGACATAGCAGCAGGGAAGAGTTCTGATAGTTCCACACTGCCAGGAGACACCTGCTGGAGGACCGCAGTACTGCATGCCGAAAGACAGGTATCACCAGCGGATGGGACGTTTCCTGACAGTACCCCCCCTCAAAGGAGCGGCCTCTGGACGCTCCAACTGGTTGTAATTGTTCAAAGTCTAAAGGCATCAAGCGGGACAATGGGTAAGGGTACTTCAGGCTGGGCATCAGGCACTTCTGGGCAGACAGCGGGCTCTGGGTTCTTAAGCTGGACGGCAGGCACCTTGAACTGGGCAACAGGCACATCAAGCGGGGCAGCCGGCATAGGTACATCAAACTGGGCAGCAGGTGCATCAAGCGGGGCAGCAGGCGCATCACGTGGGGCAGCAAGCGGGGGCACTTTAGGCTGGGCAGCAGGCACATCAAGATGGGCAGCAGGCACGGGCACTTTAGGCTGGGCAGCAGACACGGGCACTTTAGGCTGGGCAGCAGGCACGGGCACTTTAGGCTGGGCAGCAGGCACATCAAGCTGGGCAGCAGACAGGAACACATCGGGCTGGGCAGCAACACATCAGGCTGGGCAGCAGGCAGGAACACCTCGGGCTGGGCAGCAGGCAGGAACACCTCGGGCTGGGCAGCAGACAGGAACACCTCGGGCTGGGCAGCAGACAGGAACACCTCGGGCTGGGCAGCAGACAGGAACACCTCGGGCTGGGCAGCAGACAGGAACACCTCGGGCTGGGCAGCTGGCACATCAGACTGGGAAGCTGGCAGCGGGTCATCAGACTGGAGGGCAGGCAGCAGGTCATCAGACTGGAGGGCAGGCAGCAGGTCATCAGACTGGAGGGCAGGCAGCAGGTCATCAGACTGGAGGGCAGGCAGCAGGTCATCAGACTGGAAGGCAGGCAGCGGGTCATCAGACTGGAAGGCAGGCAGCGGGTCATCAGACTGGAAGGCAGGCAGCGGGTCATCAGACTGGAAGGCAGGCAGCGGGTCATCAGACTGGAAGGCAGGCAGCGGGTCATCAGACTGGAAGGCAGGCAGCGGGTCATCAGACTGGAAGGCAGGCAGCGGGTCATCAGACTGGAAGGCAGGCAGCGGGTCATCAGACTGGAAGGCAGGCAGCGGGTCACCAGACTGGAAGGCAGGCAGCGGGTCACCAGACTGGAAAGCTGGCAGCGGGTCACCAGACTGGAAAGCTGGCAGCGGGTCACCAGACTGGAAAGCTGGCAGCGGGTCACCAGACTGGAAAGCTGGCAGCGGGTCACCAGACTGGAAAGCTAGCAGCGGGACATCAGACTGGAAAGCCGGGACATCAGACTGGAAGGTCGAGACATCAGACTGGAGGGCAGGCAGCAGGTCATCAGACTGGAAGGCTGGAACACCAGGCTGGAAGGCTGGCAGCGGGACATCAGACTGGAAGGCTGGGACGTCAGGCTGGAGACCTGGGACATCAGACTGGAAGGCAGGCGCTGGGGCATCAGACTGGAAGGCAGGCGCCGGGACATCAGACTGGAAGGCAGGCGCCGGGACATCAGACTGGAAGGCTGGAACATCAGGCTGGAAGGCCGGCAGTGGGACATCGGACTGGAGGGCTGGGACATCAGGCTGGACTGCAGGCCACGAGACATCAGACTGGAAGGCTGGGACGTCAAACTGGAAGTCCGACACCAGGACATTAGACTGGAAGGCTGGGACGTCAGGCTGGAGAGCTGGGACATCAGACTGGAAGGCAGGCGCCGGGACATCAGACTGGAAGGCCGGGACATCAGACTGGAAGGCAGGCGCCGGGACATCAGACTGGAAGGCTGGGAGCGGAGCATCAGGCTGTAAGGCTGGAACGTCAGACTGGAAGGCCGGCAGTGGGACATCGGACCGGAGGGCTGGGACATCAGGCTGGACGGCAGGCCACGAGACATCAGACTGGAAGGCTGGGACGTCAAACTGGAAGGCCGACACCAGGACATCAGACTGGAAGGCTGGGACGTCAAACTGGAAGGCCGACACCGGAACATCAAACTGGAAGGTTGGGACGTCAGGCTGGAGGGCTAGGACATCAGACTGGAAGGCTGGAACACCAGGCTGGACGGCTGGCAGCGGGACATCAGACTGGAAGGCTGGGGCGTCAGGCTGGAGAGCTGGGACATCAGACTGGAAGGCTGGAACACCAGGCTGGGAGGCCGGCAGCGGGACATCAGACTGGAAGGCCGGCACCAGGACATCAGACTGGAAGGCCGGCACCAGGACATCAGACTGGAAGGCTGGAACGTCAGGCTTGGAGGCTGGAACATCAGGCTGGGAGGCCGGCAGCGGGACATCAGACTGGAAGGCTGGCACTGGCTCTTCGGGCTGGAATGCTGGCACCTCTGGCTGGAACAGATTGGTGGGTGTGAAGGCAGGTTGGGTTAATGGTAGGATTGTTTTGGTTGGGAAAAACTTTCGTTTTTTTCTTTGGTTTAGTCACTGAAGCTCTGTAGGTGGAGGGTGCAGCAGACTGGAAAGGAGGATTAGTAGGCAGCCGAGAAGAGGCAGGTGGGTTGTATGCAGGGTAGGTACAGGGAGCAGAGACCGGATACGAGTACTCGGTTGGAAGCAACGTATACTGGGTGGAAACTGGGTTTGCTATGGGTGATGGGGAAACATACATTTGGGTAGGCTGGTATCTGATGGCAGAAGTGGTTTGTTTGGCTGGGGCTAACTGCATCATGCCAGACCATACTGAAAGTATGGGTTGTACAAACTGTGGTTCTAAGTTTCCCTGTCCAACAAAAGACTGAGCAGACACAATGCACTCAGCAATCACCTGTGGGGAACAGCCAGAGTAGTGCTCACAAAAGTCAGCAGAATCATCTTCAAAAAGCCATACTATGGATACAACCTGATTCGTATTAAAAGGGGGAGTGAAATCATCATGGCCCTCAGGAATACAGGGCAGGGCCAGCTCGGTACAAATCTGGATTAAAGGCTGCACATCCTCAAACAACATACAGCCCTGGTCAACCAGGGAGTGGGCCAAACGCATGATCTCCAGCAGCTGGTAATTGGTCCACTCTTTCAGTGTCTGGCGGAGATACTCGCCACTCTCTGACGCCAGCAGAGCATAATAGGAAATCATGTTAGGATTCATTCCAGCAAGCCAACAGAACCAAGATGGTTCCTCTGTGCAGCCACTTCTGGTCAGGGATGGCCTTGGTTTCTGTCATAAACTGTATGTGACCAGAGCTGTGTGACTGCAACAGAGTAAACCAACCAAGAAGATGAGAGATAAATGCGTTTATTTAAGATAAATATATACAACGTGCACACACCACCAATAATAAACAGAGTGAACAACCAAACAACAGGGAGACAGACAAACCAGTATATCTAACCAGGGGGATATCAGAATCATAGTCAAGCCAGGCCGGGGTCATAAGCGGGAGGTCAGCAGATAAGGGGGGGGGGGGGGGGAAATAGTCTTTATAGTCCTGTGATTGGCCTCAGGTGATACCTGATTGCAGGAGGTGCTGTCTACCCCACACTGCCAGGATCCATCCGCTGGTGGATGCCAGTACTGCAGCCCAACGATGACATAGCAGCAGGGAAGAGTTCTCCTGACAGTTCCACACTGCCAGGAGACACCTGCTGGTGGACCGCAGTACTGCATGCCGAAAGACAGGTATTACCAGCGGATGGGGCGTTTCCTGACAGACACTTTCAGGCAGGTGACTCAGTGAGCTACAGTTCATTTAATATATATATATATATATATATATATATATATATATATATATTTATATACAGGCTTGTGTATATATATATATAGTCTAGCCAAGCCTATACCTGCCTGTAGGCCATTCCTGGAGTACGTGTTCAAAGACACTTTTAGGCAGGCAGGTGACTCAGTGAGCTGCAGTTCATAAAATATATATACACTGCATTGTAGTCCAGCCAAGCCTATACCTGACTGTAAGCCATTCCTGGAGTACGTGTTTAAAGACACTTTCAGGCAGGTGACTAAGTGAGCTGCAGTTCATTTAATATATATATATATATATATATATATATATATATATATATAGCCAAGCCTATACCTGACTGTAGGCCATTCCTGGTGTACTGTTTTTAGTAAACTTCAGGTGTTGTTTTGCTAATCTAATTGTACCAGTGGCGGCTGGTGAAGTTTTAGGAAGGGGGGGCGCCAGACCCCGCCCTGCCTTTTTGACCCCTCCCACTTGGTGAAAACGGGCGTGGTTTCAGTGAAATAGTGGGCGTGGCTCTAAGGTGGTGTAGCTAGTGTCTGAGATGAACGAGGGATGGAGGGAGAGAGGAATGAAGGGACAGCAGGCCCAGATCCTACACAACAATAGAAATGTGTATTTTAAAAAGCTTAACAATGAGCAGATAAAGATACTCCAAACACCTGGTGTTAGCACTTCTATCATCCCGGCACCATGATTGTTATGGTGTCAGGATGATTGAATCGCATTATTTCTATTATTGCATTGTAAATGTAATATAAAACGAAATGATTCAACTCACCATAATGCAGAATCAGTGGGAGCCCTGAGCGTGTCACCTGCAATGTCGCCTGCCATCAGATGCCATCAAGCGTCCCCAGAGGAGTCCTTCCTTAGACTGGATTCACACCTATGCATTTTTAGTGCTTTTTGCATTTTGCAGATTTGCACTACAGAACGTGTTTCATAGGAAACCATGTTAAATGGACTGTAGTGCAAATCTGCAAAATGCAAAAAGCATTAAAAATGCATAGGTGTGAATCCAGCCTTACATCAGGTGCCCTCCGTGGAAAACCTCCTTACATGCAGCCTGCGTCCCACCAAATGCAGCCAGCCTGTGTGTAGAACATGCCATGAATTACATGTTGTACATAGCATGTCCTACACATAGCATGTTCTTCTACACATAACATAACATGACATAAACATAACATGTCCTCCACATGACATGTCCTCCACATAACATGACATAAACATAACATAACATGACATAAACATAACATGTCCTCCACATAACATGTCCTCCACATAACATGACATAAACATAACATGACATCCACATAACATGTCCTCCACATAACATGTCCTCCACATAACATGTCCTCCTCATGACATGACATCCACATAACATGTCCTCCACATAACATGTCCTCCACATAACATGTCCTCCTCATGACATGACAGCCACATAACATGTCCTCCACATAACATGACATCCACATAACATGTCCTCCACATAACATGACATCCACATAATATGTCCTCCACATAACATGACATAGACATAACATGTCCTCCACATAACATGTCCTCCACATAACATGACATACACATAACATGTCCTCCACATGACATACACATAACATGACATAGACAAAACATGACATAACATGACATACACATAACATGTCCTCCACATAACATGACATAAACATAACATGTCCTCCACATAACACGACATAAACATAACATGACATAAACATAACATGTCCTCCACATAACATGACATACACATAACATGACATACACATAACATACACATAACATGACATAAACATAAACATAACATGTCCTCCACATAACATGACATAGACAAAACATGACATACACATAACATGACATACCCATAACATACACATAACATGTCCTCCACAAAACATGACATAAGTGTAAGGCTTGACCGCAGGTCAGCCTGTATTTGTAGGCGTAAAGCCTGCCCTCCTTTGCCTCCTCCCCTCGTGGTAGGAGGCTCTCGTGTCCGCTGCGGGTGACGCTGACGTCACTTCAGGGTCTCGGATCATGCGAGCAGGACGCTCGGCGGCTTTACTGTCCTTACTGGTGGCAGCGTTATCTTGCTACGCTTATCCCGGTATTCTGCCGCCCGCCGCTATTCCCGGTGTTCCGCCGGGGAGGGGGGGTTGCGGCCGCCTGTCGGCCCCTCTTTCCCCACGACTGTAATAACGCTTCTCCCGCCTGCCCACTTCTCCCTGGGTTCCCTGGGGAGGGGGGGGGGAGAGCATGGCCGCCTGACAGCTCCTCTGTCCCCACGAGAGAGCCGCTTCTCCCGCCCTCCCAATTCTCCCTGTGTTCCCTAGGGGGGAGAGTTTGGCCGCCTGACAGCTCCTCTGTCTCTACGAGGGAGCCGCTTCTCCCACCCGCCCGGTGTTCCCCTGGGAGATGGGGGGGATTCAGCCGCCTGACAGCTCTTCTGTCTCCTCGAGGGGGCCGCCCACCTGCTTCTTCCTGCATTTTTGCTGGGGGAGGGGGGGATTCGGCCGCCCGATGGCTCCTCTAGGCTTATAGATCGGTCTCCTTGTGGGGGCCACCTGTCCGCCCCCCCCGGTGTTCCGCGCAGGGGGGGGATTCGGTCGCCTGCCAGCTCCTCTCCTGTCACAGTTCTGGGCACCCGCTTCTCCTGCTCTGTCACCACTCACTAAGCACGCATAATCAGCATGGGTTTTCAGGGGTCAAATCAGGCTGTGGCGTTGTCATGACACTTGCTTGTTGCCTGTCATCTCACAGTTTGTGGGGGTCCTTAGGGGGGCTGCATGGTTGTAGTACATTTCTCATGCAACTTATGTTTCAAGGCAATTTAGGTTTCTCATGCTTTTTACGTTTTGATGTGATTTATGTTTCTCATGTAATTTAGGTTCCTCAGGTAAGTTTTTGTTCCGCATGCAAATTGTAGTTCTCGTGCAAATTTTCAAACGTCAATTTTTCTCACTTTTATTACGTTTCTCATGTGGTTTACGCTTCTCGTGCTATTTACGTTTCTCGTGCTATTTACGTTTCTCATGCGATTTCACGTTTCTCATGCGATTTTACAGTTTCTCATGCGATTTTACGGTTTCTCATGCGATTGATGTTTCTCATGCGATTGATGTTTCTCATGCAATTGATTTTTCTCAGGCAATTGATGTTTCTCATGTAATTTAGGTTCCTCAGGTAAGTTTTTGTTCCTCATGCAAATTGTGGTTCTTGTGCAAATTTTCAAATGTCAATTCACGTTTTTCTCACATTTATTACGTTTCTCACGTTTCCCATTCATGTTCCCACATTTTCTCATGTTCTTACGTGTTCTCTGGTTCTCACGTTATTCTCTTGTTCTCACGTTTTTCTCTTGTTCTCCCGTTTTTCTCTTGTTCTCACGTGTTTTCATGTTCTCTGGTTTTCTCAGTATTCTCAAGTTTTCTCATGTTTTTCACGTTTCCTCATGTTTTTCATGTTTCCTCATGTTTTTCACGTTTCTCGTTTCTCATGTTTTTCACGTTTCACATTTCTCATGTTTTTCACGTTTTTCACGTTTCTTGTTTCTCATGTCTTTCACGTTTCTCGTGTTTTTCACATTTCTCGTTTTTCGGATTTCTCGTTTCTCATGCTTTTTACGTTTCTCATGTTTCATGTCATTTCCTTTCGTTCGCTGCATTTCCGTTAGCTTGTGCTTACATCCAGGCTCTGTCACATCTACAGATCCATAGGGGCTGAGGTTTCGTTTTTAATTGGTTGTCGTCCCTCAATCTCTCGCCTGTAGTCCATACATCATACGTGCACTTTCACCATTACACCTTTACTACTACCCACCACGGTCTGTGGGTACCTTAGCCCTGAGTAGGGATGGGCCCGGTGTTCGATTCGAACCCATGTTCGAATCGAGCCCCGGGCGTTCGCTCGCTCGGCGAGCCCAGAACTATTGGGGCCGCTCGCATCAAATTCGTGTGATGCGAGCGGCCCCGCAATGCATTGCGCTAGTCGCAGTGCAATGCTGGCTGATGATTGGCCAAGCATGCACTGTGACCCCGCATGCTTGGCCAATCACAGCGCCGGCAGCGAGGAGAGCCATAATTGGCTACAGGCAGGATGCCTGTAGCCAATTATAGCTCAGGGGCTTTAGTACACGCCCCACGGTATAAGAGGCCGCCGCTCCGGCGGCCTCGCATATTATGTTTCAGTCAGTGTCAGCGTGTCAGTGTGCTGCTGACAATATGTGCTCTATTTCTGGGGATATGTGTGTGCGTGCTGTTAGAACAGCATTGCAGTATCACATCTGGGGGGTGTCTATAGGTGGCCTGTGAAGGGGGGCAGGTTTCCTGTGCTTAGAACTTTCCCTGCAAAAAAGTGTCATTTTTGCAGGAAAAAAGCTATTTAAAAGCACTCGCGGCTAATGAATTGATGGCTCCTGTAACACAGAGAACTGTCATTCATTAATAAAAAACACAAAAAAAAAAGCGTAGGGGTCCCCCCAAATTCAATAACCAGGCCCTTCAGGTCTGGGATGGATATTAAGGGGAACCCCAGCCAAAAAAAAAAAAATGGCGTAGGGTCCCCCTCAAAATCCATACCAGACCCTTGAGGTCTGGTATGGATTTTAAGGGGAACCCTAGCCAAAAAAAATGGCGTGGGGTCCCCCTCAAAATCCATACCAGACCCTTATCCGAGCACGCAACCTGGCAGGCCGCAGGAAAAGAGGGGGGGACGAGAGCGCCCCCCCTCCCGCCTGAACCGTACCAGGCCACATGCCCTCAACATTGGGAGGATGCTTTGGGGGTCTAAGACCCCCAAAGCACCTTGTCCCCATGTTGATGAGGACAAGGGCCTCTTCCCCACAACCCTGGCCATTGGTTGTGGGGGTCTGCGGGCGGGGGGCTTATCGGAATCTGGAAGCCCCCTTTAACAAGGGGACCCCCAGATCCCGGCCCCCCCCTGTGTGAAATGGTAAGGGGGTACAAAAGTACCCCTACCATTTCACCAAAAAAGTGGCAAAAATTGTAAAAATGACAGGAGACGGTCTTTGACAATTCCTTTATTAAAATCTTCTTTCTTCTTTCTTCATCCTTCGGTTTCTTCATCTTCTCCTTCCGTCATCTTCTTCCATCTTCTTCTTCCTCCGATCCGCTTTTTCTTGCGCTGGTCTTCTCGTCCTTCTCGTCCGGCATCTTCTTCCGTCGGCGTCAGTGTCGGTGTCTCTTCTTGGGCCGCTCTGCGCAATGGGAGGCTCCCGCTGTGTGAGGCTCTGCTCCGTCTGACAGGTCTTTTATAACGGAGGGCACCTGGTGACCCCGCCCCCTCTGACGCACGGGGACGTCATGGGGAATTCCATGATGGCTTTCCCCATGACGTCAGAGGGGGGCGGGGTCACCAGGTGCCCTCCGTTATAAAAGACCTGTCAGACGGAGCGGAGCCTCACACAGCGGGAGCCTCCCATTGCGCGGAGCGGCCCAAGAAGAGACAGAGACACCGACGCCGACGGAAGAAGATGCCGGACGAGAAGGACGAGAAGACCAGCGCAAGAAGAAGCGGATCGGAGGAAGAAGAAGATGGAAGAAGATGGAAGAAGATGACGGAAGGAGAAGATGAAGAAACCGAAGGATGAAGAAAGAAGAAAGAAGATTTTAATAAAGGAATTGTCAGACCGTCTCCTGTCATTTTTACCATTTTTGCCACTTTTTTGGTGAAATGGTAGGGGTACTTTTGTACCCCCTTACCATTTCACACAGGGGGGGGGCGGGATCTGGGGGTCCCCTTGTTAAAGGGGGCTTCCAGATTCCGATAAGCCCCCCGCCCGCAGACCCCCACAACCAATGGCCAGGGTTGTGGGGAAGAGGCCCTCATCAACATGGGGACAAGGTGCTTTAGGGGTCTCAGACCCCCAAAGCATCCTCCCAATGTTGAGGGCATGTGGCCTGGTACGTTTCAGGCGGGAGGGGGGGCGCTCTCGTCCCCCCTCTTTACCTGCGGCCTGCCAGGTTGCGTGCTCGGATAAGGGTCTGGTATGGATTTTGAGGGGGACCCCACGCCATTTTTTTTTGGCTAGGGTTCCCCTTAAAATCCATACCAGACCTCAAGGGTCTGGTATGGATTTTGAGGGGGACCCTACGCCATTTTTTTTTTTTTTTTGGCTGGGGTTCCCCTTAATATCCATCCCAGACCTGAAGGGCCTGGTTATTGAATTTGGGGGGACCCCTACGCTTTTTTTTTTTTTTTTTTTTTTTTTTTTTTTATCAATGAATTTTTTTATGAATGAGTTTCAATGAATGACTGTTCTCTGTATTACGGGAGCCGTCAATACACATTAGCCGCGAGTGATTTTAAATAGCTTTCCTTTCTGCAAAAAGTGACACTTTTTGCAGAGACAGTTCTAAACACGGGAAACATGCGCCCCTTAACATGCATACTATAGACACCCCCCAGGTACGAAATTTAAAGGAATATTACACTTTTATTGTTTCAATTTAAGCATTATTAAAATCACTGCTCCTGAAAAAACGGCCGTTTTTTAAAACTTCTTTTTGCATTGATACATGTCCCCTGGGGCAGGACCCAGGTCCCCAAACACTTTTTATGACATTAACATGCATATTAGCCTTTAAAATTAGCACTTTTAATTTCGAACGTTCGCATCCATTAAAACTAATAGGGTTCTAAAGCTCGCACGGACTTTAGGTCCGTTCGTGGGTTCTGGTGCGAGCCAAACAGGGGGGTGTTCGGCTCATCCTTAGCCCTGAGTGTTCGTTTTTAATTTCCTGTCTTGGCTCTGCAGGTCGCTCGGGCTCGCTTACTGCATACAGTAGGGTGGTGTTGTCATTAGGTTCACATTCAGGCGCTATTGGTCTTGTCATTTCTGCACATCTTCATATTTTCAGGTATCAGGGGTATTGCGATGTCAGGCACTGGTTGTCTGTCATGTTCTCTGGTCGTTTTTACACAGCTGGGTTGTCCATGTTGTTCCACGTCAGGTTACCCATCACGTCTATGGGTTTAACAGATTGAGGTGATCGTTTTTATTTGGCTTGTTCGGTGGCAAGTCTCCTCATCTGTTCTTTTTTTTTCCACATCAGCAATTTTCAAGATTTTCATTTATATCTCTCGATATATTTTACATCATTGTGGAATTTTATTGCTAAGAAATTTAAATCATGAAGCTTATCATATAATATTTATTTTAATCTCTCTTAGATTTCATTACTCTTTTATAGTGTGTGGGGTTTTTCTTTTTTTTCCTTTTCTCACCTCCCCCCCTAATCCCGCCCTCCCTACTTCCCAATACCTCTCGTCTTTTCTTTATCTCAACCGTTTTTTCTATTCCTACGGTTTATATAATCGTTTCGACATATTTCCAAGTTTGTTTAAATGTCTGCCATTTTTCCCATTTTTTCAGATCGTCTTCCTCTCCTTCCTCTCCGTTATATCTCAACTTTTCGAGGCGATATATTTCCTCCATTCTTAGAGCCCATTCCCTTTTGGTTGGTGCTTCTTCATTTTGCCACTTTTTCGGGATAAGACCCTTAGCTGCGTTTAACATCTGAGGAATCAGTGTTTTTGTATATTGTTTTATTGGATCATTAGTCCCGTGGAATAGGCATATCCAAGGATCTTCCTTTATGATGACGTCAGTGATTGTTTTTATGAGGCTTAGAATCTCTCTCCAAAATGTTTTTATTTTTGGGCACTCCCACCAAATATGAGCCATTGTGCCTAGCTTATTGCATCCCCTCCAGCTGTTCTGTGAATTGTCTGTGTGAAATTTGTTAAGTTTATCGGGTGTCCTATACCATCTGGAGAGGCATTTATAGTTCATCTCCGCAGTCCAAGTGTCAATAGCTGATTTGTGGGTTAGTTGCAGTATTTTTTTGATTTTGTGCATATAATCATGTGCACCCAATTCCGTGCCCCATTTTAAAAAAAAAGGCGGTATCTCCGGTTTCTCCTCTGCAAGAATCGCTCTGTAAAGCCAAGATATTGTTTTCTTTTTTTTTGTCCCCGTTTCGGCGCAAATTTTTTCCAGGGCTGTATAGTTTTCTTTTGATCTCATTGGTTGGGGGAGGCTTCTTACAAAATGGGCCAACTGTAGGTATCGCCACTCGTTTATTCTTATTTGTGCTACATTGTGCTGCAGTTCTGCTAGTGTTTTTATTCTTCCTTTATCTATTATATCTTTCAATTGCGTGTTTTTCCCTAACCAATGCCCCCCTACGTGTCTTTTTCCTGGCGGAAAATACTCATTATCACTTAAAATCATTAACGGTGAATTATACTTCCATTTATACTGTTTGTGTAATAAATCCCATATTTTAAATACATTTTTTGTTATTTTTTGTGTCTTAGTGCCTAAACCTCTTAAATGTGAGGGAATCCAAATTACCTTTCTTAAACTTTTTTCACTTATAATACTCTCCATTTTCACCCAGTGTTTGTCTTCTGTTTCCCGTGCCCATTCTACTGCCCGTGACACCGTGACTGCATAGTAGTATTTTTTTAGGTCCGGGATACCCATTCCACCTTGGTCTTTATTCTGCTTCAGAGTGCTGCGAGAGATCCTAGGTTTTTTGTTTTGCCAAATAAATCTACTTATTATAGAATTCAAAGTTTGAAAGTAATAGTCTGGAAGAGGGATTGGTAACATTGAGAATTTATATGTGACTTTAGGCAGAAGCACCATTTTAACAGTATTGATCCGGCCAAACCATGACAGGGGCCTAAGGGATAATTTTTTAGTATCCTTTTTGATTTCGTCCAGTAGTGGAATATAGTTCTCGCTGAATAATCGTTCTACTGAGTTTGCTAATTTGATCCCCAGGTACTTTAAACCTTTCTTCTTCCAAGGGAATGGGTATTCTCTTTGTAGCGCAGGTGCCTCTTTATCTTCCATATTTATGTTCAAGATTTCCGATTTATTCAGATTGATTTTAAAGTTTGCTATTTCTCCATATTGTTGTAGTGTTTCAATCAGTCGTGGCATTGTATTTTTGGGTTCGGAGACGTAGAACAGAAGGTCGTCGGCGAAAGCCGCGACCTTATGCTCGACGTCACCGATTTTTATTCCTCTAATGTCCTTATTTGCTCTGATTGTTGCTAATAGAGGTTCCAGCGATAGCACAAAAAGAAGTGGAGACAGGGGACAACCATGTCTCGTCCCATTTCTCATTGTAAAAGAAGTTGAGTGATCTCCATTAACTTTTATTGTTGCAGTCGGTGCTTCGTATAGTACCCTAATTTTTTTCATCATCCTGTCGCCCAGGCCCATATGCTTCAATGTCGCCATCATGAGCCCCCAGTCTACTCTGTCAAATGCTTTCTCAGCATCAATTGACAGAAATAGACCTGGGGGCCCGTGAACTTTCATTTCTTGCAGCAAGAGGAGTGTTCTAACTCCGTTGTCGCGACCCTCTCTTCCTGCGACAAAGCCTACCTGATCCATATGGACCAATTCACTAATTTTATCTCTCAGCCTGTTCGCCAGGACTTTTGCGTAAAGTTTTGTATCACAATTCAAAAGAGAAATTGGTCTATAGCTTGGGCATAGCATTTCGTCTTTACCTTCTTTTAAAAGTACGGTTATCTGTGCTCTCTGTGCTTCTGAACTTAGCCCGTAATCTACGCCGAGTCCGTTCATGTAATTGCAGAGCCTGGGTATCAGGATTTTCTCAAATTTTCTAAAATATTTCATGGAGAATCCGTCCGGGCCTGGGCTTTTCCCTATTGGTGTTTCTAGGATAGCTTTTTTAATTTCCTGCTCCGTGATAGGACTTTCTAAATCTTCGCTGTCATTTGGATTTAATTGTGGAATGCCTGATTTTTCTAAAAACTGTTTTATTATGGTTGCTTTAACTTTTCCTTCTTTGCCTTTCTTGACATCATAGAGTGTACTGTAGTAGTTTCGAAAAACTTCTGCTATCTCTTTTGTTTTATAGACTGTTTCTCCTTGTTTATTTCGAATTTTTTCGATGTAGTTTCTCGACTTTTCCTTCCTCAGGGTCTTTGCCAGGTGTTTCCCAATTTTGTTGCCGCTCAGGTATTTTCCTCTCAAAATTCTATTAAAAACCCTTTTTGTGTCCTGTGTTAATAGATCTTTTAGTTCTTCTCTTTTGGATATAAGTTGATGGTATATTTCTTGTTGTCCCCCGTCGGGTCTTTTGTGTAGCCGTTCTAATTCGTATATTTCCTCTGTTAGGTTTCTTGTTTCCCTTTCTCTCGCCTTTTTTTTTCCCAGCCCCCATGGATATAAATATACCTCTTATATATGCCTTATGTGTTTCCTATAGAGTAGAGTGTGGGATATCTTGTGTGTCATTAATTTCGAAGAAATGGATCAATTCTTCGCTTATTTTTTCTACATCTTGATTTTCACTAAACAGTGCTTCATTTAATGACCAGTTAAAAGCTGGTCTCTGTATTTTCATTTCTTCTATATTCAGCATTACTGGGGAGTGGTCTGAGAGGGTAGCAATACCTATTTCAACGTCTGTCACTTTAGTCAATGTGTTGTGATCAATTAGAAAATAATCAATGCGTGTGTACGTCCTATGTACAGGGGAGAAGAAGGTGTAATCTCGTACTTTAGGGTGTAAGACTCTCCATACATCCACCAGTTGGTTTTGGTGCAATTTCTGTTTCAGTTTTTTGAGGGACATCTGTCCCGTCCCCTGTACCTGGGACGTGCTATCCTCTTTTGGGCTCAGACATAAATTAAGGTCGCCTGCCATTATTACTATCCCTCTCCTGAACTGTGCAAGAGTCCCTATCATTTTTTTTTACCAACTCTGCTGGCTTTTTATTTGGGGCGTATATATTACCCAGAGTACATTCTGTTTCACCTATATATCCTCTTAAGAAGAGGAATCTCCCCTCTGGGTCCGTAAGCCTTTCCTCTACTTTGAATCTTGTTTCTCTTGAGAACCCGATTGCAACTCCCTTAGCTTTACTGGTCATTGAATCAGCGTAAAACCAGGTAGGATGTTCCTTGGAATATAATTTTACATTGCCTCCTAAAAGGAGGTGGGTCTCTTGAAGAAAGATTATATCTGCATGATGGTATTTGAGCTCTTTTAAAATCTTGTGTCTTTTGGCAGCTGTGTTTAGTCCTCGGACATTATATGTCAGAAACTTAATCTTATTTAAGTTTTTCTTTTTTTTCTTATCAAAAAAGCCGAGAGGTATTGTTCTCTAGTCCACCTATCTCTCCCCCCTCCCCAACCAAATCCATCCCCCCTCCTCCCCCCTCCACTCCCCCATCCCCCCACCCGTTCCCACCCCCTCCCACCCTCACCTCCCCCCCTTCCTCCGGTCAATACTGACCACTAGACCGTGGGTTGAAACGAACCTCATCTCAGCCCCAGGTCTTCCTACCTTGAGGTGTGCCTCTGAACCCGCCCTGCACTCTGCGCCCCTCCCACGGGCTATTCCCAGGAGGGGAGTGGGGTGCGTGTACATGGCCGAGCTCTCCTCCCTCTATTGCCCGAGATCCCCTCCCCCATTCCGCTCCCGCCCCTAAAAAAGAAGGAAGAAGAAAAAAAAAAAAAAAAGGAAAAGGGGCGCCAGATTAATAGAGGCCAGTCTTAGCCCAGCCCTTCCCTTTGTGACCATTCTGGGATTTAAACCTCTTGTAGATCAAGTTTCTTACAAAATTCTGATAGGTCCTCTGGGAGTCTAAGTTTCGCCGATTTACCGTCTCTGTAGCCTATTAGACAGGCCGGGAAGCCCCAAGTATATTTGACATCTACTGCTCTCATTTGATTCAATAATGGCCTAAGTAATCGTCTCCTGGCCAGCGTCTCCGGGGCCAGGTCTATGTAGATTTGTAGTTCTGTCCCATTGAATTTCAGTGGGGGTTTTCCTCTGAGGTTACTCCATATTGCCGCCTTGTCCTCATAGTTCTGGAATTTTACCAGGATGTCTCTGGGGCTTTCTGCTGGAATATGTTGGGGTTTCCTGACTCTGTGTATCCTGTCTATTTTCAGCTCCCTTTCAGGGCCCTTATTCCAGACAGGGTTAAGAATCTCTTTTATAGATTTCCTGAGATCTTCACCGTTTACTTCTGCGAATGCTCGTATTCTCAAATTCTGTCTTCTACTTTGGTTCTCATGTTCCTCTAATTTATAATTCAATCTCCTTTGGTTCAGCTTTGTTTCTCTGAGTTGTTCTTGTATCCTGGTCATCTCCTGAGTATGGTTGTCTGTCTTGTTCTCGATTTCCTCTATACGGTTTAATAGATGGCTTACGTCTGTTCGAAATGCTGCAATATCATTTTTAATTGAGTTTTCCATTCTGGTTAGCATCTCTGAGATTTCAGTTTTAGTTGGCATCTCAGGATTCGTGGCTTGTTCCTCCGGGGCACTTCTATCCATCTCAGGTTCCAGGGTTACTTCTCCTGGAGCTTCGGCCACCTCTTCTTTTCTTTTGGTTGTATCCTTCTTCTTGGCTTGTTTACTCATTTGTTGTTTTTCTGGGCCTGGGCTTTTAGGGCTCAGACCTTTTACCATATAATGCTTAATTGTACTCGTGTTTGCTTTATCTTTAGGGGTTTTGGGTTCACCTCCTTTAGTAGACTTGCCTTTCATAATAATTTCGCTTTTCTTTTAAAAAGAAAAATAATTTTTTTCCCGGGTCCCCCCTTTAACGTATTTCAAGGGTTGTGGGCAGGAGGCAGGCCGTACATTCGACAGTTTGGCCTTACTCTAGTTCTCTTGGGAATTAAGCTGAGAAGTTTGTACTTTAACTTTTTCAGGTTTTTAAAAGAAATTGTCTGGGAGATTTATCTGAAAAATTTCTATGGGTCTAAATATTGGATATTATGGCCCCCTTCCTTTTCCCCCTCCTCCCCTCCTCCCTGTGTCCCTCCCTTCTCTTCAGGCCCCTATATATATTGAGGTTTGGAATTTATATTTCTCCTGCTGAAACTCTGCATCTCCATCAATCTCAGTATTTTGGTCAATATTCTGCCGTGTTTGTTTTTCACTGAAGATAGGAAGGGAAACAAAGGAATAGAGGAGTACACGAATTAAAGGGAGAGAGCGGGGGAGTATAACCGAGGGAGGACTCCTTAAAGTCAACCGGTACTATACACCGCTGTAACAGCGTTAGTATTTCAATCGTGAATATCAGGGTATATTGAATTCCCTGTGTCTTATGTCTGGTTCACCCCCTTGAGAGGGGGACGAAAAAAAAAAAAAAAGGAGGAAAGAAAGGAAAAAAAAAAAAGGAAAAATACTTTGCTGTGTCAAAAAAAAAAAAAGTATCCACACCTGAGTTCTCAGTATGTCACAGGATGTATATTTAAATGTCTTGCACCTATTTATGATACTTATGCGTTTAGTTCTCCATTAACATTTGTTGGGTGCTTGGGAAAAAAAAAACCCAAATTGTATCCATTGTGATCATGCTATTATCATTGCTTTCATTCCTTATGGGGGTGATTTGAGAGAAAGTGCATTGATTAATAGAAAATATGGGAAAATGTGAGATGGGGATACACTCAGTGTGATGTTCTGTTATCTTTCGACCTGGCAGCCGTGAGATTGAGTATACATCCAAATTCACATCTCGTCCTTCTTCTCATTTTTCTCACATATCTCTATCTCAAGTGTAATCATTTTTACTTCAGAAAAAATCCCCGTTGTATACAAGTTATGTGTCGCTTTACACTTGGCTTCCGCTTAGATTTCACATAGGATTATGCTTATGAACACCAGCTTTTAATTTCAGACTACAGAAAAAGTGTATTAGCACTCACCCCCTCCATTCAGGTCCTCAGCAGTTTCGTCAGGCGGTGAGCATTCTACTCCCCTCTAGGGGGACTTACCCTTGTTGAAGGTGAGGGTTCTGTGTAGCGTCCTGTATGGTATCCTCTGCCTTACTATATTTTTGTATCTGTCTTCGGTGTGTGGCATCCAGGGGATCAGGTGAAGGAAGCGCAGGAGAAGGAGTGAGCCGGGGGAGGGTGAAAAACAGCCGCAGCGGTCCGGCGGCGTCTCCTGCCTTTCTTGGAGTGTCGGTATCTTAGCGTGCCGTTGCTTCCGGGGACGCCAGCTGGCCGGCGCAGTATCTTCCTCGTGCTGGGGGAATCATTAGCGGAGGTCACGCAGTCTCTCACATTGCGTGCTCTCGCCCTGCTCTGGCCGTCAGATGTCTCATGGGTCAGGCCACTCCCTCCATGAGGTGAAGCACGTCCTCACGTCCTCATCGGGTGGTGGGGGATTTCTCCTCCTCATCTGTTCTTACGCTGCTCGCTTATTTCATTTAAACTTGCGTTTCTCATGCAAGTCACGGTTTTCATGCAATATTCTGTTTCTATGCCAACTCACGTTTTCATGTTCCTCTCATTTTCCCAGGTTTCTCATGTTGTCCAGCGTTTCTCACGTTCATCAAATTCACGTTCTTGTGCAACCTGTGTTTCTCATGCAGTTGCGTTTTTTTCTTGCAGCCTCGGTTCTTATGCTGCTCACGGTTGCATCAGCTCGCGCTACTCATGTTTGTCATTTCAGGCACGTTCCCTCACGCAGCTTCATTCCTGTCACAGGTTTCTCAGTTTGCTCACGTCCGGCCAGGAATTGCGCAATAGTATGGAGCGATTGGTAAGTCAACCTATTGCAGCTCCAGCAGCTTCTACGGGCTCAGGGGCTCTAGTGGATTCCGCAACCCTCTTGTTGCTTAGGCTGGTACCAGTAAGTCCAGGTCTTGGACGCAGATGCCGGCATCACGCTCTCTCTTCGGTTCCGGCATTTGTGATGTGTAAAGCCCCATACACACGGTCGGATTTTCGCATGGATTCTGTCCGATCGGACAATGTTGTTGAAAAATCAGACCGTGTGTATGCACCATCGGACAGTGTACGTCGTATTGTCCGACGGACAAAGTCCTATCTCCTGCTGGATAGATTTTCCGACAACACGGTCCGATCACACCAAATCCGATCGTGTGTATGGCAGTCCGACCGGACAAAGTGCTACGCATGCTCAGATCACAGTACAAGACCAAAGCTATTGGCTACTAGCCTCTACGTAGTCCCGTCGTAGGCAACAAACGTCACCACGTTCAGAATGATCGGATTTTCCGACAACTTTGTCCGACCGTGTGTACGCAAAACCAACATCAGACAAAGTATGACGGACATGGTCTGACGGACCTGGTCCTCGGATAATCCGCGCGTGTGTATTGGGCTTTAGGGTCCTTTGGTCTGACACAGCAGCCTTGATCGATAAATCTTTATTTTGCATACCAGGAAGGCTCACGATACTGCCTGGGATGTTTCCAGGCTTTCCGGTCTAGGTGGTCTAGTCCTGACGGTTAACCCCCAGTTCCTATTCACTTTTCTGTTTTTTGCCACTTTCAACTCGTATCGGCCTACAGCACTTTCGGGGCATATCTGGAGGAGACTCAGCATTTCATGTTGTTGGAAGACCCCGATAGGTCTTTCTGTATTTCTACGCACTCTATTTAGCATCCTCATGGATCCAGAAGTATAGCCCTCCTACTGTGCTTAGCAGACTTCCCATCGTGAGTCATATTTTTTGTGACATATCTAACATGCTCTCTAGGTCTCCTTTGGCGTTGTTTACCAGCTTGGCGCTCAGGCTGCGCTATATCTGGCCTTTATGGTTCCTGAGGCCAGGGCAGTTGCGCTTCTGGGATGGTCCTCTGTTGTCTTTTCCTTGGGCTCTCCTCGGCTCAAGGCATACTTCATTACCATCCCCTTTGGCAAACAGGGTCTGGACCCTTAGCATTCTTTGGCTATTCATTCAGGTAGGGAGCATCTTCTGTGACTTTACGTTAGGGGGTCCTGGCTATTGCTATTTGGAATTTGGATAGGTAGAGGTCGTTTCATTCTCTGGGCATGTCCCAGAGCCACTTTTATGATGTCATAAGCGTTGTCAATGTGGCTGATCAATCGTTGATTTAGGGTGCAATAAATCTGCTTGGTTAAGCTTTCATCCTACTGGGTTTATTTTTGCCCCCTTTTAGGCATACTGACCAGGTGACCCCGGCACACCTCAGGTCAATGTTCTCTGTTGTTCTTTTGTTCCTTTCCTACACTATCCACAGATTGACTCCGAGTACAAGTGTAAGGCTTGACCTTAGGTCAGCCTGTATTTGTAGGCAGAGTCAGGCTGCATAAAGCCTGCCCTGCTTTGCCTCCTCCCCTCGTGGTCGGAGGCTCTCGTGTCCCACCCACCCATTCCCTTTCTCTTTCATTCCATTTCATTTCATACTTGGGTATGCCGCCTTTTAGGCATACTGACCACGTGACCCCGGCACACCTCAGGTCAATGTTCTCTGTTGCTCTTTTGTTCCTTTCCTACACTATTCACAGATTGACTCCGAGTACAAACATAACATTTCCTCCACATAACATGACATAAACATAACATGTCCTCCACATAACATGACATACACATAACATGTCCTCCACATAACATGACATAAACATAACATACTGTGGTAGTGTGGTACCCCACCAGCAAAATGATGCAGGATTCTCAACCAGGCGGGTTGAGGGGCTCCAGGGTGTTTGCTTATTTGGGAGGAAACTGGCTTTTCAGTTTCCTCCATGTTTATTAAAATCCACTTTGGGACCTGGAGCCTGGGGATTTCGTAGCGATCCGGGTGGGATGAAATCCCCAGTCCTGGATCCGGGTTTTTTGAGATCCACCAGCACACTGACTGGTCAGGTGTGTGCTGGGCTATTTGTAGACACCTGACCATGGTTCTGGGCTCCACCCTCCCGAGGAGTCCAGGCTTGCAAGGGAGAACCCAGAGAGTGCAGGCTGCACTGTGTAAACCAGAGACCTGAGTCTGAGGTTGCTAACAGTAGTCAGGAGAGCTCCATGTGGGAGCCTGAGCAGTGGTGCATCTGCTGCTGAAGAGAGCCAGGTGGCTCGGTATTTTTTGCAATGCTGCATGTGTAAGCCAGGAGGCTGAATATCCTTTTGTTTGTTGCTGGCAGTGAAAACCCCCTGCGAGGGAAACCATCTTTTGTTTTCATTTATGGAACTTTGTTTTCTTTTTTTTTACTTTTAATAAAAGTGGGCCAACAAGCCCTTAAACGGCATGACTGGTGTGGACTCTGCTCACTGGTGTGCTCTACACTGACGCTAAAGAACCCCCAATATTACAATACACATAACATGTCCTCCACATAACATGACATAGACAAAACATGACATACACATAACATGACATACACATAACATAGACATAACATGACATACACATAACATGTCCTCCACATAACATGACATAAACATAACATGTCCTCCACATAACATGACATAAACCTAGCATGTCCTCCACATAACATGAAATACACATAACATGTCCTCCACATAACATGACATACACATAACATGTCCTCCACATAACATGACATACACATAACATAGACATAACATACACATAACATGTCCTCCACATAACATGTCATCCACATAACATGACATGACATACACATAACATGACATACACATAACATAACACGACATACACATAACATGACATACACATAACATAACACGAAATACACATAACATGACATACACATAACATGACATGACATACACATAACATGACATGACATACACATAATATGACATACACATAACATGACATAACATGACATACACATAACATGACATGGCATACACATAACATACACATAACATGACATAAACATAACATGTCCTCCACATAACATGACATACACATAACATGTCATCCACATAACATGACATACACATAACATGAAATGACATACACATAACATACACATAACATGGCATGACATAACATGACATACACATAACATGACATGACATACACATAACATGACATACACATAACATACACATAACATGTACTCCACATAACATGACATAAACATAACATGTCCTCCACATAACATGACATACACATAACATGTCATCCACATAACATGACATACACATACACAGATTGACTCCGAGTACAAACATAACATTTCCTCCACATAACATGACATAATATAACATGACATAAACATAACATGTCCTCCACATAACATGACATACACATAACATGTCCTCCACATAACATAACATGACATACACATAACATGTCCTCCACATAACATGACATAGACAAAACATGACATACACATAACAGGACATTTTGAGCCCTGCGTTAGAGGGTATATACATATCTGAGCAACCTAACAGAACGTTCTTCTCAGCTTGCTACCCCAAACTGCTGTGACTACCTAATCTGCTAATTGCCACGAGGACTCTACTCCTCCCCCTGCTCATCTCCACCAATCTGGGCGAGTTATCACTGCGGGACCGCAGCCAATACTACAAACCAATAAGTGGAGGGCTATCCCTGGGTACACGACTTTCAGGAAGTGGATATTCCGTTTATGGAACCTATCGATTAGAGGCAGATCGAATTGGGAACCATCTTAGTGGGAATTCAGAATTGGAACCCGCTAATATTGCCGGTCTTGATGCCCATATTTATCGTGTGAGAGGTGAGAGGCTAGGGAGCACCATTAATGATCAGGTCCTCACTACCCAGCACCCCCCACTTTTGGAGAGAGGAATAACCACCACATATCAAGATTTAAGAGACTAGTAGAGCCGTACGCTTATGGGTGTCACCACCACTACCACATCTCTTTTATATTAATCCTTTCTGTGGACTCTAGTTTATTTATATTCATCCATATACTCACTTATTTGTGGTTCATATTGTGCACTTAGAGATTTATTCATTGTTTTTACCATTTTCACATATCTATGAATTTTTATGGTATCTATTGTTGTGAGTTTTTTAGCACCAGTTGCACTTTTTAATCACTTATATGTCATAATTAATTTATGTGATTTATTTATGTGATTTATTTATTATGTTTAGTGTATGCTAAGTTTTGGAGTCACGGCACAGTGACCATTCACGCATCACATACACGTATATAGCACACACCAACTATTTGGTGCACTTTAGCGCAAAATCATCATCCATTATCTTCACATACACAGATTGACTCCGAGTACAAACATAACATTTCCTCCACATAACATGACATAATATAACATGACATAAACATAACATGTCCTCCACATAACATGACATACACATAAAATGTCCTCCACATAACATGACATACACATAACATGTCCTCCACATAACATGACATAGACAAAACATGACATACACATAACATGACATACAAATAACATAGACATAACATGGCATACACATAACATGTCCTCCACATAACATGACATAAACATAACATGACATACACATAACATGTCCTCCACATAACATGACATATAATAAACATGACATACACATAACATGACATACACATAACATAGACATAACATGACATACACATAACATGTCCTCCACATAACATGACATAAACATAACATGTCCTCCACATAACATGACATAAACATAACATGACATAAACCTAACATGTCCTCCACATAACATGAAATACACATAACATGTCCTCCACATAACATGACATACACATAACATGGCATACACATAACATGACATACACATAACATGACATACACATAACATAGACATAACATAACATACACATAACATGTCCTCCACATAACATGACATCCACATAACATGACATGACATACACATAACATGACATACACATAACATGACATGACATACACATAACATAACATGACATGACATACACATAACATAACATGACATACACATAACATGACATACACATAACATGACATACACATGACATGACATAACATGACATGACATACACATGACATGACATAACATGACATGACATACACATAACATGACATACACATAACATGACATGACATACACATAACATACACATAACATGACATAAACATAACATGTCCTCCACATAACATGACATACACATAACATGTCATCCACATAACATGACATCCACATAACATGAAATGACATACACATAACATACACATAACATGACATACACATAACATGACATAACATAACATACACATAACATGTCCTCCACATAACATGACATAAACATAACATGTCCTCCACATAACATGACATACACATAACATGTCATCCACATAGCATGACATACACAGATTGACTCCGAGTACAAACATAACATTTCCTCCACATAACATGACATAAATATAACATGACATACACATAACATGTCCTCCACATAACATGACATAAACATAACATGACATACACATAACATGTCCTCCACATAACATGACATACACATAACATGACATACAAATAACATAGACATAACATGACATACACATAACATGTCCTCCACATACCATGACATAAACATAACATGTCCTCCACATAACATGACATAAATAGAGTTGAGCGGACACCTGGATGTTCGGGTTCGGCGGGTTCGGCCGAACTTTGGAAAAAAGTCCGGATTCGGGACAGAACTTGACCCGAACTTGACCCCGAACTCCGAACCCCATTGAAGTCAATGGAAACCCAAACCCGAACTAAAATGGCTGTAAAAAAGTCATGGAAAGGGCTAGAGGGCTGCAAATGGCAACAAAATGTTGTTAAGAGAATGGCAAGTGCTCTGCAAACAAATGTTTAAAATGTAGGAAACTCGGCGGTCGTTGCAGGGACACTGCAGCATGTAATCGCTCATGTGTGCCAGGCTGCCCAGAGGCAATGAAAAGCTGTCCTCTGTGGGAGGTGTATCGTCTGTGTCCTCTGTATCCCCCCAGCCACGCACCAGTGATGGGCATGAGCTGGTCTGGGTGCCACCCTGCTGTGAACATGGTTCCTCCTCCTCCATCTTCTCCTCATCCTCTACCTCGTCATCCTCCAGAACTGTGCCCTTGCTGCCGGACAATTGTGTACCTGGCGCTTGTTGGTGCAGGAACCCACCCTCGTAGCCACTTGTAAATGACTGCCCTGAAAGCCTTGGAAATGAACCCTCTTCCTCCTCCTCCTGTGCCACATCCTCTTCCATCATCGCCTGAAGCGTTTTCAAGGAGGCATAGAACTGGGATAGTAACGCTGAGAATGGCGTCATCGGCACTGGGCATGTTGGTGGAGTACTCGAAACACCGCAACAAGGCACACAGGTCTCGCATGGAGGCCCAGTTATTGGTGGTGAAGTGGTGCTGTTCCACAGAGTGACTCACGAGTGCGTGCTGCAGCTGAAACTCCACTATCGCCTGCTGCTGCTCGCACAGTCTGGCAAGCATGTGCAAGGTGGAGTTCCACCTTGTGGGCACGTCACATATGAGATGGTGAGTGGGAAGGCCGAAGTTACGCTGCAGCGCTGACAGGCGAGCAGCAGCAGGGTGAGAACGCCAAAAGTGCGCACAGACGGCCCGCACTTTCTGCAGCAGCTCTGGCATATCGGGGTAATTCTTAAGGAACCTCTGGACCACCAAGTTCAGCACATGCGCCAGGCAAGGGATGTGTGTCAAACCGCCTAGGCCCAGAGCTGCTACGAGATTTCGCCCATTATCGCACACCACCAGACCGGGCTTGAGGCTTACTGCCACCAACCACTCATCGGTCTGTTGTTCCATGTCCCTCCACAACTCCTGCGCGGTGTGGGGTTTTTCCCCCAAACAGGAAAGTTTTAAAACTGCCTGCTGTCGTTTAGCCCTGGCTGTGCTGAAGTTGGTGGTGAAGGTGTTACGCTGACCGGATGAGGAGGCGGTAGAGGATGAGGAGGCGGAGTAGGAGGAGTTAGCAACAGGAGGCAAACTGAAGTGCCCTGCAATCCTCGGTGGTGGAAGGACATGCGCCAAACTGCTATCCGCCTCAGGCCCAGCCGCCACTACATTTACCCAGTGTGCTGTTAGGGAGATATAACTTCCTTGACCGTGCTTACTGGGCCACGCATCCGTAGTTAGGTGGACCTTGCCACAGATGGCGTTGCGCAGTGCACACCTGATTTTGTCCCCCACTTGGTTGTGCAGGGAAGGGATTGCTCATCTGGAAAAGTAGTGGTGGCTGGGCACGACGTACTGTGGGACAGCCAATGACATCAGCCTTTTAAAACTCTGCGTCTCCACCAGACGGAATGACAGCATTTCAAAGGAGAGGAATTTTGAAATGCTGGCATTCAGGGCCAGGGATCGCGGGTGGCTAGGGGGGTACTTACTCTTCCGCTCCAGTGTTTGGGAAATAGAGAGCTGAACGCTTCCATGGGACATTGTGGAGATGGTTGGTGACCCAGGTGGTAGTGTTGCTGGCAGATCCTCTGTTTGCGGGTTGGCAGGTGCCACTGTCACTACAGAGGTGGATGAAGAGGTCGAGACTGCAGCAGAAGAGGAAGCAGGAGGAGCCAGAGACCTTTCTTGGTTTTTGAGGTGTCTACTCCACTGCATCTCATGCTTTGCACTTAGATGCCTGGTCATGCAGGTTGTGCTCAGGTTAAGAACGTTTATGCCTCGCTTCAGGCTCTGATTGCACACCGTGCAAACAACTCATGTCTTGTCATCAGCACATTGTCTGAAAAACTGCCACGCTAGGGAACTCCTTGGACCTGGCTTTGGTGTGCTCGGTCCAGGGGCGTAACTATAGGGGGTGCAGCAGTTGCGAACGCAACCGGGCCCTGTGCTGCAAGGGGCCCATGTGGCCCCTGTTCTGTCTCAAGGACATTCAGCTAAACCATTCTTATCCCATAAACATGATACCATATTTCTTCGATCGCAGTTTATTGGAACAAGCTAGGTGAAACTACAAATAACAAGAATAAACCTTGATAAGTACAATATCCCATAAATTTAGCATACATTTCAAAGACAAATATACACAGTACAATATGAGACAGTAAAACTTACTTTTTTAAGTTCAATAAGGGATTGATGGTAAGAGATTGAAACAAGACCTCTTGCAGTCTGAAAAGCATGATGAATGTGTCTCTTCCTGTGAGACTTTACCCAGAATACTTTGCTTTCCAAGTACTTCCTAGGTTATAAACTTTATTAATAAAATATACACACAGAAGCAATACCAAAAAAGGACGCTAGATGGCGCCTAAGCTCTGCAAATGATTCCTATAAAAGGTAACAACATTAAATGTCATTTACAACAACACAAATGCAGATAATCAGAATATATCCATCTGATGGACAGAACACTCCCCGCCTGACGTCAAGTGACGTCACTAACAGAGTCCTCCGTAGAAAGTAACAGAACAAGTTCAGTCACTGGTCTCAAGAACACTTTGGCCTCATTCTGTTGAAAGGTCTTGACCTCGACCTTACGGACAAGATTATCTTTGCTTGGCAGTACTTTGGTGACTAGACCTAAAGGCCACATGTTCCTTAGTGTCTGGCAATCTCTCATGAGCACAACATCACCAAGTTTAAGGTTAGGTTTTTCTGAGTGCCACTTCCTCCTTAGTTGAAGAGTAGATGTGTATTGCTCCCTCCACCGACTCCAGAAGGTATTGGCAAGAGTTTGAACTTGTCTCCATTGACGTTTGTAAAGGTCCTTCTCACAAAACTCTCCAGCTGGAGTACCTACAGGACCAGTCTTTTGCGGGAGCAACATGGTAGGTGTGAGAACCATTGGATCTTCAGAGTCACTTGAAATTGAAGTTAAGGGTCTGGCGTTAATGATGGCTGTAACCTCTGCCATAAATGTCACTAAACACTCGTGAGTAAGCCTTGCAGTTCCTACTTGTAGGAAGATAGAGTCAAGAATTCTGCGGGCTATGCCTATCATTCTCTCCCACACACCTCCCATGTGAGAAGAGTGAGGTGGATTGAAGATCCACGTGCAGTCTTGCTTACTCAAATACCTTTTTACACTGGGGATGTCCAAGTTGGAAGGAATTTGCAGTTCTTTTACTGCTCCTACAAAGTTGGATCCTCTGTCAGAGCGAATGAGTTTCACTGGGCCTCGGATTGCAATGAAACGTCTAAGAGCATTAATGAAACTTGAAGTGTCCAGCCTGGGTATGGTGTGTTCAGGCAGTGGTGCAAGTTTTGCTTTTCCCATTACAAACCCTATGTGGCTTTGTCCTTTAGTGTCTATGGTTTTCAGGTAAGCTACAGCAGCAATTGCTTTAACAGAAGCATCCGCAAACACACAAAGTCTTTGCATCTGAACATCTGCAGATGACAGAGGTGCATATGGGCGTGGAATTTTAAGATTGGATAGCGCTGTTAGTGAGTTCTTCCACTCTAGCCATAGGTTCTTCCTGTCGGTGGGGAGAGGGTGGTCCCAATCTAGCGACTCACAGGTTAAGTCTCTGAGTAGTGCCTTACCCTGGATGGTGACAGGTGCTGCAAAGCCTAAAGGATCGTATAGGCTGTTTATGGTAGACAGGACACCTCTACGGGTAAAGGGTTTTTCTTCTGTGTTTACTTGGAAAGTGAAGGTGTCAGATCTTAAGTCCCAAAGCAAACCAAGGCTGCGTTGCATGGGAAGTGAGTCTGTGCCTAGATCTAAGTCCTTTAACTCGTTGGAATGGTCTTGGACAGGAAAGGCTTCTAAAACTTCTCTACTGTTGGAAGCAATCTTGTGGAGCCTTAAGTTGGAACACGCAAGCATTGCCTGAGTTCTTTTGAGGAGACTGATTGCGGCTTCATTTGTGGGTAGTGATTTCAAGCAATCGTCTACATAGAAATCCTTGTCCACAAATTGTCTGACGTCTGACCCATACTCTGACTCTCCCACTCTAGCAGAGTGTCTGAGGCCATATATAGCAACTGCAGGGGAAGGGCTGTTGCCAAATATGTGCACCTTCATGCGATATTCTGTGATGTCTCCAGAGGGGTTGTTGTCCCTGAACCAGAGAAACCTCAGAAAGTTTCGGTGTTCTTCCTTAACAAGAAAGCAATAGAACATTTGTTGTATGTCTGCCATGAATGCGACTGAATCCTTGCGGAAGCGGAGAAGTACTCCCAATAGTCTGTTGTTGAGGTCAGGGCCAGAAAGAAGGACATCATTTAGAGAGACACCTTCATGCTTGGCGCTGGAATCAAACACCACTCTAATCTGCCCTGGCTTCTTAGGGTGATAGACGCCAAATATGGGTAAGTACCAACATTCTTCTGAGTCTTTGAGGTCTGGAGCTACCTCAGCATGGCCATTTTGGAATATTTTGCCCATGAAGGAAAAGAAATGTTCTCTCATCTCTGGTTTCCTTTGCAGATTGTGTCTTAAGGAAGTGAGGCGTTTATATGCTAGTTCCCTGTTGTTAGGCAAACGTTGTCTTTGTGGCCTAAAGGGAAGAGGTGCTACCCAGTTATTAGACACGTCTTTCTCCATACTGCTTTCCATAACCTCTAGGAAGATTCTATCCTCAATGGACATTGCTACCTGGTTGTCTTCCTTTGTTCTCCTGAACACTGAGTGTCCTAAGTCGCTTTGGTCATTGTCATAGGCATTGCTGTCACAGAGGGAACTTAGGAAAGGAAGAGGTACAGGGTTGTTGTGCGGTAGCTCCTTTATGAGGATGCGATTTTGACAGGGTTGGAAAAGAGAAGGACGACCATTCTCGAGGGTACTAGTGAGCAGATTATTAACAGATGCCGGTTTGTGTGCACCTCCCAGGCAAACATCACCTATAATGACCCACCCAAGATCCAGTTTTTGGGCATATGGAGCACTTTTAGGACCGTTGATCAGTTTCCTTACTTTGTGGACTTGCAAGATATCCCTCCCTAGGAGTAAGATTATCTGAGCCTGATCATCAAGTTCTGGTATGAGATGTGCTATGTGCTTCAAGTGAGTCTGGTGAGCTGCTGCGTCTGGTGTGGGAATCTCTGATCTGTTGTCTGGCATCTGGTTGCACTCTATTATGGTCGGTAAGGGTAGGCATGTCTTACCATCCATAGATTCAATTTGTAGGCCGTCAGCTCTTCTCCCCGCCGTTTCCACTGTGCCTGCACAAGTCCTAAGGGAGTAGGGGCTGCTGGGGCCTTTAAGGTTTAGAATGTCAAAAAACACAGGTCTGGCTAGTGACTTATTACTCTGATCATCCAAAATGACGTAGAGCTTGACTGCTTTGTCTCTGCGTCCCTTTGGGTAAACTTTCACTAGACAGATTTTAGAGCAGGATCTGCCACCTGTACTTCCTTTGCAGACTTCAGTGCACTGTGAAGTGATTGCTGTGGTATCTGTACTAGAGTCTTTGGTCTCCCTGCCTTGCTCCTTGTCACCATGGACAGGTGGGAAGGTTCTTGGAGTAGGCCTTGGGTGTAAAGCTGTGTGGTGCTCTGTGCTGTCACACTCTGTGCATTTGACACTGACCTTACAGTCCTTGGCGAAGTGTGTAGACGAAGAGCAGCACTTGTAACAGATGTTGTTATCTTTGAGGAAAGCTTTGCGTTCCTGGATGGTCTTTGTCCTGAAGGCTCTGCATTTCAGAAGAGGATGTGGCATCTTATGTAGAGGGCAGAACTTCGTTGGGTCATTGTCTTGATCCTCTGGCTGAGACTCTGCAAATCTGATAGAAGTCTCTTCTTTAGGTTCTCTGGGCTCAAACTTGCATACGGTTGGCAGTTCGTACCGGCTCGTTGCATACACCTTTGGAGTGAAGACAGGTGTTTGATGTTTGTATGAAGGTTGAGTACCTTGTGGAGTAGAAGGTTTGGTTGGGACTGGAACGTCTGGCACACTGTCAGATTTTTCTTGCCTGTAGCACTGGGGTCTAAGGTCGTCTTGTTGCTGCTTGATTTGGTGTGACTCTCTGACATCATGTTTAATTTCTTGTTGTGGGATGCTGCTTGGGTCACAGTGCTGGTAGACATAATCCGACGTGCGTTGCGAGGAATCTTGGTGTTCTTTCTCTAGGCCTGGTATGCTGCTACCTGCTCTTGGCTCATCGTAGACGGCTGCTTCTAGAGCTTCTGCTTCTGCAATGGCGGCGGCAGCATCTCGCTCCACTGCCAGCTTCTCCATGTTAGCTTCTAAGATAGCTTGCTGCAGTTTCAGAGATGCCTCTTGCTGAGCTCTTTCGTCTTCCAGGCGTATTCTTTCCATCTCTCTCTCTTGTTCCATGCGTACTCTTTCTTGCTCTATGCGTACTCTTTCTTGCTCTCTCTCTTGTTCCTGTCTCACCCTTTCTGCTTCAAGGTGGGCCTTTTCTTTTTTCATCTGCAGCTCTTGGTCTGCAAATGCGGCCCTGGCTCTTGCTGCTTCAGCTTTTGAACGGGCGATAGCTGCTGCATTTGCGACAGATGACCTAGATGAGCTTGCTTGTGATCGTGTTTTGTAAGAAGATGTTCTACTGTGAGACATGGCTGCGGGGAAGAAGCTGTCTTGCTGTATAGAGACCGTTCTAGTGTCGGTACTGCTTGACAGAGCGCGTCTCTGTGTAGCGTGGCTGCTTGCTTTGCCTCCCACAGGCCTGCTTCTTAAAGGCTTCTGACTGTATGGTACTGTGTAGCCCCAGGCTGTACAGACTTCCGAAGTCAGCTTATCTTCCCTTCAGAGGTCAGCTTAAAAATTTCACTGTTCTGTCTCAAGGACAGTCAGCTAAACCATTCTTATCCCATAAACATGATACCATATTTCTTCGATCGCAGTTTATTGGAACAAGCTAGGTGAAACTACAAATAACAAGAATAAACCTTGATAAGTACAATATCCCATAAATTTAGCATACATTTCAAAGACAAATATACACAGTACAATATGAGACAGTAAAACTTACTTTTTTAAGTTCAATAAGGGATTGATGGTAAGAGATTGAAACAAGACCTCTTGCAGTCTGAAAAGCATGATGAATGTGTCTCTTCCTGTGAGACTTTACCCAGAATACTTTGCTTTCCAAGTACTTCCTAGGTTATAAACTTTATTAATAAAATATACACACAGAAGCAATACCAAAAAAGGACGCTAGATGGCGCCTAAGCTCTGCAAATGATTCCTATAAAAGGTAACAACATTAAATGTCATTTACAACAACACAAATGCAGATAATCAGAATATATCCATCTGATGGACAGAACAGCCCCCTCTACATATGGCCCGGTGGCAGCATAGGCGGTTAGGCACCGAGCGCAGCACAGGTTGCTGGAGGTGGGGGGTGATTAGCAGAGCTCCATGCTCGACTACCACACTGGCTGCTCTTTAGTTGTGCATTCCCCACACAACCTCTGCCGCTCCTCCGGGTCCCCCTCTCCTGCTCCATGCAGTGCTGCTCAGTCCGGTGTCTGTCCTCCCCAGCCAGAGTCCCGCCCCCTGAGTCCGGCTCACACTGCGATGCATGCTTCTCCCGGGCAAACAAACTTTAAGCACACAGATGCAGTGCAGCCCTATGAGAGCCGGCTCCCCAAAGAACACCGCAGGCTTGTCTGCCAGCACCCCCCCTCCTCCCCATCATACACAGATGTTGACAGGTCTTTCTGGGAGATATGTCCCCTAAGGACAGGGACCCCATCTCCCCTGGAGACAGGGCCCAGTTCTCCCTTAAGGACAGGGACCCCATTTCCCTTGGGGACAAGGACCCCATCTCCTCTGGGGACAGGGCCCACTTCGCCCCAGAGGACAGGGACCTCATTTCCCTTAGGGACAGGGACTCCTAATTACGTGGGGACAGGGACCCCATCTCCCCTAAGGACAAGGATCCAATCTCTCCTGGGGACAGGGCCCACTTCTCCCCAGAGGACAGGGACCCAATTTCCCTTTCCCTTCTTCCTCTTTGTCTCAAAGGTGTAACATCATAGGTCTGTTTAGACCTCTGATATCTCACCAAAGTCCCCCAACGGGACTCCTAAAAAATTGTAAAAAATAATAAAAAACTGCTGATACCAGTGGTGGAGCTACAGGGCTCACAAAAGTCATACCTGTGACCGAGCCCTGGAGTTCCACCACCGGACTTGGAGGGAAGGGCCTCGGCTGGGGTTCAGGGGGCCCTTCATGGTTTCCTGCACCGGGGCCCTGAAGGTTCTAGTTACACCACTGGCTCGGTCCCTTGCTGCGTTGGGCAGTAGCAGACGTAGCAGTAGCAGACGTACTGTCTAGGGGACAGACGCTTTTGCACCCTGCTCCCTCTTCTGCTGTGCTGGTGGCTCTGTGCGACCACCGCCTATCCTCCGAACTACACTGGTCACCTGCATGACGTTGATTCCATGTGGGGTCAAGGACCTCATTGTCCTCCACATCATCTTCCACCCAGTCTTCACCCCTGCCCTCCTTGTCGGTCTGCACAATGGTGAAAGCAGCAGCAGTTGGCACCTGTGTTTCGTCATCATCCAAGACGTGCTGCGATGGTCCTCCCATGTACTCATCATGAAACATAAGCGGTTGGGCATCGGTGCACACAATCTCTTCCACTTCTGGGGCAGGGCTAGGTGGATGGCACTGGGAAACCCAGAGTCATCCAAAAGCAGAAGAGACTGCTGCATGATTTGGGGCTCAGACTGCTTGGCTGATTAGCAAGGGTGTGAGGTGAAAGACTGATGGACATCGACTGCAGGTGCCAACTCTGAACTTTCATCAGGAGACTGGGTGGGAGACAATGTGAAGGAACCGGAGGCAGTGTCAGCAACCCAATCTACTATCGCCTGTACTTGTCCTGGCCTCAACATTCGTACAGCCTCATTAGGCGCGCCGAAATACTGCTGCAGGCTCTGTCACCTACTCGCACCTGAGGAAGGTGTTTCACTAGTGTGTGTAGCTGGCACAGATCAACCACGTCCTCTCCCTGAAACAGGAGCTCCACCAGCAGCACCACGACCGGGGCCAGGTCCCCTTTTTGATGATCTCCTCATATTTTTTAAAATTTATGATCTCGCCCTAAATGGGTGTTTGTGCAATAGCAGAATACACCCACAGTATGTAAAGTGTGTATTTCAAAAACTGCTAAACTGCAGAAAATGCTATTTGGAAAAAAAATGTCACTACAATTTTTTTTTTGGGATAGCACAATAGAAGAAATATCGATCGATTGTATGTCACACTCCTGCACACATGCACAAAGCACTGAAATATTTTATTTTTTGGCAATAGCAGAATACACGCACAGTGTCTAAAGCGTGTATGAACATGCAGAAAATTCTATTGAAAAAAAAAAATGTCGCTACAATTTTTTTTTTTTGGGATAGCACAATAGAAGAAATATCGATCGATTGTATGTCACACTTCTGCACACAGGCACAAAGCACTGAAAGATTTTATTTTTTGGCAATAGCAGAATAAACGCACAGTGTCTAAAGCGTGTATGAACATGCAGAAAATGCTATTGGAAAAAAAATGTTGCTACAATTTTTTTTTTTGGGATAGCACAATAGAAGAAATATCGATCGATTGTATGTCACACTCCTGCACACATGCACAAAGCACTGAAAGATTTTATTTTTTGGCAATAGCAGAATACACGCACATTGTCTAAAGCGTGTATGAACATGCAGAAAATGCTATTGGAAAAAAAAAAACATGCACAAATCACAGCAAAATTATTTTTTTTGCAATGTTTTTGCAATAGCAGAATACACACAGAGTATGGTGTATCTCTTAGTAAAATATGCAGTGCAGTGATGCTGCACTGAGCTTGCAGGTAAAAGTTATATTTTGTCTGGCACTGGCCTCATGGCACTGTTAAAAGACTGTGCACTGCATCCCAGCCAGGGTACAATTGATTTAGGAATCTCTTGAATAATTCTCTCTGCCTCTTTCTTTTGCTTAATAAAGACACTCTCTAGTCTCTACTCTAGCTATGTAGATCGCTCACTGATATAACTAATTTGAAGAAAATTTAAGGAATGTGGACTGACTGACTGTATCAGACTAACTCCTAATGAAATCCTCTCTTAGCAGCACAGGAACCTGTCTATAGCAGAGTGAGGTGCTGTGCTGTGTGCCTGTACCTTATATAGAGGCTGGGTCACATGCTGCACTGGCCAATCACAGCCATGCCATTAGTAGGCATGGCTGTGATGGCTTTTAAGGGCACACTAGTGAAACTAGCGTGGATTGGCTGCCCTGCAGCTTGTAAAAGGCGCCAATACATCGCCGAACACCGGACCTGAACATACAGTCAATAGTTCGGGTCCGGGACCCGGAAACCCAAAAGTCCGGTACGGACCCAAATTTTACAGTTCGGGTTTGCTCAACCCTAGACATAAACCTAACATGTCCTCCACATAACATGACATACACATAACATGTCCTCCACATAACATGACATACACATAACATGACATACACATAACATGACATACACATAACATAGACATAACATAACATACACATAACATACACATAACATACACATAACATGTCCTCCACATAACATAAAGATACAAATTTAGGTGAAGAAGGGAAGGTAATGATCCAACACGTATGTTGGCGTGCGCCCAGAAGGCAACAGTAAGTATCCGCGGTGACAGGAGAAACCCACCGACTCCTGACTTGGTGATGAGAAAGGAACCCCCTATGGAACCTGCAAAGCTACCCAGAACCAACAGAACGTCCCGTGCAAGATTGGATTGGGCCTGATGCCCGAGACAACTTAGACATGAGAATAACTTGCTTGCGAATGAGAGAATATGTGGGGGAAGGGAGCAAGGCCTGGCCCGAGGAACCCCTGCGACTGATGGCCGGGACGATCAAAATCCTATGGGGAAGTGAGAGGGTGAGGGCAAAAAAAGGACAACTGGTAGGAGTGCGAAATGCTGGATACCTGATGAAAGTGATGGAGTAAGTAGATAAGGCCCATGCGCCATGGCAATAAGCATCATCAACATGGAGAATGATGCCAGACACAGGACACTGGTCCTACCTGATAAGATTGGGACGTGCTTCAGCCAGAGACCCAACTACCGAGTCTGAATCCTGAACCGAGGAAGGAGGTATGGATGCCAAGACGGCCCCAACCTGAGAACACAAACTAGAGAAATGACAGACAACCAGACATGAGAACAACGCCCGCCCCTCTGTGCCTACCTAAGAATGAGGACATGAGCAGAAATGTCAAGACCACTGCGCGTGATGACCCTAACGACAGAACCCCCCCCACCCTCGTGTGAGTGGTAAGTGAGCCCGAGTAACCTGCAGCGCAGAGACAGGTAATTGACTGAAAACTCAGGGCTGGTGTACCCACGGACCGTGGTGGGTAGTCGTATGAGTGTGGTGAATGAACATGAATCGTATGACGTATGGTATGCGGGCGAGAAGATTGTTGACAACAATCAATTAACAAATGAAACCTCAGCCCGTATGGATCTGTAGACGTGACAGATCCTGACGTAAGCCCTAACTAACTGACCCAGGTACAACATGAACACAGATACGAGACATGACAACCAACAAACAAGACAGCTACCGGAGTATGCCATGGGTGAACAACAACGCCCCTCTGAGAAACGCTGAGGCTGAAACACAATGACAGAAATGCCGGGGCAGAAATGCAAGGGCGGAAACGAAATGACGGAAACGAAATGACGGAAACGAAATGACGGAACTGGTGAGGCAGAAACGTGATGACAGAAATGCTGAGGCAGAAACGTGATGACAGAAAAGCTGAGGCAGAATCGTGATGACAGAACTGCTGAGGCAGAAACGTGATGACAGCAAACGCTATGACAGAACTGCTGAGGCAGAAACATGATGACAGCAAACGCTATGACCGAACGCTGAAGCTGAATGTTGAGGCAGGACCGCAATGACATGAATCCAGGGGCAGAAACACAATGACATGAATCCAGGGGCAGAAACGCAATGACATGAATCCAGGGGCAGAAACGCAATGACATGAATCCAGGGGCAGAAACGCAATGACAGAAATCCAGGAGCAGAAACGCAATGACAGAAATCCAGGAGCAGAAATGCAACGACATAAATCCAGGAGCAGAAACGCAATGACATGAATCCAGGAGCAGAACGTAACGACAGAAATCCAGGAGCAGAACGCAACGACAGAAATCCAGGAGCAAAACGCAACAACAGAAATCCAGGAGCAGAAACACAATGACAGGAATCCAGGAACGGAACGCAATGACAGAAATGCCGGGGCAGAAATGCAAGGGCGGAAACGAAATGACCGAACGCCGTGATTAACACTTGTGACTGAACCTGTTGATGCCCAGGAGGCATGCGGGGATCCCCCCCCCCCACGTGGGTACGGGAGGTGTGCAGTCGGGTGAGTGCCACCCCCCAATAAGAACCGGGAAATGCAGGCGTCCCCTCCATGATGAACGGCGTGGGTTCCAGGGAGGTGAACTGGCGGGGGAGTGGCCAGTGGGTGGGTGGACGAAACGGACGACCCCCCTGCGCATGAGTGTCGGAAGAAGCGGGCGGGGGAACCCCCCCAGCGCTGGCAGGAAACACATGGATGAAAAAGGGGGAACCCTGACCATGTGGGATTTGCCCAGTGAAAGGTGATGGGTGGGCAGATAACACCCCCGGCCGGGTGTTCCCGGCCGGGGAGCCCCATGGCCAGACGGAGCCCTGGAGACGTGGGCGGTCTGACAGGATGTTCAGATGGAGCTGAGGGGAGGGTGGATGGAAGGACGGAGCGGACCCCCCCTCCCCCGTATGAGCGCACGTGACTGCTGCAGATATGTCAGTTTGTGGAAGAGAGGAGCGACGGACGGGTGGCCACCCATCCCCCCCCCCACCATGGAAACTGACCTATATGGGGAGAAAGGAATTGATGGCAGGACACCCCTCCCCCATCTGCACCGGGAGAAACAGGAGCGATCCCCCAGTGTAGTCTGAACAACAGGGAGAGAAGAGCCAGCGGTGGCCGAAAACCCTCCGGCGGCTCCCTCCTGCCTGGACATGTGTGGGGATGCCCCCCTCGCTCCCCCCGGCATGAGCACCGGGAAAAGTGGGGGGGGGGGGGGGCTGTGCTGATCAGGAGATGTGGACGATAAGTGGGATGGATGGCCGGACGCCCCCCCCCCCGGTCCCCCAGGCATGAGCGCCGGGAAAAGCGGGTGGGCTGCACGCCGGCCGCCCAGCCTCCGGCCAGACTTCATACATGTCCTCCACATAATATGACATACACATAACATATCATCCACATAACATGACATACACATAACATGACATGTCATCCACATAACATGACATACACATAACATGACATGACATACACATAACATGACATACACATAACATGAAATACACATAACATAACATGACATAGACATCACATGACATAACATGACATGACATACACATAACATGACATGACATACACATAACATGACATACACATAACATGACATGACATACACATAACATGACATGACATACACATAACATACACATAACATGACATAAACATAACATGTCCTCCACATAACATGACATACACATAACATGTCATCCACATAACATGACATACACATAACATGACATACACATAACATGACATAACATGACATACACATAACATGTTATCCACATAACATGACATACACATAACATACACATAACATGACATAACATGACATACTCATAACATGACATACACATAACATACACATAACATGACATTAACATAACATGACATACACATAACATGACATAGACATAACATGACATACACATAACATGTCCTCCACATAACATACACATAACATGTCATCCACATAACATGACATACACATAACATGTCATCCACATAACATGACATACACATAACATGACATACACATAACATGACATGACATACACATAACATGACATGACATAACATAACATGACATGACATACACATAACATACACATAACATGACATGACATACACATAACATGACATAACATGACATACACATAACATACACATAACATGGCATACACATAACATGACATAGACATAACATGTCCTCCACATAACATGACATAAACATAACATGTCCTCTACATAACATGACATACACATAACATGACATGCACATAACATGCCATCCACATAACATGCCATCCACATAACATGACATACACATAACATGACGTGACATACACATAACATGACATAACAAGACATACACATAACATGACATACACATAACATACACATAACATGACATAACATAACATGACATACACATAACATGACATAACATGACATACACATAACATGACATACACATAACATGTCATCCACATAACATGACATACACATAACATGACATAACATGACATACACATGACATGACATACACATAACATGACATAACATGACATACACATAACATGACATACACATAACATGCCATGACATACACATAACATACACATAACATGACATGACATACACATAACATGACATACACATAACATGACATCACATACACATAACATGACATACACATAACATACACATAACATACACATAACATGACATAACATGGCATACACATAACATGACATAGACATAACATGACATACACATGACATACACATAACATGTCCTTCACATAACATGACATAAACATAACATGTCCTCTACATAACATGACATACACATAACATGACATGCACATAACATGCCATCCACATGACATGCCATCCACATAACATGACATACACATAACATGACATACACATAACATGATGTGACATACACATAACATGACATACACATAACATGACATAACAAGACATGCACATAACAAGACATGCACATAACAAGACATACACATAACATGACATACACATAACATGACATACACATAACATACACATAACATACACATAACATGACATACACATAACATGACATACACATAACATGACATACACATGACATTCACATAACATGACATAACATGACATATACGTAGCACAACATACACCTAGCATGACATATACATTGTGTGTCCTCCACATAACGTGTCCTACACATGACATACACATAACATGTCCCACATATAGCACATCCTGCACATAATGTCATCCACAATAACTAAACAATGTCCAGACTGCCTCCAACATTTACATGTACTGTGGGGTATGGGTTGTCGTCCAACCTCCACAAATACCAGGCTGCACATAAAAAAGATTAATGTCCTACCGTCAGGAGAAGTAACTTCTGTGCCATCTGAGTGAAAGTAAAGTCTGTCAGCTGCTGAACATAGGCTCAGCTCAGCTTCCTCTCACGCATACACATAACATGACATACACATAACATGACATCCACATAACATACACATAACATACACATAACATGTCCTCCACATAACATGTCCTCCACATAACATGTCATCCACATAACATGACATACACATAACATAACATGACATGACATACACATAACATGACATACACATAACATGACATGACATACACATAACATGACATACACATAACATACACATGACATGACATACACATAACATGACATCACATACACATAACATGACATACACATAACATACACATAACATGACATAACATGGCATACACATAACATGACATAGACATAACATGACATACACATGACATACACATAACATGTCCTTCACATAACATGACATAAACATAACATGTCCTCTACATAACATGACATACACATAACATGACATGCACATAACATGCCATCCACATGACATGCCATCCACATAACATGACATACACATAACATGACATACACATAACATGATGTGACATACACATAACATGACATACACATAACATGACATAACAAGACATACACATAACAAGACATACACATAACATGACATACACATAACATGACATACACATAACATACACATAACATACACATAACATGACATACACATAACATGACATACACATGACATTCACATAACATGACATAACATGACATATACGTAGCACAACATACACCTAGCATGACATATACATTGTGTGTCCTCCACATAACGTGTCCTACACATGACATACACATAACATGTCCCACATATAGCACATCCTGCACATAATGTCATCCACAATAACTAAACAATGTCCAGGCTGCCTCCAACATTTACATGTACTGTGGGGTATGGGTTGCCGTCCAACCTCCACAAATACCAGGCTGCACATAAAAAAGATTAATGTCCTACCGTCAGGAGAAGTAACTTCTGTGCCATCTGAGTGAAAGTGAAGTCTGTCAGCTGCTGAACATAGGCTCAGCTCAGCTTCCTCTCACGCATACACATAACATGACATACACATAACATGACATCCACATAACATACACATAACATACACATAACATGTCCTCCACATAACATGTCCTCCACATAACATGTCATCCACATAACATGACATACACATAACATAACATGACATGACATACACATAACATGACATACACATAACATGACATGACATACACATAACATGACATACACATAACATGACATAACATGACATACACATAACATGACATACACATAACATAACATGACATACACATAACATGACATACACATAACATGACATGACATACACATAACATACACATAACATGACATGACATACACATAACATGACATACACATAACATGACATGACATGACATACACATAACATAACATGACATGACATACACATAACAGGACATACACATAACATGACATAACATGACATACACATAACATGACATGACATACACATAACATACACATAACATGACATGACATACACATAATATGACATAGACATAACATGACATACACTTAACATGACATACACATGACATACACATAACATGTCCTCCCCATAACATGACACAAACATAACATGTCCTCTACATAACATGACATACACATAACATGCCATCCACATAACATGACATACACATAACATGTCATACACATAACATGTCATCCACATAACATGACATACACATAACATGACATGTCATACACATAACATGACATACACATAACATGACATGACATGACATACACATAACATAACATACACATAACATGACATACACATAACATAACATGACATACACATAACATGACATAACATGACATACACATAACATGATATGACATACACATAACATGACATAAACATGACATACACATAACATGACATAACATGACATATACGTAGCACAACATACACCTAGCATGACATATACATTGCGTGTCCTCCACATAACGTGTCCTACACCTGACATACACATAACATGTCCCACATATAGCACATCCTGCACATAATGTCATCCACAATAACTAAATAATGTCTAGACTGCCTCCAACATTTACACGTACTGTGGGGTATGGGTTGCCGTCCAACCTCCACAAATACCAGGCTGCACATAAAAAAGATTAATGTCCTACCGTCAGGAGAAGTAACTTCTGTGCCATCTGAGTGAAAGTGAAGTCTGTCAGCTGCTGAACATAGGCTCAGCTCAGCTTCCTCTCACGCATACACATAACATGACACACACATAACATGACATACACATAACATAGACATAACATAACATACACATAACATACACATAACATGTCCACCACATAACATACACATAACATGTCCTCCACATAACATGACATACACATAACATGTCCTCCACATAACATGTAATCCACATAACATGACATACACATAACATAACATGACATGACATACACATAACATGACATACACATAAGATGACATACACATAACATGACATACACATATCATAACATAACATGACATGACATGACATACACATAACATACACATAACATGACATAAACATAACATGTCCTCCACATAACATGACATACACATAACATGTCATTCACATAACATGACATGACATACACATAACATACACATAACATGACATAACATGACATAGACATAACATGACATAGACATAAAATGACATACACATAACATGTCCTCCACATAACATGACATAAACATAACATGACATTACATACACATAACATGACATTACATACACATAACATGACATACACATAACATGACATGACATACACATAACATGACACACACATGACATACACATAACATGACATACACATGACATACACATAACATGACATACACATAACATGACATGACATAACATACACATAACATGACATTACATACACATAACATGACATAACATGACATACACATAACATGACATGACACACACATGACATACACATAACATGACATACACATAACATGACGTGACATACACATAACATGACATACACATAACATGACTGTGACGGACCCCGTACTCAAGATGTCCGCCGTAAATGCTTCCTCTGTCCGGTACCACACAATCCAAGATCCCTTAGCTCACCCAGTCACCAGACAACACCAGTGTAGGGTACATCAGGAAATAATCTTTATTTGACATGTCACACACATATATACAGCCAGATGACTCACACCTAACCTAATTAGCATGAGCTAATTATCTTAATCAACACTGGACTTCTTCATTCAATTGCAGGGTTAATTAGCACACACAACAATAGGTGAAACACTCCTACAAGCCAGACTATACTCATTTACACAACAGACAGGCTGGCTTGAGCTCATGACATTAGCATCTCTTGCTAATATGCCAAATACATATACAGATTCTATGTGTATTGGGGGGCCAGCATGGACCTGAATCCAAGTAACACCAGCTCAGGGGTCCCCAGGCTTGCAGCTCAAAGAGCACCGTTCCCCCAAATGCCAGGGCCCATAATCGCAAGGCAATAGGCTCGCATTCAGTCCCCTCCAACAGCCTCTGTCCCGGCTAGGTCTGTCACATTTCTCCCCTTTCAGCAGGAGACTAACACAGGAGGAGACCCCAGAAGGGTTGACTCCGAAGTTAGTCCATAGTTCCAGGCCTCTAATGCCTGTACCCACACAGTACCCCAACCAAATTGTTCCAACCAGAGCACGACTCACCCAGCCAACCTCTGCCTCTCTCATAGAACATATCCGCCGCTGGAGAGAGGCCTGGACTGGCCCTTCTCCCTGGAGTCTTTTCAGCCGCTGGAGAGAAGACAGGGTGACTGGGCTCACTCCATCATGCTGTTGGGGATCTGGGCCGACCGCCCAGCATCCCTGGGGTATACAAGTGGAGACTGAAGTCCCATCCACCAATATCAGTTCAAGCTGCAGTTGTGAAGTGCAGATTGCATTCTCTCCTTGGGTCCTGATCTGCTGCTCAGGAGTGACCACCACCTCCTCACCCTGGGCCTCCATAACTGCCACAGGTGTGGGGCAGAGGTCTTGGACCCTCTGTCCAGTTGCCAGCACTTTAGCTGGGTTGGTGTCATCATTCTGGGACGCCGTCTGCTGCTGGACAGTGTGACCGATTGCCCCAGCTTCCTGAAGCTGTGGAGACATTGTAGGTGCTAGGCAGAGGCTAGCGGCGCTCTGCCCTGTTGCCAGTGATTCGGCTGGGAGTAGCAGCTTTACTACCTCAGCTTGTCGCTGGAGAGAGGGGCCAACTACCCCGGCTCCCTGGAACTCCACAGTTGTTGCTGGTGCTGGACAGAGGTGGGTAGCACTCTGCCCTGTTGCCAGCACTTCTGCTGGGGACTTCACATCCTCCGCTCTGGTAAACCGTTGGGGCAGGAGGCTGGCTTCCTTTTCCATTCCCTCATCTGGCTGCTGGGACAACATGTCTGTGGTACTGTCTCCCAGGTGCACAAATCTTTGCTGGGGAGGAAAGATCGCTTTCTCCACCCTGGCCAACTGTTGGGGGAGGGACGACAAACACCTCCTCTCCCTTCTCCCCCTGTATCTGCTGCTGGGAAGTGATTGCCACCTTCTCACCCTGAGCCTCCATAACTGCCACCGGTGTGGGGCAGAGGTCTTGGACCCTCTGTCCGGTGACCAGCGCTTCAGCTGGGGAAGTTCCTTGTAACTCCACGGATACTGCTGTTGGTGCTGGGCAGAGCTCAGTGAAGTTTGGCCCTAATACAAGCTCTTCTGATGGAGGCTCATTAGGTTGTTTTTCCTCAGCAGAAAAGTCTATTAAATCCCCTGTCTCTACAACTGATGTCTGGGGATAGAGGTTCACCATCTGTCCGTGGAACCTAGAAGATGCCATTGTTGCTGGGCAGAGGTTAGCAGAGCTCTGCCCTGTTGTCAGCACTTCAGCTTTGGGGATGGCAATCTCCAGATTTTCCACTGCCGATTCTCTTGCATGCTGCTGGCCAGGCATATTCCTCCATCCAACCTCATCTTGTGCAGTAACAGGTTTGTCAAGGTCAGTCAGCACTTGCTGCATCCGCCATAAGACCTCTGCGTCCATAGCTGTGGGGGCAGGTGGGCAAAGCACTCTGTTACTATGCCACATTGCTGACTCTTCAGCCAGGATTTCAGAGCTGTCTGCTGGTATTTCCTGATAGTCCCAGGCAAAAAGAGCCCAGCCCTGGCACTGAGCAGAGTCTAGCAGCTGTATGTAGGCGATCTCCAGCTCCCATTCCTGAGCGGCCAGGAACTCCAAATCTTCCTGTGCCCAGAGCACTTCCGAGACGTTCAATCTTTGCTCTTTGTGCTCCATTATTTCCTCCAAATGCCACTCCAGATCACTCCCAAAGTCGGGGTACTCGGACAGCCTCCAGTACAACAATCCCAGGCCATTATAATCAAAGCCTTCCGTGGGCCTGTCATCCGCTGTCCACGGGCACACTTGGGCTACATACCACCGGAGGGCTCTGTAGCTCTCGTCCAAACGCATTTCTGCCCGGATCAGCCTGCTTAACTCAGCTGTCCACTCCTGCTTCGGTTGTTCCCCCAATAACAACATTCGTACTTCATACTGCGACCAGTACCTTACATGGATGGAGGGGAGAACTTTTCCCTGGTGTCGCTGCTCACAGGCTAGCGCTTCCTTCCAGAGTTGTAGGCGGACAATATCATACCATCCCAGCAGGACCTGCACCGATACTGATCCTCTGTGCTGTATCCGCATCTCTCGCAACCTCCTTCCGAATTCCTCTTCCATGACGACGTATCTGTACCTCTGCTATCCGGGCCTTGGATCCAGGTGATGGTTTGGATGTGTTCATGACAAGGAAGCACGATCCCACCGCTGCCAGCCAATTGTGACGGACCCCGTACTCAAGATGTCCGCCGTAAATGCTTCCTCTGTCCGGTACCACACAATCCAAGACCCCTTAGCTCACCCAGTCACCAGACAACACCGGTGTAGGGTACATCAGGAAATAATCTTTATTTGACATGTCACACACATATATACAGCCAGATGACTCACACCTAACCTAATTAGCATGAGCTAATTATCTTAATCAACACTGGACTCCTTCATTCAATTGCAGGGTTAATTAGCACACACAACAATAGGTGAAACACTCCTACAAGCCAGACTATACTCATTTACACAACAGACAGGCTGGCTTGAGTTCATGACATTAGCGTCATGCTGACGTGAGACGCCGACGTAGGGGGGAGGAGCCTGGAGATGGCGGAGACACAAGCCGAGAGGAGAGGAGATGGGTCAGGCGATTCAGCGGACCCAGCGAAGCGGTAGTGAGAGCCCGCCGAGCTGATCCAAGTACAGCGGGATCACCCTCCGTGACACCCCCCGGGTCCCACTGAGCCACCGAGCTGCCCTTCCATCAACCGCAGAACACCGCTTCATCCCGCGCATTGATGAGCGGTTTAATGCCCTGAAGCCTGCCCGAAACACCTGACGGTGAGAGGAAAAGAGGAAGGAGGGGCCGGGAAGGTGAAGACGCCGCACGTTGCCTTCGTACACGGAAGCACGAACATCTTAGCGCCGGTGGCGCTCCGGACCCTCCCTCCCTCCCGCACACCCTCTAGATCTCCACGTCCCGCTTATCACCCGATAAGCGTCTGTGAATGTGCCTCCCTCACGAAGAATCCACATCAGGACACACCTAAAGACAACAGACGGGGGGGGATACCTTCGGTGGGTACCCCCCGTCCAGGTACGACTTTTGACTTTTTCTTACCCTTAAAGAGGGATACTTTTGCTTTTTTTTGGTGTGGAGCTGGGCCAACTGCTCAAGCTTAGAAGTAACCCGATTTTACCTGTATGAACTTGAATGATTTAAAAGGCCTAGATAAGCTACTGGAGAGACAGGGGAAACCAGAAGCACAGTGTAACGGGATTCTGCAGCCACACACTACTTGGCGGGCATTAGAACCCAGCAGGACAAGAGTAAATCATCCCTTTTTGGGGCTCAGTAGAGAAGGGGACCCAACGGGATATAAGGCCTGAAAAACAGTATACCATCATACCAATTAGCACTCACACCTATTGAGGAGAGCGCTAAAGGACAAAAAAGAGACACGGCTGGGCTGGGAGCAGTATACGACCCCAATAAAAATCTACTGGAGCAGTCTGGGGCACGCCGAGCAGCGTGGGTAAAACTGTTTACATCAGAGACAAGGCCTCAAGTTACCCCCCCCCCCCCCCCAAAACTTCAACATTTGGGAGCATTTCATCTAAAAGGGAAGGCATGCCCCCCCTCCCCCCCTTTTCTTTTCCACTCAACATAAAATGAGTATCTAACAGCATAATAGTACACAGCAGATTGCTGACAGACTAATATAAATGTCTCATGAGCCCTGGGGAATCACACGGTATGCCCCCCTCCGGGCCCTATTAATTAGCAAGTGAAAAGGAATAGGACACACAAAGGACCAGATCAAGGACTATCTTAATTCAAAGGAGTATTTTAAAAAAGGAGGGAGAAGAGGGAGGAAAAGGAAAGAAAAAGGGGGAAAAAAGAGAAAAAAACAGAGTGTAACGACCAAAGGAAAGTAAAATTTGGCGAGACACCGGAAACGGTTAGCTACAAGCAATTTTAGGGCCGGGGCGCCCCAAACTCCAAACGAAACAAAAAATTTAAGAAAGAGGGAGGAGGGGACAAGAGGAAGAGGGAGGAAAGGAACGAAGAAGAGAAAGGGGAAGGAAGACAGAAATAAAGAAAAGAAAAGAAAAAAAGAAACAGGACTCCTCTGATCAGAGGTGCTGGGCTCCCCTATTTTCCAAGACATTCAAAGAGCCTCATAGGACCTTGGCCGGCAGTGAAACGGATTGCAGCATGCATGTTTATTGCAGATAAATATAAGCGAACGGGGAAGGTGTAGTAGACGTTTTTTCTACATCCCCCCCGGTTTTTTCCTTTTTTTTTTTTTTTCTTCCCCAGTAGGGGACTAATAACTGAAACGCAGGAAGAGCGCATTTACAATGAAGGGAAGATCACAAAAGGCAACAGAACCCAAGACCCCCAAGGACAGTCTAAATAATAGCACAATCCAAAAATATCTTAAGGATATAAGCCTAAAAAGTCCAGAGATGGAAAAAAAAACTTCGGGGGGAAAGAAAAAAGATATAGAAAAACAGAAACAAGAACTGGCGGAATCTTCCAGAATAGAGCCAGAACAAGAGAGGGCTGGAGGCTCCGGGGCCCAAATGACACACAGTGACCTGGCGTTAATACCCACTAAAATGGAGATGGCAGAAATGCTTTCTTGTCTAGAAAATTCAATCAAAACAGAAATAAAAAATGTCAGGGTGGATATGGGTCAACTAATAAAAAGGGTGGAAACCATGGAAATTGCAGCCACTGAACAAACCAAAGACCTGCAGCACCTCAGAAAACAAACGGAAACACTGCAATCCAAGCAACGTGATATGCTATATAAGATGGAGAGCTTAGAAGATCAAAGCAGACGACAAAACCTTCGGATTAGATCCCTTCCAGAACAGAAGGGGGAAGACTTGGAAAAAAAAATCAACAGTATTTTTAAACCCTTATTGGGTACAACGGAAGTTTCGGACTTTAAATTTGATCAAATTCACCGGGTCAGAAAACCACCAGGGGTAAGAGAGGAGGCCCCAAGAGATGTGCTAGTCTGATTTCACTCCTATGAAGAGAAATCGCAGGTGTGGAGTAAACTCCGAGGTATCCCTCCCCTGATCTTTGAAACAACAGAACTACAGATTTTTTCTGACCTCTCAGCGGGTACTCTAGCAAGAAGGAGACAGATGAAACCTCTTCTTGAAACATTAAGGACATTAAATATTAAATATAACTGGGGTTTTCCCGCTGCTTTGATCGTCACCAAAGAAGGTCGAACATCACGATTGAAATTTATGGACGAGATGCCGAACTTTTGCCAGGAACTGGGGATTACCCCACCCATTATTCCTGGCCCCCCGATTAACTTGGACTAACGAAAATGAGCTGGACACGGGCAGAGGGGGCGGGGGAGGGTCGGGGCCAGGCTCCCTTTCTGAAACATTAAGCGACTGGTTTATTTGGGTCTTATATATGTTTTTTTTTTTTGGCAGGCGCAGCATGGTTCAGGCAATCAACAAAGGGCGAGGAGAGATAGGAAGATGCGAGGGGCAGAGGGCAACCCGGAGGGTGGTCAAGGGCTGGGCCGACTCCACCCCCCTCCCTCCAAATGAGATTGGGTAGTATACAGAGGGGACCCCAACGGGATGCCCCGCGGTATACATAGGGTCGGGCTAAGACCAAGGAGGGAGGGAGGGTGGAGGGGAGGGGGGGGTCGGGAGGGGGGGGGGGGAAGGAGGAGGGTGGGGGAGGGCTCAGGGAGGGAAAAGGGGGGGGGGGTGGGGGAGGGAAGCGGTCCCTGTCCTGCAGAAACGCAAAATAAAGAGGAAGACCAGAGGGTCCATTTGGGCCAAAAGCTTACGGTTTAAATATGGGTGAAGGCGCAGTGAAGATTGTAACGTATAATGTTAAGGGTATTAACGCACAAGAGAAAAGATTTAAGATTCTTAAAGAAATGAGCGAGTATCAGGCAGATATTATTCTTTTACAGGAAACACATTTTCAACATAAGGATAATATTAGGATCTCTTCGCCAGAGTACCCTACATGGTTTTGCAGTGATTCCCCAACAAGAGGAGCGAAAGGGGTGGCTATAGGGGTTGCAAAAAACTTAAAATTCAAGCTGTTGGATAGACTGACGGATACGGAGGGGAGGTTTTTGTTTCTCAAATGTAAGATAGGAGAGCATATTATGACCTTAGCAAACCTCTACGCCCCAAACAAAGACCCTATGGATTATCTTTACAGGGCCTTGTGTCGACTGGTGAAATTTCGCGAGGGCGAGATTATCCTGGCTGGGGACCTGAACTTTGTTCTGGACCCTAGACTGGATAGTTCCTCAGGCACGCCTAGAACGAGCTATGTAAAGCTCAAAAAAATAAAATCGAAAATTTTTCAGCACCAGTTAAATCGACGCCTGAAGAGTACAACACCCTGGCATTAAAGACTACACCTTTTTTTCACCCGTCCATGGCACTCACTCACGATTAGATTATTTTTTTAGTGGAACATAAAGCATTAGAACTGTTGGAGACAACGCAGATCGAGATAACGACCCTGTCGGATCACGCGCCGGTGTCGATGGTTATGAGGCTTCGAGGGGTGCATAGGCCCCCATTCACATGGCGCCTGAATGACAGTCTTCTTTCAGAGCGTGCAGTGGAAGAAGCTATAAGAGTGGAGATCGAATCCTTCTTCTTGACCAACGATACGGGAGAAATATCAGATTGTACACTATGGGAGGCACATAAAGCCTATATCCGGGGTATACTTATCTCGATCGGCGCTGCTAAGAAGCGAGAGAAGAAAGAGCTTAGAGAGGGGATAAGGAAAGAGATCCAAGACCTAGAACAAAAGCATAGGCAGGGAAGCACACAAAGCCAGGACATATTCCACAGACTTCTAAATAAAAGGGAGGAACTCAAAACTATTCTCGAAGAAGACTCAAGGAAATGGTTCTATAAAATAGCGGAGGAAAGACACCATTGGGGAAATAAATCAGGGAAGCATCTGGCTAGAATACTAAAAAAGAAAAGAGAAATTAACTATATAGAGAAAATTCAAAATTCATCTGGTCAAATGCTCAATTCCTCCAAAGACATTGCCAATGAGTTTAGAATATACTATGAATCACTTTATAACGTCAAATCAAAGGAACAACATCAAGAGGGGTTTTTTACTCAGCGTCAGGACTTCCTAAAAAATAGCCTGCTTAGTTCTCTATCTGACTCGGACAGTGCGAACATGGACAGACCCATATCTGAGGAAGAGATAGTTGCAGCTATAAACTCTACCCCAACGGGCAAGAGCCCGGGACCGGATGGGTACACTATAACATACTATAAACGCTTTAAGGAGATACTCGTTCCAAGATTGTGTCGATATTGGAATGGGCTGGGATCGGGGGGAGCGATGAGAACTGAAGCGCTTATGGCGTCTATCACAGTGATCTTAAAAGAAGGGAAAGACAGGACAATTTGCTCCAGTTACCGACCCATTGCCCTGCTCAATACCGACACAAAACTGTTCGCCAAAGTTTTGGCGAACAGATTTAAGATCCATATGACAGAGCTGGTACACCCGGACCAAGTCGGGTTTATCCCGGGAAGAGAGGGGAGGGACAATGGGACTAGGGCCCTGTTGTTAGTACAAGCGGCTAGACAGGGGGAGGCCCCCAGTCTGTTCCTGTCATTGGACGCCGAAAAGGCTTTTGACAGGATCGACTGGGGGCACATGATCAACACACTAGAGGCCATGGGTGTCGGAAAGAAAATGATTAGCTGGGTAAAGGTCCTGTACGATTTTCCCCAGGCTAGGGTAAGGATCAATGGATTGCTATCACTACCACTGGTCATGAGAAATGGCACACGTCAGGGGTGCCCTCTTTCGCCCCTCCTGTTTGTGTTATCCCTCGAACCGCTCTTATCTACCATCAGGAACACTATTGATATAAGGGGAGTACAGGTCGGGGGGGGAGGAGCACAAAATGGCGGCGTACGCCGACGATGTGCTATTTTTTATCACCCATCCCAGGACCACTCTCCCCAATCTTCTCAGTATTCTGAAGTTGTATGGTTCTCTGTCCAACTTCAAAATTAATTTCACCAAGTCAGAAATTCTAAATATAAATATTAAGCAAATTGAAGCGGCTCGCCTCGTGCAAGAGTTTCATTTCCCATGGAGGGCGGAAGTTAAATATCTGGGAGTTAAGCTATCGTCCTCTTTAAGAAAAATGTATGAATTAAATTTTCCTCCTCTGCTAGATGAAGTTAAAGCAGAAATTAGAAGAATGACACCCTGCCCTTTGTCGTGGATGGGGAAAATAAACGCGGTCAAAATGGTTATAGTGCCAAAAGTAAACTATAAACTGCAGATGCTCCCACTCTCAGTGCCTCAAGCTTTCTTTAGAATCTTAAACAGAATTATTTCTAAATTTATTTGGTCTAATAAGAAACCTCGCATATCCAGAAATACGCTATCTAAAGGAAAACATCAGGGAGGACTAGCCAGCCCGGACTTCGAGAATTATTTCAGCGCCATAGTCATCTCTAGAGCAATGGAGTGGGTAAAAGGGGGAAGCAACAAGAGATGGGTTAATATTGAGAACGCACTAAGTAACACGCAATTGGGTCACATTATTTGGAACCCCCCAAAATACAGGGAATTGGGGGACGGAGCACATGAAATCACACGGGTAACACTAAGAGAATGGGATAGAGTACACAGGAAAAATAAATGGGCTTATAACTCTCCCTTAATATATTTAAAAGACAATATTTTTTTTCACGCCTGGTAGAAGTAAAATATGGGGCAACTGGATTAAAAATGGGGAGGCACAGCTACGAGATATTATTAAGCAAGGTAAGATTGACACGTTTCACGATTTAAAAAATAATAGAGATCTCATGACGATTGACGCATGGAGGTACTCGCAGCTTAAGCATTTTGTGGATAGTCTCCCACAGCCAATTCGATATGGAGAGGACCATACAGTCTTAGAGAAAATTTGCTTGCGAACCTCAACCAGAAATAATATAACACGTATCTACAGGATGCTGACTCAGGATGATACTGACTGGGTCCCTCCAGGCGTCAAGAGATGGGAAGGGGAAGTGGGAATCACTTGTAGTAAAGATAGAATCAAAAGAATATATCATTTAATTCACCGGTCAGGATGGAACACTAAAACACTTGAAGTTAATTACAAATGCATCTCAGATTGGTACTTAACCCCCGTGAAGCTTAGTAGGTTCCAAAAAGAGAAAACTGCGGAATGCTGGCGAGGTTGTGGGGGTACGGGAACGATGGCCCACATTTGGTGGGAATGTCCCAAGATTAAAAAATACTGGTGGCAAATCGTGGACTTAATCAAAACAATTACAGGGAAAACTATACCACAGGACCCTTGGACTGTGCTGTTTCATGGGACTGATATACCCATGAGACAGTACAAGTCCTCAGTAATCCCGATACTCCTAAATGAAGCAAAAAACCTTATCGCAGGGCACTGGCGGGAACTAGAGAGCCCGCGCATAGGAGAATGGATAATCAGAGTAAATCAACAGCAAAAAATAGAAACCCCCGAAGCACAAGGGACAGGAAGAGACAGAGTAGAAGAGGTACGGGGGAAATGAGAAAGTTGGGAATTCTTTAGACTCATGGAGATTCGCTGAAGAAATCATTAAGTAGGGACGAAAGTTTTGAAATACCCTTAGCCAGGGGCTTCACCCATATAAGCGTTTCTGCAGGACGGGGACCGGGGGGGAGGGTAGAAAACGATAAATGCTTTTATATATTTTCTTAGGTTATTTTTCTTACATCTGTTTTGGATGGTATAATTCTGTATGCATTTTAAAAAACGTTAAATAAAGAATTAAAAAAAAAAAAAAAAAAAAAAAGAGTTCATGACATTAGCATCTCTTGCTAATATGCCAAATACATATACAGATTCTATGTGTATTGGGGGGCCAGCATGGACCTGAATCCAAGTAACACCAGCTCAGGGGTCCCCAGGCTTGCAGCTCATAGAGCACCGTTCCCCCAAATGCCAGGGCCCATAATCGCAAGGCAATAGGCTTGCATTCAGTCCCCTCCAACAGCCTCTGTCCCGGCTAGGTTTGTCACAATGACATGCACATAACATGACATAACATGACATACACATAACATGACATAACATACACATAACATAACATGACATACACATAACATGACATGACATACACATAACATGACATACACATGACATACACATAACATGACATAACATGACATATACGTAGCACAACATACACCTAGCATGACATATACATTGCGTGTCCGCCACATAACGTGTCCTACACATGACATACACATAACATGTCCCACATATAGCACATCCTGCACATAATGTCATCCACAATAACTAAACAATGTCCAGACTGCCTCCAACATTTACATGTACTGTGGGGTATGGGTTGCCGTCCAACCTCCACAAATACCAGGCTGCACATAAAAAAGATTAATGTCCTACCGTCAGGAGAAGTAACTTCTGTGCCATCTGAGTGAAAGTGAAGTCTGTCAGCTGCTGAACATAGGCTCAGCTCAGCTTCCTCTCATGCATACACATAACACGACATACACATAACATGACATACACATAACATGACATACACATAACATACACATAACATGTCCGCCACATAACATACACATAACATGTCCACCACATAACATGACATACACATAACATGACATACACATAACATAACATGACATGACATACACATAACATGACATGACATACACATAACATAACATGACATACACATAACATAACATGACATGACATAAACATAACATAACATGACATACACATAACATAACATGACATACACATAACATGACATGACATACACATATCATAACATAACATGACATACACATAACATAACATGACATACACATAACATGACATACACATAACATGACATGACATACACATAACATACACATAACATGACATAAACATAACATGTCCTCCACATAACATGACATACACATGTCATCCACATAAAATGACATACACATGACATGACATAGACATAACATGACATAGACATAACATGACATAGACATAACATGACATACACATGTCCTCCACATAACATGACATAAACATAACATGACATTACATACACATAACATGACATTACATAACACATAACATGACATAACATGACATACACATAACATGACATGACATACACATAACGTGACACACACATGACATACACATAACATGACATACACATAAAATGACATGACATAGCATACACATAACATGACATACACATAACATGACACACACATGACATACACATACACATAACATGACATACACATAACATGACGTGACATACACATAACATGACATACACATAACATACACATAACATGACATACACATAACATGATGTACACATAACATGACATACACATAACATGACATACACATGACATACACATAACATGACATACACATAGCACAACATACACCTAGCATGACATATACATTGCGTGTCCTCCACATAACGCGTCCTACACATGACATACACATAACATGTCCCACATATAGCACATCCTGCACATAATGTCATCCACAATAACTAAACAATGTCCAGACTGCCTCCAACATTTACATGTACTGTGGGGTATGGGTTGCCGTCCAACCTCCACAAATACCAGGCTGCACATAAAAAAGATGTCCTACTGTCAGGAGAAGTAACTTCTGTGCCATCTGAGTGAAAGTGAAGTCTGTCAGCTGCTGAACATAGGCTCAGCTCAGCTTCCTCTCACCCTGGACTGAACAGACGAGTGCCAACGTCACTTCCTTAAGTGACGTAGCTCAATGCATTTGATTCTATGCACTACACTCGCCTGGCCAGTCCATCGCGCCAGAAGCTGTGGCGCGATCGACCGCGCCCCAGAGCAAGTTTTTTGCAGGCAAATGAAGCGCCTCGTCTGCAATCTAATGATTGCATCAACGTGACGTTTCCCATACTGCACTGCGCCTGGCGCCCGGCGCCGGGACACAGTACACACAGTGCATAAAAGGACATACATTTTTATTTTTTTATTTTATTTTTAACATTTTTTTTTACTGCCTGGGGGGTGGGGGGCGGCGCCCAGGTGCCCCCTATGGACGGGCCGCCACTGAATTGTACAGTATGTCTGGAAGGCCACCAAGGAGAGGCAGATGCTCACAGGCCACTAAAACAGGGCAAGCAGGCTCTGTGTCTACAGCCAACAGTGCTGGTAGTGGACACGGTGCATCCTCAGCACGTGGCCTTGGGGCACGCTTGTTCTCCTCTTCCATTGGCTAAATGTCATCAGTCACTCCTTCCCTAGCCCCACCATCATTTCTTGAGGAGTCCCCCGAACTGTTCGAGCACAGTGTAGGGTACATGCTGCAGGAGGATTTGCAGCGTTTTGAAGGCTCTGATGATGGTACCCAGGTTGAGGATGAAGGCAGTAACGTGAGCCCAGAGAGAGGGGGTGCCCAAGAAGGTCAAGAAACTGTCAGTCATGTTCCCCCAGCTGCAGCATACTGCCAGGTTTGCTCCAGTGGCGAGGAGGGAGGGGATGATGAGGTCACTGACTCTACGTGGGTGCCAGATAGAAGAGAGGAGGAGGAGGCACATCTCCAACAAGGCAGGATGCCCTCCAGGGGCCAACTTAACTGCCTGAGATCCGCGCCATAGCCAAATGACGGCTACAGCGCGGATCTGTTGTGCCGGGAGGACGTCATATGACGTCCTCCCCTTCTGTGCACTCTAGGGAGCGCGAGCGCGCCGCCGGGAGCGCGCGCGCGCTCTCGCCGTGTCACTGGGCACCAGATGCGCGTGCCCAGCGGCCGCGATGTCCGCTGGGCACCCGCGATTGCCCGGTAACACAGCGGGACCGTGGATCTGTGTGTGTAAACACACAGATCAACGGTCCTGTCAGAGGAGAGGAGCCGATGGTGTGTTCTCTGTACAGAGAAACACCGATCGGTCTCCTCCCCTTGTGAGTCCCCTCCCCCCACAGTAAGAAACACTCCCAGGGAACATAATTAACCACTCCCCGCCCCCTAGTGGTTAACCCCTTCACTGCCAGTGTCATTTATACAGGAATCAATGCATTTAAATAGCATTGATTGCTGTATAAATGACAATGGTGCCAAAAATGTGTCAAAAATGTCCGATGTGTCCGCCATAATGTCGCAGTCACAATAAAAATCGCTGATCACCGCCATTACTAGTAAAAAAAAAAATATTAATAAAAATGCTATAAAACTATCCCCTATTTTGTAAACGCTATAACTTTTGAGCAAACTAATCAATAATCGCTAATTGCGATTTTTTTTTTTACCAAAAATATGTAGAAGAATACGTTTCGGCCTAAACTGAGGGAAAAAAAAAAATTTTTATAGATTTTTTGGGGATATTTATTATAGCAAAAAGTAAAAAATATTGTTTTTTTTTTAAATTTGTCGCTCTTCTTTTGTTTATTGCGCAAAAAATAAAAAACGCAAAGGTGATCAAATACCACCAAAAGAAAGCTCTATTTGTGGGGAAAAAATGATAACAATTTCATTTGGGTACAGTGTCGTATGACCGCGCAATTGTCATTCCAAGTGCATCAGCGCTGAAAGCTGAAAATTGGTCTGGTCACGAGGGGGGTTTAAGTGCCCAGTAATCAGGTGGTTAAGGGCAGGCAACTGACTGCATCACACCGCAGAGCACTGAAAGTGCAGGGCGCTGCTGACTCCACACATTTTTCCAAAAGTTCTTTGGTGTGGGCCTTTTTTAAAACGTGTGCAGCAGATCGCACCGTTGCTGTTTGCAACATATGTCTGAAGTGTATCAAGCGTGGCCAAAACAGCAGCCGCTTGGGCACTACATGCTTGACCAGACATATGTCGAGCTCCCATGCAGTCCGTTGGCAACAGTACTTAAAAGACCCACACCAAAGAACAAGGTGAACCTCTCCTTGCTCCTCATCACCTGGGATGTCCAACCCCACTATAACTTCAGTCCTCTCAGAGACCTGCACTGAGAGGAATGAAGGTGTAGCCAGAGGCGTAACTAGAACCTTCAGGGCCCCGGTGCAAGAAACCTTGAAGGGCCCCCCTGACCCCCGGGCGACCCAACCCCATATTTCAAGGGGCCCATGTGTCACCCCTGTACACCTGGATAGGAAGAGCGGCGGTGACGGCATATAGAGGACCCAATCCCCTCCATTTTCTTCCTGCAGTCATGACTTCAGGAAGAAAATGGAGGGTATTGGTTCCTCTATATGCCGCCCGCTACCCCTCCTATCCAGGTGTACAGGGGTGACACATACAGGGGTGACACATGGGCCCCCTGAAGCATGGGGCTGGGATGAGTGGCAGTGAGCGGTGGTGGCAGTGACGGGGGAATGGGATGGCATAAGTGGTGGGGGGTTGGATGGGATGAGTGGCAGCAGTGGTGGGGGGATGGGATCAGTTTTGGCTGTGAGGGGGGCTAGATCACTGGCAGTGGTGAAGGTTGAGGGGGGTGGGATCAGTGGTGGTGTGGGGGATGGGATCAGTGGCGGTGGTGGTGGCAGTGGTGGTGAGGGGGGTTGGGATCAGTGGTGGCGGCGGTGATGGGATCAGTGGTGGGGGTTGGTGGGATTAGTGGCGGTGATGGGATCAGTGGTGACGGTGATGGTGGTGGGATCAGTGGCGGTGATGGTGGTGGGATCAGTGGTGGGGGTTGGTGGGATTAGTGGCGGTGATGGGATCAGTGGTGGCGGTGATGGTGGTGGGATTAGTGGCGGTGATGGGATCAGTGGTGGCGGTGATGGTGGTGGGATCAGTGGCGGTGATGGTGGTGGGATTAGTGGCGGTGATGTGATCAGTGGTGGCGGTGATGGTGGTGGGATCAGTGGCGGTGATGGTGGTGGGATTAGTGGTGGTGATGGGATCAGTGGTGGCGGTGATGGTGGTGGGATCAGTGGCGGTGATGGTGGTGGGATTAGTGGCGGTGATGGGATCAGTGGTGGCGGTGATGGTGGTGGGATCAGTGATGGTGGTGGGATCAGTGGTGGCGGTGATGGTGGTGGGATCAGTGATGGTGGTGGGATCAGTGGCGGTGATGGTGGTGGGGGGGGGGGTGGGAGCAGTGGCAGTGGTGGTGCTATCCATGGGGGGATAGGGATAAGATCTGTGGTAGTGACAGGGGTCAGTAAGAGGCAGAGGTTAGGATCAGTTGCACTATTTTATCACTTACTTTTTCAGTCGCTCCATACCTCCAGGGATGCTCCTGTGATATGGGATCTCCTGCACAGGGGAGAGCTGCATTGGTGTCAGCCGGTAAGCTGACTTTCCCTTCCAGCGTCTGCCCCTGAACAGTGGAGGACGTGAGGACGGGCCCCTGGACACCAGAGGACGTGAAGGCGGGCCCCTGGACACAGGAGGACTTGAAGGCGGGCCCCTGGACACCGGAGGATGTGAGGGTTTGCCCCAGGCGGGGGTGAACGTGTAGTTTGTAAATATCGGAGATCAAGCCCCTCTGAGCCGTGCCTGCTAGGACCAGGCATTCAAATGGGGTCGGGAGGGAGAATTGTAGGTCAGGAGCTATGGTCAGGGCATAGTGGCGAATTTGCAAGTAACTAGTTCGGAGAAGGGTAATAATTTGCGTGATCTCGGGTCTATCAGGTTCCCGTAGTGGAATAGGTTTCGTGAGGACCAGGGGTATGACATTTGGTGCATAAGGCTGTCTGGCACTTTGGGATTACAGATAAACTAAGTCAAAGGCGACCTGTCTGAGGATAGGGCATGTGTGGTCGATAGCTTACGCCAAAGTCGGCGAAGCTGAGCCATAGGTCCCAATAGACGATCGGGGGGCACCTCCGCATTCGCACTCCAAAGTAGGCTGTTTGGGTGGGTTGGGGCCATCCATATTTTTTCGATTTCTGTCCACTTATTGTATGACCTTTGGGTAAATCATGATGTTATAGCTCGGAGTTGGGCTGCCTGAAAGTACTTGATGAGGTTGGGAAATGCTAGTCCTCTGTCTGAGCGGGCTGACATCAAAACAGATTGGGGTATTCTATGCCTTTTGTAGTTCCAGACAAATTTAAGTAAATCAGATTGAAGTTTTCTCAAGTGCGTATAGGGGACCGAGATAGGTAGGGTTTGAAACAGATAGAGTCATTTCGGGAGGATCGTCATCTTTTTTTCCATGACAGGATCAAATTTCTAATCGAGCGAAAGAGGGAAGGGAAATTCTCCTGGTATAATGTTTACCACATTATACCAGGAGAATTTCCCTCCCCTTATTCGCTCGATTAGAAATTTGATGATGATTTTGGGGTGATGTGTATTCCCAGATACTTCAGGGAAGTTTGCCTGTAGGTGTGTGACCTCATATTCTGGTATGTTAAGTGGGAGGGCCTCCGATTTGGACGTATTCATTTTGTATCCCGAGAGAGCCCCATATCGGTCCAGTTCTGCATGGAGGTTGGGGAGAGATATTCTAGGTTGTGTCAGGGAAAGGATAATGTCGTTGGCAAATAGTGAGATTTTAAATTCTTTGCCCCTGACCGGTATTCCCCTAATATTAGGGTTGCCTCTGATTTTTTTTTTTTTATTGCTAATTTTACTTTTATTTTTTTAGTTTGACACTTTAAAAAATAAAATAAAAATTTGATTACTTTTATTCCTATTACTTTTATTCCTATTACAAGGAATGTAAACATCCCTTGTAATAGGAATATGGCATGATCGGACCTATTTACAGTGAGATATGGGGTCAATAAGACCCCACATCTCACCTCTAGGCTGGGAAGCCTAAAATAAAAAATAAAAAAAACACGATCACAGCTTCCCAGCCGGGGCGCCACCGTTATTTGAATGCAGAGGCCGGGCGTGACGTCATAACATCGCACCCGGCCTCCGAACGATCATAGAGACTCCGGCGACCATCTGGTCCGCCGGAAATCTCTATGATCACTATCCGGGGGCCGGCGGATCCTGTGTTCGACTCACCGATGGAAGCGGTGACTCGGTAGAAGCACCAGAGGGTGGCGGGAGGGGGGGACGTCCCCTCCCACGCCCGTAAGAACGATCAAGCGGTGGAACAGCCGCTATGATTGTTCTTATGGTGCAGGGAATCGCCGGCTAAAAACGGCAATATCTGAATGATGTCTGTAGCAATCGCAATTAGTGATTATTGATTGGTTTGCGCAAAAGTTATAGCGTTTACAAAATAGGGATAGTTTTATAGCATTTTTATTAATATTTTTTTTTACTAGTAATGGCGGCGATCAGCGATTTTTATTGTGACTGCGACATTATGGCGGAAACATTGGACATTTTTGACACATTTTTGGGACCATTGTCATTTATACAGCAATCAGTGCTATTTAAATGCACTGATTCCTGTGTAAATGACACTGGCAGTGAAGGAGTTAACCACTAGGGGGCGGGGAGGGGTTAAGTGTGACGTGTGTGTTTTTTTACTGTAGGGGGGGCGTGGCTAGGCGTTCAACATCACTTCCCGCGGCCACGGTCAAGGAGCTCAGGACCGGGTCCAGCGGCGCGCGACCGACCCACGGCTGGGCACTTAAAGAGCAACTTACCTGTACGTTGATGTGCCCAGCCGGGCCATTCTGCCGACGTAAATGTGCAGGAGGCGATCTTTAAGTGGTGTGACGATCCGGGGTGATTAGATTCAAGTGGTGCATGCGATTTTTTAGAAACGTGCCACTCCAGACTTGTGTTTTAGGGCATGGCAGCCCACTTTTATTTAAAGGAAACGAAAAAAGTTCAAATCAACAGAAATCTTCCCTAGCGGGGGTTCCACCATCACTGCATAACCAAACGATAGCCTCCTGGCTTACTCATTGTCAGCTTCGTGCTGCTTTAGTCGCAGGCTACACCTGCCTGCTTCAGACTGCCACCTCCAGTCTTAGGCTCCTGTCTCTATCTCCTGGAACTCTCCCAACCTCCTGGCCAGACTTCCTGTCTGCTGGGCGGAGCCGTCTCCAGGTCTATGCACTGACTGCATTTCCTGGGATGTTTATGAACCCAGCCCACAGGTGTGCAATCAGTATTCCTGCCAAAATCAGGCATGTGCTGCTTATATGCACCTGTGAGATGGGGCGCATCTCCACAGTGGTTAAAGGAATATTTTGCTTTTATTTTTTCACTTTAAGCATCATTAAAATCACTGCTCCAGAAAAAAATGCAGTTTTTAAAACTTTTTTTCCATTGATACATGTCCCCTGGGGCAGCACCCGGGTCCTCAAGCCCTTTTTAGGACAATAACTTGCATATTAGCCTTTAAAATTGGCCCTTTTGATTTCTCACATTCGAGTCCCATAGACTTTAAAGGTGTTCGAATGTTCGCGCGAACTTTCGGGCCGTTATGGATGCGAACCAAACCGGGGGGTGTTCGGCCCATCCCTAATCATGGGTATTGTTCCTGTTTGGGGATGTAAGTGAGAACACACCCAGCAGTTACTAGTGTTGCTATGGGTTGCATACAATTTTAACATTTGAATAAAAGGGTTATTTTTCCATGTCTCAGTTCTCACAATCAACAAAAAGAAGAGAAATATCATCATCATTTTTTCAAAGGATATCATCACTTCAGAATTTTCTTGCAGTTACTGGCATGAATCCAGGTGGGCTTTCCTTCTAACTTGACAGCAGAATAGGATGTCAAAAGCACCAAATGTGGTCTGTCAAATTTTGGTTCTAGTGGCTTTCTGACCTGTCACTTGACCACTACCCAGTCACCTGATTGGATTCTGCGAATACCTGAAACAGAATCTGGGTCGGGGATAGATTTATAAACACCTTCATGTATTTTATTCAATGTTCTTTGCAAAATCTGAACATATTCTAACAGACTAGAGTGAGAAGCCTGCAACTGTTGGGGAAAATATAGCCCTGTTTTTGGTGGCCCTCCAAATAAAATCTCATAGGGGGACAGCCCATGTGGTTGTTTAGGGGTAGTTTGTATAGAACATAGGGCTAATGGCAAAGCTTCCACCCATCCTTTTCCTGTATCTGCTTTAATTTTTGCACATCTGTTTTTCAAAATTCCATTAAGTCTCTCAACTTTACCACTTCTTTGTGGATGATATATTTAATTGAGAGCCATTAACTATATAATTGAGGCAGATACCCCAATCGTGCCCAACCCCGCACTTTACTAAGCGGAATACCTGCCTCCAGCACCTGCTTTACAGGTGTCCTTCCCCATTACAATTGTAGCATATAATTGTTCCCCGATTTCCATGATTTCTGAAATTGCCCTTTGCCTCTTCCTCTCTGCTTCCCCATGTACATAAACTTGGGTTTGTGTCTTTTTGGTTAATCCTATTTTCTATGGATAACAGGATAGGCAGGAGGTCTCGAATAGCCATATTGCCTGCCTCAGGCCTTGCTGTGAACAACTTTTCTTTCAACTGGGTATTAAACCATCAAGAAACCTTTGTTTCACCAGTTGTGTAGATGGACTTGTAGTTTCTCCCGCCTTCTCTTCCTCTATTTTAAGGCCTGCTTTCTTAACGCTTAACTGCCTACAATAAGCCCCTGCGGCTTCCTCTTTCCCTTGCTTAGCATTCATAAATTCAGCATGTCTGGATTGTCCATATATTTGGGGAAATTTTTCCTTCAATTTCTCACAAACTTCCCATCCACTAACCATCTTATCTAGATTTTTTATGTCTACACCACATTCTTTAAGTATATACCCAGACCTGTTGCTTCCCACAGTCACTGCTTTAATAAGAAGCTGATGAATGTCAGTAGCAGAAGCCTCATATGCTTCCTGTGCAGCACTAAGTTTGTTTGTTTGCAAACACAATTGGATTCTTTCTAGGATCTCCCAATCCCTCTAATATGGATCTAATTTCTTGGGGACTAAAAGGTACATGCCATTTAATTTGAGACTAACTGTCAACAGTATTACCTTCAAAAACAAATTGGGTTCTGACAGGATAGACTGCAACAGACTGCTCTGTGACAGGGGCAGAAGGGGTGACGTCTCCCTTCCTTCTCTCTTCATCTTGCTGCCAAAATTTGAAAATGATGGTTTGCTCCGGAAGTTCAGACTCTATCTCTCTTTCTCTGGCTAAAGCCTTAAGTTCAGAGAGATCTAGTTTTGTATATGTGCCTTTTGATTTATGCCAATCATCTGCAGTGTTAATTTCGTCAACGAAAACGTTTTTTTCGGAGGCTTTTTTATAGTGACGAAAATGAAACTAAAAGTACAGCACATTTTCGTCAACTGTTCAAAACTATGACGAAAATAGAATCTGTTTTCATTAAGGAACGAAAATGGGGAGTTAATGACAAGGAGGGACGTTTACCCCCATGAATTTATAACACAGTAGGGGGCGGGGATCGGGTGGTCTGCCCCCGGATGCCACACATTGGGGGGTGGTCAAGTCAGCCGCCCCGCCTCTCCTGGCCCTCTGAAAGCACTGCCAGCAAAGTCCATTATTAGGAAAAAATCATTGCCAGCCCCTTCTCCTATACTGCTCCTCCTCCTGTGTCACTCATTGTAAGCCGAAGCTTCTAACCTCAATAGCTTCGTTCTTGTTGGCCGCTCCCCTCCTCCTCTGAGTGTTGCTTTAGATTGGAGGAGGAGAGTGGTCACATGACCATCCATGAATCTTCAGAGGAGAGCAGCCACATGACCGCAGGGTCCAAGCAAGAACGAAGCTATGAGGTAAATTTAGAGACTTTGATTTACAATGAGAGTGACACAGGAGGAGCTGTGTATGAGAAAGGGCTGGCAGTGATTTATTCTTAACTTTAGAGTATGCTGGCAGTGCTGTCCCAGGAGACTGGGGGTCTCCTGGGAATGCAGGGGGGGGGGGCTGACTGTGTATTGTGGGGGGGGCTTTGTATTATGCAGAGGGTGGGGGCTGTGCTTTGTACTGTGGGGGGGGGGGGCTTTGTATTGTGCAGAGGGTAGGGGCTGTGCTGTGTACTGTGGGGGGGGGGCTTTGTATTGTGCAGAGGGTGGGGACTGTGCTGTGTACTGTGGGGGGGGCTTTGTATTGTGCAGAGGGTGGGGGCTGTGCTGTGTACTGTGGGGGGGGGCTTTGTATTGTGCAGAGGGTGGGGGCTGTGCTGTGTACTGTGGGGGGGGCTTTGTATTGTGCAGAGGGTGGGGGCTGTGCTGTGTACTGTGGGGGGGGCTTTGTATTGTGCAGAGGGTGGGGGCTGTGCTGTGTACTGTGGGGGGGGGGCTTTGTATTGTGCAGAGGGTGGGGGCTGTGCTGTGTACTGTGGGGGGCTTTGTATTGTGCAGAGGGTGAGAGCTGTGCTGTGTATTGTGGGGGGCTTTGCATTGTGCAGAGGGTGGGGGCTGTGCTGTGTACTTTGGGGGGCTTTGTTTTGTGCAGAAAGTGGGAGCTGTGCTGTGTACTGTGCAGAGGGTGGGGGGGGCTTTGTACTGTGCACATTTTTGTTGACTAAAATTATTATATTAGACTAAAATGTACTGGAGATTTTAGTCGACTAAAATACGATGACTAAAATGTCATTTTAGAAACTAACTTAACTAAAACTAAAACACTTTCAGAAGACTAAAATGGCACTAAAACTAAAATGCCATTTTAGTCCTAAGACTAATGCCCCATACACACGGTCGGACATTCCGACCACAAAACCCATCGGATTTTGGCCAAAACTTGACTTGCATACACACGGTCGCACAAAGTTGTCGGAAAATCCGATCGTTCGGAAAGAGGTGAAGGAAAAAACGTACGACGGGACTACGTAGAGGCCAGTAGCCAATAGCTTTCGTCTCCAAATTTTTTCTGAGCATGTGTGGCACTTTGTTCGTCAGAATTCTCTACACACGATCGGAAAAAGTCTGATCGGATTTTGTTGTCGGAAAATTTTAGATTCAGCTCTCAAACTTTTTCAGTCTGATTTTCCGATGGAAAAAGTCAGATAGAGCCCACACACAATCAGATTTTCCGACAACATAATCCGATCGGACTTTTTCCGTCGGAATTTCCAACCGTGTGTACGGGGCATTAGACTAAAACTAAATTGAAATTTGCTGCCAAAATTAACACTGATCATCTGTTTCTAGGATATGAGCCAAATCCATCTTTGTAGGTTGATATGGGGCTGTTAAACCTCTGCTCCCTACTATATTGCCCAGCTCATCTTTTGCGTGTTCCATGTAATCTAATTATTGTGCTTTTGTGGGTGGACCCCTTAAAGCCAAGTTTACTTACCTGCTTTGGAGTCTACCTGAACCCACATCCCTGTGCTACTCAGCCTGAAATTGATAGATGACCAGTCACTGTAGCTTGCTACCAGCGGTATGTTTTTGATCCTGTATTATTGTCTATGATACCTTAACCAGTTGGCGGCTGCAAGGCATTTCCCCAGGCAATCTCTATGTAATTGGATACATTCTTGAGAATTTGGACTATTTAGTTCTTATCCGTGGATCAGCTTCTAATAGAGCATGTTTAGTACTACATACAGCAATTGGAATCTCTATTTATCAGGATTGACTCTGAACTAGCTCTGAATTACCAGCAAGTGACTTTGCATCCAGTGTATCTGAGACTGTTATGTTTGTTGAGAAGCTCCCTCTATTGGTGACCTATAGAGGATTTCTCTCTCAGGGAGATCCATGCTGACCCGGAAGTGCTCAGGGCACAGGAGCTCACACAAGACCCATGCTGTTCTCACCTGACCAGCTCTGGCATTTATAGTAGCAGCAGTCTGCTTACCTGCTTTGGAGTCTACCTGAACACACATTCCTGTGCTACACAGCCTGAAATTGATGGATGGCCAGTTACTGTAGCTTGCTACCAGCGGTATGTCTTTGATCCTGTATTATTGTCTATGACACCTTAACCAGTTGGTGGCTGCAAGGCATGACTGCTGAGGTGCAATTAGTCCAGGTACTATGAACTATAATTTAATTGTATAACCTTCTTTTAACCCTTGCCCCTTCATACCAATAAATAACACGCTGACAACTGCTAAGTTGGAAAGGGCAAGGCCACAGCTTTTATTTCTTTAAATCCAACACATAACCAATGAATAGTAAATTTCTTTAAGTCCAACATATAACCAATGAATAGTTCAAACAAATGAAACTTTTCAAACAGTGCCTGTCACAGTTATACTGTGAGCACATAATCCAACGTAGGGGAAGGAGATAAGAAGGGGGGAAGGCCTGTCCTTACCATAAGTGCTGGACAGGCCGTCTGCTTCCCATTTCCATCAACAGCAGCCATTTTATGCTGGCAAGGTCAAAAAACCGCCACCCGCCTGTCAGTGAACAACTGGCGGGCACCCCACCGCAGCCAGCACCTGTTCCACACCCCGTTGTAGACCAAGATTAAAGATATCTAAGCCAATGTCATTGAGGTGAACACCATCCGGTCTCAAAAGGTCAGAATTATCACCCTCCAAATCTCTGTGACGAACAACGAAGCCCCCAAGCTGTCGAACAAATTTGGAAACTTGCGCATTAACCTTTCTACGAAAGCGCTCCAAACTAGGGCCCGGGATCACCCGCGCCCACACCGAACGAGGCACGATTTCCGACCAAATGAGGACCAAATTGGTGAAAACAGCAAAACAGTAGGCAATGTCTTGCTTGATTGCAGAAATCAGGTCCACAGAACGCAGGAAGCCCACATCATTGCCGCCAGCATGGAGTACCAAAACGATGGAACCAGACACGTGTGCACGGAGTTGCAGGCATTCCGGAAGGACCTGGGACCATCTTAACCCGCGAAGCCCGAGCCAGCGGACCCTGGCCAGGTCATAGTCGAAACCCAAGTTCCTCCCGTAGGTTCGGACTTCCGCACGGCGAGCGGCCCAGTAAATGAAGGAGTCACCGACAATCCACACCAAAACCGGACGAGGACCTGAAAATTTAACACAACAGATGTGGACGAACATACAACGTGAAACGAGATGATTCCCATCTACCCAGACGCTGAAGTTCCATATCGGAAAAACCCATGCCAGACGCTGCGGTGGCCGCACCGATGCGAAACGAGTGCGTAGAAAAATCACGCGAAGGAAGTCCCATAACCTCGAGACATCGACGAAAAACGCTTAAAAATTGAAACCTGCTTAGCGAGGAGGAATCGGAATGAACGAAAAAAGCTAGAGAAGGGGGGCGCGCAGATCGGAAAAGAGAGGCCAAAGATACCGGGCAAAAGGGGCCACCACAAGGGTACAATACCACCCTCCGGCCCCTACCCAGGCTGTCGGTCTTCGAAGTACGTAACAGGACAGTCACGCAATGCTCTGCAAAAACGACGTCCGCCGTCAGGATCCCGCCCACCGTTGACGTGGCTCTCGAAACTAGTTCGCTAACGCGAAAAGCGCCGAAGAACGCCCAAGAAAACGCCACGCGAAACAGGAGGGCCTCAAATTCCGAAGAGCACACCGAAGGCAACGTGGAAAGAATGCCCGATAGGATTTGAAGGGAAACCGGGCGCCTGGAATCGGGGGAATGAGTAGCGCGCTTCCAACCCCGCAGCATCCGTCGAACCGGGAACGCTTTAGTAATGTCCTCCCAACCTAGGAGCTGAAACCAAAAGGACAGCGCTGATAAAGACGAGGAGACAGTGGAACCCGCAACACCCTTTTGCAGTAAATGAACCAAATAGACAAACAAAGCCATGCGCCTATCAGAAGAAGAATAAATGGAAAACTCACCGCCCGAAATGTGCGACCACTCGTGCCAAACCCTGCAGTAAGACGCCCACGTACGCGCAGACAACGACGACCGAAGGAGATTCAGCAGGCCTCCGAAACGAGGTTCCATAAGTGGGCCGGACAAGGAAGGCCCTCCAGGGAGGCCGACGGAACCAGAGAGCGGAAACGATCGAGCTGTAAACGGGAGAGAGCATCAGCAATATCATTAGCCGTTCCGGGAACATGCTGAGCCCTAACACAAATGTTAAATTGCAAACACTTCAAAACTAAAAACCGAAGCAAAGAAACTACTGGGGGGGAACTGGCTGACTGCTTGTTCACTACCTGCACCACACTCATATTATCAGACCAGAAGACCACTTGATGGTCACGCAACCGTTCACCCCAAAGCTCAACAGCTACAACGATCGGAAAGAGCTCTAGGAGGGTGAGGTTGCCCAACAAGCCCAAGCGGGCCCATGAGGCCGGCCACTGCTCAGCAGACCACATCCCCTGAAAGAAAGCGCCGAAGCCACAGGAGCCTGCTGCATCGGTGTATAGCTCCAGCTGTGAGTTCGGCACTTCCTCCCTTAGCCAACAAGACTGGCCATTGTAGGCTTGAAGGAATGACAACCAAATCCCCAAGTCGGCACGCATGGGCCTGGTGATCCGAACGTAGTGGTGAGGGGCGGAAACCCCTTTCATGGCCCATGCCAAGCGCCTGCAGAAGGCTCTCCCCATCCGAATAACCCTGCAGGCAAAAACCAAGTGACCCAAAAGAGATTGCAGTTGTTTCAACTGCAATTTCTTGGCACCTTTGGCCAAGCGGACAAGGGAAAGGAGCCTGGCTAGCTTGTCCTCTGGCAATCGAAAGACCATCGCCTCCGTGTCAATCTCGATTCCCAGGAAAGCCAGAACAGTCACCGGGCCTTCAGTCTTATCAGCGGACAGTGGAACCGCGAAACTCCGGCAAGTGTCCTGAAAAACAGTAAGCAGCTGCTGGCACCGACCACTGTCCGCTGGGCCCACAAAGAGAAAGTCGTCCAAGTAGTGCAACAAGGACTGGCAACCAGCCTCCTGGGCAACCACCCATTCAAGGAAGCTGCTAAACAGCTCAAAGAAATAACACGAGATGGCACAACCCATGGGTAGGCACATGTCGAAAAAATAGCTTCCTTGAAAGTAACAGCCCAGGAGGTGGAAACAGTCCGGGTGGACCGGGAGGAGGCGAAAGGCGGACTCTATGTCCGCCTTGGCCAGCAACGCCGATCTACCGGCAGCCCTCACTAACCGAAGCGCCCCATCAAAAGAGGCGTAGTGGACCCTGGATTCTTCCTTGTCGATGCCGTCGTTAACCGAGGAGCCAGAAGGGTACGACAAATGATGGATGAGGCGGAATTTCCCCTCCGCCTTTTTAGGGACCACACCGAGGGGGGATACCCTCAGGTTGTAAAAAGGGGGGAGGTCAAATGGGCCAGCCATCCGTCCCAATTCAGTTTCCTTCCGGAGCTTCTCGGCAACGACGGCCTCAAATTCCACGGCCGACTTTAGATTGGGCGCCATGGTGGGAGTGTCCGATGGGAAAAATGGGATCCAAAAGCCACGGTCCAAGCCATCGCGCAGAATCAGCGCCTCCCTATGAAGGGGGTACCGGTCTAGCCAGGGAAGCATCTCTGAGACGTTCACCGGCGACCTCTGGCTTAGAAAGGTCAGGCTTTGCGCCTGGCCTGGGAATTGGCTGCTTACCCCTCCGAAAGCACCGGCTGGCGGGGTGGGCACCACCGCAACCCGAGCACTCGTGTTTGAAACGGCACGCGGTGTACCACTTGCAGTGGCTTTCGTTGAATAACCAACAAACACCCTTTTTCGGAGCGGCCGACGCTCCGGGGGAAGTGCCGGCCGGGGACTGAAAGGACGAAGGCCTGTGGGGGCACATGAGCAACAGCCACAGGCTGCCATCCTGACAATTGAAACAAAACTCCTTGCGTGCCGCCATCTTTTGCCGGAACTGAGTGTCGTAGTGAAACCAACACTGTCCGCCATAAACTTTGTAAGCACCCCAAATGAGGTCCAGGTAACAAAAAAGGGAAGTGGCTAATTCCGGAAACCGCTCGCAGAGCACACCCGCGTAAGCGCAGAACCCTTGAAGCCAGTTTCCAAACGTCCGTGGAAGCTGTTTTGACTTGTCACCCTGGGTAGATACGTCGATCCGCCGAGATTTGTCTATTGTTTCCCTGTCCGGCGGGACGAGCGCGATAAAATCAACGAATTTGCGGCGCCAAATCTTGTCCTTCACCTCCTCCGTCAAGTGCGTGCCTGTAGGCGAGACCGCCCACAAAGCACCACCAGAAATGGGGGGAGGGGCAGTTGCTGGACCCGACACCCCCATGCTGGAAAGGACAGATTTCACGACCGACGCAATACGGTCCTCCGGCGGGTCCGACACGGAAGCTTCAGTCGCCCTACCCCAAATTAAATTACAGTCATACTCACTGAGATGTAGAGGCAAGTTCGATGAAGGGCGACCAGCGGCAGGACCCAGCGGGACATCCGGTGCCGGAACGGCCATGGAAGGCAGGGGTCCGGGACGACCGTCACCTGGAGGAACCGAAGAGGCGGCAGGACCCTGCTGACGGACGGCAAGGTCCAGGGGAGGAGGTCCGACCACCAACCCTGACGAGTCCGAATGGCCAAGGACAGCGGCTGGACAAGCACAAGATCGTCTGCAGGCATCATGCGATGGACCCGGGGCGGTTGCGGCCGCCAGCCCAGGCCTGGGTAAGGAGCCTCCCACCCTGCCGGGCGCAGGAAGACCAGGCTGCTGCGTAGAAGCAATTGGCCCCCGGGGACCCCCCGCCCAGTTGGACGCAGGGAGGTATGTATGAACCGGGGAGGGAATGGATGTTTGAGCGGAGCAAAAACCACCCGCCCTGCTGGGCGCAGGGCGTTGGTGGTGAGCACAGGGCGTCGGAGGAGGGTGGAGCGCTGATGCCGAGAAAACGTCGCCCGCCCCGCTGGGCGCGGGGAGGCCACGATACATATCCCGAGAACCACGCCGACCACCCACCCATCCGGGTGCAGTCCAAGTACTAACCAGGCCCGACCCTGCTTAGCTTCCGAGATCAGGCGAGAGCGGGCGCATTCAGGGTGGTGTGGCCCTTATCTGTGGATCAGCTAGTAATAGATCATGTTTAGCACTATATACAGCAATCAGAATCTCTACTTATCAGGACTGACTCTGTACTAGCTCTGAATTCCCCATACTGGCAATAGACTTCCATATTCATTACAGAAAAGGACATTCTCATACCATTCTTCTCTTTTTCACTGGATCAACATGGACTTCTCATTAAATACTGTTTCACTAGGATACAGTCCACCTACACTATACCACCTGTAAAGGTGGCCCATATTTACACTTGCAGCAGCATCTTTCAGGGCACATAAGGTGGATCAGAGAAGCAAAGGGGAGGGGATATTCACATAGTGAGTGGCAGCAGTGTTCAGCATTGTTTTTAAACATACCACGTTGTTTTTGTCCAGCTTGTTACAGTTTTAATAATAAGCTTATCTCATGCATGTTTTTTGAGTTGGGACAGGAACCCACAGTCTGCATTTTGTTATTCAGCTGTGGGATATTCCTCCTTTACTCCTTGATGAGTGCGTGATTTGTATCAATAAAGTTCACATATCTTTCATTCACATTTTTTGTTGCTTTCTTTGTCCATTGTGAGCATTCGTGGGACCGTCTGGCCTCATTTCCTTTCCCCCCTTTTTCAGATTTAACAATTTTTGCTCCAGGACAGGAAGCCCACCATATTTAAGGAAATATTCCTACCTTATATCATCAATTTTTAATAATTTTTTGATAGACTTTATGAGTGGTTTCACATGCATCCCTTCTTTTTGGACTGGCCAGTCTTCTCTACTTGTGCCTATACCCTCTTGCCTCTAAAACAAATCTGCAGATTTACAAGAATAGTCTCCACTTATCTAAGTGGATAGAAGGGGTTTACGACAATAGACAAAACACTCATTAAGAGACCCTCCTCGTCTCTTCTCTTCTCTGTGGGTTTTATCTGACCCTACCAAGCGCCTCTGACCCAGATCACCCACAAGGGGTCAACACAGGGAAATGCAGAGTATTCTCCCTATCCACACACATTGTGTGAAGGGGACACAAACACATTCACACATGCACGTTACCCAACAGAACGGTCAGAGAGTGGTCTGGTTTCCTTGAGAACCGACAGAGAGGATACATAGGAAAGGCATAGATATAGCAAGCTTAAGGACAGCTTATCTAGCCGGCATTTAGAGGTCTGTGTTCCCGATCAAAGCGTGGTTCCTTCTGGAGACTCTGCAAAACTGATATGACTCACCAACTGTTCTGAAATTATTTCTGATTGGGACAGAAGTTAATACTGCAGCTGTAAGAACAGATTCACAGTACGTAATCACTGTGTTTAAAATGTCCCTTCATTGCCAAAATGTATTATTATATGTTATTTTATACATAGATATTAAACGGGTGGTGTGAGATGTTATTAAAAATTAACAAATAGAAATATGTTATTAAAAGCTAACAAATAGAACAATTGCAAAAGTAAAACCTTGAGAGGGGAGGGGGGAGTAGAGACAGAGAGAGCTTCTAGCAGAAGATGTGTCTGTGTGTTAGGTGAAGGTTACAGAACACATTTCAACAGTGCGAACAAAATGGAGTCTCTTTTGCTTAAATGAACAATGCAGTCAATGTCCATGTCAGTAGACCTGAGGGTATTAGCGGCCCAAAAAAATTGGTGAGGATTTTGATGAGAAGTGCGTCTCCTGTAAGCAAACCACGTGTGCTGAGTGTGTGGAGAAGGAACGGAAAGCTTTAGTGCATTTCAGGGGGGGGGGGGGGAGTTGAGGCCCTGTACATTAAGCGTCGGTATGTTTGGAGACGTCATCACAGAGAGTGGATGGGGTCAAGGGATATGGCTACTGGTTGTTAATCTTTAGGGCTACATCTCTGGAGGGGGGGGGGGGGGTAGGGAGGGTTGGGAGAAAAGGTAACGCTGGGATTGGGAAGGGAATCAGATGGGAGATGGGAAACCTATGTAGACACTGATGATGTTGATAGGTGAGAAAAGGGAGGGGGTGGCTCCTAAGTGGAGCAAGTATCCAAGGGGTGGTGAGAGGTCACCAGCCTGTGGGTACAGTTGGAGGTGCAGTGGGCTGTCTCTGGGACTACGACAACCATTACATAGTTACAAAGTTTACCACTTATAGAACCTAACGAGTCTCAAGCGTAAGAGGGATATGAGGAAACAGTTAAAAAGCAAACTATGGTGTAGAGCAAGATCACTTTGATCTAGAGTTGAGCTATGGACGTCCTGCAGATAAGTCAAGGTTGTAGGCTGGGTCAAGGGCAACCTTTGTCCATGGACCAGGGCCTTAAACTGATGTACGAGAGGAGAGGATGACCAAGCTCACTGCAGAAGGTAATAGATTAGGTTATGTGAGGGGTTAGCGGGTAACCATATCTAAGAATCTGTTTCCCTGGGTATACCGAGCAGGGGTCCAAGTACCATGGTCCTTAGGCCCAATGCGAGGTTGTGAGGCATCATAGCCTTGTTAACCCGAGGGAAAAAAAGAAAAAACAACGGTTATGAAACCTGGTTAGAGTTTCTTACTGAGGGAAAACTTGCCCAAATACAGAGTATAGGTTCTGTTTTTGGTGGTTTAGCCCATAAGACACGGTATGTGTGGTGTCAAAAGGGTAATTCCCTTAAGAAGTATATCACCCAGTTAGGATATATCAGTCCATTGGGTCTTCAGGAGCCGGTGAAGCGAAGCTGCTCCTCTTGTAGAAGCTGGAGTAGGCCTCAGGAGCGTCTTGAAGCTTTTGGGGGGCGCAAGATGCTTGGGTCCCTCTGCAGCTGTTTCCTGTGTTGCCAGGCAGAGATCGTGGATTGTGGCGAGTAGGTTATTTTGCTGATTTGCATGTATATGAGGTTCCTTTATAGGTAAAGCGAAGGGTAAACTCCAACGATATGAAATGCGATGGTGCTGGAGGATTTGCAGGTGTGGTTTCATCGATTTACGTTTGATGAGGGTCTGCTGGGAGAGGTCTTGGAAGATTTGGTAGCAGTGTCCCTGGAACGTCAAGGCCTCTTTGTTCCTTGGTACAGAAGTAGTGTAGTTTTATGACAATATCCCTGGGGGGTTTCTATTTCCCCATCATGATTAGAGGTTCATTTGCCCACCTCGCAAATCTCCCGCATCATTTTGTCGTGATTGTATCTGAGGTATTCTGTAAGGCCTTTTGAAGTACCTGTTCATATTGGCTCAGTAGGTCAGAGCCAGGTGGGGTGTTCTGGAGGGTAATGGGGGTCATCCCAAAGTTAAATTCGGGCTCACTATGCTGCGTATTAGAAGACCGGGTCAGTTTCTGTGTATGAGGCAGCGTGGAGCGGGAAGATGGACGGCGCTGCCATTTTAGACGCAGCTCTCGTCAGCGCTTCTTGGATCTTCATCGACTTCAGCTTCGCTTTCTTCCCACTATACATCTTTACATCTCGCCAGTGTATGCCCGGGAGTCTCAATAAGGTGCGGGTCACCTTGTGTGGGTTGTAGGCTGGCGTGGGTCCCGGTCAGTGCAGAGCGCTAAGCAGACATGTCCTGCTCAGATGGCTTTGCGCATGGGCCTCTCCGTACCCTATATTTTCTACAGGCAACACTTTAAATGCTCCCTATAGGTCATCAGTTTATGATGCTAGAAATATTGGTCTTATAGGAGTATGGAGATATGTAACAACAAGAAATAAGTTTATTTGTGAAATCAACATCACATCCCAAAAACAACTTTAGAAAAACGTTTGAAAAGAGACAACAGAAGAGACAAGAGGTTTTGAGACCTTCATTTAGAATAATTCACCAAAACATTTTATATAAAAAAATGTTTTTTTATTATTATAAATTCATTAAAAATATTAATACAGGGTCATCATCCCCCTAAGACATACAAAAAAAGTTTAATAAATTGTTTGGTAAATGATTTGTAACCTGGATTGGCAAAGTTTGATTGAGAAGCACTTGTATATGTGTCCTTTCCCTATATTTTATCATACAATAAATTTAAATAAGATTTTTTTCATCTATTCTAACAAGTTCTGGCTCCTTAGTTATTTTGTCTAATTAATTTTGTTGAAAATGTTTTTTCGTGCCTGAATTAAGCTTCCTTTGCTGGAGTGTAATTATAGATATAACCACTAGGGGTTTTATCTGAATTAAGTGACCATACGGACGCCCAGGGCATCATTCTGATGCTGTCCGTTTCCCTAGGACTGCATTAGGTGGCGCCATTGTCATTGTGGTATGCCTGGTCCCTATTGGGAAGCTCGTTAGCCTGTTGCTAATTGGCGTGGCTTCTGGGAGGCACTGGTTTAATCCTTCTGAACCGCGCCACTCTATGGGCATTGTTGTCATCATGGCATCATTTGGCGCCATTGGATGCCTTTGGAGGTGGAGGGGGGTATTTAAACATGCTGTCAGCAGCTAGTTGCCACAGTCCAGCATAGGAGATGGAGAGGAACATTGGAGAACCTTCCTTTGGGAGGTAACAAACCCCTTTTTTTATTGATAGCTACTCAGTCTAATTAGTGCCTTAGATGTTGTTAAATTCTAATGTTTTTGACTGTAGTATCTGTGTCAGACTTTCACTTACCAGACCGGCGAGTCCGCTTGGGCAGAGGAGTGCAGAGTGGTACGAGAGCCTGATGTGGATGATCCAGGAGCTGGAAGCAGGATGATCTCCAAGCAGCAGGTGAGTAGGCTGGAACACAGGCAGGTCAAGGTACAGGCAGGGTTCGGCAACAGGCGGGCAACAACGGTACAGCAGGAGCAGGCAGAAGCGAGGTCAAACAGGCCGAGGTCAGGTACAGGAAGAAGTCAGGGATATCCGAGAGGCAAGCCAGGTTGTCAGGAGTTCAGGTACACAGGAACGCAGATTACAGGCAACAGGAACAAGGGCACGGGGGAACTGATGATCAGGCAGCAAGGAGCAGAGTATGCAGCAGACCTAAATAGGCCGATTGGCACCAAACGGTGCACACACCCGGGCGCACACGAGCACGTGCCCGAACGCCAGCACCCGCCCCAGTGCCACCAGGAGTATGCACATTAGTGCGCACATAAGCGTACACATCGGCGCGCACATCGGTGCGCACCAACGCTAACAGGAGCACACAAATTAGCGCGCACAGCAACGCGCGCACCAGCGCACACCAGCACGGCCAGCACCACGACCAGTCAGGTAACCTCTCTGACAATCTGCCTTAGATTCTCTATGGTCATTTTTGAGGAATTTGGAGCCCTATTGAGAACCTATATGGTCTCTCCACTCATTTGAGTAAGGAAGCTTTACTTGGTTTCTGTGATGTCTATGATGTCTAGGATTTGTTGCAAATGTGGTTTCCAACAGGTAGGCAGGGTATTGCCGCTTACTACGGTTTATAGTTTGGAATTTTCCCTATATTTCCTGGGTATTGATTATCTGCTGTCTACCTCATAGATTGACCACTAGGGGGTGATTATCTACCTCTCTATGGTTTCACCAAATGATCCAAATTGATACATCCCTATGACTCTGGAGCCTTTAGATATATTTTTTATAAATTTTGTATATCGATTGAACATACAGGTAAATATAGACTCAGGACTTGCTGCTCGACCGTTTTGCCAACTCAGGAATTAATTTAAATATGTATTTGTATGTTAAATATTTGATTGATGTATTATCTTTCTTTGTCTAAATCTTTCTATTTTTTGATCTATAGTGACCATATGTACAGTGCCTGATAATAAGTTCTCCTGAAGAAGCCACTGGTGTGGCGAAACATGTAGAAACTCAATCTGTTTATGTATTGTATGGTGATATCAGACATGATTTTAATGTTTCTTAAATAAAATTATGATATTTTTATAATTATTGTTGTGTTTTAGCACCCTAAAACTCCCAACTCCTTGATTCTTGATTTACTAAGTCACACTTAATATGAACCATATCAAATACATAAATAAGATGTACATGTATTTTTTGAGAATTAATTTTTCATCATAACATTTTTGAATAAAGATTCAGACAATATGTTGTCCGTTCTCTATGGTGTTGAAACTACACTGATACTAGCTCAAACAGAGAGCATTAAATTGTGTTTTTTTGTTTTGAGAGGCATTCCTTGCTGAGTTGTGTTGGAAACTGATGAAGGAGAGGTGGTGAAGCAAACAAATTTCCGATTGAGGGTGGAGGTGCAGAGGAGTATCCTGGCTGGATCACATATGAATGTGTAGCACCATCTAGTGTGTGCTAGATATAGTGTAGGTTTGTTAGTATACAGTGGATATAAAAAGTCTACACACCCCTGTTAAAATGTCCAGTTTCTGTGATGCTAAAAAATATACTATAGCACACTAACTCACCCTGTTCTATCTCTCTCCACGCCAATATCACACTGCAAATCATGGCCGCAATGAAAAGAAAATTGTATAGTGTGGGGTGGGACTAAGAGCAGTGAGCCATGATTGGATATAGTCATCATGACAGTGTGCAATCATGGCTCTGACAGTGCTAATCAAGCCAATCAAGGCTTCCAATGCACTGTGCAGCGGCACAGTGCATTGTGGTCATTTGGCGGGGCGAACAAACGGTCGAACGCTCTGATAATTTGGGTGTTCATCGAATGGGCGAACAGCCAATGTTCGGCCTGAACTCGTGCTTGGGCTGAACCGTTCGCCCCCAACACTATTTTATACCTATTCTGCTGGTCAGTGGGAGCATTTCTAATGCTATAGTTACTGGTTTCTAAACCTGACCCCTGATTGTGAAGGACTGGTTCATTTTTTCAAAGGTTAGTGAACTGTGTCTAGACGGGCTCTTTTCTCTGTTGTAAAGCCCATCACTGACTAAATATACATTCAGAAAGCACACTGGCTGCAAGGAAACATTGACTGCATACTGAGCAAACTATGGCCAGTGGTTCATCTGTTACGGGATTTACTAAAACATTTAATGTGAAAATGGCTTAATGTAGCTTAACTTCTCAACTTCCCAAACCTATCCAAGAAGTTTCATGCGATTCGGAGTTCCACAAGGCAAATTAGGGACATTAAGCTTGTTTTTTGGGGAGCTTAATGTGGCTTAACATACAAAAAAAGACCTTAAATGTTAACCAATTTCCCCCAAACTTCACACAATAGAAGACTTTTTTTTTTTTTTTTTTTAATCTTTATTTATTTTTATTTTTCAGAATACATAAACATAAACCCCACAATAAATTTCATTCTTAACACACAGTTACATGCTTATTCCTTCCCTCTCCCTCCCCCCCCTTTCCTTGCCTATTCTCTCTGAGAGGTCCTGGTCCTGCGTTCCCAATAGTAAGAAATTACTCCCAGCATGCAATGAGAGGGGATGGCCTAACCCGTTACCACTGCAAAGTATCTCCAAGAATCCTTGAAGTCATTCCAATCCGTCCATTTCTCTTTGCCGCTGCGGTCGGCCCCGCCCACACTCGCGTCTGCACTTTGGATCCGTTGGATCTCGTTAACATTATGAATCCAGTCTCTCAAGGTCGGGCCAGAAGCCTCCCGACATTTTTTTGCCACTAAGCATTTTGCTACGTTTAAAAGGACCGGAACTATAGAAGCTTTATACTGTTTCAATGGGGTCCCCGACGCGTGGAACAGACACGTCCAGGGATCTTCTACAATCGCTTCCCTTGTTATAGAAAAGATCAAATCCAGAATTCCCTGCCAGTAATCCTTAATCGCCGGGCAGTCCCAAAAGATATGGGCCAGCGTACCCCTAGCTTTGCAACCTCTCCAGCACTCCGGGATGCTTCGGCCTGGTATTTACTCAATCTATCAGGGGTTAAATACCACCTAGCGAGGCATTTAAAATAATTTTCCACCGATTTTATGGGAAATATCGGGCTGTGAATTGTTTTAAATATTTTTTCTATCCTATTCTTGTCACACTGTATCCCTAATTCTTCTTCCCATTTTTTGACGTATGGAGGCACGTCACACGCGTCTTCGTTTAGTAAAATTTTATATATGCGAGAGATACTATTCCTTGTGGACTCCCTGAGGGTAAGTTTCTCCATTTGGGTATAGTTGCCCTCCTCACGGATTGGCACAGGGAGACTCTCCACGAAGTGTTTTAGTTGTGCATACCTCCATGGGTCAATTTTGAACGTTTCTGTGCGCGAACTTCTTGGTATGTGCTAATTTTCCCTTTTTTTTATGTCCTTCACTTGTGCCCCCCCTAACTTAATCCATCTCCCCCTAACTCTCTGCCCCCTGGTGCAAACATAGTGTTGTTTTTTAGATATATTAATGAAGAATTGAATTTTATTTTTATTTTTTTTGTGAAAACTATCCCAAATATCTAATGTGACCGTAGTTATCAAGTGCTCTAAAACAAGGTGGGTTCCAGATATTGTGTCCTAAAACCCTATTACTTATTGTGTTTTCTAAACTAATCCATCTTTTGTCTTCCCCCCCTTTCACCCACTCCATCACCCGTGAAAGCGCGATCGCTCGATAATATATTTCAAAGTCGGGGACTGCCAGTCCCCCGTATTTTTTTTTCGGCTTAGTATACAGGCAGCAATACGCGTTTTTTTTATTGGCCCAAATGAACCTAGATATAATTTGTTTCAGGGTCTTAAAGAACGCCCTAGGAATGGCAATGGGTAACATCTGGAATTTGTAATTTATTTTAGGTGCAACCGTCATTTTTAGTGCGTTGATGCGGCCTAACCACGAGAGTGGCCGTAGCGCAATTTTGTGTAGTTCCGTTCTTATCTCGTCTAACAAGGGAAGATAGTTTGTTAAATATATTTTTTTTGTTGTCTCCACCAGTCTAATCCCCAGGTATTTTATGTTTTCTCTCCACGGGAAAGTAAACTAATTTGCTAGCCGGTCTGCCTCCTCCTTTTTTATATTGATACTCAATATTTCTGATTTACCGAGGTTTATTTTTAGATTTGAGAGTCTCCCAAAGGTTTTAAGGACTGACAACAGGTTGGGGATAGCGATCCTGGGATTGGTGATGTAAATAAGAACATCATCTGCGAACGCCGCGAGTTTATGGACCCTGTCTCCTACTCTGATCCCTGTTATATCATTGTTTATACGGATTGCGGACAGAAGGGGCTCCAGGGACAAAACAAACAAAAGGGGGGACAAGAGGGCACCCCTGGCGTGTTCCATTTCCCATGGTAAACCCCCCGGAGGGCATCCCGTTTACCCTAACCGAGGCTTGGGGCTGGTTATACAGGACTCGTATCCACTGCAGCATCCTGGGGCCGAACCCCATTGCCTCCAGAGTTCCCATCAGGTGTCCCCAGTCTACCCTGTCGAACGCTTTCTCAGCGTCGATCGACAGGAGCAGACTGGGGACCTTAGCCCGCCTAGCGGCATGGATCAGCAGTAGGGTGCGGACCCCGTTGTCCCGACCTTCCCTCCCAGTGACAAACCCGACTTGGTCCGGGTGGACCAAGCCCGGCATTTTATCCTTCAGTCTATTGGCTAGGACTTTTGCATATAGCTTAGTATCGGTGTTTAAAAGAGTTATCGGGCGGTAACTTGAACACAGGGTCCTATCTTTACCTTCCTTTAGTATGAGAGTAATTGAGGCCTCAAGGGCTTCTCTCCCCATGGTGCAGTCCGTTCCCAGATGGTTCCAGTACCGACACAGTCTCGGGACCAATATATCTTTAAACTTCTTTAAATACGTCAATGTGAAGCCATCCGGGCCCGGACTCTTACCACTCGGAGAGCCTCCCAGGGCATCCAGAATTTCGAGCTCATGATGGGGCTATCCATGTTAAGCCTATCCGCCTCTGACAGAGCGGGAAGGGCACAGTTCATTAAGAAGTCCCTTTCCTCTATACCAGAGGCAGGATTTTGCTGCTCGTTCTGTCTAACATTGTACAATCTTTCATAGTAATTTTTAAAAACGCTTGCTATGCCCTTGGACGAGAAGACCATTTCTCCAGACTCGTTTTGGATTTTTTCAATGAAGTTCAGTTCCATTTTTTTTTTTAAGCATCCTTGCGAGGTGTTTTCCAGATCTATCCCCCCACTGATATTTCTCTTTATCTATTTTGTGGAACCACTTTCTAGATTCTATCTCCAAAACCATTTTTAGTTCCTCCCTTTTGTTGTTCAGCCTATGGTATGTCTCATGGTTGTGTGTCCCGTTGCTTTTATGTTCCCTTTCCAACCTCTGAATCTCACTGGATATCTCGAGCAACTTAGCTTTGTTTTCTTTTTTTTTTCCTGGCTCCGATGGAGATGAGTATACCCCTTATATAGGCCTTATGAGCCTCCCAAAGAGTTGCAGGTGAAACATCTCCCGTGTCGTTTTGTAAAAAAAAAAATTCAATTTCCCTTCTCACAATGTCAGCACACTCGGTTTCTGAGATCAGCTGATCATTTAGACGCCACGTGGAGGAAAGTATTTGGGGTACGGGGATCCTCATCCTCAGCGAAACCGGGGCATGATCCGATAGGGTCGTAATCTCTATCTGTGTGGAAATTACTCTTTCCAGGAGTCTATGATCTATAAGGAAATAGTCCAGGCGAGAGTGGGTACCATGAACAGGGGAAAAAAAAGTATAGTCTCTCGTTTTTGCGTGTGTCGCTCGCCACCCGTCGATTAACTGGTTCTGGGATATCTTTCGCTGAATTTTTTTTATTTGTGTTGTGCTCGGGCCCCGCGCACGCGACGTGCTATCGTATTCCGGATCTAAATAAAAATTAAGGTCGCCAGCCAAAACTACGTCGCCCGACTTAAATCCTGGTACCCGCCCAAGAATGTGCGACAAAAATCTTGGTGGGTTTTTATTAGGGCCATAGACATTGATAAATGTGTACGCACTCTCCCCTACCTTCCCCTTCAGAAAGAGATAGCGGCCCTCGGGATCTTCGAGTCTGTCTATTAATGTAAATTTTATGTTTTTAGAGAACCCGATTGCCACTCCCCTTGAGCCCTGAATGGGGGAATCGCTATAGAACCATGTGGGATAGAATCGGGAATATAATTTAACGTTTCCCCCCTGAAATAGGTGCATTTCCTGCAGGAATACTATATCAGCCTGGTACCTCTGTAACTCTGTCAATATTTTAAACCTTTTCAGAGGCGAATTTAGACCCCTCACATTGTATGTTAAGAGTTTTATGTCATCGCTCGCCATTTATGCCTTGGGAATGGACAAGTTGACCCCCTAAAACTCTCTTCAATAGTCTTTCTGCAAGGTTCCCTTCCCCGCCACCCCCCCCGCTCCCCGCCCGGTCGCCTTCCGACCCTATGCGGACCAAGGGGCTTCCTGTCTGGGCCCCCCCGTATGCATCGTGGGGCATCCTTCTAGGGCCCCTGGCTCGCCTTCCTCCAGGGTGTTGCTCCAACCCCGCGGCCCCCCCACCCCCCCCGATGGGGGGGGAGGGCGGGGGGGGACAGGGGGCGCGACCCCCCGAGACCCCCTCCGGGAACGATCCAGCCCTCTGCCTCCTCCAACCCACCTCCCCCCCACCCCCCCCCGGCCCCGGCATATCATTCTAATGCAAACACATACAAAAAAAAAAGGCAGAAAATATACCCGCTCCAAAATCACCTGGAAAATTGATCCCCCCCCCCCCCCCAGTCCGAGGTCCGCAACCGGAAGAAAAAAAATAAAAATAAATTAGCCTCAGTCAAAGTCTGCTTTTCCCAAGCTTCAAAGAGGTATGTTAGGGGTAGGGATCCCCAAAGCAAGGCAAAAGCCCTGTAGTTCGTCAATGAATTTCATCCGTACAGTTTTCCCTGATTTGGTTACAGTTAAAGAAGCAGGAAACCCCCAGCTGTATTTTATATTCGCGTTTCTCAGGGCTTCTAACAAGGGTCTCAGCTGGCGCCGCCGCGCCAATGTCTTTGCCGAAAGATCAGCAAAGACCTGTAGTGCCACGGAGTCATACAACAACGGGGGGCTGCTTCTTAGTGCAGTCCAAATTTTTAGCTTGTCTTCATATAGGTGGAACTTAATGATGATATCTCTGGGGGTCCCCTCGCTAAGACCTGGGGGTTTCCTGATACGATGAACTCTATCTATTTTTATAGGTGATCCCTCAGGACGCCCCAACAGGGGATTAAAAATAAGCTGCATTTTTGATGTCAGGTCCTCTCCCTGCTGTTCGGGCAGGGATCTGATCCTCAGGTTCTGCCTCCTATTTTGGTTTTCCTGGTTTTCCAATTGGTATTCAATATCGCGTTGTTTAATTTCCATTTTATTCATTTTGTGTTTTCAGGTCTAAAATTTCTTGCGCTTGAATAACCGCCAAATCCTCAACTTTCTCAACTCTGTTGACCATCAGGCCTAGGTCGGATCTGATATTTGAAATTTCCGATTTTATCACTCCTTCTAATTTGGAAAACATTTCTGAGATTTCCATTTTTTTTGGGATGCTTGCTAAATTTCTCTGCTCTGTTAAGAAGCTGAGTTCCCGAGCCCCGTCCGGGTCTCCCTCCGCGCTAGAAAGATCTATTTGTTCAGCTTTCTGACGATCCGCTTCCCTTTTTTTTATCTTTATCTTTTATGGCCTGCTGTTTCTTCTCCATTTCTGGGCTTTTCACACTGATATCCTTAAGATATTTCTGAATTGTACTCGTATTGGGGTTGGGGTTGTCTTTCGGAGTCTTAGGTTCCGTACCCCTCAGGGTCCTTCCCTTCATTTTTAATTTTATTTTCTGTGTGTCCCGGGCTTTTAGGGAGTTACTCCTCTCCGGCGTACGGAGTCCTGGGCCAGGTGAGGGGGAGGGAAAGTCTCTGGGTCCAGGAAAAACCTCTCTCGCTTCAAAGCTTATAAATATCACCAATAGACTAAAATTCGCAAATGCAGCTGAATATAACTGTCCTTGGGAGAAGGGTGTTAGCGTGCCGGAGGGGTACGTAGTGGGTGAGTGGGTCAGGGGACCCTTTTTGTGCGTTTTTAAGTTGTGGGAAAAAGGCTCAATAGCCCAACTCCAATGTTGTCCCCTGCTATCCACACTTCTCAACCCCCGGCCTAAGAGATACCGAGGGAAGCAGAGGGGAAGTTTTTGCAGGTGGATATGATCGGGGGAACCAGTAGTGATAAGGCAGGCCCACGCTGTATGTTTAGCAATAGCTAAGGAGTCTTGCATCTAGGACTGGGGGCTCAGGACCACTTCAATCAGGCACTCTTCTCCCCAGAAGAAAAAAGAAATGTCCATACCTGGGGGGGGGGGGGGGGCCCGCCACGGCTCCCCAATGAAGGCTTTTAATTCCTGCTGCTCCGGTGCAGATGGAGGGGAGGAAGGAAGGGGAGGCGGGGGCTCGGGGAACGGAGATCCTTTGTGATCCTCTGTGGTTCGCCTGCATCGATGTCAGGTGTCCGGGTAGGCAGTCCCGGAGCTCCCTCCGATCAGCAGTGCCGCTGAAGCTAACTGCACAGAGCAGATATCCAGGCTAGCGCCGTGGCTTACGATCTGGTACACTACCAGTCTGTGCCCGGCCACGGGGCAAGCAGCGGGAGGGGGCAGGGGGCGGCAGGGATACGGCAGGTTCTGTCACTCGAGGCGGCGTGGGATCTCACACCACGCCGTCTCTGCTGGATCCTCCGGGCCATCTTGGAGCGTCCGCCATGCCGCTGGCATCAGGCTCCTCCCCCGGTACTGACGTCTCACGTCAGCATCTCCTCCCCCTACAAACACTTCGTGGAAAGTCTCCCTGACAATAGAAGACTTAATCCATGCCAACATATTTTGAAAATTTCAGCTCGTTTAGTAAATCACACCAAAAGTAATTCATATTAAGCTATATTTTACAACGCTAAAACAATGCTAAATCATTTAATGTGAAAATGGCTTAATGTAGCTTAACGTGTAATAAAGTGCCTAAACCGCAATCAATTGCCCTGAAATTTTGCATAGCCTAAGTTTTTACCTATCCAAGAAGTTTCATGTGATTCTGTGTTCCACAAGGCAAACTAGGGACATTAAGCTTGTTTTTTGGGAGCTTAACGTACAAAAAAGACCTTAAATGTTAACCAATTTCCCCCAAACATTACACAATAGAAGACTCTATACATGCCAACATATTCTGAAAATTTCAGCTCATTTGGTAAATCACATCAACAGTTATTTACATTAAGCTATATTTTGCAATGCTAAAACTTTTAACATAAAGAGCTTAATGTACCATAATGTGTCTAAACCTCAATCGATTGCCCTGAAAACTTTGCACAGCCTAAGATATCAACTTCCCAAACCTATCCAAGTTTCATGTGATTCAGTGTTCCACAAGGCAAACTAGGGACATTAAGCTTGTTTTTTGGCAGCTTAATGTGGCTTAATGTACAAAAAAGACCTTACATGTTAACCAATAGAAGACTCTATCCATGCCAACATATTCTGAAAATTTCAGCTCATTTGGTTAATCACACCAAAAGTTATTCACATTAAGCTATATTTTACAATGCTAAAACATTTAATGTGAAAATGTAGCTTAATGTAGCTTAACGTGTAATAAAGTGCCTGAACCTCAATCAGTTGCCCTGAAACTTTGCACAGCCTACATGTTTACCTTTCCAAACCTATCCATGAAGTTTCATGCGATTCGGTGTTCCACAAGGCAAACTAGGGACATTAAGCTTGTTTTTTGGGGAGCTTAACGTACAAAAAAGACCTTAAATGTTAACCAATTTCCCCCAACATATTCTGAAAATTACAGCTCATTTGGTTAAACACACCAAAAGTTATTCACATTAAGCTATATTTTACAATGCTAAAACATTTAATGTGAAAATGGCTTAACCACTTGACGACCGCTGTCGGCACATATACGTCGGCAGAATGGCACGGCTGGGCAAAGTAATGTACCTGTACGTTACTTTGAAATTCCCGCAAATGCGCCTGCCGATGGAGCGCGCCTGCCGCGAGCTCCGTGACCGTGGCAGCGGGACCCGCGGACTCGATCGCCGCGGGGATACCCGCGTTCGCGTCACGGAGCTCAAGAACGGGGAGATGCCAATGTAAACAGCATCTCCCCGTTCTGCCTAATGACAGGGCACTGATCATCTGCTCCCTGTCATCGGGAGCAGCGATCAGTGTCCACGTCACACAAGCCCATTCCCCAGACAGTTGGAAACACGCCCCTAGGACATACTTAACCCCTGCCCGCCCCCTAGTGGTTAACCCCTTCACTGCCAGTAATATTTTTACAGTAATCAATGCAATTTTATAGAAGCGATCGCTGTATTAATGACAATGGTCCCAAAAATGGCCGATGTGTCCGCCATAATGTTGCAGTCATGATAAAAATCGCTGATCCCCGCCATTACTAGTAAAAAAAAAAAAAAAAAAAAAATTATTAATAAAAATGCCATAAAACTATCCCCTATTTTGTAGACGCTATAACTTTTGCGCAAACTAATTAATAAACGCTTATTGCGATTTTTTTTTTTTTTTTTTTTTTTTTTTTTAAGTTTTTTAAAATATTTTTGGGGGATATTTATTATAGCAAAAAGTAAAAAATAATAAAATTTTTTTTTGTTAATATTGCAAAAAATAAAAACCGCAGGGGTGATCAAATACCACCAAAATAAAGCTCTATTTGTGGGGAAAAAAGGACACCAATTTTGTTTGGGAGCCACGTCGCACGACCGCGCAATTTTCAGTTAAAGCGACGCAGTGCCAAATTGTAAAAAGTGCTCTGGTCAGGAAGGGGGTAAAATCTTCCGGGGCTGAAGCGGTTAAAGGGATTTCAAAGTCAGAAGGTTTATTTATCTTAATGCATTCTATGTATGTAAAGAGATGTCAAAAATATTAATAAGCAAAGCAAACAGAAAAAAAGTTTAACTATTAGTTAATAAAATAGAAAAGAAAAAATCACCAGGAAAATTGCATATGAATAGAGAATATAGAGTTAATCAGTGCTGATTAGAGAAAACTAAAGGGTTCAACAGAAGAACATTTAATTAGAAAAAACATTTTTTTTTTTACTTGTCAAGGTTGCTTTAACTCTCTTCACCTGCAAATCGAAGTTCATCCCTTTGATCTGTGAATGCAAAACACAGAAAGTTACAATTGATACAATGCTTCAATGTAACTTCCTGTGATGTGGTTGTTGATTAAACATTGCCAGCCTGCTTCTTTTTTTTGACAGCTCCTGCTGAATTGTTGGATACTGAGACAGAGCTGTGTGAAGTTGGCACCCCATGTTTGTAAAACCTGAATTAAAAATATACCATTCGTTTGTGCCGCATTTGTGCTGATTTGTGCCGCAAAAATGAGCGTTTGTGTCGGTTCGGTTTCTGAGATATTAAACATTCAATTTAATGCAAGCCCTGCCCACTTTGCACCCCATGTTGCTGAATTTTAAAAACAAATGCGCCATTCGTTTGTGCCGCATTTGTGCTGGTTTGTGCCCCTTTGGTTGCGGAGACATTGTGCGTTATAGTTGCTGAAACCTCGCCCACTTTGCACCCCATATTTCAAAATTTTAAAAACAAACGCACCATTCGTTTGTGCCGCATTTGTGCTGGTTTGTGCTGCAAAAATAAACGTTTGTGTCGCTTTGGTTGCGGAGATATTGTGCGTTATAGTTGCTGCAACCCCGCCCACTTTACACCCCATATTGCTGAATTTTAAAAGCAAACGCACCATTCGTTTGTGCCATGGGCGGGTGTGTGGCTCCGGGCCCCTGTGTCCTGTGGTGGGGACGGCCTTCGTATACCCAGGCTCGGTGGAACAGCTGGCAGGTCTGAAGATTCTCCATGGCAGCAGTTTTTGTATGCAAAAGCTCCCTGTTTGTTTTTTCCTCATGTGCATTGCTGTCTTCTTTTTCTTTTTGCTTCTATGGCGCCTGGAACTCAAGTGCGTTCCAGGGTTCGGCTCTGTCTTCTGGGTCGCGACTCCGTCTCGCTACTGCGCATGTGCGATCCTTGGACAAAGCCGAGGCTTGGTTTTGCGCATGCGCGGTGTGGCAGGGGACCCGGCGGTCGTGCAGGCGCTCTACGGCAGGTCATCACTGCTCAGGCGCAGTCCGGGCACGGCGGTGACGTCATTCCGGCGGGGATGTTTGAATCCCTGAGAGCCCTGTCATTCTAAGGATTACTACAGGCAGCTTGCGTCAGCTCCTCAGGCCCCAGGTTCCCAGATCATGGTTAGCTTCAGCCTGGAGCTATGGTAAAAGAGGGAAGGGGGCTAAGATGCCTCTTAAAGGGGAAGCTGCACTGCTATTTGTACTCCTTTGTTCCAGGACGTGTGAGTGTTCCTACAAAGCTGCAGGATCGCCTCCTATTTATCCGCCAGGGTGCCATGGACAGATCACCGCCTCCGTACAGCCAGCCCTCGCGCTCTAGGTATGTGGGGCATGAGAAGGGGAGGGCCAGGTCCACGTGCAGATGGACTGATTCCCTAAACGTCACGTTCTCCCTTCTTTAGCCCTTCCAGGTCAGACAATCAGCTTACTGTCCAAGATGACAGGGACCTTGCCAGGCCGCAACGCCCACCTTCTTCATCAAGGTCCAGACGTGACTCTCCGTCTAGGACCCAACATCAGAGGACATGTTCCCATTCCTCCTCCCAACAGAGGACATGTTCCCATTCCTCCTCCCAACAGAGGACATGTTCCCATTCCTCCTCCCAACAGAGGACATGTTCCCATTCCTCCTCCCAACAGAGGACATGTTCCCATTCCTCCTCCCAACAGAGGACATGTTCCCATTCCTCCTCCAAACATCACACCCACCGCCACGACAGCCGTTTTGATCACAGATCCTGCTGGGGTTGTGGGAGTCCTTATGTGACCCATGTTATGCCAAGGCAGTCGGGGAAAAAAATGCTGAAAGCTGGCAAATGGAGACACTGGTCAAACGAGTGGTGCAACAATCCCCCAAAGAGTGGGGTACATCTTACACGCAGAGCCAGTCCACCACATTATCTGGCTCCCTGGCTGATGAGGCCCAGGAGGATCTGGGCCCATTCCAGCCTTATAATTCCTCCCCTGATTCCTCGCACAGCGAGATGGGAGGGAGTTTGTCAGAGGCTTCGACTTTACCCTGGTTTCTCCACTAATTAAAGCGGTCAAAGAGGCCCTTAAGTGGGAAGACTCTTTTACTCCCACGGCTAAACAGAAGAAATTCTTTAAGCTTATGGACAAAGAACATTCCAATTTTCCACTCCTTTCTGAAGTAAAGGATATTATTGATGAGGAATGGAGCAAGGTAGATAAGAAGACCTCTATGTCAAGTAGAACCTCCAGGCTATACCCCTTCAAGGCTGAGGAAGTGAAATATTTGGAAACCGCTGCCCTCGTAGACGCAGCTCTGATGTGACTAGCTAAACGCATCACTCTTCCTCTGAAAGATGCAGTATCCTTAAAAGATGGGCTTGAGAGAAGAATAGATCAAGATCTTAAAAGGATTAATGGGTCAGCCGGGATTGCTAGCAAACCCGCCTTGACCCTTGTGGCCATGTCCAAAGCCATGGAGGTCTGGATGGAGAATGTAGACTCCATGATCAGAGGAGTCTTTGAAGAACTGGCCAGGGGCTCGTTAATCCAGGAGCTGAAGCTGGCGGTGGCCTTACTGGGGGAGGCATCAATCGACCTTATCCGCCTGTCGGCCTGGACTATGCTGTCCTCGGTCATGGCCAAGCGGGCCTTGTGGTTGCACCCCTGGCTCACTGACCCAGCATCCAAGCAGGCCTGGTGTAGCATCCCCTTAAAGGGTCCTCGCTGTTTGGTGACAAGCTGGATAGCGCCATAGCCCGGGCCACAGGTGGGAGGTCGGGCTTCCTGCCTCAGGTTAGACATCTGTTTAATCAGAAAAGGCCCCAGCACAGAAGACATAGTACTGAGCATTCAAGGGAAGCACGTTCTTACAGGCCCGGCCGAGATATCAGAAGGAATTGGAGCAGAAGACAGGCATCCTTCCAGAAGCTCGCTAAGAGCCAGGCTTACAGTGGACGAAAGCCGGCTAAGCCATTTTGAGTTTGGGCCTGCCCAGGCAGGTCAGGTGGGGGCACGTCTGCTTCTCTTCCAGCACCTCTGGGAAAAAGCAATCTGGAACCAGTACCTGATATACTGTACTTAGTTCCACACGGTAGAAAGTTCTATCTCTCTCCCCGTGGAAAAGATTCCAGTCATTCAAGGAAGAATCTCACGAGCTCCGAGCTCTTCACACCTAAAAGCCTTGCAACGCTTAAAGATTATGGGCACAATGGTCAAGTGACCTCTGGGGAGATTACGCCCTTTTCAGATAGGGTTTCTTCAACAATGGAATTTGGGGGACGACAATCAGTCCATTCACATAACTTCAGTGATGAGGAACAGCCTCACCTGCCACTCCATCGCCCCCGTCTCGTGGGTCACGGTCTTGACCAATGCCAGTGGTACTGGTGGGGAGCCCTTTGCGGGTCAGAACTTGCTCAAGGCAAGTGGGGTGCCTGTCTTCACAACCCGGGCTCAAATGTCCTGGAGTTACAGGCAGCCTGGTCTTTCCTCCAATCTTTCACTCATCTCCTGAAGGGGAAGTCAGTTTTACTGAAGATGGACAACACCACAGCGGTCTCATATGTGAAGAGACAGGGGGGCACTTGGAGCTCTACTCTGCTCCAAGAAGTCGAGCCCATCATGTCCTGGGCTCAAAAAAATCTGGCCAATATTTCAGCAGTCTTCGTCCCTGGAGTCTAGAATGTCCAAGCGAACTTCCTGTCGTGCACTCAGCTGGACAACAACGAGTGGTCACTGCATGCGCAGACGTTCGAGTAGATCCTGTCCTTGGGAGTCAATCCCAAAGTAGATTTATTTGCATCCCCCTGCAACTTAAAAATCAAGAAGTATTACACTCTGGGCCATTGCAGCCAGGCCTTCGGAATAGATTGTAATGTCTCAGGCAGTGAGCTAGTAGTGTTTTTGTAGAGGATCACAGCTTCGGATTTATATACATACTATGTAGTTAAGTGGTTACACCTTATGGCAAATTAAAGATAAAGGAATGAAGGTATGTTGAAGAATTAGTTGGGGTTTATTTAGAGAGATTATATACAGCCATAACTTAGGTATCAGGAGGGTCAGCAAGGCATTAGCAGTTCAGAAGTACAAAGTTTATGCAGTTCAGGTATACTTGCAGTGAGTTGGGTTATGCTGATGGGGACACTCCGTACGTCTGGAGAGATGGTGGTGAAGCGTTCATTGGCCCAAAATGAAGGGTAGTAAGTGGAAGCTCTGTCCAGCCCAAACGAAGAGGATGAAGTGGAGCTCTGTCCAGCCCAAACGAAGAGGAAGAAGTGGGGCTCTGTCCGGCCCAAACGAAGAGGAAGAAGTGGGGCTCTGTCCGGCCCAAACAAAGAGGATGAAGTGGGGCTCTATCCAGCCCAAACGAAGAGGATGAAGTGGAGCTCTGTCCGGCCCAAACTTGGAGAAGTAAGCAGCAACATGCGGATGGTGCACTAGGCCTGGTAACAGGTTCCTAGCACGAACGATGAGTAATTGGCGGCAGCTGTTTAAATAGGAACAAAAGGAGGTATCAGGTGATGTGGCTGAGACCTCATCAATGTGCTGAGGGGATAGTGGTGATGACTGAGCCCCCAGTGGATGAATCAGACATTACAGGACCCCCCCGCTGAGGGACCCCTTCTGGGGGCCGAGGGAGTAGGTCTGTCAGGATTATGAGTATGAAAAAGGCGTACAAGCCGTGGGGCATGAACCTCGGAGGCGGGTTCCCAGGAGTCCTCCTGTGGACCGTAGTTTTTCCAATGAATCAAATATTGTAAATGGTTTCTATGTATTCGGGAGTCTAGGATCTGATCAATCTCGTATTCTTCCTGGCAGTCAACTTCGATCGGCGGTAAAGGGACTGAAATTCTGCCGGAGAAAGTGTTGGGATGGTATGGTTTTATCAGGGAGACGTGGAAGGTCGGATGAATCCGTAGGGTCAATGGTAATTTTAGCTTCACTGCAGCCTGGTTGATAACTGAGATGATGGGAAAGGGACCAATGAATAAACCACTAAATTTGCGTGATGGCGTCTTTAGGTTAAGGTGTTTGGTGTAAAGTAGGGATGAGCCGAACACCCCCGGCTTTGGTTCGCACCAGAACCTTCGAACGGACCGAAAGTTCGCGCAAATTTTCGAACCCTATTCGTTACAATGGACGCGAACGTTCTAAATCAAAATCGCTAATTACAACGGCCAATATGCATGTTAATGTCATAAAACAGGTTTGGGGACCCGGGTCCTGCCCCAGGGGACATATATCTATGCAAAAAGAACTTTTTAAAAACTAACGTTTTTTCGGGAGCAGTCATTTTAATGATGCATAAAGTGAAAAAAAAATTGTGAAATATTCCTTTAATATGGTACCTGGGGGGTGTCTAAAGTATGCCTGTGAAGTGGCATGTGTTTCCCGTGTTTAGAACTGGCCCTGCACAAAATGACAAAAAAAGAAGCCATTTAAAACCCACTTGCGGCTTTAATGTCATGTCTTGTCCTGGCCATATGGCTGAAAATCCTTGAGAAAAATGGCATGGCTACCCCATCACCCCCCCCCCCACCCCAGCCCCTTTGGGTCTTGTATGGATATTAAGGGGGACCCCGCACCCAAAATAAAACCCTATACCTACAACCCTATATACTCTGAACAGCAGTATATAGGCGGTGCAAACAAGAGAGGGACTGTAGGTTTGTTTTTAAGTAGAATCTGAACAGGTACATTATGAAGTGTAGCTCCATCCCCAAAAAATCTATTTTTAAGCTTTTTGGAGAACATAGGGAGGGGTTATCACCCCTGTAACATTTGCTGTCTTTGCACATCTGTTCAGAACATTTCACCTCACTTTCCGTCCCAATGACAAATGTTTTTGGAAAAGTGGGGTTTTAATTGAAACAAGGATTGGTGATAAAGCATCAGTAGAGAGGAGATACCTTTTTCCCAAATTAAATCTAACAGGATAGAATTTCCCTTCCTAGGGGTAGATTTCCTCTCACTTCCTGTTTTCTCCTTCCGTTTGCAAGTAGGAGTCGTTTGTAAGTTGGATGTTTGAAAGTAGGGGCCTGCCGTATATACTCTGCAGAAATTTGCCCCATTAGATGTTGGTGTAGCCACAAGACTGTAAGCCCTCACAGTTACTCTTGGTGGGCACAGGAATTGGCCCTGCTGTGAATTATTAGATCAAGATTTGTAATTGCATGCACCTGTTGAACAGGGCAGACAAATTGGGCCTTTGGTGGTGGATGGTGTTGCCACAAGACTGTAAGCCCTCACAGTTACTCTTGGTGGGCGCAGGAATGGGCCCTGCTGTGAGTTATTAGATCAATCAAATTTTCCCCGACATATTCTATCAATTGCTTCAGAGGTTGCCCCTCACCGGGTACCCAACTCCACATCTGGTGGCAATGTCCTGTGGTACATGAATTTTGGATAAATATCTTTGCTATGGCTTCTAAAGCTCTAGAACGTTCAATCCCTCCGGATCCAGCCATAGCTCTTCTTAACCTGAAGCCCCCATCGCTAACACACCCTCAATTTAAGCTATTTCTCCAGATTAGCACTGCTGCGAAACAAACTATATAGCTAAAGCCTGGAAATCCAAAACTCTAATATTAGCGGAAGCCAAACATAGAAGGAATAGAGCTTTAACTCATGCTAAAATGTCGGCCATAGAAGACAATAATATTGATAAATTTAAACAGATTTGGCAACCATGGGTAAAACCACTACCTTCCCCCCGATTTTGACCAGTCATTACTGTTACCTCAATAGTTTATTAGCTATTTTTAGCAGATATATTGCATTGCTCTATTTGATATGTAGATCACCACCTGGGGAGAATTTCTCCTTCTTTCTTCTTTTCATCCTCTCTTTTATCTCTTTAGCACCCTCTTTATCCTTTTCTTCCTTAGTTTTTCTTGTTGGTTTTTTTCTTTTCTTTTTGCTAACTTATCTTGAAAATATGCGCATACTGTTATGTTACCCTTATATATATTCTTTTTGCCATATGAATTTTGCCTATATATTTTCAATATTTCTTTAATCAAAGTAATACCTGTTCCTTTTAATTGCCCCCACTTTACCACAGTTTGTGCCCATATGGGGTGGTAAAGTGGTCTGGAGGTACGACTCTACTGTTACTAGCTGTGATTCAGGGTTACTCTTCGTCTCCCTAGTACACTATTAGCTAGGCTTTTTACACAGTGTTTAACTTCTAACACAATATATTATACTTTAGGTTGCGTTATACTCATGCTATTACTTTGTTCTTTACTTTCAAGATATCCCATGTATAAAAATGAATATATGTATTATATCTTTTTTATTTTCTTTTATGCACTTTAATGTTTATGTTTTATCTTTGAAAATAAAATTCTTTGAACGAGTTATTAGATCAAGATTTGTTTTTTTTTTTTTTTTTACTTTATATTTTTATTAATCATTTTTCAGTTTTACAACATAAACATCACATTCTTACATCTAAACATTTTGCATTTAAAAAGGAGAATAGCAAAACCAGTTATTCATTCTCCAATGGTACAAAGGAGAAGAAAAGTACAAAAGAAAAGCAAACGCAGTGTAGTAGAGAAAAGAAGGATGTAGTTAGTGCTTCTGGAAGTACATTCCTTCTCTCTTCCCCTATATTCCCGTCTGGTTAGTATGTTTCTTACATTCATTCACTATCGTATCTTAGTCATTCACACATCTACCTTCCCACGTGTCTCTTGATTCATCCATAGTTATTCATAAATTTATAATATGTCTATATTCTTTTTTTCACACCAAGTTTTCCACATCTTTTCAAATTTCTTAGTGCATCCCTGTCTTATATAAAGTGTTTTTTCCTTTAGTATCATAGTATTCACGCCTTGTTCCCATTCCCTACTAGATGAAGGGGTGGGGGACTGCCATCTCTGAGCTATAAGTTTGCGCGCCTGAAATAGGCATCTCAAAATTGCCACATTGGTATCTTTGGGCCTTCCCTTTCCCTCTACCCATCCCAGTACGCAAATCTTAGGTTCTGTCTCGATAGAGACTTCAAAAACTTGAGAGATTATTTCCACTACCTCCATCCAATAGCGATGCAACTTAGGGCATCTCCAAAACATGTGTATCATGTCTCCTTCCGTCCTTCCACATCTAGGGCAAGAGGAGTCTATTCTACATCCAAAGCTAAATAGTTTTTTAGGGGTAAAGTAGGCTCTATATAAAAGAAACAAATGCGACATCCTTTGAGGTGGAGAGAGAGAAACCCATGGTGCCAGCTCAAGGATCCTATCCCATTCGGTACTTGTGATGTTGCCCCCATCCCTTACCCATTTATCTCTAAAGACAGAGGTGTACTGGCAGCCCCTGGCGTCTTTGTGTAGGATCGAGTATGTCCCTGACGTGAGCCCTTTTGTTGACTCTGTTTTCGTTATTCTCACTAATATCGGTATATTACACCATTCTAGTGGTGAGTCCTCAAACTGTACTGCAAGTGCATGCCTAAGTTGGAGGTATCGGAAGAAAGATTTCCTTGGTATTATAAACTCCTCTCTAAGCTCTTGAAACGTTTTTAGTTGCCCGTTAGTATAAAGCTGGTGTAAATATTTTATATCTCTTCGTTCCCACTCCCTAATCGGTCCTATTTTTTGTACCTCACTTAGATTATTATTTTCCCATAATGGTGAGTGTTCCGTATAGCCTCTGTACCCCAGTATTCCCTTGGCCGCTATCCATACCTTGTATATTAGATCCAGGGTGGGAATTCCCTGTATCACCGTGCCTGCCTCGACGATTTCAACGGTTTGTCTTTTTAGGAGTGTCTGGAGAAGATTTCCCCCCGCCCCGATGTTCCTCATGTATTGTAGTTGAGATGCTAAAAAGTATCTAAACAAATGCGGGATTGCCGCTCCCCCTTCATTAGTCGGAAGTTGGAGGATTTTTAGACTAATACGCGCCGTTTTACCCTTCCATATCAGTTCTCTAAATATAGTATCAAACCTAGAGAACCATTTTTTGTATATCCATACTGGGGAGTTAGCTAGGATGTACAGGGCTTGTGGCAGGAAAATCATTTTGATTAGGTTGCAGCGGCCCATCGAGGATAGAGGAAACCTCCTCCAGATCCTAGTTTTCTCTTTAAACCTGGCCAACAGCGGGGACAAATTGTTTGCTATATATGCTTTGGGGTCTCTCGTAATAATTACACCAAGATACTTCATCTGAGATACTACCTGCAGTCGTCTAGCTTCTTGAGGTAGGAGACTATCTAAAGGGTCAATTGGGAGTAGGGTAGATTTTCCCCAGTTAATCTTTAACCCAGAGAATTCACCGAATTCGCTGATTTTACCCATAGTTTGTTTTAAGGAGTTCTGTACATCCCCAAGGAGTATGAGTAGATCATCTGCAAATAGGACTACTTTTTCCTCCTCCAGACCTCTTTTAAAACCCCTAATCTCCTTACAGAGTCGAAGAGATATGGCCAAAGGTTTAATTGCAAGGGCAAACAAAAGGGGGGACAGAGGACAACCCTGCCTCGTCCCCCTTAGCAATTGGAACCTTGCAGAGTGTTCATTGTTAACCCTCACCTTAGCCTCTGGTGATTTGTACATCATTTTTACCCATTTAGAGAATTTTGGCCCTATTTGGAACTCTCTCAAAATCCTCCACAAATATCCCCACTCTAAGGTGTCAAAAGCCTTAGCGGCATCTAGAGAAAGGATAGCTCTATGTCCCTCGTCATCAGTTGGAATTTGTAAATTTAAATGTACTCGTCTAATATTTATATTAGTTGACCTACCAGGTATAAATCCTGATTGGTCAGGGTGGACAAGATCCTCTATCGCCCCGTTCAGTCTGGACGCCAAGATCTTAGCCAAAATCTTGACGTCCAAATTAAGCAGGGAGATAGGTCTGTACGAGGAAGGGTCCAATGGGTCCTTTGTTTTCTTTTGGTATAACTATTATGGTTGACTCCCTCATGGAGAGAGGGAGTTCCCCATTAGCCAGCGCCCAATTAAATGTCTTCAATAATTCAGGGAGAAGGACACCTCCAAAATGGCGATAGACCTCAACCGGTAGACCATCCGGGCCAGGAGACTTCCGGGTCGCCATTGCCTGAACCGTGTGCTGTATCTCTTCTAGTGTAATGGGAGCATCTAATTTGCTCCCATTATCCTCGGAGAGGCGGGGGATAGTCAAGTCTTTAAAAAAGTTTCCCATTGTATCACCCATATCTTCTTGAATGGAGCTATAGAGGTTTTTATAGTAATCTTTAAAGCAGTCGACAATTTCTGAGGTGTTAGAAGTTGTTCCCTTTATGGTCGTGTTAATCATTGGCACCAGTGACGAGGGTGAATTAAATTTCACCAGTTGTGAAAGCATCCGACCTACACATTCCCCTTCCCCAAAACTAACTTGCTTTTGTAATATATATCTTTTTTCCGCTTTTCCCATCATTATCCAACGATAGATTCGTTGTGCCTCTGTCCATGCCCCCAGATTCCCTACTGATGGATCTTTAATGTATTGTTCTTCTAATTGTATCACACTGTGTGCTGCCTCCACCTCCTTTCTATTGGACTCCCTCTTGATTCTTGAAATCTGCTGGATCAAGAGACCTCTAAGGAATGCCTTTAAAGTGTCCCAAATAACCCCCTGTGATGCTGTTCCAGTATTTACGTCTATAAACTCTATCAGAGCCCTGGTAACTTCCTGGGGTTCCCCAATAAGTTCCAGCCAGACTGGACTAATTTTCCATTCCCGAGGTTGATTCTCCCCACCAATCTCCAAGGATATTGTCATTGGGGAGTGATCGGAGAGGCCCCTCGGCAGATATTTGGGGCTACCAGATATAATGATTGCCTCGTCGTTCACTAGTGTCATATCAATTCGAGAGAGTGTAGAATGTGTTTTGGAAAAACATGAGTAAGCCCGATCTCCCGGATTCTGTAGTCTCCATAGGTCCCTCAGACCCATTTCCCCCATTATTTGAGCCAATCGTTTATCCACTAGACCTCTCCCTTGGATTGGTTGTGGGAATCTATCGAGGTCCTGGTCTATGACCATATTGAAGTCACCCATCATGAAGATCGGACTGTCGGGCTTATCCAGCACAAACTCCGCTAGCTCATAAAAGATATCCAACTTGAAGGGTGGCGGTATGTACACACTGGCTAGGACAAAGGTCTTATTCTCTATCTTGCAGTGAAGAAAAACGTATCTCCCACATTCATCAGTCTTATTCTGGAAGCAATTAAATGCTACCCCTTTCTTAACAAAAATACTGACCCCCCTTGAGTAGGACGTGTAAATAGAATGGTATTGAAATCGGAAATCCCTCCACCCCAAGTGAGATATAGAAGTGTTTGAAAAATGAGTTTCCTGTAAACACAGGATAGAGACCCTGTCATGAACCTTGAAACACTGATGTATTTCTCCTTTAATTCTATTACACAGTGGGGGGTCTTCTGCAATGTCTTAAGGCTAACCCCCTCCAGACGTCTCTGTGGTCTGGAAGGAATGCATTGTTCTGTGTCTGACCGTTTGTTTATGTACTTTAATTACCTCCTGGGGCTTCTCTGTGTCATTACACCTTATCAGTCCTCCTATTCAAGCTATCGGACCAATCCCTGCTGACCCTGTTTCAAGTCCTAATTTGCATGGAAGAGGACCTAATTGAAAGCTACAGTCTACTTTACAATTGACCAATAGGAAAGTGGTTGTTGGGGGCGGGGTGTTCAAACTGATGTGTATAAAAGAGTGTTGTTGATCCAATAAAGATATTCCTGTTTGAACTTACATACAGCCTGCCTGGTGTTTGTTCAGAGCCATCACAACTGGATTCGAACAGCACATAGCTGTAGTTTGAATCCCGGAGCATCGCATGACCGAACCATCAGATGTTGCGATCTGTCGGGAGACATAGGAGTGTCGGGAGAGTGGAACCGAGCGAGCAGGGGCTCGTTACATTGGTTGGCAGCGGTGGGATTTGCTCTCCAGTTACTGGGACACTCCAAACCACCACAGTGAATGACCAGCTATGCAGCCTGCAGGAGAGCCACGCTGAAAGACTTACTTGAGAGCCGTGGAGGAACCGGTGGGACAAAGAACAAGGCCACCCTGATCAGTGAGCTAGCCAAGATGGATCAGAGGGATGGTGATGCGGGACCCCGGTCAGTTGAAGACTTGTTTCAGCAACGAGTTCGAGAGCGGTTGGCATTATATGGTGCTAACCCATCAGAGACCGCCATACAGAATGCCATTAGAGACATCCAGCAGCAGGATGAGCGACAAGAGAGAGAACTAGAGCGGCAACATGAGCGGAGAATGGCGGAAATACGGCAATCGGGGACAACACCCAAAGATACAGCGCCTTTCCGTAAGTTGCCCTTTCGGGCATTCAAACTATTTAAGGAAGGAGAGGAGGAAATTGAAGCGTTCCTGCAGGACTTTGAGAGACTATGCCAGATACATGAAGTACTGTCCCAAGATTGGGTCGCCTTACTGGCGAGTAATTTAACTGGCCGAGCGGCGGATGCGTATCGGGCCCTGGAGGACCAGGACGCTAAAGATTATGACCGGGTAAAAGAAGCTCTGCTAGCCCGATTTGCCATTACACCCGAAGCCAGCCGGATTAAGTTTAGAGAATCCCGGAAACAAACCAACATAACATACGTGGAGTGGGCACATCGTCTGCAGCGGAACCTTAAGGGCTGGTTCCAGGGAAGCCACGCTCATACCATAGAGGACATCACCCAGCTAGTACTCTTAGAACAATTCTTTAACCACACCCCTCTGGTAGTACGGGATTGGGTGCGAGATAAGCAACCACGGACTGTACAGCAAGCGGCTACTTTGGCTGATGAATATCTGGACTCTCGAAGGTCAGGTGAAAGCGAGCGCTATCCACTATCTCGGCCAAGTTTACCAGCCTCTAACCCAGCTTCAGTACCTCAGTGGTCTGCCTCTAGACCCCCAGCCCGACCCAACCCTCCTACTGGACCTAAGTGCTATATCTGTAACCAAACCGGTCATCTGCAGCGATATTGCCCTACCCGATCCACGAGGTACCGAGAGAATGCTCATCCATCCAGACCAGCGGTTCATTGCTTCCAGAATGAGCCCAACCATCGAGATGTTCAGGAAGAGTGCGGTGAACTTTTCGAGGCTGATCCCGTCCAAGCTGCTGCCGGAGATAATCGACAGCACCATCGTCAGGCAGTATGGGTTAATGGGCAGCCGGCCCAGGGACTCCGCGATTCCGGGGCTACGATTACCCTCATCCAGCCTCACATGATTCCCCAGTCGGCCCGGACCGGTCATACTGTTGCAGTCAGGGTAGCAGGGGGCAAGGTGCTACGTTTATCCACCGCCCAAGTTCTCTTGGATTGGGGCTCAGGGGAGCGACAAGTGCGAGTGGGATTACTACGTGAGTTACCTGCGGAAGTTCTTTTGGGGAACGATTTGGGGCATTTAACTTCCTCATATGCCCCAGAGGCTGCCATGGCTGTGACCACCCGACGTCAGAGCCAACTTCAAGGCAACTCCACTCCTATGGGGACCCAGGTAAGACCAAATCCTCCTACGTTACCCCAACTTGACAACCCTGTGTCCTGGGATTCTCCCTCTGACATTAGACAAGAGACTCAGAGTGACCCAACTTTAGCTGGTTATCGGGACAGGGCGGGCAAGGATCCAGGGGGGTTGGGGGAAGACAGAATAGAGTGGGAGGGGGGGTTTCTTTATCGTTACACTGAGGGAATGGGCACTGGGAAGCGACAGGGTCCCCACAAACAGCTAGTTGTACCCCAGAAATACAGATGGGAGCTATTGCGACTGGCTCACGACATCCCCTTGTCCGGACATTTAGGGATAGCCAAGACCCGGAGTCGGTTGTCTCATGCTTTCTTCTGGCCCAGGTTACATGCTGAGGTGCGAGAATACTGCCGGACCTGTGAGACTTGTCAGAAAGTAGGGAAGACAGGGGATCACCCAAAAGCCTCACTGCAACCCCTGCCGATCATGAGAGAACCCTTTAGCCGCATAGCGGTAGATATTATAGGCCCACTGGCCCGCCCCAGTGCCACTGGGAAGAAGTATATTCTTACGGTGGTGGATTACGCCACCCGCTACCCGGAGGCCATTCCCTTATCCAATATCCAGGCTGATACAGTAGCAGATGCCTTACTGCGGGTATTCACTAGGGTAGGGTTCCCCCAGGAGATATTGTCCGATCAGGGTACCCAGTTCACAGCCGAGCTGACGCAGCAGCTTTGGCGTCTCTGTGGGATTAAACCCCTCCAGAGCGCCCCCTACCACCCTCAGACTAACGGGCTGTGTGAGAGATTTAACGGGACCCTGAAGCAGCTGCTTCGGGCCTTCGTGGAAAGTAGGAAGGATTGGGAGAAATATCTTCCCCATCTACTGTTCGCCTATAGAGAGGTACCCCAAGAGTCCACTGGGTTTTCCCCATTTGAGCTGTTATATGGGCGAAGGGTTAGGGGACCCTTAGACTTAGTGAGGGCCCAGTGGGAGGGGGTAGAGGATCCGGAAGGCCTCCCCATCCTTAGTTATGTCTTGGAACTCAGGGAGCGACTGCGGGAACTTACCGATCTAGTCCATGAGAATATGCAATCGGCCCAGAGTCAGCAGAAGGTTTGGTATGATCGGTCTGCGCGAAATCGCACCTTTTATATTGGACAGAAAGTCCTGATACTAAAACCCCTGAAGCAAAATAAATTACAGGCCTCCTGGCAGGGCCCCTATCAGGTGGTAAAACAGCTGTGCGATACCACCTACGTGGTTGCCAGCTGTGCAGACACAAATATTAAGAGGACATTTCACATTAATATGATGAAGGCCTATCATGAGAGGACTGAGGCAGTAGCCGCCATATGTGCTCCTGCCACCGGGGACTCTGAATATCTACCGATGCTGGAGCTTCCCGAAATCAGTAACTGTTCCGGGGGTGTGGAAGATATAAGGCTAGGAGATAGACTAGGATCCAAAGAACGAGAACAAGCCAGAGAATTACTCCAGGACCGGCAGGAGATGTTTTCGGCACTCCCTGGGTACACTCGCATAGCTGTGCACAAGGTAGAGACCCCCGGGCAGAAGCCCCTGAGACAACCAGCCTATAGGATTCCCGGAGCAGTGCAAGAAGGGATGAGAGCGGAGATTAGGGAGATGCTCGAGTTAGGGGTGATCGAACCATCAGCAAGCCCCTGGGCTTCCCCTGTAGTATTAGTCCCAAAACGGGATGGCACGACACGATTTTGTGTGGACTATAGGCGACTGAATGACTGTACTGTGACAGATGCCTACCCTATGCCCCGAGTGGATGAATTGCTGGACAAAATAGCTCAGGGACATTATCTGACGACTATTGACTTGTGTAAGGGCTACTGGCAGATTCCCTTGGAAGCAGAAGCAATTCCAAAGTCGGCCTTCATCACCCCGTTCGGCCTTTACCAGTTTCTTGTAATGCCATTCGGGATGAAGAATGCTCCAGCTACCTTCCAGCGGATGATAGATGAACTCCTCGATGGTCTGCAAGATTTTGCATGCGCATATCTTGACGACATCGCAATCTATAGCCAGACATGGGAGGAACATCTTAGACACCTGGGAATAGTGCTAGATAGGATCCGAGCCGCTGGCCTGACCTTGAAGCCAGACAAATGTAATATCGGGATGTCTGAGGTGCAATATCTGGGACATAGAGTGGGATGTGGGAAGCAGAGGCCAGAACCTGCAAAAATCGAGGCCGTCCTAAACTGGCCGGTTCCCAGAACCAAAACCCAGGTACTTGCATTTTTAGGGACAGCAGGGTACTACAGGAAGTTTGTACCCCACTATAGTGACATTGCCAAACCCCTGATGGACCTGACCAAAAAGACTCTCCCTAGACAGGTCCTGTGGTCCCCGGAGTGCGAGACAGCGTTTCATCAGTTAAAAACCGCCCTAACGCAAGCTCCCATACTGGCGGCACCCGATCCTAACAAACGCTTTGTCATTCATACAGACGCTTCCATGTTCGGACTGGGAGCCGTACTAAGTCAAGTTGGCGATGACGGGAAAGAGCACCCGGTGGCGTATCTCAGCCGCAAGTTGTTACCCCGTGAAGTTGGATATGCTGCTGTGGAAAAAGAGTGTCTGGCCTTAGTCTGGGCTTTAAAGAAATTGCAGCCCTACGTGTATGGACGCTCTTTTACTGTCATGACAGACCACAATCCATTGATATGGCTTAACCGGGTGGCGGGAGAGAACGGCCGATTACTAAGGTGGAGCCTGGCTTTGCAACCGTACAATTTCACCATACAATATCGGCCAGGGCCCCAAAACGCGAATGCGGATGGGTTATCTCGACAGACGGACCTGGAACCTTAAGACTACTTCTCTTTTCCAACATCCTCGAGTTGACCCGTTCAGGGTCCCACTGTGGCTGTTGGACTGTTTCCCAGGAGGGAGAATTGTCATGAACCTTGAAACACTGATGTATTTCTCCTTTAATTCTATTACACAGTGGGGGGTCTTCTGCAATGTCTTAAGGCTAACCCCCTCCAGACGTCTCTGTGGTCTGGAAGGAATGCATTGTTCTGTGTCTGACCGTTTGTTTATGTACTTTAATTACCTCCTGGGGCTTCTCTGTGTCATTACACCTTATCAGTCCTCCTATTCAAGCTATCGGACCAATCCCTGCTGACCCTGTTTCAAGTCCTAATTTGCATGGAAGAGGACCTAATTGAAAGCTACAGTCTACTTTACAATTGACCAATAGGAAAGTGGTTGTTGGGGGCGGGGTGTTCAAACTGATGTGTATAAAAGAGTGTTGTTGATCCAATAAAGATATTCCTGTTTGAACTTACATACAGCCTGCCTGGTGTTTGTTCAGAGCCATCACAACTGGATTCGAACAGCACATAGCTGTAGTTTGAATCCCGGAGCATCGCATGACCGAACCATCAGATGTTGCGATCTGTCGGGAGACATAGGAGTGTCGGGAGAGTGGAACCGAGCGAGCAGGGGCTCGTTACAGACCCCATGTGCGTTTACTGTGTTCAAGATTGCTGCTCTCTTACCTAGATCCCCTAATCCCCTTACGTTCCATGAGCACATTGTGATAGCCTTCCTTTTTAACCGTGTATTATTAGCCATATACGTGAAAGTGTTTCTTAATTGTGACGCTATAGACCCTAATTTTGTTTTGTGTAATTTTTCCATTATTTTCTAGTTTCTGTGATACAATTTTAGTGTAGTATAGGTGATGATGATATCTATTATTCAAGCAAATCAAGCAAATCATATTGCTGTCCCACCTCCACCTTACATATCTAATCACCCACTTGAGTCTAAATATTTTAGTAAACGGATGCATTAAGCACCTAGCTTCCCCCTTAGAGACACGTTCCTTCCAATCTTCCCTATTTATTAGGCATACACACCTTACATCTATATCCCCCCCCCTCTAGGTCATACATACCATCTTCCTACATACATCTTCCATTCATCCCTATCTATTACCCATTCATACCTTCTTTTAATACCTACCCCACACATACAATCCATCGTCCTTTTGTTCCTCCCTCATTGCCATCCTAGGCCTACCCAAGGGCTTCCTATTGTGACCTATACATACATTCAACTTACTTGATACCATCCCCTTATCCACTCCCCTATCCCTCCCTTCTTCCCTCCCTCCCCAGTCCCCTTCACCTTGTGTTGGAGATTTTGAATATTTAAAATGGAATTGGATTGCCATGCCCCATCGGATGTGTATATATATATATATATTTATATATATTTTTATGACAGGCAAGCTAAGTTTTTTTCTCTAGGACATTGGTTCCATAGATGGACTGTGCCCAGGTGTTAATTGGATATCTCTTGTTCTCTTACAATAGATGTGGCTCCTTCTCCCCAGGGGTCATTAACATACTATTGTCATATCTGCTTATCAGGACCTGTGAGTCATCAGTCCCTCCCTTTTACCTAGGTAGAACTGATGACTCATAGATCTTGGAGACCACCCAACAGGGGTTTTGCCTTTAGAAAAGGACCAATCACTGAGCTAGCCCAAAGACCCCCGGGAGCCAATGAACATTGAGACTGGGGAAGGGGCATTTTTGGCATATAAATAAGTCTACAGTTGGATACGAGCCCCTCTTAGCCTGATGATTTTGGACATGTAGCTGCCGGGGTAATGTACTCTCTTTCTCTCCCCCCCCCCCCCTTCTCTCTCTGTATCTCTAATCTTTACTCTTTCTCCTAGGACTTTTAATATCAGTAGAGAGGAGATGTTTTGATAGAATTTCCCTTCCTAGGGGTATAACCTTGTTGATCAGTGCCTGGCGTATATACTCTATTTGCCCTGTTGTGAACATGTGGCCTTCAAGATTTGTAATATCTCTAAGTAACTATCTGAGTTATTAGAGCAAGATTTGAATGCAAGCACCTGATGAACCCCAGAAAAATTGGGCTTTGTAAACACTGGCAACATGGCATTTATAACATCTCTATACTATGTTGGGTAACCTAGTTAAATGTTTCTTTATTATGTTTGCTGGTGGACATATAAATAAATTGTAATTGTGCCTTTGTTTATCTATTACTTGGAGCACGCAGTCACACGTGTTGCGAAGCATTTTTTTAAAATCATTGAGGAGGAGGAAGAGGATAGTCAGTGAACATAAGAGGACAGTCACTCAGCATCAGCATAGGCAGTCTTGAAGGGATGTGACATTAAAATTATTCGGTTATATCCGCCTCAGGTGCCTGGTAGCTGGTGGTGATCCAAGACTGATTCATTTTGATGAATGTCAGTCGATCAACCGAGGCGGTGGACAGGCGCACCCTATGATCAGTCACAAATCCTCCAGCAGCACTGAATGTGCGTTCGGAAAGAACGCTGAGGCAGGACAGGCCAGTAGCTCAATTGCATACTGTGCAAGCTCTGGCCAGTGATCCATCCTCAGGACCCAGTAAGCCAGAGGATTTTCGGTGGGAAAGGTGTCCAAGTCTGACCTTGCCCCAAGGTATTCCTGCACCATGTATATCAGACGCTGGCGATGGTTGCTGGAACCGATCATACCTTGGGGCTGCGGACTAAAAAATTGTCTGAACGCATCGGTCAGACGTCCACCTTCCCCACCGCTCCTTCTGCCACTGACCGAAGCCTCAGCAAACTCGTCGCCCAGGACCAGGAGTTTGTAGCCTCCCAGTTTCTGGGAACGCGTTGCACAGACCTTTCTGCAAGGCCTCCCTGAGATGTCTCATCCTCTGCTCCCTCTGCGACGGCAAGATAAGGTCCGCAACCTTACCCTTGTACCGCGGATCAAGGAGAGTGGCCAGCCAGTAATGGTCCCTCTCCTTGATCCGAAGAACACGAGGATCCTTCCGCAGGCTTTGCAGGATCAGGGAGGCCATGCAGCGTAGGTTAGCTGAGGCATTCGGTCCGGAGTCTTCTGGGTCACTGAGGATGACATGATCGCCAGCCACCTCCTCCCAGCCACGTACAAGTCCACTGGCTTGTTGGGACTGTACATCATCCCTAAAAGACTGCTGCTGCTGATGCTGAGTGCCAGGCTCCACCTCCATGCTCACACAATCCTCCTCCTCCTCCTCCTCCTCCTCCTCATCCTCTTCCTGTGTGATGGGTGGGACAGAAGGAACACTGTCCGGATAAAGGGGGCCTTGAGAGGCAAGGAAGTCCTCCCTCTTCCTGCCTCTGTTCTGCCTCAAGTGCCCTGTCCATTATCCCACGCAGCGTATGCTCCAACAGGTGGACAAGAGGGACAGTGTCACTGATGCATGCACTGTCACTGCTCACCATCCTCGTGGCCTCCTCAATTGGTGAGAGGACAGTGCATGCATCCCTGATCATGCTCCACTGACGTGGGGAAAAAAACCCAAGCTCCCCTGACCCTGTCCTGGTGCCGTAGTCGCAAAGGTACTCATTGATGGCCTCTGCTGCGTGTGCAGTCGCTGCAGCATGGCCAACGTTGAGTTCCACCTGGTGGGCATGTCAGATATTTGGCGGTTCTTGGGCAGGTTCAGCTCCTTTTGCAGCTCAGTCAGCCGAGCACTGGCATTATAAGATCGGCGGAAATGCACACAGACTTTCCTGGCCTGCCTCAGGACATCCTGTAAGCCTGGGAACCTGCCCAAGAACCGCTGCACCACCAGGTTGAGGACGTGAGCCATGCAGGGCACATGGGTGAGCTGCCCCTGTCGCAGGGCGGAGAGGAGGTTGGTGCCATTGTCAGAAACGACCATTCCTGGCTTAAGCTGACGTGGCGTCAACCACCTCTCGGCCTGCCCCTGCAGAGCTGCCATAACCTCTGGCCCAGTGTGGCTCCTGTCCCCCAAACACACCAGCGCAAGCACGGCATGGCATCTTTTTTGCCTGCGTACTTGCGTAGCCCCTTGTACGCCTACGGAGCACCGCTGGTTCCAAGGACAGAGCACTGGAGGAAGAAGAAGAGGAGGGGGTGGAGGAGAGAGGTGTGTCACAACCAGTAGCAGTAGTCGCGTTTTGGAGGCGTGGTGGCGGAACAACCTCCAACACTACTGCACCTTGTCCTGCATCCCTCCCAGCTGCCAATAGAGTGACCCAATGGGCCGTGAAAGAAAGGTACCGTCCCTGTCCATGCCTGCTGGACCATGAGTCAGCGGTAATATGCACCTTACCGCTGACCGCCCTGTCCAGCGAGGCATGGACATTGCCCTCCACATGCCGGTAGAGAGAGACGGAATCGCCTTCCGCGAGAAAAAGTGGCGTTTGGGAACCTGCCACTGAGGAACCGCACATTGAACAAACTCACGGAAGGGGGCCGAGTCTACCAACTGAAAAGGCAGCAGTTGAAGTGCTAGCAATTTAGCAAGGCTAGCATTCAACCGCTGGGCATGTGGATGGCTGGGAGTGTACTTCTTTCTACGGTCCAGCAGCTGGGGCAGGGAAATTTGCCTGCTGCATTCGGACGTCGGTGTACTGCAAGTACTTGGTTGTGACACACCGAATTCTACACCTTCAGTCCTCTCAGAGCAGCTTTCAGAGAGGACTGAAGGTGTAGTGGGGATGGAGATCCAGCTGAGGAGGAGCAAGGAGAGGTCCGCTTAGTTCTTTGGTGTGGGTCTTTTATGTGTGCCTGCCAACGAGCTGCATGGCAGGTCGCCATATGTCTGGTCATGCTTGTCGTGCCCAAGCGGCTGATGTTTTGGCCACGCGAGATACGCTTGAGACAAATATTGCAAATAGCAGTGGTGCGATCTGCTGCACTCGTCTCAAAAAAGGCCCACACCAAAGAACTTTTCTGATAACGTGCAGAGGCAGCGCCCTGCACAGGCGGAGCTCTGCGGTGTTGTACAGTTGCTGTGCTGGCCTCTACCTGGCCTCCAGGGGGCATCCTGCCTCGTTGGACATGTGACGCCGCATCCTCCTCCTCCTCGTCCTCCTCCTCATCCTCTCTCCCTTGAGGCACCCACGTGGAGTCAGTGACCTCATCATCCCCTCCCTCTTCACCACTAGAGCAAACCTGGCAGTAAGCTGCAGCTGGTGGAACTGTACTGCCAGATTCCTCAAGCTGGGTATCGTCATCCGAGCCTTCGAATCGTTGGGCATCCTCCTGGAGCATGTACCCAACACTGTGCTCAAAGAGTTCGGGGGACTCCTCAGGAGGACATGGTGGGTCTAGGGAAGGGGTGGCTGATGATGCTCTGTCAGTACCCTGAGCCTGGGTGAGAGAGGATGAGGAGGATGAGGAGGGCTTGGTCATCCATTCTACCAAGCCTTCAGCATGATGCGGCTCCACATGTCCAGCTGCCGAAAACAAAGACGCGCGTGTCCCATGGCCACGTGCTGATGACGATGCACGACCACGTCCACGTCCACGGCCACGTCCACTAGAAACAGAGACTGTCTGCCCTGTGTTCTTGGCTCTGCACGCTCTGCCTCCCCTTGGCGGTCTTCCAGCCATTGTAGTCGGTAGTCCTGTGGGTGCTGCTGAGAAGAAAATATAGGAGCTCTGTGTGATGCCACTAACACACTAGAAGTCCTATAGGTGCTTCTGCAAAGAAAATATAGGAGCTCTGTGTGATGCCACTAAACACACTAGAAGTCCTGTGGGTGCTGCTGAGAAGAAAATATAGGAGCTCTGTGTGATGCCACTAACACACTAGAAAGTCCTATGGGTGCTTCTGCAAAGAAAATATAGGAGCTCTGTGTGATGCCACTAACACACTAGAAGTCCTGTGGGTGCTGTGAGAAGAAAATATAGGAGCTCTGTGTGATGCCACTAACACACTAGAAGTCCTATGGGGTGCTTCTGCAAAGAAAATATAGGAGCTCTGTGTGATGCCACTAACACACTAGAAGTCCTATGGGTGCTTCTGCAAAGAAAATATAGGAGCTCTGTGTGATGCCACTAACACACTAGAAGTCCTGTGGGTGCTGCTGAGAAGAATAAATAGGAGCTCTGTGTGATGCCCACTACACACTAGAAGTCCTGTGGGTGCTGCTGAGAAGAAAATATAGGAGCTCTCTGTGTGATGCCACTAACACACTAGAAGTCCTATGGGTGCTTCTGCAAAGAAAATATAGGAGCTCTGTGTGATGCCACTAACACACTAGAAGTCCGGTGGGTGCTGCTGAGAAGAAAATATAGGAGCTCTGTGTGATGCCACTAACACACTAGAACACTGCAAAGAAAATATAGGAGCTCTGTGGATGCCACTAACACACTAGAAGTCCTGTGGGTGCTGAGAAGAAAATATAGGAGCTCTGTGTGATGCCACTAACACACTAGAAGTCCTATGGGTGCTTCTGCAAAGAAAATATAGGAGCTCTGTGTGATGCCACTAACACACTAGAAGTCCTGTGGGTGCTGCTAGAAGAATATATAGGAGCTCTGTGTGATGCCACTAACACACTAGAAGTCCTGTGGGTGCTTCTGAGAAGAAAATATAGGAGCTCTGTGTGATGCCACTAACACACTAGAACTATGGGTGCTTCTGCAAAGAAAATATAGGAGCTCTGTGTGATGCCACTAACACACTAGAAGTCCTATGGGTGCTTCTGCAAAGAAAATATAGGAGCTCTGTGTGATGCCACTAACACACTAGAAGTCCTGTGGGTGCTGCTGAGAAGAATATATAGGAGCTCTGTGTGATGCCACTAACACACTAGAAGTCCTGTGGGTGCTGCTGAGAAGAAAATATAGGAGCTCTGTGTGATGCCACTAACACACTAGAAGTCCTATGGGTGCTTCTGCAAAGAAAATATAGGAGCTCTGTGTGATGCCACTAACACACTAGAAGTCCTATGGGTGCTTCTGCAAAGAAAATATAGGAGCTCTGTGTGATGCCACTAAACACACTAGAAGTCCTGTGGGTGCTGCTGAGAAGAATATATAGGAGCTCTGTGTGATGCCACTAACACACTAGAAGTCCTGTGGGTGCTGCTGAGAAGAAAATATAGGAGCTCTGTGTGATGCCACTAACACACTAGAAGTCCTATGGGTGCTTCTGCAAAGAAAATATAGGAGCTCTGTGTGATGCCACTAACACACTAGAAGTCCTATGGGTGCTTCTGCAAAGAAAATATAGGAGCTCTGTGTGATGCCACTAACACACTAGAAGTCCTTGTGGGTGCTGCTGAGAAGAATATATAGGAGCTCTGTGTGATGCCACTAACACACTAGAAGTCCTGTGGGTGCTGCTGAGAAGAAAATATAGGAGCTCTGTGTGATGCCACTAACACACTAGAAGTCCTATGGGTGCTTCTGCAAAGAAAATATAGGAGCTCTGTGTGATGCCACTAACACACTAGAAGTCCTGTGGGTGCTGCTGAGAAGAAAATATAGGAGCTCTGTGTGATGCCACTAACACACTAGAAGTCCTATGGGTGCTTCTGCAAAGAAAATATAGGAGCTCTGTGTGATGCCACTAACACACTAGAAGTCCTGGGGTGCTTCTGCAAAGAAAATATAGGAGCTCTGTTTGATGCCACTAACACACTAGAAGTCCTGTGGGTGCTGCTGAGAAGAAAATATAGGAGCTCTGTGTGATGCCACTAACACACTAGAAGTCCTGTGGGTGCTTCTGCAAAGAAAATAGAGGAGCTCTGTGTGATGCCACTAACACACTAGAAGTCCTATAGGTGCTTCTGCAAAGAAAATATAGGAGCTCTGTGTGATGCCACTAACACACTAGAAGTCCTGTGGGTGCTGCTGAGAAGAATATATAGGAGCTCTGTGTGATGCCACTAACACACTAGAAGTCCTATGGGTGCTTCTGCAAAGAAAATAGAGGAGCTCTGTGTGATGCCACTAACACACTAGAAGTCCTGTGGGTGCTTCTGCAAAGAAAAATAGAGGAGCTCTGTGTGTGATGCCACTAACACACTAGAAGTCCTATAGGTGCTTCTGCAAAGAAAATATAGGAGCTCTGTGTGATGCCACTAACACACTAGAAGTCCTGTGGGTGCTGCTGAGAAGAATATATAGGAGCTCTGTGTGATGCCACTAACACACTAGAAGTCCTATGGGTGCTTCTGCAAAGAAAATAGAGGAGCTCTGTGTGATGCCACTAACACACTAGAAGTCCTGTGGGTGCTTCTGCAAAGAAAATAGAGGAGCTCTGTGTGATGCCACTAACACACTAGAAGTCCTGTGGGTGCTTCTGCAAAGAAAATAGAGGAGCTCTGTGTGATGCCACTAACACACTAGAAGTCCTATGGGTGCTTCTGCAAAGAAAATAGAGGAGCTCTGTGTGATGCCACTAACACACTAGAAGTCCTGTGGGTGCTTCTGCAAAGAAAATAGAGGAGCTCTGTGTGATGCCACTAACACACTAGAAGTCCTGTGGGTGCTTCTGCAAAGAAAATAGAGGAGCTCTGTGTGATGCCACTAACACACTAGAAGTCCTGTGGGTGCTTCTGCAAAGAAAAATAGAGGAGCTCTGTGTGATGCCACTAACACACTAGAAGTCCTGTGGGTGCTGCTGAGAAGAATATATAGGAGCTCTGTGTGATGCCACTAACACACTAGAAGTCCTGTGGGTGCTTATGCAAAGAAAATAGAGGAGCTCTGTGTGATGGGACTAACACACTTCAAGTCCTATAGGTGCTTCTGGGAAGAAAATATAGCTCTGTGTGTGTGATGGGACTAACACACTTCAAGTCCTATAGGTGCTTCTGGGAACAAAATATAGCTCTGTGTGTGTAATGGGACTAACACACTTCAAGTCCTATAGGTGCTTCTGGGAACAAAATATAGCTCTGTGTGTGTGATGGGACTAACACACTTCAAGTCCTATAGGTGCTTCTGGGAAGAAAATATAGCTCTGTGTGTGTAATGGGACTAACACACTTCAAGTCCTATAGGTGCTTCTGGGAAGAAAATATAGCTCTGTGTGTGTAATGGGACTAACACACTTCAAGTCCTATAGGTGCTTCTGGGAAGAAAATATAGCTCTGTGTGTGTGATGGGACTAACACACTTCAAGTCCTATAGGTGCTTCTGGGAAGAAAAATATAGCTCTGTGTGTGTAATGGGACTAACACACTTCAAGTCCTATAGGTGCTTCTGGGAAGAAAATATAGCTCTGTGTGTGTAATGGGACTAACACACTTCAAGTCCTATAGGTGCGTCTGGGGAAAAAATATAGCTCTGTGTGTGTAATGGGACTAACACACTTCAAGTCCTATAGGTGCTTCTGGGAAGAAAATATAGCTCTGTGTGTGTAATGGGACTAACACACTTCAAGTCCTATAGGTGCTTCTGGGAACAAAGTATAGCTCTTTGTGTGTAATGGGACTAACACACTTCAAGTCCTATAGGTGCTTCTGGGAAGAAAATATAGCTCTGTGTGTGTGATGGGACTAACACACTTCAAGTCCTATAGGTGCTTCTGGGAACAAAATATAGCTCTGTGTGTGTAATGGGACTAACACACTTCAAGTCTATAGGTGCTTCTGGGAACAAAATATAGCTCTGTGTGTGTGATGGGACTAACACACTTCAAGTCCTATAGGTGCTTCTGGAAGAAAATATAGCTCTGTGTGTGTAATGGGACTAACACACTTCAAGTCCTATAGGTGCTTCTGGGAAGAAAATATAGCTCTGTGTGTGTAATGGGACTAACACACTTCAAGTCCTATAGGTGCTTCTGGGAACAAAGTATAGCTCTTTGTGTGTAATGGGACTAACACACTTCAAGTCCTATAGGTGCTTCTGGGAAGAAAATATAGCTCTGTGTGTGTGATGGGACTAACACACTTCAAGTCCTATAGGTGCTTCTGGGAACAAAATATAGCTCTGTGTGTGTAATGGGACTAACACACTTCAAGTCCTATAGGTGCTTCTGGGAACAAAATATAGCTCTGTGTGTGTGATGGGACTAACACACTTCAAGTCCTATAGGTGCTTCTGGGAAGAAAATATAGCTCTGTGTGTGTAATGGGACTAACACACTTCAAGTCCTATAGGTGCTTTCTGGGAAGAAAATATAGCTCTGTGTGTGTAATGGGACTAACACACTTCAAGTCCTATAGGTGCTTCTGGGAAGAAAATATAGCTCTGTGTGTGTAATGGGACTAACACACTTCAAGTCCTATAGGTGCTTCTGGGAACAAAATATAGCTCTGTGTGTGTAATGGGACTAACACACTTCAAGTCCTATAGGTGCTTCTGGGAAGAAAAAATATAGCTCTGTGTGTGTAATGGGACTAACACACTTCAAGTCCTATAGGTGCTTCTGGGAAGAAAATATAGCTCTGTGTGTGTGATGGGACTAACACACTTCAAGTCCTATAGGTGCTTCTGGGAAGAAAATATTGCTCTGTGTGTGTAATGGGACTAACACACTTCAAGTCCTATAGGTGCTTCTGGGAAGAAAATATAGCTCTGTGTGTGTGATGGGACTAACACACTTCAAGTCCTATAGGTGCTTCTGGGAACAAAATATAGGAGCTCTGCCTGCCTGCCACGAACACACTACAAGTCCTATAGGTGCTTCTGGTAACAAAATATAGGAGCTCTGCCTGCCTGCCACTAACACACTACAAGTCCTATAGGTGCTTCTGGTAACAAAATATAGGAGCTCTGCCTGCCTGTCACTAACACACTACAAGTCCTATAGGTGCTTCTGGTAACAAAAATATAGGAGCTCTGCCTGCCTGCCACTAACACACTACAAGTCCTATAGGTGCTTCTGGTAACAAAATATAGGAGCTCTGCCTGCCTGTCACTAACACACTACAAGTCCTATAGGTGCTTCTGGTAACAAAATATAGGAGCTCTGCCTGCCTGCCACTAACACACTACAAGTCCTATAGGTGCTTCTGGTAACAAAATATAGGAGCTCTGCCTGCCTGCCACGAACACACTACAAGTCCTATAGGTGCTTCTGGTAACAAAATATAGGAGCTCTGCCTGCCTGCCACGAGCACACTACAAGCCCCTCTTTGTCAATCAATCTTTGTAACTGAATCTATCTAACTCAATCTCTGCAAGTGAATCTCTCTCTCTATCTATCTAAATGCAGCAGAGTGTCACAGGAACAGCCTGCTCAATCTGCGCCGGAACAGCATGTGACCGGCGCAGACGGCGTGGCGGCGTTTTATAGGGGGGGGCGTGTACTACAGCCCCTGAGCTGTAATTGGCTACAGGCGTCCTGCCTGTAGCCAATTATGGCTCTTCGAGTTTCCGGGGCTGTGATTGGCCAAGCATGCGGGGTCACAGTGCATGCTTGGCCAATCATCAGCCAGCAATGCACTGCGTCGGCCGCGCCGGCCGCAATGCATTGCGGGGCCGCGCGCATCACACGAACGTGATGCGAGCGGCCAAAATAGTTCTGGGCTCGCCGAGCGAGCGAACGCCCGGTGCTCGATGCGAACGTGGGTTCGCATCGAGCACCGGGCCCATCCTTAATACAGACAAAGGTTTAAGCACTTTAATGGCGTTATTCACTTTATCATTGTTGTATCTATAATCTTTAACTAAGCTAGAAATTCAGCTTTAACAACCTCTACCAACACAAAAAAAACTTACAAAAACAACATAAAAAATTTGAGAACATTTTGCCGGCCCCCTCAAACACCAAGTAAGTGGGGGTATCCTGCTCATTGTTCCCACCCTTTCATACCCCTCCCCCTCCTCCCTCCTCCCTTAGAGCATTTAGGAATGTGAACCTTCCCACATACCAAGGAGCAAGCCTGAGGGGCGTCAAAGAAGGTTCATACAGGGAATCACAGTTTATAATGCACAATGTCCCCATTTCCCTCCTCAATGCCCCCCCACCCATGCCCAATCACCTGCACCCGCCTCATTTCATGTTCAACCAGCCAAAGAAAAAGAAAAGGGGAGAGGGACGGGGAAACCCCAAGGAGAGTAGCCGCCATAGGGGAACTAGACAGAGGCCATCTCTCCCCGGTAGCCCCTCCTTTACCTTGTTTCATTGTGGGTGGTCAACCACTCATTCACCCCTTCGGGCGTATCAAAAAATGTAGTCCCCCCATTAACTGTCAAACGCAATCTAGCCGGGTATATCAGTGCGTATATTATATTTGCCCGGCGTAGTTTACGTTTGATTTCAGAAAATTTGGCTCTTCTCCTCTGTAATTCTGGTGAGAAATCCGGGTATATAGAAATCCTAGAGCCGTTGTACATCATGTCACCCAACTCCCTTGCTCTGCGCATAATAGTCACCTTGTCATTAAAGTGTAGTATTTTTGCTATCAGGGGTCTAGGAGGGGAACCAGACTGGGGAGGTCTTGCCGGGATTCTATGTGCTCGCTCTATCGAAAAAAATGGCGAAAACACTTCTAGGCCCATTGTATCCTGGAACCACTTTTCCAGGAAGGTTACTGGGTCTGCACCCTCACTATGTTCTGGGAACCCAAGGATTCGTACATTTTTTCTCCTTATCCTGTTTTCCATCTCATCTATCTTAGTCTCCTGCTTACTTAATTGTCCTCTTATAACTGCTATTTCTCTTTTAAGGGGGTCCAGGTCGTCCTCTATTAGAGCGACTCGTGTCTCTAGAGCTGTAGTCCTTTCCTGAACTGTTTGTATGTCATGTCTAACAAGTAGGAGATCTGCCAGTATTGATTTTCGTTGGACCGTCATTTCAGCTAGGGAATCTCTACATAGATTGACCGCCTGTAGAACTTCCTTTAATGATGGCTCAGTGTGGGTTGGACCCTATTATTATTATTATAATACAGGATTTATATAGCGCCAACAGTTTGCGCAGCGCTTAACAAAATAAAGGCAGACATTACAATTACATTACAATTTGGTACAAGAGGAATCAGAGGCCCTGCTCGTTAGAGCTTACAATCTAAAAAGAAAGGGTCAATTGATACAAGAGGTAATAGCTGTGGGGGATGAGTTGATGGAGGAAGTAAAAACAGTGTTAGTTAGAAGCAGGATAGGCTTCTTTAAAGAGAGAGGTTTTCAGGGATCGTCTAAAGATGGATAGATTAGGGGACAGTCGGACAGATTGGGGTAGAGAGTTCCAAAGGATGGGAGAAGCTCTGCAGAAATCCTGGAGGCGAGCATGGGAGGAGGTGACAAGGAAGCTAGAGAGCAGGAGGCCTTGGGAGGACCGAAGAGAGCGGCTTGGTTGGTATTTTGGTACTAGGTCAGTGATGTAGCTGGGGGCAGAGTTATGGATGGCTTTGTAAACTATTGTTAGTACTTTGAATTTTATTCGTTGGGTGAGTGGAAGCCAGTGGAGGGATTTGCAGAGAGGGGTGGAGGACACTGAATGGTTGGTAAGGTGGATGAGTCTTGCAGCGGCATTCATTATGGACTGAAGGGGGGATAGTCTATGTAAAGGTAGTCCAATGAGGAGGGAGTTGCAGTAGTCGAGGCGAGAAATAACCAGGGAGTGAGTTAGAAGCTTGGTGGTGTCATTCGTTAAAAAGGGGCGTATTCTGGAAATGTTGCGGAGGCTAAGGCGGCATGATTTGGACAGGGATTGTATGTGGGTCTGAAAAGACAGTTCAGGGTCTAGGATTACCCCTGGCATGTGGGGACGGACTGATAGATGTGCCATTGATCATGACTGAGAAGTCGGGGGAGGGGGCACGCGTGGGAGGAAATATTAAGAGCTCAGTTTTAGACAGATTAAGTTTAAGGAAGTGGTTTGACATCCAGACTGATATGTCTGTTAGTAAATCAGTGATGCGTGAGGAGATTGATGGGGTGAGTTTAGGGGCAGAGAGATAGATTTGGGTGTCATCAGCATATAAATGGTAGTGGAAGCCATGTGAGGCTATCAGCGGACCCAGGGAGGAGGTGTAGATTGAGAATAGTAGAGGTCCAAGGACAGAACCTTGGGGGACCCCAACAGTAAGAGGAGTTGGAGAGGAGGAAGTGGAGTTGTAAGTGACACTGAAGGTGCGATGAGATAGGTAAGATTCGAACCAATGGAGAGCACAGCTATGAAGACCAAGCAAATTTAGTTTTTTGAGGAGGAGGGGGTGGTCAACTGTATCAAAGGCAGCAGAAAGGTCTAAGAGTAAGAGTACAGAATAATGACCATTGGTTTTGGCTGTTAGTAAGTCATTTGTGAGTTTTAGGAGGGCAGTTTCTGTGGAGTGCTGTGGGCGAAATCCAGACTGAAGGGGATCCAGAAGGTTATTCTCAATGAGGTGGTCGCTCAGTCGGCTGTAGACAAAACGTTCAAGGAGTTTGGAGGCAAAAGGGAGTAGAGAGATGGGTCTTAGATTGTTAAGATTGATTGGGTCTAGTGAGGCCTTTTTTGGTATGGGAGTGACTATTGCATGTTTTAGAGGGTTGGGGAAGATGCCAGTAGAGAGGGAGAGGTTGAAGATATGAGTTAAAGAGTGTAGAATAGAGTCAGAGGGTGACCGTAGTATTTGTGAAGGAACAGGGTCCAGGGGGCAGGAGGTTAGGTGGGCATTAGAAAAAATTTTAGTGACTTCCTCTATAGTAGCTGGATTAAAGGAGGAGAGTATTGGTTGTGCAGGAGGACAAGGAGTGTAAAGTGAGGGAGATATGTGTAGAGTAGAGAACTCAAGACGAATTGTCTCAATCTTATTTTTGAAGTGATTAGCAATCTCCTGGGCAGTGAGTAAGTTAGTGGGTGGAGGTAATGGAGGACGAAGTAGAGAAGTAAATGTAGAAAAGAGTTGACGGGGACTGCGTGAGAGGGTGTTAATGAGAGTGGTAAAGTAGGTCTGTTTGGCAGTGCGCAGGCAGGAATGGTATTTTTGGAGGGCAGATTTATATTGGCTGAAATCTTGCTGTGACTTAGTCTTACGCCACAGACGCTCAAGAGCACGGCTCTGCTTTTTGAGGCTTCTGGTGTTGTCTGTCTGCCAGGGTTGTAGCGGCCGAGGCCTCATTCTGTGTGTAGTGAGGGGGGCCAAGGTATCCAGGGTGGATGACAATGAACTGTTGTATACAGAAGTGGCCAAGTTGGGGCAGGACAAGGATGAGATTTTGTCGTAGAGACAATCTGTAGCAGAAAAAAGAAGAGAAGGGTTAAGATGGCGAAGGTTTCTACGGGTAATAGTTTGGTAGTTGGAAGGCAAGGAGGAGGCAGACAAGGATAGAGTGAAACTAATAAGGTGGTGATCAGAGAGAGGAAAAGGAATATTGGAGAGGTTGTGCGGAGTGCACAGGTAGGAGAATATGAGGTCAAGGCAGTTGCCAACAGAGTGAGTAGAAGCGCTTGTCCATTGTTTTAGGTCAAAAGAGGAGGTTAGGCTCAGCAGCTTAGAAGTAGCAGGAGTGTTAAGATTAACAGGGATGTTGAAGTCACCAAGAATGATTGTTGGAATTTCAGAAGAGAGAAAGTAGGGGAGCCAGGCAGAGAAGTCGTCAAGGAAGTTTGATACGGGTCCAGAGGGCCGATATATCACAGCAATTCTCAGTGAAACTGGAGAAAATTGACGAATACAGTGAGCTTCAAATGAGGAGAGGGACAGAGAGGGCGGTGGATGAAGAACCTGAAAAGTGCTTTGAGGGGATAGGAGGATTCCAACACCACCTCATTTCTGCCCACTAGGCCTGGGGGAGTGAGTCCACAAAGGGCCACCGTAGGAGAAAGCAGCAGGAGAAGGAAGGTCAGATTCTTGAATCCAGGTCTCAGTAATTGCAAGTAGGTTCAGGGAATTTGTGATGAATAGGTCATGGACAGTGGTGAGTTTGTTACAAACAGAGCGGGCATTCCAAAGGGCACAAGAGAAGGGGAGGCTGGTTCTAGGCAGAAGAGGAATGGAAATGAGATTGTGTGGATTGTGACTGCAATGAGAGGATGGGGGTTGCTGGGTATGTTGTCTGAAGGTAAAGGATGGCGGTCCAGGATTTGGGGAAATATCTCCAGAAATCAGGAGAAGCAGAAGGGTGAGAGAGATGATATGGGATTGCGACTTGTGTAGTGGGACACGTCCCAGTGTCCTGCAGGTTTTATTGGCATTTGGGTTCAGAGTTAGCAGGAGCTGATATGTGCAGTAATAAGGTGACGACAGGCGTGAGGGTGATATATATATATATATATATATATATATGCTGTGGGGTGGAGAAGATGGGTGAAGGAGAGAGAATTTAAGGAGAGAGGATGCAACTGTGAGAAGGAAAAGTAGGGAGTGCATGACAGAGTTGTAGGATTTGAGTTGAAGCCTGGATGGGAGATTAACAAGTTTAATGGAGAATCAGGTCACCTGTAGTCTGTTTAATGTTCTGCAGAAGTCTGTTGTGCTTCTTCGCTTTGTGCAGTCGCTAAAGTGCTGAGCCAAAGTGCAATACTTAATCCAATATGAATACTTTATCCAAGATGATAGTTGCCAATGCAATCCCTGCCTGTGCAAACCCCTAAAGAGGGCCTTAATTTATACTCAGTTTGGGTGGGGGTATTGCCAATTAATTAGACAGGATTGCATAGGAGGAAACACTTGGCTAACAGAATGAACTTCTCACACTAAGGGCTGGCTGACTACAAGACACAGCAAGAGAGCAGAGAGGTCACAGTCATAAAGATAGGAAAAGCTCATGATTTAGGTATAGACACCAAGAAAGTAAAACAAACATCACAGTGCTATGGGCAGAGGTAAAGAATTTGAATGCAGCATAGATCACCAAAAGCACATACACAGAATTAGCAATTCTAGATGGAGTTGCAGCAGTATGAGCATACCAGTGTTAAAAGGGACATAAACACTTTTCAGTAATGCGATTCTAGATGGAGTTGCAGCAGTATGAGCATACCTGAGGAGAGGTAGAGAAGAGTTGTGTTAGATGATGCTGAGCCAAAGTGCAATACTTAATCCAATATGAATACTTTATCCAAGATGATAGTTGCCAATGCAATCCCTGCCTGTGCAAACCCCTTGCTGTGCAAACCCCTAAAGAGGGCCTTAATTTATACTCAGTTTGGGTGGGGGTATTGCCAATTAATTAGACAGGATTGCATAGGAGGAAACACTTGGCTAACAGAATGAACTTCTCACACTAAGGGCTGGCTGACTACAAGACACAGCAAGAGAGCAGAGAGGTCACAGTCATAAAGATAGGAAAAGCTCATGATTTAGGTATAGACACCAAGAAAGTAAAACAAACATCACAGTGCTATGGGCAGAGGTAAATAATTTGAATGCAGCATAGATCACCAAAAGCACATACACAGAATTAGCAATTCTAGATGGAGTTGCAGCAGTATGAGCATACCAGTGTTAAAAGGGACATAAACACTTTTCAGTAATGCGATTCTAGATGGAGTTGCAGCAGTATGAGCATACCTGAGGAGAGGTAGAGAAGAGTTGTGTTAGATGGTGCTGAGCCAAAGTGCAATACTTAATCCAATATGAATACTTTATCCAAGATGATAGTTGCCAATGCAATCCCTGCCTGTGCAAACCCCTTGCTGTGCAAACCCCTAAAGAGGGCCTTAATTTATACTCAGTTTGGGTGGGGGTATTGCCAATTAATTAGACAGGATTGCATAGGAGGAAACACTTGGCTAACAGAATGAACTTCTCACACTAAGGGCTGGCTGACTACAAGACACAGCAAGAGAGCAGAGAGGTCACAGTCATAAAGATAGGAAAAGCTCATGATTTAGGTATAGACACCAAGAAAGTAAAACAAACATCACAGTGCTATGGGCAGAGGTAAATAATTTGAATGCAGCATAGATCACCAAAAGCACATACACAGAATTAGCAATTCTAGATGGAGTTGCAGCAGTATGAGCATACCAGTGTTAAAAGGGACATAAACACTTTTCAGTAATGCGATTCTAGATGGAGTTGCAGCAGTATGAGCATACCTGAGGAGAGGTAGAGAAGAGTTGTGTTAGATGGTGCTGAGCCAAAGTGCAATACTTAATCCAATATGAATACTTTATCCAAGATGATAGTTGCCAATGCAATCCCTGCCTGTGCAAACCCCTTGCTGCCCTACAGTCTGGTTCTGACCCTGGCCCTGGCTCTTTCTTGTCCCCGAGGTCCCTGCTTTAGATTGAGCTTGTTGGGATTGTTGGTTGCTTTTAGGGGAAGTCTGAGAGACTTGGCCGGGAGTGTGAGCGAATTTTTCAAGCTTAGCGGCTGCTTGGCTTGCCGCTTGACTGGCCTTGGTAGTACGTTGGCTTGGCATGGTCTATCCTAAAGAGCGCTTTTAAGGTTATACTACACCCTTCTTCCAAAAAAAAAGAAAAAAAAGGGGAGGGAAAGAGAAAAAAAAAAAAAGGGGGGGGGGGCGAGGGGCAATTTTCTCTTCCTCTTCCCTTCACTCCCCAAAAAATGGTGGGGTGCTACACAACAAAGTAGTATACCAGTATTATAGAGCAGGTAGCAACAATGACATTTATATAATCTCCCCGTCCCCCTATACACAGTTTCATTACCCGGAAGTCCACTTATTCACCTGTTCAATACTCCCCTGGATAGTCCAGTGTTCCCCAAAAAAAAAAACACAACAAAGGGGGGGGGGGGGGGGGGGAAGAACGGGAAAAAAGTGGGGGGGGGGGAGGTGGAACTGGTCCCGACAACCCACAAACAATGAGCAATGGGTAAACAGGATGATCTATATCTGTATGCGGTCCGATCCCTTGGTATGAGAGGCGTCCGTTGGATCAAGTGGGGGTGCAGTCTCTCACCACTACCTCCCCTCTATATCTTCTGTTAATTCCTACCACGCTTCCTCTCGGTCCACGTCGACTTAAATCAGAATAGGACCCTAAGGCCCCCTGTGTATACTGTATTCAACTACTTTTGAAATTGTCCCCCTGTAGTTTTTTAGTTTTTACTTGATAGTTCAGAATAACAGTAGGGGTATCCGATACATGTAGACTCAGTAGGGATGTTGTATAGGTACAGCCAATCTATAGAGAAAAAAAAAGAGGGGGAAGAGAAAAAAAAAAAAGGGAGAGAAAAAAAAAAAATTGAAAAATGAATATGCTGGGGTACACTGGGATCAGATGAGTCATAAAGCTACAGGCTCTCCCCACTGTTTCAGTTCAAATTTTGCCAATGTGGGGGTATCCAGCAGAGATGCAGTCCTCAAGAATATCAGTTCTGGAGTCCGGTGGGGACATACGGGGGGGGGGGGGGGGAAGTCGGGTAATTCAGATACATGTATGCAGGCTCTCAACACTGCATTTCTTCACCAACCATTTTGGCCCTCATCTGACACACCCCGTACCCCGCACTCGCCGCACGCCTCCCGATCGCCCCCGCCACTTCTCTCCGCTGGTCATATATGAATAGTAGTAGGGTTTCTCTTATTTAAATCGTCTCTTATTTTCAGGGTGCTGGTGGGGGGTCAAGTATGTGGAAGGGTTTTGGGCATATAGAGACTTACCCCTGCATCCTTCCCCTAACTCGCTGCTGAACACTGCTGATCTCTGTCAGCTTTCTACACAGTCCTCTGCACTGATCCGGGCGAAGTGTATGGGGGAGGTGCGGGGGGGAGTCAATTGTATTGGGTGAGTGCAGCTCTCACTACTGCACACTCCCGTATGTCATCTGTAAGAGTCTATTGCGCCCACACTCCCCGCACTCACCGGGTTCCCGCAGCCCCGTTCCTGGCCGCCTCACTGCTGTATGCTCCTCCAGCCGTGTCCCGGAGCGTCGGCGTGCAGAGGGGGAGAGAGGGAAGAGACGCCGCGGCTTCACTCACGAGTCAATACGTCCTTGAGTCCCCCCTCCCTCAAGCAGCCTGGTCAGAGGACACGCTCGGTCCGAGCGAGCTGCAGATAGCAAGGCACAGATCCAAGACAGGAAGGTAAAGGGAGAAAGGCACGGTCCCCCAGCCCAGACGCCTCGGGTCTCCTCCAAATCAGCGGTGTACACTCTCAGCTACACAGCTGAGATCCCAGGCAGTGGGATCATCCTATTCACAGGCTGTTCACAGGTTCATGAAGGGACGAGGAGAGGAGAAGCGTGCACTCTCACTCTCTCACACACACTCCCTCTTCCATCTGGTCACGCCCCCTTGTTCCACTTTTAATCATCTAGATCAAGATTTGTAATTGCATGCACCTGTTGAACAGGGCAGACAAATTGGGCCTTTGGTGGTGGTGGACGGTGTTGCCACAAGACTGTAAGCCCTCACAGTTACTCTTGGTGGGCGCAGGAATGGGCCCTGCTGTGAGTTATTAGATCAAGATTTGTAATTACATGCCCCTGTTAAACAGGGGCTGAAAAATTGTGCCTTAGGCACTGGTGCTGGTGCCACAACACTGCAACCCCTCACAGATACTGTACTTGGAGCACAGCAGACAGACGTGTTGCAAAGCATTTTTTTTTAAAAATTGTAATTACACGCCCCTGTTATACAGGGGGAAAAAATTGTGCCTTAGGCACTGGTGTGGTGGCACCCAGAAAAAAAAATGTTCTTCCAAGTTATCAATGAATGGTTCATTGAGGAGGAGGAAGAGGATAGTCAGTGAACATAACAGGACAGTCACTCAGCATCAGCATAGGCAGTCTTGAAGGGATGTGACATTATAAATTATTCAGTTATATCCGCTTCAGGTGCCTGGTAGCTGGTGGTGATCCAAGACTGATTCATCTTTATGAAGGTCAGTCGATCAACCGAGTTAGTGGACAGGCGCACCCTGTGATCGGTGACAAATCCTCCAGCAGCACTGAATGTGCGTTCGGAAAGAACGCTGGATGCAGGACAGGCCAGTAGCTCAATTGCATACTGTGCAAGCTCTGGCCAGTGATCCATCCTCAAGACCCAGTAAGCCAGAGGATTTACGGTGGGAAAGGTGTCCAAGTCTGACCTTGCCCCTAGGTATTCCTGCACCATGTATATCAGACGCTGGCGATGGTTGCTGGAACCGATCATACCTTATGGCTGCGGACTAAAAAATTGTCTGAACGCATCGGTCAGACGTCCACCTTCCCCACCGCTCCTTCTGCTACTGACCGAAGCCTCAGCAACTCGTCGTCCAGGACCAGGAGTTTGTAACCTCCCAGTTTCTGGGAACGCGTTGCACAGACCTTTCTGCAAGGCCTCCCTGAGATGTCTCATCCTCTGCTCCCTCTGCGACGGCAAGATAAGGTCCGCAACCTTACCCTTGTACCGTGGATCAAGGAGAGTGGCCAGCCAGTAATGGTCCCTCTCCTTGATCCGAAGAATACGAGGATCCTTCCGCAGGCTTTGCAGGATCAGGGAGGCCATGCAACGTAGGTTAGCTGAGGCATTTGGTCCGGAGTCTTCTGGGTCACTGAGGATGACATGATCACCAGCCACCTCCTCCCAGCCACGTACAAGTCCACTGGTTTGTTGGGACTGTACATCATCCCTGAAAGACTGCTGCTGCTGATGCTGAGTGCCAGGCTCCACCTCCATGCTCACACAATCCTCCTCCTCCTCCTCCTCCTCCTCCTCTTCCTGTGTGATGGGTGGGAGAGAAGGAACACTGTCTGGATAAAGGGGGCCTTGAGAGGCAAGGAAGTCCTCCTCTTCCTGCCTCTGTTCTGCCTCAAGTGCCCTGTCCATTATCCCACGCAGCGTATGCTCCAACAGGTGGACAAGAGGTACAGTGTCACTGATGCATGCACTGTCACCGCTCACCATCCTCGTGGCCTCCTCAAATGGTGAGAGGACAGTGCATGCATCCCTGATCATGCTCCACTGGCGTGGGGAAAAAAAGCCAAGCTCCCCTGACCCTGTCCTGGTGCCGTAGTCGCAAAGGTACTCATTGATGGCCCTCTGCTGCGTGTGCAGTCACTGCAGCATGGCCAACGTTGAGTTCCACCTGGTGGGCATGTCACATATTAGGCGGTTCTTGGGCAGGTTCAACTCCTTTTGCAGCTCAGCCAGCCGAGCACTGGCATTATACGATCGGCGGAAATGCACACAGACTTTCCTGGCCTGCCTCAGGACATCCTGTAAGCCTGGGTACCTGCCCAAGAACCGCTGCACCCCCAGGTTGAGGACGTGAGCCATACAGGGCACATGGGTGAGCTTCCCCTGTCGCAGGGCGGAGAGGAGGTTGGTGCCATTGTCAGAAACCACCATTCCTGGCTTAAGCTAGCGTGGCATCAACCACCTCTCGGCCTGCCCCTGCAGAGCTGCCAGAACCTCTGCCCCAGTGTGGCTCCTGTCCCCCAAACACACCAGCGCAAGCACGGCATGGCATCTTTTGGCCTGCGTACTCGCGTAGCCCCTTGTACGCCTACGGAGCACCGTTGGTTCCGAGGACAGAGCACTCGAAGAGGCCATGGAGGAAGAAGAAGAGGAGGGGGGGTGGAGGAGAGAGGTGTGTCACAACCAGTAGTAGCATTTTGGAGGCGTGGTGGCGGAACAACCTCCAACACTACTGCACCTTGTCCTGCATCCCTCCCAGCTGCCAAAAGAGTGACCCAATGGGCCGTGAAAGACAGATAACGTCCCTGTCCATGCCTGCTGGACCATGAGTCAGTGGTAATATGCACCTTACCGCTGACCGCCCTGTCCAGCGAGGCATGGACATTGCCTTCCACATGCCGGTAGAGAGCCGGAATCGCCTTCCGTGAGAAAAAGTGGCGTTTTGGAACCTGCCACTGAGGAACCGCACATTGAACAAACTCACGGAAGGGGGCCGAGTCTACCAACTGAAAAGGCAGCAGTTGAAGTGCTAGCAATTTAGCCAAGCTAGCATTCAACCACTGGGCATGTGGATGGCTGGGAGTATACTTCTTTCGACGGTCCAGCAGCTGGGGCAGGGAAATTTGCCTGGTACAATCGGACGTAGGTGTACTGCAAGTACTTGGTTGTGACACACCTAATTCTACACCTTCAGTCCTCTCAGAGCAGCTTTCAGAGAGGACTGAAGATATAGTGGGGTTGAGGATCCCAGCTGATGAGGAGCAAGGAGAGGTCCGCTTTGTTCTTTGGTGTGGGTCTTTAATGTGCGCTTGCCAACGAGCTGCATGGCAGGTCGACATATGTCTGGTCATGCTTGTGGTGCCCAAGCGGCTGATGTTTTGGCCACGCGAGATACGCTTGAGACAAATATTGCAAATAGCAGTGGTGTGATCTGATGTACTCGTCTCAAAAAGGCCCACACCAAAGAACTTTTGTGATAACGTGCAGAGGCAGCGCCCTGCACAGGCGGAGCTCTGCAGTGTGATTCAGTTGGTGTGCTGGCCTCTAGCTGGCCTCCGGAGGGCATCCTGCCTCGTTGGACATGTGCCGCCGCATCCTCCTCCTCCTCCTCTCTCCCTTCAGGCACCCACTTGGAGTCAGTGACCTCATCATCCCCTCCCTCTTCACCACTAGAGCAAACCTGGCAGTAATCTGCAGCTGGTGGAACATGACTGCCAGATTGCTGTCCTTCAGCATCCCCTCTCTCTGCGCGCACACTACTGCCTTCCTCAAGCTGGGTATCATCATCCGAGCCTTCAAATCGTTGGGCATCCTCCTGGAGCATGTACCCAACACTGTGCTTAAACAGTTCGGGGGACTCCTCAGGAGGACATGGTGGGTCTAGGGAAGGGGTGCCTGATGATGCCATTGAGTATGCGTTGGCAGCTGCTCTGCCAGTACCCTGAGCCTGGGTGAGAGAGGATGAGGAGGGCTTTGTCATCCATTCTACCAAGCCTTCGGCATGATGCGGCTCAACATGTCCAGCTGCCGAAAACAAAGACAAGCGTGTCCCATGGCCACGTTCTGATGACGATGCACGACCACGTCCACGACCAGCACTGTTGTCTGTAGAAACAGAGCCTGCTTGCCCTGTGTTCTTGCCTCGGGACTGTCTGCCTCTCCTTGGCGGTCTTCCAGGCATTGTAGTGGGTAGTGTATATTGTGCTGGAGTCACACAGCACACACACTAACTCCTGCAGATGGATGCCTTAGATGACAGCAACAGGGCCCTATGGCAGATAGAGGCTGCCTTAGATGACAAGAACTGGGCTGACACACACACACACTAGCTCCTATGTGTGCTGACACACACACACACACACTAGCTACTATGTGTGCTAAAACACACACACACACTAGCTCCTATGTGTGCTGACACACACACACACACTAGCTCCTATGTGTGCTGACACACACACACACACACTAGCTCCTATGTGTGCTGACACACACACACACACTAGCTCCTATGTGTGCTGACACAAACACACTATAGGTCCTATGTGTGCTGACACAAACACACTATAGCTACTATGTGTGCTGACACAAACACACTATAGGTCATATGTGTGCTGCTGACACAAACACACTATAGCTCCTATGTGTGCTGACAAAATTTTTTAGCTCCTATGTGTGCTCACAACACACTATAGGTCCTATGTGTGCTGACACAAACACACTATAGCTCCTATGTGTGCTCACAACACACTATAGGTCCTATGTGTGTTGACACAAACGCACTATAGGTCCTATGTGTGCTGACACAAACACACTATAGGTCCTATGTGTGCTGCTGACACAAACACACTATAACTCCTATGTGTGCTGACAAAAAAATGTAGCTCCTATGTGTGCTCACAACACACTATAGGTCCTATGTGTGCTGACACAAACACACTATAGCTCCTATGTGTGCTGACAAAAAAATATAGCTCCTATGTGTGTTTACAACACACTATAGGTCCTATGTGTGCTGACACAAACACACTATAGCTACTATGTGTGCTGACACAAACACACTATAGCTACTATGTGTGCTGACAAAAAAATATAGCTCCTATGTGTGCTCACAACACACTATAGGTCCTATGTGTGCTGACACAAACACACTATAGGTCCTATGTGTGCTGACACAAACACACTATAGGTCCTATGTGTGCTGCTGACACAAACACACTATAGCTCCTATGTGTGCTGACAAAAAAATATAGCTCCTATGTGTGCTCACAACACACTATAGGTCCTATGTGTGCTGACACAAACACACTATAGGTCCTATGTGTGCTGACACAAACACACTATAGCTCCTATGTGTGCTGACAAAAAAATATAGCTCCTATGTGTGCTCACAACACACTATAGGTCCTATGTGTGCTGACACAAACACACTATAGGTCCTATGTATGCTGCTGACACAAACACACTATAGCTCCTATGTGTGCTGACAAAAAAATGTTGCTCCTATGTGTGCTCACAACACACTATAGGTCCTATGTGTGCTGACACAAACACACTATAGCTCCTATGTGTGCTGACAAAAAAATATAGCTCCTATGTGTGCTCACAACACACTATAGGTCCTATGTGTGCTGACACAAACACACTATAGGTCCTATGTGTGCTGACACAAACACACTATAGGTCCTATGTGTGCTGACACAAACACACTATAGGTCCTATGTGTGCTGACACAAACACACTATAGCTACTATGTGTGCTGACACAAACACACTATAGCTACTATGTGTGCTGACAAAAAAATATAGCTCCTATGTGTGCTGACACAAACACACTATAGGTCCTATGTGTGCTGACACAAACACAATATGGCTCCTATAAATCCCTGCCTGCCTGCCTGGGATGGGACAGAAGGTTGGGACAGAAAGTTGGGGTGCAATGCTGTTCTAACAGCACTGCAATGGGTGCTACTGCAATGCTGTACTAACAGCATGCACACACCAGCCTAATCCTCAGCAGCAGATAATGTCACACTCAGCAGTGCAATCAGCAGCAATGATCAGTATTAAATGAATCAGCAATGGTTTAGCAATTAAGAAATCAATCAGCAGACTGCCTATTCACTCTTCTAAAAGCCGGAACACATGTGCCCTGGGCCGACGGCGTGGCGGCCTTTTATAGAGTGGGGCGTGTACTAAAGCCCCTGAGCTTTAATTGGCTACAGGCGTCCTGCCTGTAGCCAATTATTGCTCTCCTCGCTGCCGGCGCTGTGATTGGCCAAGCATGCGGGGTCACAGTGCATGCTTTGCCAATCATCAGCCAGCAATGCACTGCGCCGGCCGCAATGCATTGCGGGCCGCTCGCATCACACGAATGTGATTCGAACGGCCCAAATAGTTCTGGGCTCGCCGAGCGGGCGAACGCCCGGTGCTCGATTCGAACGTGGGTCCGAATCGAGCACCGGGCCCATCCCTAGTGGAAAGCCATACTAAATCACTGAGTTTGTATGAAGGTGGAGCTCTTCTGTGGAGATCGTAGAAAGCCTTTTGTCTGTTTTGGGCTCTAATGATGTTGGTACGCAGATGAGGGATGAGGTTTTTCAAGGTGCTGATAAATTCTTCAGCTGCAGGATTGTTGGTAGGTAACTGATGAGGGATGAAGGAGGGATGAAACCCATAGTTTGCATAAAAAGGTGAAAAACCTGTGGTAGATCTAGTGTGGTTGTTATATGCAAACTCCGCGAGGGGGAGTAAATCCTGCCAATTGTTTTGTAGATAGTGCAATAGCAACAAATATATTGTTCTAGACAGCGGTTTACCCTTTCGGTTTGCCCATTAGTTTGAGGGTGGTAGGCCGATGATAATCGATAGTCAATTTGGAGTTTTAGGCAGAGGGCCTTCCAGAATCTGGAGATTGAATTGTGATCCTTTATTGGACACAATTCTGGATGGCATTCCATGCAATTTGAAAACATACTGTGTCAAAATTTCTGCCGTCTCTTTGGAGTTTGGTAGTTTTGAGGGGCATGAAATGAGCCATTTTGGTGAGGTAATCAACTGCAACTAGAATGGTGTTGTACCCGCCTGAGCGAGGTAATTAAACAATGAAGTCAAGTGAAATGACCTGCCATGGTTTTTCAGGAATAGGGAGACTCGTGAGGAGACCAAAAGGGGGACGAGAATCGCGTTTACAGCGGGCACAAGTCTCACAGGAGGATACTACTGCCTTACTGTCTCCTCCATTTTTGGCCACCAGAAGTGACGGCGAAGGAGATCGAGGGTGCTAGTGATACCGGGATGACCAGCTAGTGAGACGTCGTGGGTAAGTTGAAGAGCACGCTGGTGTAGAGTAGACGGGATGTACAAGTGGTTATCTTTGTAGAGGAACCCTTCTACATCTGACTCTAACTGCAGTGGCGGTCTTTCTGAGTGTAAGGCCTGTTGCAACTCCTCTTTGAGGGACAAGATGGTGCATAAGATTTTTTGCTGTGGGATGATTTGGGAATGCGTTTGAGTAGTAGTTTGGTGTTAATCTAGGCCGAGAAAGGGAATCCGCTTTTCCGTTTTTGGATCCGGGTCGGTAGGTGATGATGAAGTGGAATCTATCAAAGAAGAGGGCCCAGCTTATCTGTCTGAAGGAGAGTGTCTTGTTACGCTGAATGTATTGGAGGTCTTGATGGTCTGAGTACACTATAAAGGGTAAAGAGGTACCCTCGAGTAGGTGTCTCCAAGTCTCCAAGGCATCTTTCACGGCTAGCAACTCCTTTTCACCTATGGATAATTGATCTCAGCAGGAGTGAATGGATCGGGAATGGTAGGCGACAGGGTGAAGAGATCCATCAATGGATGATCTTTGGGATAAGATCGCCCCTAGGGCCAAGTGGAAGGCATCTACCTCTAAGATGTATTGTAGTTTAGGGTCTGGTAAGCGTAGGATGGGTGCAGTAGTGAACCGACATTTCAGGGTATCAAAGGCCTCCTGGGCTTGTGTGTTCCACGTATAGTTGGCGTGGATACTGGTTAGTTGAGTTAAAGGTTTTGCAACTAAGGAAAATAATTTATTTAGAGAGTTTATATACAGCCATAACTTGGGTATCAGGAGGGTCAGCAAGGCATTAGCAGTTCAGAAGTACAAAGTTTATGCAGTTCAGGTATACTTGCAGTGAGTTGGGTTATGCTGATGGGGTCACTCCGTACGTCTGGAGAGATGGTGGTGAAGCGTTCATTGGCCCAAATGAAGAGTAGTAAGTGGGGCTCTGTCCGGCTCAAACAAAGAGGATGAAGTGGGGCTCTGTCCGGGCCCAAACGAAGAGGAGGAAGTGGGGCTCTATCCGGCCCAAACGAAGAGGATGAAGTGGGGCTCTGTCCAGTCCAAATGAAGAGGAGGATGTGGGGCTCTATCTGGCCCAAACGAAAAGGATGAAGTGGGGCTCTGTCCGGGCCCAAACGAAGAGGAGGAAGTGGGGCTCTATCCGGCCCAAACGAAGAGGATGAAGTGGGGCTCTGTCCAGTCCAAACAAAGAGGAGGATGTGGGGCTCTATCTGGCCCAAACGAAGAGGATGAAGTGGGGCTCTGTCTGGCCCAAACTTGGAGAAGTAAGCAGCAATGTGCGGATGGTGTACTAGGTAGGGATGGGCCCGGTGTTCGATTCGGTGCAAGCCCAGAACTATTTGGGCCGTTCGCATCACATTTGTGTGATGATTGGCCAAGCATGCACTGTGACCCTGCATGCTTGGCCAATCACAGCGCCGGCAGCGAGGAGAGCAATAATTGGCTACAGGCAGGATTATAGCTCAGGGGCTTTAGTAAACGCCCCACGGCTGTGATTCTGATATAGGCAGACTGCTGATGCTGATTCATTATCATTACTACTGAATACTGATCATTTGAATATATATTCATTCTGCTGATTGCACTGCTGCTGACAGTATCTGCAGTGCTGTGCTGTCTCATACATTCTAACTTTATCTGCTGTGATTCTGGGGATTAGCCTGGTGTGTGCGTGCTGTTAGTACAGCATTGCAGTAGCACCTTCTGGCCTATTGTGATCTAAGGCAGGCAGGCATTTATAGGAGCTAGCGTGTGTGTCTGCTGTGTTAGTACAGCACAGATAAAACCACCTCAGCCTCTCTATCTGTCATAAGGCCCTGTTGTCATCTAAGGCAGGCAGGCATTTATACGAGCTAGCGTGTGTGTCTGCTGTGTTAGTACAGCACACATCAAACCACCTCAGCCTCTCTATCCGCCATAAGGCCCTGTTGTTGTCATCTAAGGCAGCCTTTATCTGCCGTAAGGCCCAGTTGTTGTCATCTAAGGCAGCCTCTATCTGCCGTAACGCCCAGTTGTTGTCATCTAAGGCAGCCTCTATCTGCCGTAAGGTCCAGTTGTTGTCATCTAAGGCAGCCTCTATCTGCCGTAAGGTCCAGTTGTTGTCATCTAAGGCAGCCCCTATCTGCCGTAAGGCCCAGTTGTTGTCATCTAAGGCAGCCTCTATCTGCCGTAAGGCCCAGTTGTTGTCATCTAAGGCAGCCAGGCATCTACAGGAGCTAGTGTGTGTGTCTGCTGTGTTAGTACAGCACACATAAAACCACCTCAGCCTCTCTATCTGCCGTAAGGCCCAGTTGTTGTCATCTAAGGCAGCCAGGCATTTATAGGAGCTAGCGTGTGTGTCTGCTGTTAGGCTGAGGTGGTTTTATATGTGCTGTACTAACAGCAGACACACACGCTAGCTCCTATAAATGCCTGGCTGCCTTAGATGACAACAACTGGGCCTTACGGCAGATAGAGAGGCTGAGGTGGTTTTATGTGTGCTGTACTAACACAGCAGACACACACACTAGCTCCTGTAGATGCCTACCTGCCTTAGATGACAACAACAGGGCCTTATGACAGATAGGCTGAGGTGGTTTTATATGTGCTGTACTATCTGTCATAAGACCCTGTTGTTGTCATCTAAGGCAGGTAGGCATTTATAGGAGCTAGCGTGTGTGTCTGCTGTGTTAGTACAGCACACATAAAACCACCTCAGCCTCTCTATCTGTCATAAGGCCCTGTTGTTGTCATCTAAGGCAGCCTCTATCTGTTGTAAGGCCCAGTTGTTGTCATCTAAGGCAGCCAGGCATTTATAGGAGCTAGCTTGTGTGTCTGCTGTTAGTACAGCACATATAAAACCACCTCAGCCTCTCTATCTGTCATAAGGCCCTGTTGTCATCTAAGGCAGGCAGGCATTTATAGGAGCTAGTGTGTGTCTGCTGTGTTAGTACAGCACACATAAAACCACCTCAGCCTCTCTATCTGCCATAAGGCCCTGTTGTTGTCATCTAAGGCAGCCTCTATCTGCCGTAAGGTCCAGTTGTCATCTAAGGCAGCCAGGCATTTATAGGCGCTAGCGTGTGTGTCTGCTGTTCGTACAGCACATATAAAACCACCTCAGCATCTCTATCTGTCATAAGGCCCTGTTGTCATCTAAGGCAGGCAGGCATTTATAGGAGCTAGCGTGTGTGTCTGCTGTGTTAGTACAGCACACATAAAACCACCTCAGCCTCTCTATCTGTCATAAGGCCCTGTTGTTGTCATCTAAGGCAGCCTCTATCTGTCGTAAGGCCCAGTTGTTGTCATCTAAGGCAGCCAGGCATTTATAGGAGCTAGCTTGTGTGTCTGCTGTTAGTACAGCACATATAAAACCACCTCAGCCTCTCTATCTGTCATAAGGCCCTGTTGTCATCTAAGGCAGGCAGGCATTTATAGGAGCTAGTGTGTGTCTGCTGTGTTAGTACAGCACACATAAAACCACCTCAGCCTCTCTATCTGCCATAAGGCCCTGTTGTTGTCATCTAAGGCAGCCTCTATCTGCCGTAAGGTCCAGTTGTCATCTAAGGCAGCCAGGCATTTATAGGCGCTAGCGTGTGTGTCTGCTGTTCGTACAGCACATATAAAACCACCTCAGCATCTCTATCTGTCATAAGGCCCTGTTGTCATCTAAGGCAGGCAGGCATTTATAGGAGCTATGTTATGGGAAAAAAGTTGCGCTATCCGGGTATGTGAAGCTGCTGCTCAAAATGTTATACTACATAAAACAGAATTGGGTTTGGAAAGGAGCTGCGCTAAAAAATGAAATATCACCAAAGTTGTGGTGTATACCCTGTGTTACACAAAGTGAATGTAAATGAGAATTGCCTATATGGCTAGTGCCTTTCTCATAGGTGTATATACAACGAGAAGCTATATGAAAACAGCCTCTGTTGGTATATCATATGATTGTGAAAAAGTAAACACCCGGCTGGGCTGTTCAAATTTCAGTGAGAATAAAAGTAACAACACCCGACTGAGTCTCTGTCAGGACTGCTGTATTCTGGTGTAAATTAATAAATTAATAAAATTACTTTATAAAAAATAAAAAATATAAGTGCAAAAAATAGTGAACATTAATGAACAACCTACAGAGCATCTAGTAACATGTTGAAACAATTCAACCAATTGAATGTAAAGTGAATATAAACTATATAACTATAAATATAGTTAGTAAACCCTTGTGAAGGAAAAAACAAAACAAAAAATGCAAACAATAAACACCCTCCTGGGTATCCAACATTACACCAGTGACATAATGTGTATATAATCCTCAGAGTGTAAATAGAAACAATCCCAATGAATGGTTGTAATATAGCTGTTTCTCTGAAAACCTCCTATTAATTATATTTATATGCACCCTGCTAAACGTCTAGCTGGGAAAAATTGCAGACAATAATAAAAATTTTTTTTTTCAAAAGATTAAATAAAGTGCGCAATGCAGCAAATATAGTGCGCAATACAGCAAATAAGTCCCGTATTAGTAACAGTCTCTGTGACAACTCCAAATGAATTCGAGTAAACGTGACTTGTATGACACCAAGGAAAAGTGTAGAAACCTCCACCATAGGACACACTTGTCTCCTTACCGGAACTGAATGGTCCCTTTTTTAGGGGGACCGTTCACGCAGGTGGCTCTCAACCCTAGCCAGGGGTAGACTGTAGAGAACGTCCGAAATCCTACCGACCTGGATGGCTCCTCTGAGATAACTCCCAACCTAGGATTCTCCAAATGTCTCCGCTCAGGGTCAGTCAAGTGTGGCGATATAAACAAGGCATGAAGCGAGCCGGCCGGTCTCGCAAATACAGCCCGTGGTTAACGGGATCACGTCGTGCTGCGGTGGCGTCAAGACGTAGCTCCTCCTCCCTACGCGTTTCGTCATCAAAGGACGTCGTCACGGGGCACGGGCTGCGTCATGACGCACCGCATTATATACAGAAACAAATCAACCAAGCCTCGATGTGGATCCCGGACTTGGGAATAGCGTCCGCCATCTTTGAAAAGGGAAAGGCGCTAGAAACCTCATAGGTACTGAGGGAAAAGTTTGATTTGTGGTTATTATGACCAGCATCGAAATCAGGATGGACTGCGCCATCTCTAACTAGAAAAAAAGGCACTCCAAATCTTTTGTATATTTAAAAAGGGAGTGTTATTTAGGTGGTAAATATAAATAGCGATACTGATACTGAAACATTGTTTATGTGTAACTTTTTCCATAACGGTAAGCTAGTGGACTTCTAAGGGTCTCCAATGTAAATTATGTTGTATTATCCTTCTTCATGAAGAATGGAAATGTACCAACAATTTGAAGGCCAACACTTGAGTGGGTTCCAAATGAGAATCCCAACACTACAATGAAGATAAAAAATAAAAAATAAAAAATAAAAAATGAAAAAATGGATTTTCTCTGCATAGACTTATAACAATAAAAAATAATGATAGTAAAAAAATTTAAAAAAATGTTCAAATTAATTCAAAGGGTTTTCAACTGTTGTGTCTTATATATGAGGCTAGTTGATGACCTGATATTATTTAGTATGAAGAGCAACCAAAGCGAGCTATTCTACTATCAGAGATCCACATTGATTGACACAATTATATAGATGAAATTACATCCATATGGGATTCTAAAAAGACCGGAAGTACATTCCAATTCCATATTGGAAAAAACTTACATATCAATATTACCAAAACTTGTATATCTACAATGGCCCATATGGGCAAAACTAATATGCATGAATACTGATGATATTGGTAATACATAAGCATCTAGGAGGACTATTATGCATAAATACAGATGATATTGAAAATACATGAGCATCTTGGAGGACAGGTCACTAGGAGTTGTCTATGAAACAGTTAACGTCGACATCAATGTTGAGTCCGAAAGGTGTGTAACTTTTAATTCTATGGACCCATGACATTTCTAATTTTGAAATGCTGTTAACCATATTGCTCCCTCGCAAATGTGGTCTGAATTTGTCAATGCCCAGAAAAATGGTATTACTAGGGTCTCTGTTGTGTACCCGAAGATAGTGCTTAGACACTGAATGTTTGGTGTATCCTCGGCGTATGTTGTTTATGTGCTCATTGAGTCGGACCTGTAATGGTCTTTTGGTCCGGCCCACATATTGAAGCCCACATGGGCATTGGAGCATGTAAACCACTCCTACTGTGGAGCATGTAATGAAAGACTCTATGTCGTGGTGGTGAGAAGTACAGGTGGAAATAAAAGATGTGGTTCTTTTAGTTCTTATTTTGTTAAGCGTGCAGACTTGGCAACGCCTGCACTGATGGTAACCTGTGAGCATAGGAAAAAAAACAGTCTTAGTGAAAGGGGGATTTAAGATGTTGGGGGCTATCTTATCCTTCAAGGAGGGAGCTCCTCTAAAGACAACTTGGGGTTTGTCAGGGAGAATAGTCCTCAGTATCCTGTCACTTTGTAATATGTGCCAATATCTGCCAATAATATGTTTGACTTTGGCATGTTGGCATGAAAAACTGGTAATAAAGGGATTACGATATGAGTCGTTATTCTGGCCGGGTGGTTTCTCAGTTAGTAACGTGTTACGGTCTATCGTGTCCACTGAGGTAAGGGTATCTCTAAGAAATTCTGATGTGTATCCCTTAGCCTTAAAGCGTTCAGTAAGAATTGATGATTGGGTCAAAAAGGTATCATGGTCAGTACAATTCCGTTTTATTCGAAGGTATTGACTCTTGGGGACTGATTTCAACCAAGACATATGATGGCAACTGTCTTGTGGGATAAAGGCATTGCGGTCGGTGGGTTTAAAGTAGGTTGAAGTCTTAAAAACACCATTGTCGACAGATATGGAGAGATCTAGGAAATGTATGGATTCCTTGCTAGCCTCATAGCTGAGGTGTATCCCTCTGTTGTTACTATTTAGGTGGCACATAAATTCTGATAGTTCTGGCTCTCCACCATTCCAAAGGAGAAGGATGTCGTCTATGTAACGAGCCCACAAGACTATCTCAGGTCTTGGCTGGGCATAGACGACATCCTCCTCCCATTTGGCCATATAGAGATTCGCCAAACTTGGAGCGTACTTCGCTCCCATGGCGACACCCCTATCTTGCCTATAAAATTGTCCATCGAACCAAAAGAAATTAATTTCTTTTGGTTCGATGGACAATTTTATAGGCAAGATAGGGGTGTCGCCATGGGAGCGAAGTATGCTCCAAGTTTGGCGAATCTCTATATGGCCAAATGGGAGGAGGATGTCGTCTATGCCCAGCCAAGACCTGAGATAGTCTTGTGGGCTCGTTACATAGACGACATCCTCCTCCTTTGGAATGGTGGAGAGCCAGAACTATCAGAATTCATGTGCCACCTAAATAGTAACAACAGAGGGATACACCTCAGCTATGAGGCTAGCAAGGAATCCATACATTTCCTAGATCTCTCCATATCTGTCGACAATGGTGTTTTTAAGACTTCAACCTACTTTAAACCCACCGACCGCAATGCCTTTATCCCACAAGACAGTTGCCATCATATGTCTTGGTTGAAATCAGTCCCCAAGAGTCAATACCTTCGACTAAAACGGAATTGTACTGACCATGATACCTTTTTGACCCAATCATCAATTCTTACTGAACGCTTTAAGGCTAAGGGATACACATCAGAATTTCTTAGAGATACCCTTACCTCAGTGGACACGATAGACCGTAACACGTTACTAACTGAGAAACCACCCGGCCAGAATAACGACTCATATCGTAATCCCTTTATTACCAGTTTTTCATGCCAACATGCCAAAGTCAAACATATTATTGGCAGATATTGGCACATATTACAAAGTGACAGGATACTGAGGACTATTCTCCCTGACAAACCCCAAGTTGTCTTTAGAGGAGCTCCCTCCTTGAAGGATAAGATAGCCCCCAACATCTTAAATCCCCCTTTCACTAAGACTGTTTTTTTTCCTATGCTCACAGGTTACCATCAGTGCAGGCGTTGCCAAGTCTGCACGCTTAACAAAATAAGAACTAAAAGAACCACATCTTTTATTTCCACCTGTACTTCTCACCACCACGACATAGAGTCTTTCATTACATGCTCCACAGTAGGAGTGGTTTACATGCTCCAATGCCCATGTGGGCTTCAATATGTGGGCCGGACCAAAAGACCATTACAGGTCCGACTCAATGAGCACATAAACAACATACGCCGAGGATACACCAAACATTCAGTGTCTAAGCACTATCTTCGGGTACACAACAGAGACCCTAGTAATACCATTTTTCTGGGCATTGACAAATTCAGACCACATTGGCGAGGGAGCAATATGGTTAACAGCATTTCAAAATTAGAAATGTCATGGGTCCATAGAATTAAAAGTTACACACCTTTCGGACTCAACATTGATGTCGACGTTAACTGTTTCATAGACAACTCCTAGTGACCTGTCCTCCAAGATGCTCATGTATTTTCAATATCATCTGTATTTATGCATAATAGTCCTCCTAGATGCTTATGTATTACCAATATCATCAGTATTCATGCATATTAGTTTTGCCCATATGGGCCATTGTAGATATACAAGTTTTGGTAATATTGATATGTAAGTTTTTTCCAATATGGAATTGGAATGTACTTCCGGTCTTTTTAGAATCCCATATGGATGTAATTTCATCTATATAATTGTGTCAATCAATGTGGATCTCTGATAGTAGAATAGCTCGCTTTGGTTGCTCTTCATACTAAATAATATCAGGTCATCAACTAGCCTCATATATAAGACACAACAGTTGAAAACCCTTTGAATTAATTTGAACATTTTTTTAAATTTTTTTACTATCATTATTTTTTATTGTTATAAGTCTATGCAGAGAAAATCCATTTTTTCATTTTTTATTTTTTATTTTTTATTTTTAATCTTCATTGTAGTGTTGGGATTCTCATTTGGAACCCACTCAAGTGTTGGCCTTCAAATTGTTGGTACATTTCCATTCTTCATTAAGAAGGATAATACAACATAATTTACATTGGAGACCCTTAGAAGTCCACTAGCTTACCGTTATGGAAAAAGTTACACATAAACAATGTTTCAGTATCAGTATCGCTATTTATATTTACCACCTAAATAACACTCCCTTTTTAAATATACAAAAGATTTGGAGTGCCTTTTTTTCTAGTTAGAGATGGCGCAGTCCATCCTGATTTCGATGCTGGTCATAATAACCACAAATCAAACTTTTCCCTCAGTACCTATGAGGTTTCTAGCGCCTTTCCCTTTTCAAAGATGGCGGACGCTATTCCCAAGTCCGGGATCCACATCGAGGCTTGGTTGATTTGTTTCTGTATATAATGCGGTGCGTCATGACGCAGCCCGTGCCCCGTGACGACGTCCTTTGATGACGAAACGCGTAGGGAGGAGGAGCTACGTCTTGACGCCACCGCAGCACGACGTGATCCCGTTAACCACGGGCTGTATTTGCGAGACCGGCCGGCTCGCTTCATGCCTTTTTTATATCGCCACACTTGACTGACCCTGAGCGGAGACATTTGGAGAATCCTAGGTTGGGAGTTATCTCAGAGGAGCCATCCAGGTCGGTAGGATTTCGGACGTTCTCTACAGTCTACCCCTGGCTAGGGTTGAGAGCCACCTGCGTGAACGGTCCCCCTAAAAAAGTTCCGGTAAGGAGACAAGTGTGTCCTATGGTGGAGGTTTCTACACTTTTCCTTGGTGTCATACAAGTCACGTTTACTCGAATTCATTTGGAGTTGTCACAGAGACTGTTACTAATACGGGACTTATTTGCTGTATTGCGCACTATATTTGCTGCATTGCGCACTTTATTTAATCTTTTGAAAAAAAAATTTTTTATTATTGTCTGCAATTTTTCCCAGCTAGACGTTTAGCAGGGTGCATATACATATAATTAATAGGAGGTTTTCAGAGAAACAGCTATATTACAACCATTCATTGGGATTGTTTCTATTTACACTCTGAGGATTATATACACATTATGTCACTGGTGTAATGTTGGATACCCAGGAGGGTGTTTATTGTTTGCATTTTTTTGTTTTGTTTTTTCCTTCACAAGGGTTTACTAACTATATTTATAGTTATATAGTTTATATTCACTTTACATTCAATTGGTTGAATTGTTTCAACATGTTACTAGATGCTCTGTAGGTTGTTCATTAATGTTCACTATTTTTTGCACTTATATTTTTTATTTTTTATAAAGTAATTTTATTAATTTATTAATTTACACCAGAATACAGCAGTCCTGACAGAGACTCAGTCGGGTGTTGTTACTTTTATTCTCACTGAAATTTGAACAGCCCAGCCGGGTGTTTACTTTTTCACAATCATATGATATACCAACAGAGGCTGTTTTCATATAGCTTCTCGTTGTATATACACCTATGAGAAAGGCACTAGCCATATAGGCAATTCTCATTTACATTCACTTTGTGTAACACAGGGTATACACCACAACTTTGGTGATATTTCATTTTTTAGCGCAGCTCCTTTCCAAACCCATTTATAGGAGCTATCGTGTGTGTCTGCTGTGTTAGTACAGCACACATAAAACCACCTCAGCCTCTCTATCTGTCATAAGGCCCTGTTGTTGTCATCTAAGGCAGGCAGGCATTTATAGGAGCTAGCATGTGTGTCTGCTGTGTTAGTACAGCACACATAAAACCACCCCAGCCTCTCTATCTGCCATAAGGCCCTGTTGTTGTCATCTAAGGCAGCCTCTATCTGCCATAAGGCCCTGTTGTTGTCATCTAAGACGGCCTCCATCTGCCGTAAGGCCCAGTTGTTGTCATCTAAGGCAGCCTCTATCTGCCGTAAGGTCCAGTTGTTGTCATCTAAGGCAGCCAGGCATCTACAGGAGCTAGTGTGTGTGTCTGCTGTGTTAGTACAGCACACATAAAACCACCTCAGCCTCTCTATCTGCAGTAAGGCCCAGTTGTTGTCATCTAAGGCAGCCTCTATCTGCCATAAGGCCCAGTTGTCATCTAAGGCAGCCTCTATCTGCCGTGAGGCCCAGTTGTTGTCATCTAAGGTAGCCAGGCATCTACAGGAGCTAGCGTGTGTGTCTGCTGTGTTAGTACAGCACACATAAAACCACCTCAGCCTCTCTATCTGCAGTAAGGCCCAGTTGTTGTCATCTAAGGCAGCCTCTATCTGCCATAAGGCCCAGTTGTTGTCATCTAAGACAGCCTCTATCTGCCGTAAGGCCCAGTTGTTGTCATCTAAGGCAGCCTCTATCTGCCGTAAGGCCCAGTTGTTGTGATCTAAGGCAGCCTCTATCTGCCGTAAGGCCCTGTTGCTGTCATCTAAGACAGCCTCTATCTGCCGTAAGGCCCAGTTGTTGTCATCTAAGGCAGCCTCTATCTGCCGTAAGGCCCAGTTGTTGTCATCTAAGGCAGCCATCTGCAGGAGTTAAGCCCCATACACACGGTCGGATTTTTGCATGGATTCTGTCCGATCGGACAATGTTGTTGAAAAATCAGACCGTGTGTATGCACCATCGGACAGTGTAGGTCGGATTGTCCGACGGACAAAGTCCTATCTCCTGCTGGATAGATTTGCCGACAACACGGTCCGATCACACCAAATCCGATCGTGTGTACGGTTGTCCGACCGGACAAAGTGCTACGCATGCTCAGATCACATTACAAGACCAAAGCTATTGGCTACTAGCCTCTACGTAGTCCCGTCGTAGGCAACAAACGTCACCACGTTCAGAATGATCGGATTTTCCGACAACTTTGTCTGACCGTGTGTACGCAAAACCAACATCAGACAAAGTATGACGGACATGGTCCGACGGACCTGGTCCTCGGATAATCCGCGCGTGTGTATGGGGCTTTAGTGTGTGTGCTGTGTGACTCCAGCACAATATACACTACCCACTACAATGCCTGGAAGACTCGTATCTCGCGTGGCCAAAACATCAGCCGCTTGGGCACCACAAGCATGACCAGACATATTTCGACCTGCCATGCAGCTCGTTGGCAAGCGCACATTAAAGACCCAAACCAAAAAACAAAGCGGACCTCTCCTTGCTCCTCATCAGCTGGGATCTCCAACCCCACTATATCTTCAGTCCTCTCTGAAAGCTGCTCTGAGAGGAATGAAGGTATAGAATTAGGTGTGTCACAGCCAAGTACTTGCGGGCACTCTGTTAGCAGTACACCGACATCCGATTCTACCAGGCAAATTTCCCTGCCCCAGCTGCTGGACCGTCGAAAGAAGTTTACTCCCAGCCATCCACATGCCCAGCGGTTGAATGCTAGCTTGGCTAAATTGCTAGCACTTCAACTGCTGCCTTTTCAGTTGGTAGACTTGGCCCCCTTCCGTGAGTTTGTTCAATGTGCGGTTCCTCAGTGGCAGGTTCCCAAACGCCACTTTTTCTCACGGAAGGCGATTCCGGCTCTCTACCGGCATGTGGAAGGCAATGTCCATGCCTCGCTGGACAGGGCGGTCAGCGGTAAGGTGCATATTACCGCTGACTCATGGTCCAGCAGGCATGGACAGGGACGTTACCTGTCTTTAACGGCCCATTGGGTCACTCTTTTGGCAGCTGGGAGGGATGCAGGACAAGGTGCAGTAGTGTTGGAGGTTGTTCCGCCACCATGCCTCCAAAATGCTACTACTGGTTGAGACACACCTCTCTCCTCCACCCCCTCTTCTTCTTCCTCCATGGCCTCTTCGAGTGCTCTGTCCTCGGAACCAGCGGTGCTCCGTAGGTGTACAAGGGGCTACGCAAGTACGCAGGCAAAAAGATGCCATGCTGTGCTTGCGCCGGTGTGTTTGGGGGACAGGAGCCACACTGGGGCAGAGGTTCTGGCAGCTCTGCAGGGGCAGGCCGAGAGGTGGTTGACGTCACGCCAGCTTAAGCCAGGAATGGTGGCTTCTGACAATGGCACCAACCTCCTCTCGGCCCTGCGACAGGGACAGCTGACCCATGTGCCCTGTATGGCTCACGTCCTCAACCTGGTGGTGCAGCGGTTCTTGGGCAGGTACCCAGGCTTACAGGATGTCCTGAGGCAGGCCAGGAAAGTCTGTGTGCATTTCCGCCAATCGTATAATGCCAGTGCTCGGCTGGCTGAGCTGCAAAAGGAGTTTAACCTGCCCAAGAACCGTCTTATATGTGACATGCCCACCAGGTGGAACTCAACGTTGGCCATGCTGCAGTGACTGCACACGCAGCAGAGGGCCATCAATGAGTACCTGTGCGACTACGGCACCAGGACAGGGTCAGGGGAGCTTGGATTTTTTCCCCACGCCAGTGGAGCATGATCAGGGATGCATGCACTGTCCTCTCACCATTTGAGGAGGCCACAAGGATGGTGAGCAGTGACAGTGCATGCATCTGTGACACTGTACCTCTTGTCCACCTGTTGGAGCATACGCTGCGTGGGATAATGGACAGGGCACTTGAGGCAGAACAGAGGCAGGAAGAGGAGGACTTCTTTGCCTCTCAAGGCCCCCTTTATCCAGACAGTGTTCCTTCTCTCCCACCCATCACACAGGAAGAGGATGAGGAGGAGGAGGAGGAGGAGGATTGTGTGAGCATGGAGGTGGAGCCTGGCACTCAGCATCAGCAGCAGCAGCAGCAGTCTTTCAGGGATGATGTACAGTCCCAACAAACCAGTGGACTTGTACGTGGCTGGGAGGAGGTGGCTGCCGATCATGTCGTCCTCAGTGACCCAGAAGACTCCGGACCGAATGCCTCAGCTAACCTACGTTGCATGGCCTCCCTGATCCTGCAAAGCCTGCGGAGGGATCCTCGTATTCTTCGGATCAAGGAGAGGGACCATTACTGGCTGGCCACTCTCCTTGATCCACGGTACAAGGGTAAGGTTGCGGACCTTATCTTGCCGTCGCAGAGGGAGCAGAGGATGAGACATCTCAGGGAGGCCTTGCAGAAAGGTCTGTGCAATGCGTTCCCAGAGACTTGGAGGTTACAAACTCCTGGTCCTGGACGACGAGTTGCTGAGGCTTCGGTCAGTAGCAGAAGGAGCGGTGGGGAATGTGGACGTCTGACCGATGCGTTCAGACAATTTTTTAGTCTGCAGCCCCAAGGTATGATCGGTTCCAGCAACCATCGCCAGCGTCTGATATACATGGTGCAGTAATACCTAGAGGCAAGGTCAGACTTGGACACCTTTCCCACCGAAAATCCTCTGGCTTACTGGGTCTTGAGGATGGATCACTGGCCAGAGCTTGCACAGTATGCAATTGAGCTACTGGCCTGTCCTGCATCCAGCGTTCTTTCCGAACGCACATTCAGTGCTGCTGGAGGCTTTGTCACCGATCACAGGGTGTGCCTGTCCACCGACTCGGTAGATCGACTGACCTTCATAAAGATGAATCAGTCTTGGATCACCACCAGCTACCAGGCACCTGAAGCGGATATAACTGAATAATTTATAATGTCACATCCCTTCAAGACTGCCTATGCTGATGCTGAGTGACTGTCCTGTTATGTTCACTGACTATCCTCTTCCTCCTCCTCAATGATCCATTCCTTGATAGCTTGGAAGAACATTTTTGTTTCTGGGTGCCACCATACCAGTGGTTAAGGCCCAATTTTTCAGCCCCTGTTTAACAGGGGCGTGTAATTACAATTTTTTATGCAATGCTTTGCAACAGGTCTCATTGCTGTGCTCCAAGTACAGTATCTGTGAGGGGTTGCAGTGTTGTGGCACCAGCACCAGTGCCTAAGGCACAATTTTTCAGCCCCTGTTGGGGCGTGTAATTACAAATCTTGATCTAATAGTTCACAGCAGGGCCCATTCCTGCGCCCACCAAGAGTAACTTTGAGGGCTTACAGTCTTGTGGCAACACCGTCCACCACCAAAGGCCCAATTTCTCTGCCCTGTTCAACAGGTGCATGCAATTACAAATCTTGATCTAATAATTCACTCTAATAATTCACTCTAATTCATTATACTCTGCAGAGTATATACGGCAGGCCCCTACTTTCAAACATCCAACTTACAAACGACTCCTACTTGCAAACCGAAGGAGAAAACAGGAAGTGAGAGGAAATCTACCCCTAGGAAGGGAAATTCTATCCTGTTAGATTTAATTTGGGAAAAGGGTATCTCCTCTCTACTGATGCTTTATCACCAATCCTTGTTTCAATAAAAACCCCACTTTTCCAAAAACATTTGTCATTGGGACGGAAAGTGAGGTGAAATGTTCTGAACAGGTGCACAGACAGCAAAACAAATGTTACAGGGGTGATAACCCCTCCCTATGTTCTCCAAAAAGCTTAAAAATAGATTTTTTTTTGGATGGAGCTACACTTAAAAATGTACCTGTTCAGATTCTACTTAACCACTTGCTTACTGGGCACTTAAACACCCTTCCTGCCCAGACCAATTTTCAGCTTTCGGTGCTCTCACAATTTGAATGACAATTACTCAGTCATGCAACACTGAACCCAAATTAATTTTTTGTCCGTTTTTTCCCACAAATAGTGCTTTCTTTTGGTGGTATTTGATCACCTCTGGGTTTTTTATTTTTTGCGCTATAAATGAAAAAAGACCGAAAATTTGGAAAAAAAACACATTTTTCTTTGTTTCTGTGATAAAATTTAGCAAATTATTAATTTGACTTCATAAATTTTGGCCACAATTTATACTGTTACATATCTTTGGTAAAAATAACCCAAATTAGTGGATATTATTTGGTCTTTGTGAAAGTTACAGACTCTACAAACTGTGGTGCGAATTATACAAAATTGATCACACCTGATGCACTGGTGACCCATCTCATTTCTTGTGACCCTAACATGCCAGGAAAGTACAAATACCCCCCAAATGACCCCTTTTTTGAAAGTAGACATTCCAAGGTATTTAGTAAGAGGCATGGTGAGCTTTTTGATGTTGTCATTTTTTTTTTCCCACAATTCTTTGCAAAATGAATTATTTTTTTATTTTTATTTTTTTTCCACAAAATTGTCCTTGTAATAGGTTATTTCTCTCACATGGCATGTGTATACCACAAATGACACCCCAAAATAAATTCTGCTACTCCTCCTGAGTATTACGATACCACATATGTGGGACTTTTCCACAGCCTGGCCACTTAGAGAGGCCCAACATGCAGGGAGCACCATCATGTGTTCTAGGAGCATAAATTACACATCTAAATTGTTGACCACCTAGTACACTTTTGAAGGCCCTGGAGCACCAGGACAATGACATGTGGCACTGATGACAGGTGGCACTAATACGGGGGCACTGATGACACGTGACACTGACAGATGGCACTAATATGTGGCAGTGGTGACAGATGGCACTTATACGTGGCACTGATATCATGTGGCACTAATACGTGGCACTGATGAGAGATGGCACTAATACGTGGCACTGATGACAGATGGCACCAATACGTGGCACTGATGACACGTGACACTGATGACAGATGCACTGATACGTGGCATTGATGACACGTGCCACTGATAACAGATGGCACGTGACACTGACAGGTGGCACTGATGACAGATGGCCCTGATACGTGGCACTGACAGATGGCACTGACGTGGCACTGATATGGCACTGATGACACGTGGCACTGACGTGGCACTGATGACAGATGGCACTGATGACAGATGGCACTGGGGGACAGGTGGCACTGGGGACAGGTGGCACTGGGGACAGGTGGTACTGGGGACAGGTGGTACTGGGGACAGGTGGCAGCGGGGACAGATGGCAGCGGGGACAGATGGCAGCATGGCAGCGGGGACAGATCACTTTATTTTTCTTTTTTTTCTTTTTTTTCACTTATGGCGCACCGGCGCCGTTCATCTCTCCCTCCTCACGCTGTCTGCGGCGCTGAGAGATGATCTCATGTGTCATTTTGCATATGAGATCATCTCTCATTGGACACGCCAATGTGATTGGCCTCTGGGGGGGGTTGAGATGATTTCCACTGGATTCTGAACAGACTCTCTCAATGGTCACAAACAGGTACCATGCAGGAATGATACTGCATGGTACCTGTTTGTGACTATTGAGAGAGTCTGTTCAGAATCCAGTGGAAATCATCTCAACTCCCCCCAGAGACCCGTGGCTGGGAAAACAAGCTAAAGGCTTTCAGGATCTCTGTAATAGGAGATCTTGCCATCTGGTAAGAGTCAGTACTATTTGACGGTGGAGGTTCCTCTATCTGGTCACCTTTCTTTTTGGGTGTAATACAAGTGTTGTCACCAGCGGAACTTTTTGAGGCTCCTTTATGGACATTATGAATATGGAATTGATTCACAATGGCGTGTTCACATCATCCCACTGTTTATTATAATTTTTAATTCTTTTCCTTGAGTGACTTTTGGCGGAATAAGATGTTCTATTGATTGTTTGTCTACTTAATATTCATCAGCTTTCCCCAGGTTATATCCCTCCTGAATGTATGAATCACTTGTACACTCTCTACGTATTTAAGATTTATTTTTGGTGTTTTCATATATGTTAACACATACATCACTTTAAGTTTTGGCATGTTAATTCACACATGTAGCAGCACAGTCATTTGTGCCTATTCACAGTTTGCAGCGCAGTCATTTTTTTCTTGTTCACCCTTTAACTCTGCAGTTTTTCTGTGGGGCAACAAGACTCAGGCTTCAAAGATTCCCCTGGTCCTCGACTCACTGTCTGGACTAAGCACCACAGGATCTGCCCCGCTTTCTATTAAGGACTTTTCTGCAAGAGTCGCCTTTTTTAGTAGCCATCACTTCGGCTAAAAGGGTTTCTGAGATTGGGTCCTTGGGTCATGTAGAACCATTCCTGACTTTGTTCCCAGACCGGGTCTATGCTCGGCTCAAATCCGAAGTCTCTTCAGTGTTCCATGAGGACCAAGAAATTGTCCTACCTACATTCAGGACCCCAGGTTCCTCTGAAGTTCACCCTCTGGATGTAGGCGAAATGCTGAAGGAATACCTACGAGTTACTTCCTCCTTTAGACGCTCCGACTTCCTCTTTGCTCTACACTCTGGCAACAACAAGGGTAAACAGGCTTCGTTCAGAACGCTTATGACCTAGATCATCCAGTCTATCTTGCAGGCTTATAGGGCTAAGGGCCTGGCTCCTCCAGAGGCGGTGACAGCACACCCTACCAGGGGTATGGCGGCTTCATGGGCAGCAGCCCCGCATGTGGCTCCTGATCTCATCTACAAGGTGACCTCATGGACCTCCATTAATACCTTTGTCACACTATTGCATAGAACTTGCTTCTCTATCCTCTTCGATCTTTGGTTTAAGAATCCAGTCGGTTGGCGGGGAGAATTAAACTTTTTTTTATCAGCATACCCACCCATGTGGTTTAGCTAGTTATTTCCCACACGTAGTCTGCCATGAAGTCTGTCAGGAAAACTAAAAGTGTATTATCAAATACTTACCGTAATTTTCCTTTCCTGATGGACTCCATGGCCGACGGAGTTTCGCAGTCTCTGACGGAACGCAGTCTCTAGTGGTGAGCTCAAATTTATGGGAGGGTTCCTATAGCATTGGAGAGGAGGCAGGGTTAACCCACACGTAGTCTGCCATGGAGTCTTTCAGGAAAAGAATGTTTACTGACATAGATGTTTTTCAAAAAAAGCAATTAAAAAAAGAAGTGACTTTGCTGGAGTGCTGTTTTGCTTGGTTAACACCTGGTTTAAACTTTTGTTAAAAGAGAACTATGGCCCAACCTTTTTTGGCCTTAGTTCTCTTTTTGTTCACAAGATGACATATATAGTATGTTCTCCTGTGACAAAAAAACTCATGTGCATGTGGCGGCAGTGTTGGTCATCTTACTTTAAAAAAGTAATTAGTTAAGTTACAAATTACTTCTCCCAAAAAGTAATTGCGTTAGTAACTTGGTTACTACATTGGAAAAGTAATTAGTTACTCAGCAATGTAACTGTGACAGAGGTGGCAGCGGTGGTACTTGAGGGGGTGGCAGCGGTGGTACTTGGGGGGTGGCAGTGGTGGTGTATTTGGGGGTGGGGGGGGTTGGGTGCTGGTGTACAGAACTTGGGGGGGTGGAAGCGGTGGCACTTGGGGGGGGGGTGGGTGTCAGCGGTGGTGTACTTGGGGGTGGCAGCCTTGGGGGGGTGGCAGCGGTGGTGTACTTGGGGGTGGCAGGCAGTGGTGGTACTTGGGGGGGGGGGGTGGCAGCGGTGGTGGTGCCATCCTCTCCCACCACCACCTCTGCCTCTTACTGATCCCATCCCCCACCACCACTGATCTCATCCCTACCCTATCCCCCCATCACCTCTGTTGTAGAAGTGATGGTGGGTGGATAGGGACGGGATCAGTAAGAAGCAGGTGGTGGAGGACTTGGGATGGATCGATTGCACTGCAATTCGAATCGTTAGACAGTCACTTACTTGAATGCCTCCAGGGATGCCTTTCCTTATGGGGAAAGAGAGAGTCCCTCCCCTTCACTCGATTGGTGTGAGCTGGTCAGCTGACTTCATTTTTCAGTGTCCGCCCCGCCTCCCAACATTCGCTCTCTCTGGATAGGCGGGCTGGGATGGTGCGGTCCAGACAGTCTCTGAGTCTCAGCCTCTTCTCAGCTCAGGGGGCGAAAGCCCCCCTCCCCGCGGCGGAACGAACGGCCAGGCAGCGCGGCCACGGTGGGCCTTCCGGGCGGTAGATGTAATTGCGGTAACGCCGCCCAAGTAATGGGAACTGAGTTACCATGAGGGGAAGAGTAATCAGTTAGATTACTCGTTACCCTCTAAAGTAACTGCGTTAAGTAACTCCGTTTATTTTAACTGGGTTACATACATCACTGTGTGGCGGGCTATTGCCCACTATATCCTGACAGCGCAGAGCCGCAATGCAGCTGGGACAGATCCCGACAATACCATCGAGATCCACCCTGCCGCCTGATTGACAGCTGGCTCTGGCTCACTACAGCCAGAGCCAGCTGTGCCCGCCCCCTCCCCAGATTTCCTCCTCCGTATGTTCTTCCAGTCAGCGCTAGAGAATCGGCAGGGGTGGGGATCCCTGTGGGGGTGGCAAAACTATGCATGTGAAGTAAAACATCATGTACAATATCCACCAAATCTGCACAAACCACAAACAAATTAGTCTAGTTGCATGTAAGATTTAATAACGAGGTGTAAATTCAGTGTGGTTTGACAACATATACCACTCAATATCTCCGAAACCAAAGTGGCACAAACGTTTATTTTTGCGGCACAAACCAGCACAAACGAATGGCGCGTTTGTTTTTAAAATTCAGCAACATGGGGTGCAAAGTGGGTGGGGTTGCAGCAACTATAACGCACAATATCTCCGCAACCAAAGTGGCACAAATGTTTATTTTTGTGGCACAAACTAGCACAAACCTGGCACAAACGAATGGCGCGTTTGTTTTTAACCACTTTAATACTGGGCACTTAAACACCTTCCTGCCCAGACCAATTTTGAGTTTTCAGCGCTGTCGCAATTTGAATGACAATTGCGCGGTCATGCTACACTGTACCCAAATAGAGCTTTCTTTTGGTGGTATTTGATCACCTCTACGGTTTTTATTTTTTGCTAAACAAATAAAAAAAGACCGAAAATTTTGAAAAAATATGTTTTTTTTGTTTCAGTTTCCAAACGTTGTAAATAAGTACGTTTTCTCCTTCACTGATGGGCACTGATTGGGCTGCACTGACGGGCACTGATAAGGCGGCACTGATGGGCACCAATAAGGTGGCACTGATGAGGTGGCATTGATGGGCACTGATATGTGGCACAGATCGGCTCTCCTCTATTTGCGTCTGACAGACGTGAGTGAGGAAAAGCCGATCAACGGCTCTTCCTATTTACACTGTGATGAGTCGTGATTGGACACGGCTGTTCACGCAACCAAATCGACACACAAACGTTTATTTTTGCGGCACAAACCAGCACAAATGCGGCGCAAACGAATGACGCGTTTGTTTTTAAAATTCAGCAATATGGGGTGCAAAGTGGGCAGGGTTTCAGCAACTATAACGCACAATATCTCCGCAACCAAAGCGGCACAAATGTTTATTTTTGCGGCACAAACCAGCACAAACGAATGGCGCATTTATTTTTTAAATTCAGCAACATGGGGTGCAAAGTGGGCGGGGTTGCAGCAACTATAACGCACAATATCTCCGCAACCAAAGCGGCACAAATGTTTATTTTTGCAGCACAAACCAGCTCAAATGCGGCACAAACTAATGGTGCATTTGTTTTTAAAATTCAGCAACATGGGGTGCAAAGTGGGCTTGCATTAAATTGAATGTTTAATATCTCAGAAACCGAACCGGCACAAATTCTAATTTTTGCCGCACAAAGCGGCACAAACGAATGGTATATTTTTATTCAGGTTTTACAAACATGGGGTGCCAACTTCACACAGCTCTGAGACTAAGCACCACAGGATCTGTGTTTTTTGAAAAAAATTAACATTTTGGTTTTGTTTCTGTTATAAATTTTGTAAATAAGTAAGTTTTCTCTTTCACTGATAAGGTGGCACTGATAAGGTGGCTAAAAGATGGATAAATAAGATGCAGCACTAGTAGCGCCACATTATTATTTACTTTTATACTGATAAGGTGGCAGCAATAAGAGGGCATTGACGAGCACTGATGATGGGCACTGATGGGCACTAGTAGGCGGCACTGAAATGCAGCACTGATGGGCATTGATAGGCGGCACTGGTGGGCACTCATGGGTGGCACAGGTGGGCACTGATAGGCGACACTGAAAGGATGAAAAGATGGGTACTTATGGGTGGCACTGATAGGCGGCACTGCTGGGCACTGATAAACGGCACTGATATGAGGCACTGATGGGCATCCCTGGTGGCACTGGCAGTGGTAGGCATTGTCAGTGGGCACTGATTGGCAGCTGCCTGGGCACCGATGTGCATTTCCCTGGGGGTCTAGGGGGGGCATACCTGGTGATCCAGTGTGGTGGCATCCCTGGTGGTCCTGGGCGGCATTATGGTGGTCCTGTGCGGGATCTGAGGGGGGGGGGCTGCGCTGATAAACAATCTGGGATCGACAACGACAAGCATTCTTTTTTATCTGTGAAATTTTGTCAATTCAGGCCATGGAGGAGAGGCAAGGTCAGGCCAGGCTATGAAGGGGGTACAGGAGATGATCAGTGCCACAGTCAGGGCAGCGCAGTCCTGTGCCAGTATCCCAGTGTGCCAACCTGTGCTTGAGCACCTGGCACCTCCCTCTGCCCGGCCCTTACCCCCACCTACGCAGGGCTCCACTGCGGTGGTCCGGAGGTGCCAGTCCAGTGCTGATCCTCCGCTATGGTGCTGGAACTGCCTGCTGATTGGCTTCTCTGCTGCTATCTCCCTCAATGACACCAGCATCGAGATAGAACACTGACACCAGCACCGCGATAGAGAGCACTGACACCAGCACCACGATAGAGAGCACTGACACCAGCACAGCGATAGAGAGCACTGACACCAGCACCGCGATAGAGAGCACTGACACCAGCACCGCGATAGAGAGCACTGACACCAGCACCGCGATAGAGAGCACTGACACCAGCACCGAGATAAAGAGCACTGACACCAGCACCGAGATAGAGAGCACTGACACCAGCACCGAGATGGAGAGCACTGACACCAGCACCGAGATAGAGAGCACTGACACCAGCACCGAGATAGAGAGCACTGACACCAGCACCGAGATAGAGAGCACTGACACCAGCACCGAGATAGAGAGCACTGACACCAGCACCGAGATAGAGAGCACTGACTTCAGCACCATGATAGAGAGCACTGACACCAGCACCGAGATAGAGAGCGCTGACACCAGCACCGTGATAGAGAGCACTGACACCAGCAACTCGCTGCGGGACCCAAAAATATGACACCACTCAACCTCTTCAAACCGGAGGTTACGGGCATATAGTACGATGTGCTTTTTTTCTACAAGTGAGCCAAAGGTAGAAAAAAGGTCCATGTGCTAGATTATATAAATCGTTTATACAGTTATGCATATACATGGTCTACTGGTCACATGTGTTGAATTCCTCAGAGATCCATGCCTCATTCATTTTTATAAATGTGAGGTAGTCAACACTGTCGTGAACTAGGCGAGTGCGCTTATCGGACACGATCCCCCCTGCTGTGCTGAACGTCCTTTCGGACAGGACACTGGATGAGGGGCAAGCCAACAGTTCCATTGCAAATTCTGGAAGCTCTGGCCAGAGGTCAAGCCTGCCCACTCAGTAGTCCAGGGGTTCATCACTTCTCAGAGCGTCCACATCGGCCGTTTAACCCGATGTAGTTGGACACCTGTCGGTCTAGGCGTTCCCTGATGCTGGATCCGGATGACACCTGTCGATGGGTCAGCTGAAAGAATGATCTCATATCAGAAGTGACCAACACATCTTCAAACCACCCTCTTTTTGCAGGCGCTGTTGGATTGGTACCCGCAACTCTTTCTCTGGGAGTGGAAATTCCTCTGCCAGCGCACGCAAAAGCAGAATGCAGCATTTCTCTACGCAAGGCCTGGAAGTGCTCCATTCTGACAGCCCTCTGTGATGGTGGTAACATTTCCGCCATTTTTTGTTTGTACCGGGGGTCTAAGAACGTTGCCACCCAGTACTGGTCCTTGACCTTTATGCTTTTTATATATGTTAAAACACTGGAGCATGAAGGCCCCCATTTGCACTAAACTGGAAGCGGTGTGGTGGCCTGGCTCCTGCTCATCATCCAGGATAATGTCGTCCTCCTCGTTCTCCCCCATCCACGGACAACAACAGGGATCCCAGAAAGGTTTAAAGCATGCTCTTCTCGCTCCTCCTCATCCACCCCGGCACCATCCTCCTCTGACTCCTCTTCAGACTCCTGTTGTTGACTTGTCTCAGACAGAGTAGCCCCCCCTGGGAATTCATCCAGCATTGTGACTTCCTCATCTTCCTGCTCCTGCTCCTTGACGGCTTGATCAATGACACGATGCAATGCATGCTCCATAAAGAAGGCGTAAGGTACGATGTCACTGATGGCACCATGGCTGCGACTGACCAGTTTGGTGAACTCATCAAATGGCCGCAGAAGTCTGCATCCGTTGCGCATGAGCAGCCACTGGCGTGGTGAAAAAAACCAAGCTCCCCAGAACCTGTTCTGCCGCAGAGTTCGTACAGGTAGTTGTTAACTGCGCGTTTCTGCTGGAGCAGCCTATCAAGCATATACAAGGTTGAGTTCCATCGCGTCGGGCAATCAAAAATAAGACATCTGACCGACAGATTGTGTCGCCGCTAAATTTCAGCAAGGCGAGCCATGGTCGTGTAAGATCTTCTGAAATGGGTCGAGATTTTCCTTGCCTGCCGCAAGATGTCCTGGACCCCAGGGTAATTGACAACGAATCGCTGCACGACCAAGACGTGTGCCATGCATGGCACATGTGTAATTTTGCCCTGTTTCAACGCGCTCAGCAGATTGGCACCGTTGTCGCAAACCACTTTACCAATTGTCAAATTGAGCGGTGTTAGCCACTGATCTGCCTGTGAATGCAAAGCTGAAAGGAGTGCAGGGCCAGTGTGGCTCTTGGCATCCAGGCACAACAGACGCAGCACAGCATGGCAACGTCTCACCTGGCATGTCGAATAGGTTCTGGGGATCTTGGGCGGCGCAGCAGAAGAGACGGTAGCAGCGGAAAAGAAGGGGTCAGCCGAGGAGGAGAGGGAGGATGGAGTAGGAGGAGGAGAAGAAGAGGCAGGCCTGCATGCAATCCGTGGCGGTAAAACCAAATCTACACGGGTGCCATGGGTTACATGCTTGACGGCCATCAGAAGGTTCACCCAGGGGGCAGTAAAAGTTATATACCTGCTGGTGTTTGCTAGACCACGTGTCTGCGGTCAGATGTATCTTGGCACTGACACTGTGTGTCAGAGATACATTCACTTGCCGCTGAACATGGCAATATAACTCTGGGATGCCCTTCTGTGAGAAATACTTCCTTCCTGGGACCTTCCATTGTGGTGTTCCAATGGCCACAAATTTTTCGAAAGGCCTCCGAGTCCACCAGTTTATATGGCAGTAGTTGGCGGGCTATCAGTTCTGACAAGCCAGCGGTCAACCGTTGGGCAAGAGGGTTATTCGGCGTCATCATTTTTTTTTTACGCTCAAACATTTGGCCCACGGAAGCCTGCCTTTTTCCAGAAAAACGTGAGGACGGCATGATGGAAGGTGGAGTGGAGGACAATTCTAAGGAGAGAGGAGAAGTAGAAGAGGCTGGACAGTGAGAGCCTGGAGTGTGGCTTTGTGGGTTCTGACGGCGTTGCTCCCACTGGGCTTGGTGATGGCAGCTCATGTGCCTTCTTAAGGCAGTCGTCCCTAGGTGAGTTTTGGGCTTACCGCGACTTATGCGCTGACTGCAAAGGCTGCAGATGGCAGCGGACACGTTAAAAAAATCCCACACTGCGGAGCCATGTGTCGGCGTCCTGGGAGCGCCAGATGTGACCGTACATGGTTGATGGCTCTCTCCTGATACATTAGCAGTCTGGTTTGTCCCTCCTGTGCAATGTAATTTCTGCCTGCTTCTCCTCCCTATATGCTGCTCCATCTCTCCCTCTGAACTCCCCTCCTCTTCCTCTCTTGTGGGCACCCACGTGACGTCCCTAGAGATGTCATCATCGACGTCACCTTCCCCACCACTATAATTAGAGACCTCGGAGTAGGCAGCAACAGCGGGGACCAACCTCCTTGGGCTGATCTGGGTACTGTCGTCAGGCTGCTGAGTGGCGGTTGTTGCTACCTCCTCTTCCTGATCCAATGCCAGGAATGGTTGCGCATCGGAAATGTCTTGTGATGGATCATAAAATAATTCCTGTGACTCAAGCGGAGGGTATATGGTGGTGGTGGTGTTGGTGGTAGTGTCTTTGGGGGTGCACACAGCAGAGAGTGAAGAGGGTGCAGATAGAGAGGATGAGGAGTGTGCAGAAGAGTAAGGCTGAGTGAGCCACTCAACCAAGTCTGGTGCGTCCTTTGACGTAATCGAACGCACCTTCTGCAACTTCCCACTTTGGATCAAGCCTGGTGCTCCTGCCCTACCCCTACCACCCCTGCGGAAGGGCCTGCCTCTTCCTCTGCCTGTCATTTTTTAAATGACCCTGTGACAAAAGTCTCTAGAGAAGTGCAGTATATGTGGAAGAAGGTATATAACACCCCGCTTCAATCTGTCGTTTTGGGGGGCCACTGGTCTATCACACCAGTTGTAATACTTTTTTCTAATTGCGTTTGTCCCTCTTTGTAGTATCGCTGCAGAACCGCTCAGCAGTCACAATGCTGCACAGTAGAAATGCACTATATACTATGCTTTATACGTGTATTACACCCCTATATACTGCACACCAACTTGACTTGGACTTTTGTGGACCTATATTCATTAGCGATTTGTGTCGCTACAATCTGTCCCTGGGACACACAGCAACCTCTCCCTACACTGACCAAAGAGCTGCGGAACCGCTCAGCAGTCACAATGCTGCACAGTAGGAATGCACTCACTATACTATGCTTTCTATATTTGAAAGTATTTTATTCGTGTATTACACTCCTATATACTGTACACCTATACCAGTCCTTAAAAGGACTTTTGTGGACCTAATAGTAGCTAGTGATTACAGACTGTCCCTGCTCCAAACAGCAAACTCTCTCCCTACACTGAGAAAAGACAGCTGCAGAATCGCTCAGCACTGCAGTCACAAATTGCTGCACAATACAAATGAACTATAATATGCTTTCTATATTTAAAGGTATATTATAAGTGTATTACACCCCTATATACTGTACACCTATACCAGTCCTTAAAAGGACTTTTGTGGACCTAATAGCTAGTGAGTACAGACTGTTCCTGCTCCACACAGCATCCTATCCCTACACTGACAAAAGACAGAATGTAAAATGGCAGCCAGATCAGGTCTATTTATAAGGTAGGGGGTATGTCCATGTGCTAAAATGTCTCAATTGGCTGTCCTGTACCCCATGATGGATGTGTCATGGGTCAAAGTTCCTCATAATGTAAAAGAATATGGCCGCCGCGAACAGCGCCATAAGTCCGCCGGTTTGACGAATCGCCAGGCCATCTCTAATTGTCATTGTGTTAACCACTTCTGGGCCTACCTGTTCCTTGCCCCAGTGTGGCTCCTATCCCCTAGGTATGCAAGCTGCAAAATGGTCTCTCCCTTTAGGCCAGACTGACTTTATGAATAAAGAAGATTGCTTAACAGCTTGCAGCTTTGGCAATAGGGGGCATTAAGGATGTGGTGATTTGGGCCACTAAACTGTACCGCACAAGTGATGTGCTGCAAGGGTAGCTTTGCCGGTGTCAGGAATTAGTTCATGCCATTGACCCTGACATAATAAAGAACCTAGCAAAATTATTTTAAATAAAATATATCTCCCTCAAAAAATAAAAACCTATAACACAAACCCCTAATCATAAAATGCTTTAGGGTTTATATATAAAATACTCATTGTGCAAGTGTGACAAAAATCCACACATTTAGAACAAAAGTTGCTGTACTTTCTCTAATATTCCTATATCGTCAACTGCATTTTTTCCATTAATACCTCAGTCAGGAAAGCAATGCACTATTACCACTAGATGGTGCTAAATATATAACGGAAAATTTGTATCAAATACTTACCGTAATTTTCCTTTCCTGATAGACTCCATGGCAGCCTACGTATGGGTTAATCCCGCCTCTCATACCTCATAGGACCCCACTCCCATAAATCTTTGCTCCTGGCCAGATACCGTGTTCCATAACTTAGCCTACTTCAGCAAAGGGGAGGGAGACTCCTGCTGCCATGGAGTCTATCAGGAAAGGAAAATTACGGTAAGTATTTGATACAAATTTTCCGTTTTCCTGACTGACTCCATGGGAGCCTACGTATGGGAACTAGCTAGCCATACAAACTCGGGTGGGCACAATTTGCTGGTTCAACAGAAAAAGGTTTAATTGGCATCGTTCAAACAGATAAAACATTTAAACCAAAATTAACAGAGGAAAGAGCCGCCGGCTCAACACAACAATGCCTCATGAAAGTGTTTATTGATGACCAAGAGGCTGCTTTGCAGATCACTTCCGCCGATACGTGTCGGGAGGCCGCCCATGATGTTGACATACTCCTGGTAGAATGAGCAGTCACTGTTTCTGGAGGAACCAGTCCTTTAGCCGTATATGCCCTTTGGATAGCCTGGACAAACCAACTTGCAATAGTTCTAGAGAAAGCACGCAAGCCCCTGTTCTTTCCATAGAAGTAGACAAACAGATGGTCTGATCTTCTGAAGGTAGCTTCTAAGTAGCTTTTTAAGACCTCACCGACATCCAAAGGATGGTTAGTTGAAGAATCCTCTGACTGAAAGGTTGGAAGAACAATTTCTTGGTTACATAGTTACATAGTTAGTTAGGTTGAAAAAAGACACAAGTCCATCCAGTTCAACCACAAAAAAAAAAAATATATATATATATATATATATATATATATATATCATACAATCCCATATACCCCATTCTATACCCACAGTTGATCCAGAGGAAGGCAAAAAAAAACCAGCAGAGCATTCTCCAATTTGCTAAAGCAGGGGAAAAAATTCCTTCCTGATCCCCCGAGAGGCAATCGGATTTTCCCCGGATCAACTTTACCTATAAATGTCAGTACCCAGTTATATTATGTACATTTAGGAAAGTGTCCAGGCCTTTCTTAAAGCAATCTACTGAGCTGGCCAGAACCACCTCTGCAGGGAGTCTATTCCACATTTTCACAGCTCTTACTGTGAAGAAACCTTTCCGTATTTGGAGATGAAATCTCTTTTCCTCTAGACGTAAAGAGTGCCCCCTTGTCCTCTTTGTTAAATGTAAAGTGAATAACTCAACACCAAGTTCACTATATGGACCCCTTATATATTTATACATGTTGATCATATCCCCCTTAATCTCCTCTTATCAAGGGTGAATAAATTCAGTTCCTCTAATCTTTCCTCATAGCTGAGCTCCTCCATGCCTATTATCAGTTTGGTTGCCCTTCTCTGCACTTTCTCCAGTTCCCCAATATCCTTTTTGAGAACTGGTGCCCAAAACTGAACTGCATATTCCAGATGAGGTCTTACTAATGATTTGAACAGGGGCAAAATGATATCTCTCTCTCTGGAGTCCATACCTCTCTTAATACAAGAAAGGACTTTGCTCGCTTTGGAAACCGCAGCTTGGCATTGCATGCTATTATTGAGTTTATGATCTACCAAAACCCCCAGATCCTTCTCCACTACGGATTCCCCCAGTTGTACTCCCCCTAGCATGTATGATGCATGCATATTCTTAGCCCCCAAGTGCATAACTTTACATTTATCAACATTAAACCTCATCTGCCACATAGTCGCCCAATTAGACAGAGCATTGAGGTCGGCTTGTAAATTGGAGACCTCCTGTAAGGATGTTATTCCACTGCATAGCTTGGTGTCATCTGCAAAGACAGAAATGTTACTTTTGATCCCAGACCCAATATCATTTATAAAGATATTAAAAAGTAAGGGTCCCAGCACTGAACCTTGGAGTACACCACTGTTAACCTTAGACCATTCAGAGTAAGAATCATTAACCACTACTCTCTGAATTCTGTCTTTTAGCCAGTTTTCTATCCATTTACAAACCGATATTTCCAAACCTGTAGACCTTACCTTACACATGAGCCGTGTGTGGGGAACTGTATCGAACGCTTTTGCAAAATCCAAGTATACCACGTCCACAGCCACGCCTCTGTCCAAGGTTTTACTTACCACCTCATAAAAAGAAATGAGGTTTGTCTGACAACTTCTGTCTTTCATGAATCCATGCTGTCTGTTGCTTAAAATATTTTTTTCCTGCAAGAACTCGTCTATGTGGTCTTTTATTAATCTCTCCAGTATCTTCCCAACTATAGAAGTTAAACTAACAGGTCTATAGTTACTTGGTGAAGACTTTGTTCCCTTTTTAAATATAGGCACCACGTTCGCATGAAAACTGATGAAACTTTAGGATTTGAGCCTAGCATTGGAACCAGAACTACCCGATCAGGGAATAAGGTAAGGAAAGGTTCTTTAGAACCTAGAGCACTGATCTCCGACACTCTTTTAGCCGATGTAATGGCCGCTAGAAAGGCTGTTTTGAGGGAAATGTTCTTCATGGACAGTTCATCCGTCTACTGGAAAGAGTCTCCTGAGAAGAAATCTAGCACCAGAGGAAGATCCCATTTAGAGAACCTTGGCTTTCTCTGAGGCCTAAGTCTTGCCGCTCCCCTGAAAAATTGTCTAGTAAGTGGATTCCTTGCCCAGGGAATGCCAGTAAAAGCAGATATTGCCGAAACTTGGACTCGTAGGGAGCTCACAGATAACGGAAGATCCAATCCTGTCTGAAGAAATCCTAGAACATCTTTTATTTCTGGATTACTGCAGGAACCCCCGGAAGAGGAGATATAGTCCATAAATTTAGACCAAATTCTCTGATAAACTTTATTTGTAGTCAGAGTCTTCACTTGGGAATGTGATAATACTAACTACCAAGGCCTGAGGTGCGCCATGGCCTGCTGGTCGGTATGCCTAAAAGAGGGCATACCCTGAATGAATATGAATGAAATAAATAATAAAAATATGGGGGAATGGGTGGGTGGGAACCCGGAAATGATCGACGACAGATTGATGGAGGAGGAGGAGGGATATATAGCCCTCAGACTCCTCCTACAAATACAGGCTAGCCTGCGGCCAGCCTTCAAACTTGTACCTTGCCCTCTGGCATTCAGTAGGGTAGTTATTGCTAAACTTGGGCAACCTAATGCTTCCAGCCTCTTCCTCTCAACCACCAGACCATCAGATGGAGATGGGACGGACATGGATGGAGCGATGTTCCCTGTAGGAGAAGATCTGACCGGGAGGGAAGTGGAACTGGGTCCCGGTAACCCGGAACTGGGTCCCGGTAACTCAACTGCAACAGGAGCGGAAACCATGGCCTGTTGGGCCAGTATGGGATGATTGGCACTATCTCCGCCGTCTCCTGTCTGAGTCTCGAAAGGAACCGGAGAATTACCGGAACTGGTGGAAAGGCATAGGCCCTGTGGAAAATCCACTGATCCGTGAGAGCATCCACTCCCATGGCTTGAGGACAGCGATACCGGGTATAATAATTCTTCATCTTGGCATTGCAAGGGGATGCAAATAGGTCCATTTCCGGAATCATTCCCAATGTCAGGATCCAGTCGAAGACTTCCGAGTGGATAGACCACTGGTTGTTGTCCAAGGAGGTTCTGGACAGAAAGTCTGCTTGAACATTTTGAACTCCAGGGAGATACACTGCCGTCAGGTCCACCAAGTTCTCCTGAGCCCAGGACATAATTGGACTCACTTCCTTCAAAAGGGAGAAACTGCAAGTACCCCCCTGTCTTTTGATGTACGACACCGCCGTAGTATTGTCCAATCTCATGAGGACCGATGTCAGATAGAGAAAAGCCCGAAGGGCCTGGAAGGCAGCTCGAATCTCCAATATGTTCGAGACCACCCCTTGGGCAGGAAAATCCCACCTGCCCTGGGCTACCTCCGACCGACACAGAGCACCCCAGCCTCTGCTGCTGGCATCTGTTGTTACCATTATCCAGGAAACTGGAACTATTGAATGGCAGTTGACAAGATTCCTTCGCTGCAGCCACCAAGGGAGACTCTCCCGCATGGAGGGAGTTATCCGGATCCAGTGATCCTGTAGACTTGGATTCCATTGTTGGAGGAATCCCTTCTGAAAGGGTTGCATTCTCCATTGCGCCCATTTTACCATGGGGGCTGTTGCCACCATGGTGCCTATTATCCTGAGGCACTGGGAGGACCTGAGAAGAGGAGCTGACATCGCTAGATGAATCCTGTCCTGGACTACTGGGATCTTCTCTAGAGGAAGAGAGATCGTGCTCTTCACTGTGTTGAACTGTGCCCCTAGGAAAACTAGGGACTGGGTTGGCTCCAGGTGACTTTTTTCTTGATTCAAAAGCCAGCTGAATTCTGTCAGGGTAGATATGACTTGCTCCCGGTGTGACAGTAGTTGTTCTCTGTCCTGAGACAGTAGGAGTAGGTCATCGAGGTAATGGTGTAATCGAATACCTCGGACTCTAAACAAGGCGACGACCGCCAGTAAGAGCTTGGAAAACACCCGCGGCGATGTCGTAAGCCCAAACGGGAGACATATCAATCAATGGTGGGAAATTCAACGTGTATAAAGAAGAAGGTTCACGACCAATACGTATACCCAGGTAAGTTATATGATGTGTGGCAATAGTCAATGGCGAGTGCAGTTTCCAGTCAGAGGTCATTTTGGGTCTCAGTATTTCGCTCTTGTCAAAGTTTATACGTAGCCCCGAACATTCTCGGAAGGTATGAAAGATTTCCTTAAGTCTGGTAAAGTCAGTTAGGGGAGCTGTGGAGAACAAAAGTATATCGTCTGCAAAGAGGGCTGAGCGTAGGGTCTGGTCCCCTATTCTGATTCCACTAATGCCGTCTGGTGAGTTAAGTAATCTCGATTCAATCGCAATGTTAAACAAAAGCGGGGACAACGGACATCCTTGTCTTGTCCCTTTGGTCAGGGGAATCGTATTTGACATGAAGTCAGGGGTGACGAGTCGTGCCGTAGGTGCTTCATACATCCATTGGAGAAAGGTGAGAATTGGGCCTGAGAAGCCGAAGTGTGACATTACCCTGAACAGCCAGGAGAGGCTAATGTTGTCGAAAGCCTTTTCGGCATCCAATGACATTATGGCCACTTCCTGCTTTGGGTTTGATTTAGCATATTCTAGTGCCATGAGAACTTTGCGGATGTTCAGGGTGGCAGAGCGGCCCTGAACAAACCCTGATTGAGCCGTGTGCAGTAGAGACGGGAGTATTTGGGCTAAACGTGATGCGATAATTTTCGACAGGATTTTAGCGTCGACATTTATTAACGAGATCGGTCGATAGGAACCTGGGAGTGTGGGGTCTTTGTCTTTTTTGCCTATCAGCCTGATATGCGCCTGAGTTCCCGCGGGGAGATAAGGACCCCAGGGCCATCTTAAGAGCATTATAGGCCCCCGGGCAATACAGTGCACTGGGGCCCCTGTGTGCACTACACACCACACTGACCACTACATACCACACCACACTGACCACTACACACCACACTGACCACTACACTACATACCACACCGACCACTACACACCACACTGACCACTACACTACATACCACACTGACCACTACACTACATACCACACCACACTGACCACTACACACCACACCACATACCACACTGACCACTACACTACATACCACACTGACCACTACACACCACACTGACCACTACACACACCACACTGACCACTACACTACATACCACACCGACCACTACACACCACACTGACCACTACACTACATACCACACTGACCACTACACTACATACCACACCACACTGACCACTACACACCACACCACACTGACCACTACACTACATACCACACCACATACCACACTGACCACTACACTGACCACTACACACCACACTGACCACTACACACCACACTGACCACTACACTACAAACCACACTGACCACTACACTACATACCACACTGACCACTACACTACAAACCACACTGACCACTACACTACAAACCACACTGACCACTACACTACAAACCACACTGACCACTACACTACAAACCACACTGACCACTACACTACAAACCACACTGACCACTACACTACAAACCACACTGACCACTACACTACAAACCACACTGACCACTACACTACAAACCACACTGACCACTACACTACAAACCACACTGACCACTACACTACAAACCACACTGACCACTACACTACAACCACACTGACCACTACATGCCACACCACACTGACACACACTGACATACCACACTGACCACTACACACCACACTGACCACTACACTACAAACCACACTGACCACTACACTACATACCACAAACCACACTGACCACTACACTACAAACACACTGACCACTACACTGACCACACTGACCACTACACACCACACTGACCACTACAAACCACACCGACCACTACACTACAAACCACACTGATCACTACACTACAAACCACACTGACCACTACACTACAAACCACACTGACCACTACACTACAAACCACACTGACCACTACACTACAAAACACACAGACCACACTACACTACAAACCACACCGGCCACTACACTACAAACCACACCGACCACTACACTACAAACCACACCGACCACTACACTACACAACACACACCACACCACTACACTACAAACCACTACACAAACTACACTACCCACTGACACACTACACAACACACACTGACCACTACACACTAACCTACCTGAATCCTATACTGACCACTACTACACAAACTACACTATCCACTGACCACTACACTATACACTACACTGACCACTACACTCTATCCACAGACCAATACACCACACACACTACATTACACTGACCACTACACTACATACCACACTGACCTACCTGAATCCTATACACAATACACTACACACAATACATTACACTACACACTACATACCACACAACACTACACACAATACATTACACTACACACAATACACTATACACAATACATTACACTACACAATACTGACCACTACACTACACACAATACATTACACACAATACATTACACTATGCATTACACACAATACATTACACACAATACATTACACTATACATTGACTTTATGGCTGCTCCCTCTCCCCAGACCATCTCCCCCCCCCCCCCCCGTCCAGCAAAAAAAAACTCACGAGTGAGTCCCTTACCTTTTTTTTCCTTTCATTTCTGCTCTGCGCCGCCTGTCACACTGCCAGACTGCCTGCCCCAGCGGGGATGATCGGTGACCCGGAGAGGAGGAGGCGTCCGAGGCGAAGATAGCGGCCACAGCTCACAGTGAAGGCCAGCCCGCTCTCCCACGATTGAGGACAGGCCAGCCACACCTGCTGCACATGACCCCTTTCGCCCAATCACAGGGCGCCAGGGGCCGGCCTGAGACTGGAGCGCGGGGTCACAGGGAATAAAAACGAGGGTGACACAGATGCTTGGCTCGCTGGGCAGGTGGGGCCCCCCAAGCAAGTGGGGCCCCCGGGCAACTGCCCAGCGTGCCCAATGGAAAAGACGGCCCTGAAGGACCCCCTTTCTACATGGTTGAAAAGACCTGTTTAAGGGTTTCTGGAATTAAATCTTTAGTGGCCTTGTAAAATTCGGCAGTGTAGCCATCTGGACCTGGTGCCTTTGAGGAGGCCAAGGACTTAATTGTCTCTTGAACGTTCCCTCCAAGGTGATAGGTGCATTTAGGGAGTCTAATAGATCCCCTTGGATTCTGGGGAGTTTGATCTTAGCTAGAAGGGCTTCTGTTTCTACTGGACGGTCGGGGTCTGCCGAGTATAGGTTAGTATAGTATTCTGCCAGCGTCTTACTTATATCCACTAGTGATGTCAGTAGTACCCCGTCTTTGTTTTTAAGTGCTGAGATATACGTGGGGCGTTTCATCCCTGAGCACAACCTGGCCAATAGTTTGCCCGCTTTGTTCCCAAATTTGTGGAAGTGTAGCGCAGTGTAAGATGCCTTGGCTAGTTCTTGTTGCTCGGACCAGAAGTCAAACTCACGTTTTGGCTTCCTTCCAAATCTTGATGTTATCAGGCGTGCGATTTAGTGTCAATTGTTCGTGCGTTACACATAGGGTCTCGCTCGCCCTGGAGTAGCGCTGTCTAGCATTTTGTTTGAACTGTGTAGTATAGGAGATAATTTTCCCTCTGAGAAAGGTCTTCCCGGCTTCACAAAACAAGTTCGGGTCCGAGAGATGTATTGCATTAGTGGAGGCATAGTCTGACCAGGCTGTGCTTAGCATGTTACGGAAATCTTCCCTGTCTGTTAAATAAGTAGGGAAACGCCACGTTCTGGCAGGGGATGAAGGTCGTGTGTCAATCAAGCTCACTGCAACGGGTCCGTGGTCGGATATCCTAGCATCCAAGATTGCCGGGTCACGGAGCAGTTGCACGAGAGCGGGTGTCGCAAAAAGGTAATCGATTCGTGAAAACGAGTTGCGGGGGGGGAGTAAAAGGAGTATTCCCGATCAGTAGGGTGTGTCAGTCGCCATATGTCAGTTAGTTGTAGCGAGTCCATCGTCTGGGCATGAATTGTCCGAGGCGGGTTCAGTACAGCTCTACTTGGGTCTCTACTTGTTGTGTTGTCTGAGCGGTCTAGCATATTGGACATTACTGCATTAAAGTCACCTCCTACCAGGTGCAACGTCTCTGGTGCTGCCTGAATCCAGTTAGTCACATCTCTAAAGAAGGTAGCATCAGGTGTGTTGGGGGCATATATGTTGGTGACAGCTAGGTCTCTACCAGCCACGGCCATACGAATCGTAATTTTACAACCCAGCTGATCGGTTTTAACGTCTTTCACAGTGTGCTTTAGGTTCCTGTGCAGTAAGATAGCCACTCCAGCCTTGCGCCCCACTGCAGGTGAACCATAAACCGTCCCTACCCACATTTTACATAGGTGTGTCAGGTCATCTGCGGAGAGATGCGTCTCCTGTAGTAGAGCCACATCAGTCCGCAGTCTCTTTAAATGTCTAAGTATCATCATGCGCTTACTTGGAGAACAAAGTCCCTTAACGTTCCAGGATACAATCTTTAATCAAGGGGTCACCCAAACATTGTACGTTACCTATAGTTAAAGGCATGTAGCATATAGTTAAACATAAGGGGGGGGGGGGGGGGTGGGGGATGAGAGGTGTGATGCAGAAACATGTACTCTGTACCCATATAAAACAACTTTGTCAACAAAACTGAGTATAGGAGCAATAGTGCTACTGTAGGAGAACGCTCTGTAATGTTCGTCAACGCAGATAGAAAGAGGCAGTCATTAACTCTACTAGGCCTGTATAAGGGCCCTAGAGCCCCGAGGGGGCAAGCTGCGATTCTAGGCCATCTGCCGTGTCCTAGATTAAGAGGGTCAAGTCATCTTGACCTAGAGGGAACTTCCAAGTGGTTAGGACAGAGGGTATAATAAAGTGTCTCGTGTCTTCCTCTTAGTATACCCCCATATGTAGGGGTCAAAAGGTGCATACAAATAAAATGATACTACCCAATTTGTGCCTGGGATCACCGTGATAGTGGCAGTTGACTTCAGCGATTTCCAGAACGATCCAGGTGTTGGGTGAAGCGAATCCGCTTGTATGGTGGCTTGTTGGGGCTAGGTTGTTGCTTGCGTGGAGTAGAGAGAGGGGTGTTGAGCTGCAATGGAGGCTCTCCGGTGGAGCTGGCATGTTCCATTTCAGTGCTTGTTGAGTCAAAGTACCTCTCAGCTTCCTCTGGTGAAGTGAACGTTGTTCTCCTGAGCGTGTTTGAATGCGCAGTACAGCAGGATATGCCAGGGAGAACCGCACTTGGTTGTGATACAATGTGGAGCATATTGAGGAGAAGGCTTTTCGCTGTTTCATCACTTCAATGGAGTAGTCAGCAAAGAGCAGTAATTTAGCCCCATCTACCGTCAGGGTGCGTGCACGGCGAAAAGTTTGCATAATGGCTTCCTTGTCAGCATAGTTCAGGTATCTAACAATGACTTGCCTGGGTTCGGATCTGTTGTCTGCTTGTTGGCCAATGCGGTGCACTCTCTCCACTATGCATGGTATGCGGAGGCCTAGCTGTTCTGGGATAAGTTTGGCACAGATATTGGCCAGTTTGTTAGGTACAGTCTCTGGGAGGCCTATTGTCTAATTTTTCCCACAGCTCCCTATTTTCTGCGGTGATGCGCGCCAATAGTGCAGATTGGGCCGTGGCGTCATCCTCCAGGAGTGATATCCTCTCCTCCGTCTGGGATATTCTTTGCGCCTGGGCCTGCAGCTCTATGTGAAGCTGCTCCAGCCCTCTATGCACTGCTGCGTCCACAGTGGCCGCCAGAGTGGGTCCCAGGAGGGCTACCACCTCCTGTGCTATGCCTGCAGGCGCAGCGGGATTGTGTGTCTGGGCTTCTGGGGCCTGTGGCGGCGGAGACGCCGTTGTGGGGATGGCGGCCGCCATATTGGCTGAGGCCGGAGCTGTGTCTCCCGCGGGGGGTGCCGGCGAAGCGACCGCCCGTGCGTATGATCGTTCTACAAACCTGTCCATGGGGTCTGCGAGGGTAGCGGGGGTGAGTGGGGGTCTCCCGGGTGCTTTTATCAGGCTCTATGGCTGGATTTCTGTGGCGGTTGGCGGGAGCGATGTCTCACTACAGCCTGCCTGTCTCACTAAGTGGTTCATTTTAATGAACGTGAGCTTGTCCACATTGGCTCTGGACAGGCGGTTGCGCTTGTCTGTGATAACGCCCCCTGTCGTGCTAAATACACGTTCAGATAATACACTGGCTGCAGGGTAGGCCAGCATCTCCAAGGCGTAAAGGGCAAGCTCAGGCCATGTGCCCAATTTGGAGACCCAGAAGTTGAAGGGGGCAGACCCGTCATCCAGTACGTGTAGGCGTGTGCACACATACTGCTCCACCATGTTGGTGAAATGCTGCCTCCTGCTAGGACGTTCCATCTCAGCTGGTGGTGCTGGTTGTTGTGGCATGGTGACAAAGCTTTTCCACATTTCGGCCATGCTAATCCTGCCTTATGAGGTGCTGGCGGTGCCCCGGCTGCGTTGGCAACCTCTTCCTCCGCCTTCGCCTTGTGCTTCCACCGTACCCCCGCTGTCAGGTGGGAATGCCACCAGCAGCGCGTCTACCAGCGTGCACTTGTACTCGCGCATCTTACGATCACGCTCCAGTGAGGTAATTAAGGACGGTACGTTGTCCTTGTAACGGGGATCCAGCAGGGTGGCCACCCAGTAATCAGCACCAATTAGAATGTGGGCAACTCGGCGGTCATTGCGGAGACACTGCAGCATGTAATCGCTCATGTGTGCCAGGCTGCCCAGAGGCAACGAAAAGCTGTTCTCTGTGAGAGGTGTATTGTCTGTGTCCTCTGTATCCCCCCAGCCATGCACCAGTGATGGCCATGAGCTGGTCTGGGTGCCACCCTGATGTGAACATGGTTCCTCCTCCTCCATCTCCTCCTCATCCTCCACCTTGTCATCCTCCAGAACTGTGCCCTTGCTGCCGGACAATTGTGTACCTGGTGTTTGTTGGTGCAGGAACCCACCCTCGTAGCCACTTGTGAATGACTGCCCTGAAAGCCTTGGAAATGATCCCGGTTCCTCCTCCTCCTGTGCCACATCCTCTTCCATCATCGCCCGAAGCGTTTTTTCAAGGAGGCATAGAACTGGGATAGTAAGGCTGAGAACGGCGTCATCGGCACTGGCCATGTTGGCGGAGTACTCGAAACAGAGCAACAAGGCACACGGGTCTCGCATGGAGGCCCAGTTATTGGTGGTGAAGTGGTGCTGTTCCGCAGAGCGACTCACGCGTGCGTGCTGCAGCTGACACTCCACTATCGCCTGCTGCTGCTCGCACAGTCTGGCCAGCATGTGCAAGGTGGAGTTCCACCTTGTGGGCACGTCACATATGAGGCGGTGAGCGGGAAGGCCGAAGTTGCGCTGCAGGGCTGACAGGTCGAGCAGCAGCAGGGTGAGAACGCTGAAAGTGCGCACAGACGACCCGCACTTTCTGCAGCAGCTCTGGCATATCGTGGTAATTTTTAAGGAACCTCTGGACCACCAAGTTCAGCACATGCGCCAGGCAAGGGATGTGCGTCAAACCGGCTAGGCCCAGAGCTGCTACGAGATTTCGCCCATTATCGCACACCACCAGGCCGGGCTTGAGGCTCACTGCCACCAACCACTCATCGGTCTGTTGTTCCATGTCCCTCCACAACTCCTGCGCGGTGTGGGTTTTTTCCCCCAAACAGGAAAGTTTTAAAACCGCCTGCTGTCCTTTACCCCTGGCTGTGCTGAAGTTGGTGGTGAAGGTGTTATGCTGACCGGATGAGGCGGTGGTAGAGGATGAGGAAGCGGAGTAGGAGGAGTTAGCAACAGGAGGCAAACTGAACCGCCCTGCAATCCTCAGTGGTGGAAGGACATGCGCCAAACTGCTATCCGCCTCAGGCCCAGCCACCACTGCATTTACCCAGTGTGCTGTTAGGGAGATATAACGTCCCTGGCCGTGCTTACTGGTCCAAGCATCCGTAGTTAGGTGGACCTTGCCACAGATGACGTTGCGCAGTGCACACCTGATTTTGTCCCCCACTTGGTTGTGCCTGGAAAAGTAGTGGCGGCTGGGCACAACGTACTGTGGGACAGCCAATGCCATCAAGCTTTTAAAACTCTGCGTCTCCACCAGACGTAATGACAGCATTTCAAAGGCGAGGAATTTTGAAATGCTGGTATTCAGGGCAAGGGATCGCGGGTGGCTAGGGGGTACTTTGCTCCAGTGTTTGGGAGATAGAGAGCTGAACGCTTCCATGGGACATTGTGGAGATGGTTGGTGACCCAGGTGGTAGTGTTGCTGGCAGATCCTCTGTTTGCGGGTTGGCAGGTGCCACTGTCACTACAGAGGTGGATGAAGAGGCCGAGACTGCAGCAGAGGAGGAAGCAGGAGGAGCCAGCAGGAGGAGCCAGAGACCTTTCTTGGTTTTTGAGGTGTCTACTCCACTGCAGCTCGTGCTTTGCACTTAGATGCCTGGTCATGCAGGTGGTGCTCAGGTTGAGAACGTTTATGCCTCGCTTCAAGCTCCGATTGCACAGCGTGCAAACCACTCGTGTCTTGTCATCAGCACATTGTCTAAAGAACCGCCATGCTAGGGAACTCCTTGGACCTGGCTTTGGTTTGCTCGGTCCCTTGCTGCGTTGGGCAGTAGCAGGCGTACTGTCTAGGGGACGGACGCTCCGCTTTTGCACCCTGCTCCCTCTTCTGCTGTGCTGGTGGCTCTGTGCGAACACCGCCTCTTCCTCCGAACTACATTGGTCACCTGCATGACGTTGATTCCATGTGGGGTCGAGGACCTCATCGTCCTCCACATCATCTACCACCCAGTCTTCACCCCTGCCCTCCTTGTCGGTCTGCACAATTGCGAAAGCAGCAGCAGTTGGCACCTGTGTTTCGTCATCATCCGAGACGTGCTGCGATGGTCCTCCCATGTACTCATCATGAAACATAAGTGGTTGGGCATCGGTGCACACAATCTCTTCCACTTCTGGGGCAGGGCTAGGTGGATGGCCCTGGGAAACCCTGCTAACAGAGTCATCAAAAAGCAGAAGAGACTGCTGCATGATTTGGGGCTCAGACTGCTTGGCTGATTTGCAAGGGGGTGAGGGGGGTGAGGTGAAAGACTGATGGACATCGGCTGCAGGTGCCAACTCTGATCTTTCATCAGGAGACTGGGTGGGAGACAATGAGAAGGAACCAGAGGCACTGTCAGTAACCCAATCTACTATCGCCTGTACTTGTCCCAGCCTCAACATTCGTACAGCCGCATTAGGCCCGACCAAATACCGCTGCAGGCTCTGTCGCCTACTCGCACCTAAAGAGGCCGGGACACGGTCGGACTTTTTCATGGATTCTGTCCGATCGGACAAGGTTGTTGAAAAATCAGACCGTGTGTATGCACCATCGGACAGTGTTCGTCGGTTTGTCCGACGGACAAAGTCTTATCTCCTGCTGGAAAGATTTGCCGTCAACACAGTCCGATCACACCAAATCCGAGCGTGTGTACGCTTGTCCGACGGACAAAGTGCTACGCATGCTCAGAAGAAATTCTGTGACGGAAGCGCTCGGTCAGGTAAAACTACCTTTCCTAATCGACACAGCACATTCGTCACGCTGCAATGTTAAAATGTCTTTAATGCAGCGCATTCTCTTTTTCTTTACAATGCAACAAGAATGACATGTTTTAGCTGCTCCTATTCACCCGCACTTCTCACAAACTTACTTCTTTATTACTTTGCAGCATTTATACACTACATGTTTATTTTGACTCTGAACGGAAAAGAATCTTTGTTATTTTTTTACCATGATTTGTCTTTTTTGTTTTTTTTTTGGGGAATACATATTTGAATGTTTTTTTTTTTTTTTTTTGGAGGGGGGTTGTGTGTCTCAAATTACCAAAAACACATTATTAACATTTGTATTTCTTGCTTAAATTTACTAGGAGGTTGTTTGTTGTTGGTGCCCCTTGTTAATTCTACTTTAGGATTAGTGAAATGTACCTGCCTACTCAAAGAAAAACTGTCATTGTAGCGAAGTAAAACACAATAACAACAAGGCACACGGGTCTCGCATGGAGGCCCAGTTATTGGTGGTGAAGTGGTGCTGTTCCGCAGAGCGACTCACGCGTGCGTGCTGCAGCTGACACTCCACTATCGCCTGCTGCTGCTCGCACAGTCTGGCCAGCATGTGCAAGGTGGAGTTCCACCTTGTGGGCACGTCACATATGAGGCGGTGAGCGGGAAGGCCGAAGTTGCGCTGCAGGGCTGACAGGTCGAGCAGCAGCAGGGTGAGAACGCTGAAAGTGCGCACAGACGACCCGCACTTTCTGCAGCAGCTCTGGCATATCGTGGTAATTTTTAAGGAACCTCTGGACCACCAAGTTCAGCACATGCGCCAGGCAAGGGATGTGCGTCAAACCGGCTAGGCCCAGAGCTGCTACGAGATTTCGCCCATTATCGCACACCACCAGGCCGGGCTTGAGGCTCACTGCCACCAACCACTCATCGGTCTGTTGTTCCATGTCCCTCCACAACTCCTGCGCGGTGTGGGTTTTTTCCCCCAAACAGGAAAGTTTTAAAACCGCCTGCTGTCCTTTACCCCTGGCTGTGCTGAAGTTGGTGGTGAAGGTGTTATGCTGACCGGATGAGGCGGTGGTAGAGGATGAGGAAGCGGAGTAGGAGGAGTTAGCAACAGGAGGCAAACTGAACCGCCCTGCAATCCTCAGTGGTGGAAGGACATGCGCCAAACTGCTATCCGCCTCAGGCCCAGCCACCACTACATTTACCCAGTGTGCTGTTAGGGAGATATAACGTCCCTGACCGTGCTTACTGGTCCAAGCATCCGTAGTTAGGTGGACCTTGCCACAGATGGCGTTGCGCAGTGCACACCTGATTTTGTCCCCCACTTGGTTGTGCCTGGAAAAGTAGTGGCGGCTGGGCACAACGTACTGTGGGACAGCCAATGCCATCAAGCTTTTAAAACTCTGCGTCTCCACCAGACGTAATGACAGCATTTCAAAGGCGAGGAATTTTGAAATGCTGGTATTCAGGGCAAGGGATCGCGGGTGGCTAGGGGGTACTTTGCTCCAGTGTTTGGGAGATAGAGAGCTGAACGCTTCCATGGGACATTGTGGAGATGGTTGGTGACCCAGGTGGTAGTGTTGCTGGCAGATCCTCTGTTTGCGGGTTGGCAGGTGCCACTGTCACTACAGAGGTGGATGAAGAGGCCGAGACTGCAGCAGAGGAGGAAGCAGGAGGAGCCAGCAGGAGGAGCCAGAGACCTTTCTTGGTTTTTGAGGTGTCTACTCCACTGCAGCTCGTGCTTTGCACTTAGATGCCTGGTCATGCAGGTGGTGCTCAGGTTGAGAACGTTTATGCCTCGCTTCAAGCTCCGATTGCACAGCGTGCAAACCACTCGTGTCTTGTCATCAGCACATTGTCTAAAGAACCGCCATGCTAGGGAACTCCTTGGACCTGGCTTTGGTTTGCTCGGTCCCTTGCTGCGTTGGGCAGTAGCAGGCGTACTGTCTAGGGGACGGACGCTCCGCTTTTGCACCCTGCTCCCTCTTCTGCTGTGCTGGTGGCTCTGTGCGAACACCGCCTCTTCCTCCGAACTACATTGGTCACCTGCATGACGTTGATTCCATGTGGGGTCGAGGACCTCATCGTCCTCCACATCATCTACCACCCAGTCTTCACCCCTGCCCTCCTTGTCGGTCTGCACAATTGCGAAAGCAGCAGCAGTTGGCACCTGTGTTTCGTCATCATCCGAGACGTGCTGCGATGGTCCTCCCATGTACTCATCATGAAACATAAGTGGTTGGGCATCGGTGCACACAATCTCTTCCACTTCTGGGGCAGGGCTAGGTGGATGGCCCTGGGAAACCCTGCTAACAGAGTCATCAAAAAGCAGAAGAGACTGCTGCATGATTTGGGGCTCAGACTGCTTGGCTGATTTGCAAGGGGGTGAGGGGGGTGAGGTGAAAGACTGATGGACATCGGCTGCAGGTGCCAACTCTGATCTTTCATCAGGAGACTGGGTGGGAGACAATGAGAAGGAACCAGAGGCACTGTCAGTAACCCAATCTACTATCGCCTGTACTTGTCCCAGCCTCAACATTCGTACAGCCGCATTAGGCCCGACCAAATACCGCTGCAGGCTCTGTCGCCTACTCGCACCTAAAGAGGCCGGGACACGGTCGGACTTTTTCATGGATTCTGTCCGATCGGACAAGGTTGTTGAAAAATCAGACCGTGTGTATGCACCATCGGACAGTGTTCGTCGGTTTGTCCGACGGACAAAGTCTTATCTCCTGCTGGAAAGATTTGCCGTCAACACAGTCCGATCACACCAAATCCGAGCGTGTGTACGCTTGTCCGACGGACAAAGTGCTACGCATGCTCAGAAGAAATTCTGTGACGGAAGCGCTCGGTCAGGTAAAACTACCTTTCCTAATCGACACAGCACATTCGTCACGCTGCAATGTTAAAATGTCTTTAATGCAGCGCATTCTCTTTTTCTTTACAATGCAACAAGAATGACATGTTTTAGCTGCTCCTATTCACCCGCACTTCTCACAAACTTACTTCTTTATTACTTTGCAGCATTTATACACTACATGTTTATTTTGACTCTGAACGGAAAAGAATCTTTGTTATTTTTTTACCATGATTTGTCTTTTTTGTTTTTTTTTTGGGGAATACATATTTGAATGTTTTTTTTTTTTTTTTTTTTTGGAGGGGGGTTGTGTGTCTCAAATTACCAAAAACACATTATTAACATTTGTATTTCTTGCTTAAATTTACTAGGAGGTTGTTTGTTGTTGGTGCCCCTTGTTAATTCTACTTTAGGATTAGTGAAATGTACCTGCCTACTCAAAGAAAAACTGTCATTGTAGCGAAGTAAAACACAATAACAACAAGGCACACGGGTCTCGCATGGAGGCCCAGTTATTGGTGGTGAAGTGGTGCTGTTCCGCAGAGCGACTCACGCGTGCGTGCTGCAGCTGACACTCCACTATCGCCTGCTGCTGCTCGCACAGTCTGGCCAGCATGTGCAAGGTGGAGTTCCACCTTGTGGGCACGTCACATATGAGGCGGTGAGCGGGAAGGCCGAAGTTGCGCTGCAGGGCTGACAGGTCGAGCAGCAGCAGGGTGAGAACGCTGAAAGTGCGCACAGACGACCCGCACTTTCTGCAGCAGCTCTGGCATATCGTGGTAATTTTTAAGGAACCTCTGGACCACCAAGTTCAGCACATGCGCCAGGCAAGGGATGTGCGTCAAACCGGCTAGGCCCAGAGCTGCTACGAGATTTCGCCCATTATCGCACACCACCAGGCCGGGCTTGAGGCTCACTGCCACCAACCACTCATCGGTCTGTTGTTCCATGTCCCTCCACAACTCCTGCGCGGTGTGGGTTTTTTCCCCCAAACAGGAAAGTTTTAAAACCGCCTGCTGTCCTTTACCCCTGGCTGTGCTGAAGTTGGTGGTGAAGGTGTTATGCTGACCGGATGAGGCGGTGGTAGAGGATGAGGAAGCGGAGTAGGAGGAGTTAGCAACAGGAGGCAAACTGAACCGCCCTGCAATCCTCAGTGGTGGAAGGACATGCGCCAAACTGCTATCCGCCTCAGGCCCAGCCACCACTGCATTTACCCAGTGTGCTGTTAGGGAGATATAACGTCCCTGGCCGTGCTTACTGGTCCACGCATCCGTAGTTAGGTGGACCTTGCCACAGATGACGTTGCGCAGTGCACACCTGATTTTGTCCCCCACTTGGTTGTGCCTGGAAAAGTAGTGGCGGCTGGGCACAACGTACTGTGGGACAGCCAATGCCATCAAGCTTTTAAAACTCTGCGTCTCCACCAGACGTAATGACAGCATTTCAAAGGCGAGGAATTTTGAAATGCTGGCATTCAGGGCCAGGGATCGCGGGTGGCTAGGGGGTACTTTGCTCCAGTGTTTGGGAGATAGAGAGCTGAACGCTTCCATGGGACATTGTGGAGATGGTTGGTGACCCAGGTGGTAGTGTTGCTGGCAGATCCTCTGTTTGCGGGTTGGCAGGTGCCACTGTCACTACAGAGGTGGATGAAGAGGCCGAGACTGCAGCAGAGGAGGAAGCAGGAGGAGCCAGCAGGAGGAGCCAGAGACCTTTCTTGGTTTTTGAGGTGTCTACTCCACTGCAGCTCGTGCTTTGCACTTAGATGCCTGGTCATGCAGGTGGTGCTCAGGTTGAGAACGTTTATGCCTCGCTTCAAGCTCCGATTGCACAGCGTGCAAACCACTCGTGTCTTGTCATCAGCACATTGTCTAAAGAACCGCCATGCTAGGGAACTCCTTGGACCTGGCTTTGGTTTGCTCGGTCCCTTGCTGCGTTGGGCAGTAGCAGGCGTACTGTCTAGGGGACGGACGCTCCGCTTTTGCACCCTGCTCCCTCTTCTGCTGTGCTGGTGGCTCTGTGCGAACACCGCCTCTTCCTCCGAACTACATTGGTCACCTGCATGACGTTGATTCCATGTGGGGTCGAGGACCTCATCGTCCTCCACATCATCTACCACCCAGTCTTCACCCCTGCCCTCCTTGTCGGTCTGCACAATTGCGAAAGCAGCAGCAGTTGGCACCTGTGTTTCGTCATCATCCGAGACGTGCTGCGATGGTCCTCCCATGTACTCATCATGAAACATAAGTGGTTGGGCATCGGTGCACACAATCTCTTCCACTTTTGGGGCAGGGCTAGGTGGATGGCCCTGGGAAACCCTGCTAACAGAGTCATCAAAAAGCAGAAGAGACTGCTGCATGATTTGGGGCTCAGACTGCTTGGCTGATTTGCAAGGGGGTGAGGGGGGTGAGGTGAAAGACTGATGGACATCGGCTGCAGGTGCCAACTCTGATCTTTCATCAGGAGACTGGGTGGGAGACAATGAGAAGGAACCAGAGGCACTGTCAGTAACCCAATCTACTATCGCCTGTACTTGTCCCAGCCTCAACATTCGTACAGCCGCATTAGGCCCGACCAAATACCACTGCAGGCTCTGTCGCCTACTCGCACCTAAAGAGGCCGGGACACGGTCGGACTTTTTCATGGATTCTGTCCGATCGGACAAGGTTGTTGAAAAATCAGACCGTGTGTATGCACCATCGGACAGTGTTCGTCGGTTTGTCCGACGGACAAAGTCTTATCTCCTGCTGGAAAGATTTGCCGTCAACACAGTCCGATCACACCAAATCCGAGCGTGTGTACGCTTGTCCGACGGACAAAGTGCTACGCATGCTCAGAAGAAATTCTGTGACGGAAGCGCTCGGTCAGGTAAAACTACCTTTCCTAATCGACACAGCACATTCGTCACGCTGCAATGTTAAAATGTCTTTAATGCAGCGCATTCTCTTTTTCTTTACAATGCAACAAGAATGACATGTTTTAGCTGCTCCTATTCACCCGCACTTCTCACAAACTTACTTCTTTATTACTTTGCAGCATTTATACACTACATGTTTATTTTGACTCTGAACGGAAAAGAATCTTTGTTATTTTTTTACCATGATTTGTCTTTTTTGTTTTTTTTTGGGGAATACATATTTGAATGTTTTTTTTTTTTTTTTTTGGAGGGGGGTTGTGTGTCTCAAATTACCAAAAACACATTATTAACATTTGTATTTCTTGCTTAAATTTACTAGGAGGTTGTTTGTTGTTGGTGCCCCTTGTTAATTCTACTTTAGGATTAGTGAAATGTACCTGCCTACTCAAAGAAAAACTGTCATTGTAGCAAAGTAAAACACAATAGTCAATGATTATTTCAAATCAAAAAAACCTTTATTTAGGTCACACCAACAAACCAAAGAGGAACGCAGCCATGGTGAAACTTGGGGAATTTGCAAAGTCTTGGCCCCCCACGGCAACCATCATTGTTCAAGCGTAGAAAATTGGGGGCCTGAGGAGTACGTATATTAAGGGGAGTGCAATCTGGTCGTAAAGTCCAAAGTATCCGGAACTGCAGCAGATGCCATCTAGGTCCCCAGGCTCTGGTACTACAAGAGGCTCCATCTTCTCTCAGACCAGACTGATTCCAGGTCGTCACTCTCAGGTCTTCCTTCCACGCTTCCTTGCACGCTGTGGCTGTCGTGCTGGTGGGGTGGCAGAAGGAGGAGGAGGAGGAGGCGGAGCATGGTAGCTATGGCAAACATGTGTGACTGGGGTCATCTCCCCAGCCCTACCCTTATTTAGGACATGGAGGATGAGCCCCTCACACATGTTGCGTTGCCTCACCTCCATACCCATCATTTTTGTGACAACCACCGAGCCAAAGGTCTCCTCGTCGGCGGGTGTGGCATGTAGGGAGTCTGAAGCCTCTCTGATCATGCGGAGCGCTGACTGTGCCGCATAACCCCCCCTTCTCGCCCTTTTGTACGGAAGGCGGAGGGGAGGGGTTTGGGTGTCAGTCAGGCTCCGCGGCCTAGCCCCCTCTTGGCTGCCACTACCCAGCTGGTGGCTGCCACTAACCCCTGCCTCCTCCTGACTGCCACCTTCCACAGCCACCTCCTGGCTGAGGTCTTCCTGTGTATGAAAAAGGGACATAGTTTCAGTTATTTGTTCATCAAACACACACAATTCTCATCTAGTGACTGTTGCAAAATGTTTACAAATAGAAAACCATACAATTCTCAGCCCAGCAGTTTAGATTCTGGCCCCAAATGTCTCCAACACTACTGTCAGTTGATATGTCAAACACGTTAGGAACTAAGCAATTGGGGATCCTGAATTAAGTGAACATCATTCATTATTCCCATAAATGGTAACAGAAATACTATACCTGGAACAAGCTGGGCTCCTCCACCTCTTCCATACTGGAAGGCCCAGGTTGCTCCTCGGAAGCCTCAACAGGGGTGGGCTGCGCGCAAGGAAGCGTGGAAGGAGGAGTCGAGGTTGGCTCCGTGACATCAGTCTGGTCTTTCAGAAAATGGAGACTCTGATAGTACCAGAGCTTGGGCACATAGACCTCATCTGCTGAAGTTGCAGTTTCCTCAGACTTCACGACCTTCTTCCGCTCCCTGATATACGCACTCCTCAGGCTGCCAATTTTCTTTCTTAGATCATCAACAGTTGCCGTGGGGAACCTTGGCTTGACAAATTCCACAAGTTCCTCCAGGGCTGCGTGCCTCTTTGGTTTGTTGGTGTAATGTGGGTGTTTACCCTGCCATAAAACGGGAAATTCCCTGAATTTGGCAATGAAGAGGGGGAGAAAACTCATGTCGTTGAATCCCTGCATAATCTCTGCAAGACACAACACCACACAAAACCCTCTCAATTATGTCAGGCTAAACTCTCCTAATCTTCTCCATAAAGAAGCCTCACGTTCAAATCAGTCTAGGCTAGTTATGTACCAACGTCAAATTGTACCTTCGTTTGTAGCGATCGTCTCGTGTGAGTTTTCTCTCCCCTCGTCTCCCAGATCGTGGCTACGACACAGGCGTGTGACGTTTTATATACAGTGCGCATGCGTCAAACTCCGCCCGCCCCTGACGATCTTTCTCGTCTATTCCCCACCCCTTCTCTTTACGGCGCAGTGGGGAGAGCACATGGCGTGGACACAGCAGGTGCGCCCCAAATATCCCACCAACGAGGAGGAGGACGAGGAAAGTCCGGAGGCAGAAACGTCCCGATCCCGGAGCCTGAAATTCAAGGCCTCCAATATGTCATTTGGAGAAATGTTGGAGATGGTGGACATATTAAAGAGGAGCGACTATGATGGGAAGTATGGGCCTTACCTCAACCCCAATGTCCGCAAGGCCAAGATCATGTCTAAAGTTGTGAGGAGGCTGTACAATCAGTTTGGGGTACAACGATCCAAGGAGCAACTGAGGAAACGCTGGTCAGACCTGAAACTGAGGGAGGCCGATCAGTACAGAAAGATCAAGCGAATTCTTCAAAAAAGTAAGTAGTTGTGTTTTGTGTTTGATTTCTTGCTTGCATACTGCTCCATTGTGGTTTGATTTTTACAAAGTTGTACATTCCAAAGTGGCCACTTTCAGGTTCGTCTGTGCATTCGATCGTACTCAGCCTCGATCTTTCTGCCACTGTCATGGTCGTGTGTGTGTGTCCATTCGATCGTACGCAACCTCGATCGTTCGGCCACTTATAATACGATGTTTGGTGTTTTTTTGGGGGAAAGGAAGTTTGTTCTCACTAGAAATGTCATCAAGAATGTAAAGCCAATTTATTCAATGTAAAGGAGAGGTCACCCAGTAGCTGTTTACCCATCTGGACTCTAGAGCACTAGTGCTGGGACACCCAAACCCCCTTTTTATTAGGCTTTTCCACACATGTGCTCCAGTGGATACTAGAGGGGGGTCTCCATCACACAAACTTCTACCAAAAAGCTAGTCAGTTTAGCACCTTTACAAAGTGACTACATTCATGTAGTTGGCATTTGTAACTGGCCAAACTAAAATAGTGTCCGTCACTTTCAACCAATGTTTGTCATTTCCTATTTCTGCCCTCAATAGATTGTGTTGCTAAATCTTCCTTTTGTACATTCTCATAGGGGAGCGAAAACTTGGGCCGTCTGAGGAAACCCCCAAACCAACACCTCCCAAAAAAGGGGAAAGAGCAGAAGCAGAGGAGGAGGAGGAGGAAGGAGAGATCATCGAACTTGGAGAAATTGTCACCACAACAGGTGAGTATGGGAGAACACAGCTACTGGTAAGCTAATCCATGTATGGCTGCCTCATTTCCAACACCCCATTTTTGTTTGTTTGTGGTTTTTAGGTGACGTGGATGTTGTGGAAGAAAAATCGCACTTTACCACAGAGAGTGCCCACGTACTCATCGGAGAGATAATGGTCTGCAATAGAGATCTAGATTACATAAAGCAAAACATCAATGATGTTCAACAAAAATTGAAGAACATCATTGATGTTTTAGGAAAAATATGAAAACGCACCAAGTAATTAACACACATTTGTGCCAGCTTCTGAACACATTTGCAACTTAAAAACTGTGTGAAATTTGGAACATGCACACATTGTGTCCACATGTGCTAGCTCCCATCATGGTGGATGAATGCCAACGTTTTTTTGGGGGTGCAACCACTTTACGAACTACGAAAGTGGTTGTGGTGAAGGGGTTGCACCCCCAAAAAACGTCCATTTATCCCCATGATGGAAAATGGCACTTTTGAGGCTTCTAGGCATGTGTTTTACCATCTAATGACCATTTTCAGACCCAAATTGTGTGCATGTTCCAAATTTCCACTTTTCGGGGGTGACCCCCCCATGTGATGAAGGCAAGATCAAACACACTTTGAACATATAGTCATGTCTGATCTTGTCTTCACTTTACAAAGTTGAACTTTCCTAGTTCATAGGTTCTGGTTGGCTCCATGCCTGGTTTTACCAATTGCGGAATGTTTGTAAACAATGTTGTAAATAACCAAGATGTTGTCAGTTTTGGCGTGAAGATTGTAAACGCACTTGTGAATGTTTTCCAAGTAAACTTTTTTATTTTTCGAAATGTGTGGCTTCCTTATTTAAAAAACACAATGCATTATGTATGTAAAATGTAAAGGATATGGGGGGCAATGGGTGTTATTTACTAAAGGCAAATCCACTTTGCACTGCAATTTCCTTTCCCAGGGAACTTTTTCAATGCACTTGTAGAGCATAGCGGATTTGACTTATGTAAATGACACCCACAGTGCTTTGTACGAAAACACGGAGCACAGCATTTTTCAGAATACACACATGTCAGACCTGGTGATGAAAAGGAGTATTTTGGCTGTCAGTTATGCAGGACAAACCTTCTCTAGACCAAAGATTAGGTAGCAAACACACAACATGAGAATAATCTTTTTGGGAAGAAGAGACTGTTACCTCCTTTTGCCCAGAAAGTGCATTCCCACTGTCGAAGGCAAAGGGAAAAAATGTCAAAGTAAAATAAGCTAAAAAGAAGACTGAAATGACAAGAAATCAGAGGTTGGTTAAAATATCAGATTTATTAAAAAATGCCTCTCACACATCGTCAGGCAGAGCAATGGCCCCCCTACCCACAAAGTACTCCATATATTGCTCGCGGACCACGCGGGCATTTAGAGGGGGCAAGCCTGGACGTGCCACTTGAAGGGCTGTGAGGTCCGCATTTGGAGGGCCCTCCACATCTGGGCCAACGGGCACCACATAGTTCCTGTTATGTCTTTTGAGGAAGTTGTGCAATATGCAACAGGCAAGAACTATGTGGTTCAGTTTGTATTCCGCCAAGTTAAATGCCGTCAGGAACAGGCGGAAGCGGCTGGCCAGGATGCCAAAAGTGTTCTCCACCACTCTTCTGGCTCTGGACAGCCTGTAGTTGAAGACCCTCTGGTCCGGGGTGAGGGTCCTCATCGGGAACGGCCTCATCACATGGGGAGTCAACGCAAACGCTTCATCTGCGACAAAGACGAAGGGGAGTCCTTCGGCATTCTCCTCTGGAGGTGGCAAGCACAGATTGCCACTTTGGAGACGCCAGTAGAACTCCGTGTGCGTAATGGCACCACCATCCGAGATCCGGCCGTTCATCCCCACGTCCACATACATAAACTCGTATGTTGCCGACACCACCGCCAACATCACTACACTATTAAACCCTTTATAATTATAATAGTAGGACCCGAGTTGGGCGGTGGGACGATGCGGACGTGTTTCCCATCAATTGCCCCTCCGCAGTTAGGAAAGTCCCAACGGCTGGCAAAGTGGGAGGCCACAGTCTGCCATTCCTGTGGCGTGGAAGGGAACTGTGGAGTGAAACAAGAAAAATAAATTAGTCACTTTGCACTTAAACATTGCAAGCAGATTAGACAATCAACATCTTGGAACAAGAGCATTGTATAAAATTGGAGGCTGGAAAGTATTTGCACAGAAAAGTAGAGGCTCCCCTTCACAGATGACTCACCCCCCATCAATCCCCCCACTTCTGATGGGCCATTGGCAATAACTAGGGTTTTGGGGGGGGGGGACAGGTAACCCTCTGCACTTCATTGATTGGCAAATGGCTCAATAATGTGTGCTAGTTTGGCCAGACCCTCTGTACTTAACACTATTGGCAGCCCCCAGGAAAGATAAAATAACATTTCAACCCCCCCCCCCCCCCCCCAAAAAAAGGCAGGCACATTGTGACATTCTGAACTTACCAAGCAAGCTAATAGGAGGGAAAGAAGACAAAAAATTAGGAAATGGAATGTATGGAGGCAGCCCCTTGCACTACATGCTTTGCTGAATTCATCCCTAAAGATGCCCACTATAAAGAGGTAGGTATATAGTGTGTATGGACCTTGGAAAAGCCATCAGATAAAGGATTGGTACCATCTGACAGAGCAGTTGGGGGAGGGGGTTCCTAATGAGTTTGCCCCCCCCCCCCCCACCAAAAAAAAAAAATTCTAAAGGGGCTCTACATGAAGTAAACCACACAGCAAACATTTGTGCATATTTTAGGGGGTGTTTGGGGGCAAACAATACTATGCAGCAGACAAAATACATTGCTTAAGTGACTAGGCCATAGGTGTCTATTGGGGCAGAAGAGCATGCTGGTAAGGTAAGTGAAGGGAAAAATGCATGAAGGAGAAAAGGGGCACAGCATATTAGAACATATTGCAATCATGGTAATTAGGGAAGGAGGTCAAAAATAGAAGACATTAGCAAGCAGAGCATACATAGAAGGGAATAGTAAAGTATAAATGTTACCTTAATATAGTCCTCCTGCAGGACCTGGATGATGGCAGAACAGGTCTCTGGAATAATGATTCCCAGGGCCTGGGGAGAGATACCTGAAGAGAACTTCAAATCCTGAAGACTTCTCCCTGTCGCCAAGTACCTCAACCTGGCAACAAGCCTCTGCTCCGGAGTAATGGCTTGTCTCATGCAGGTATCCTGCCGGCTGATAAAGGGGGTCAGCAAAGCCAAAAGACGGTGAAAATCGGGGTCCGTCATCCGGAGAAAGTTCCTGAAATCATCAGGATTATTCTCCCGGATCTCACGAAGCAAAGGCATGTGCGAGAATTGGTCACGCTGAAGCAACCAATTCTTGGTCCACATACTCCTCGTCACTCTGTTCATGGACGGGTCTTGGCTCAAAGCTAAAAGCCCGACACCAATTCCGCGTACAGCACGAACTCGGCAACGAGTACGCACGGGAAACATCGCTCACAAGGTCACAAAAGGTCGGCTGGTCAGAACGGACAAACAGAAAGCACCGATAAACAGCAAGGCCTGAAAGAACGAAATGAATACCAGCAACGAGCAGACAATAAGCAGTGCAAATCAAAGCGTCCTATATCAAGATATAGGCCGCAATGACCAACAAATGCGAACTGACTACACGCACTAATAAACAGATACGCACGACAAGCACAAACTAAAGAGCAGTAACGATCTGAGTCAGAAAACTGAGAAGCGCGAATCTTAAGTCACCAAACTTCCACTAACTCTCGATAAACACGGGATCAGCAGAAGGAGCCCAACGGGTGCCTGACGTGGTGCTGAACTTCCCTTTTGTAATCTCGTGGACGACGACTTACGTCACGACGTTCTTCCAGACCGGATATTCCGACAACGTAGTCCGACCGTGTGTACGCAACACCAACATCGGACAAAGTACGACGGACAAAATCCGACCGACCTGGTCCGCGGATTGTCCGACCGTGTGTATGGGGCTTAAGGAAGGTGTTTCACTTGTGCGTGTAGCTGGCACAGATCGACCACGTCCTCTCCCTGCAACATGAGCTCCACCAGCAGCACCATGACCGGGGCCATGTCCCTTCTTTGACGTTCTCCTCATATTTTCCAAATTTAGGATCTTGCCCTAAATGGGTGTTTTTGGAATAGCAGAATACACTCCCAGTGTGTAAACGGTGTATCTCACACCTACAGAAATGCAGACAATGCTATTCAAAAAAAATGTTTTCGCCCTAAAAAAATTTTATTTGAATAGCGCAATAGAAGAAAAATATATAAATTGTGTATCTCACACCTCCAGATATGCAGAAAACACTGCAAAAAATGTGTTTTTGCACTAAATGTGTGTTTTTGCAATAGCAGAATACACCCAGAGTATGTAAACGGTGTACCTCACACCTACAGAAATGCAGAAAATGCTATTGCAAAAAAAATGTTTTGCCCTAAAATCTTTTTTTTTTGAATAGCACAATAGTAGAACACTATATAAATTGTGTATCTCACACCTACAGATATGCAGAAAACACTGCAAAATATTTTTTGCCCTAAATGGGTGTTTTTGGAAGAGCAGAATACACCCACAGTATGTACAGGGTGTATCTCACAGTAACATATGCAGTGCTGGTGAGCTGAGCAGATAAAAGTTATATTTTCTCTGGCACTGGGCTCATGGCAGTGTAAAAAGACTGTGCACTGCAACCCAACCAGGTAAATCAATGTACATCGCTGAGTTATTAGAATAGATTTCTGAATCTGGACTCCTAGATAATTCTCTCTCCCTCAAAGCAGCCACAGGAACCTTGCCCTACACTGTCCTACACATCTTTTCTCTCAGTGCAATGTAAAAATCTTGTGCACTGCACCCACACAACTAAATCTATGTAGATCGCTGACTAATTAGAATAGATTTCAGGATCAGGACTCCTATGTAATTCTCTCCCTCACAGCAACAGCAGCCAGGAACCTTTCCCTACACTGTCTAAAGCAGAGTGACCTGCTGTGCTGTGTGCCTCTAGCTTATATAGAGGCTGGGTCACATGCTGCACTGGCCAATCACAGCCATGCCATTAGTAGGCATGGCTGTGATGGCTCCTAAGGGCACACCAGTTAAACAAATGTTGATTGGCTGCCCTGCAGCTTTTAAAAATGTGCCATTGCATCGCCGAACACCGGACCCGAACCCGAACATACAGTCAATTGTTCAGGTTCGGGTCCGGGACCCAGAAACCCAAAAGTCCGGTACGAACCCGAACTTTACAGTTCGGGTTCGCTCAACCCTAGTCATAATGTTTTGGCTGATCATGGGGGGTCATAATATTTTGGCTGATCATGTTGCGGTCATAATGTTTTGGCTGATCATGGGGTTGTCAGCTTTTGTCACCTCCCACTCTAGTTTTGATCATTTCTCCATTCATTCCTATGGGACTAATTTTGCCGCAAAATCAACAATATTTTGTGAACCATTCGGCGAAACGTTCCACAAAGTAATAGCACACCAATCGGGAAAAATCCGCACATTTTGGTATATTACTGTCTATGTAGTGTAAAAGCTGTGGGAGGAGTTAGGGTGGTCACTAATAAGAATAATATATATGTGAGATAACAGTAAGTGGTCTTGCTATGCAAGAACACTTAAAGGGGTGTTCCGGGATGCCTCCATCAGCTGTCGAGTGCTGCCACCGCCATTGCGGGTAAGGTAACCCGGCAGTGTAGCCTTTCAGCTTCACGCCGGGAACCCTACTGCGCATGAGCGAGGCCCCGCTCCTCTCTCCTATTAGCCCGGTGGCCAAGGGAGGAGGAGGAGGAAGCCCCGTGGTGACGTCACGGCCACATCGCGCTGCAGCATACTTCCGGAAGTGGGAAAGGATACCTGTCAAAGACAGGTATCCTGTCCCCCCTCCCCCCTGAAAGGTGCCAATTGTGACACCGGAAGGGGGGAGGGATCCACTTTAGGGTAGAGCTCCACTTTAATAAGCGTATATTGACTGGTTTGTGCAAAAGTTATAGTGTCTACAAATTTATTTCTGGAATTTTTATTTATATTTTTTTTTTACTAGTGACGATCAGCGACTTATAACGGGGCTGCGATATTGCGGTGGACAAATCAGACACATAACTGACACTTTTTTTGGGGACCAGTGACATTATTACAGTGATCAGTGCTAAAAAAATACTGTACTAATGACACTGGCTGGGAAGGGGTTTACATCAGGGGCGATCAAAGGGTTAAATGTGCGCCTAGCTGGTGATTCACTGTAGTAGGGGAGGTGCTTTTACTAGTGAAAGGCATGGATCGGTGTTCCTGCTTTACAGCAGGAAAAAAAATTGATCACACCTGATGTACTGGTGGCATATCTCATTTCTTGCGACCCGAACAAGCCAGGAAAGTACAAATACTCCCCAAATGACCCCTTTTTTGAAAGTAGACATTCCAAGGTATTTAGTAAGAGGCATGGTGAGGTTTTTGATCTTGTCATTTTTTCCCACAATTCTTTGCAAAATTAAGATTTTTTTATTTATTTATTTTTTTCCACAAAATTGTCATTGTAATAGGTTATTTCTTTCACATGGTATGTGTATACCACAAATGACACCCCAAAATAAATTCTGCTACTCTTCCTGAGTATTATGATACATGTGTGGGACTTTTCCACAGCCTAGCCACTTAGAGAGACCCAACATGCAGGGAGCACCATCACGTGTTTTAGGAGCATAAATTACACATCTAAAGCCCCATACACACGCTCGGACAATCCGCGGACAAGGTCGGTCGGACTTTGTCCGACGTACTTTGTCCGATGTTGTCGTTGCGTACACACGGTCGGACTACGTTGTCGGAATATCCGGTCCGGAAGAACGTCGTGACGTAAGTCGTCGTCCACGAGATTACAAAAGGGAAGTTCAGCACCACGTCAGGCACCCGTTGGGCTCCTTCTGCTGATCCCGTGTTTATCGAGAGTTAGTGGAAGTTTGGTGACTTAAGATTCGCGCTTCTCAGTTTTCTGACTCAGATCGTTACTGCTCTTCAGTTTGTGCTTGTCGTGCGTATCTGTTTATTAGTGCGTGTAGTCAGTTCGCATTTGTTGGTCATTGCGGCCTATATCTTGATATAGGACGCTTTGATTTGCACTGCTTATTGTCTGCTCGTTGCTGGTATTCACTTCGTTCTTTCAGGCCTTGCTGTTTATCGGTGCTTTCTGTTTGTCCGTTCTGACCAGCCGACCTTTTGTGACCTTCTGAGCGATGTTTCCCGTGCGTACTCGTCGCCGAGTTCGTGCTGTACGCGGAATTGGTGTCGGGCTTTTAGCTTTGACCCAAGACCCGTCCATGAACAGAGTGATGAGGAGTATGTGGACCAAGAATTGGTTGCTTCAGCGTGACCAGTTCTCGCACATGCCTTTGCTTTGTGAGATCCGGGAGAATAATCCTGATGATTTCAGGAACTTTCTCAGGATGACGGACCCCGATTTTCACCGTCTTTTGGCTTTGCTGACCCCCTTTATCAGCCGGCAGGATACCTGCATGAGACAAGCCATTACTCCGGAGCAGAGGCTTGTTGCCACGTTGAGGTACTTGGCGACAGGGAGAAGTCTTCAGGATTTGAAGTTCTCTTCAGGTATCTCTCCCCAGGCCCTGGGAATCATTATTCCAGAGACCTGTTCTGCCATCATTCAGGTCCTGCAGGAGGACTATATTAAGGTAACATTTCTACTTTACTATTCCCTTCTATGTATGCTCTGTTTGCTAATGACTTGTATTTTTGACCTCCTTCCCTAATTACCATGATTGCAATATGTTCTAATATGCTGTGCCCCTTTTCTCCTTCATGCATTTTTCCCTTCACTTACCTCACCAGCATGCTCTTCTGCCCCAATAGACACCTATGGCCTACTCACTTAAGCAATGTCTTTTGTCTGCTGCATAGTATTGTTTGCCCCAAAACACCCCCTAAAATATGCACAAATGTTTGCTGTGTGGTTTACTTCATGTAGAGCCCCCTTTTTTTGTTCTTTTGGTGGGGGGGGGGGGGGGCAAACGCATTAGGAACCCCCTCCCCCAACTGCTCTGTCAGATGGTACCAATCCTTTATCTGCTGGCTTTCCCAAGGTCCATACACACTATATACCTACCTCTTTATAGTGCGCATCTTTAGGGATGAATTCAGCAAAGCATGTAGTGCAAGGGACTGCCTCCATACATTCCATTTCCTATTTTTTTGTCTTCTTTCCCTCCTATTAGCTTGCTTGGTAATTTAATAATGTCACACTGTGCCTGCCTTTTTTGGGGGGGGGGGGGAAATGTTATTTGATCTTTCCTGTGGCCTGCCAATAGTGTTAAGTACAGAGGGTCTGGCCAAACTAGGCCACATTATTGAGCCATTTGCCAATCAATGAAGTGCAGAGGGTTACCTGTCCACCCCCCCCCCCCCCAAAACCATAGTTATTGCCAATGTCCCATCAGAAGTGGGGGGATTGATGGGGGGGGTGAGTAATCTGTGAAGGGGAGCCTCTACTTTTCTGTGTAAATACTTTCCAGCCTCCAATTTTATACAATGCTCTTGTTCCAAGATGTTGATTGTCTAATCTGCTTGCAATGTTTAGGTGCAAAGTGACTAATTTTTTTTTCTTGTTTCACTCCACAGTTCCCTTCCACGCCACAGGAATGGCAGACTGTGGCCTCCCACTTTGCCAGCCGTTGGGACTTTCCTAACTGCGGAGGGGCAATTGATGGGAAACACGTCCGCATCGTCCCACCGCCCAACTCGGGGTCCTACTATTATAATTATAAAGGGTTTAATAGTGTAGTGATGTTGGCGGTGGTGTCGGCAACATACGAGTTTATGTATGTGGACGTGGGGATGAACGGCCGGATATCGGATGGTGGGGCCATTACGCACACGGAGTTCTACTGGCGTCTCCAAAGTGGCAGTCTGTGCTTGCCACCTCCAGAGGAGAATGCCGAAGGACTCCCCTTCGTCTTTGTCGCAGATGAAGCGTTTGCGCTGACTCCCCATGTGATGAGGCCGTTCCCGATGAGGACCCTCACCCCGGACCAGAGGGTCTTCAACTACAGGCTGTCCAGAGCCAGAAGAGTGGTGGAGAACGCTTTTGGCATCCTGGCCAGCCGCTTCCGCCTGTTCCTGACGGCATTTAACTTGGCGGAATACAAACTGAACCACATAGTTCTTGCCTGTTGCATATTGCACAACTTCCTCAAAAGACATAACAGGAACTATGTGGTGCCCGTTGGCCCAGATGTGGAGGGCCCTCCAAATGCGGACCTCACAGCCCTTCGAGTGGCACGTCCAGGCTTGCCCCCTCTCAATGCCCGCGTGGTCCGGGACCAATATATGGAATACTTTGTGGGTAGGGGGGCCATTGCTCTGCCTGACGATGTGTGAGAGGCATTTTTTAATAAATCTGATATTTTAACCAACCTCTGATTTCTTGTCATTTCAGTCTTCTTTTTAGCTTATTTTACTTTGACATTTTTTCCCTTTGCCTTCGACAGTGGTAATGCACTTTCTGGGCAAAAGGAGGTAACAGTCTCTTCTTCCCAAAAAGATTATTCTCATGTGTGTTTGCTACCTAATCTTTGGTCTAGAGAAGGTTTGTCCTGCATAACTGACACCCAAAATACTCCTTTTCAGCACCAGGTGTGACATGTGTGTATTCTCCAAAATGCTGTGCTCCGTGTTTTCGTACAAAGCACTGTGGGTGTCATTTACATAAGTCAAATCCGCTATGCTCTACAAGTGCATTGAAAAAGTTCCCTGGGAAAGGAAATTGCAGTGCAAAGTGGATTTGCCTTTAGTAAATAACACCCATTGCCCCCCATATCCTTTACATTTTACATACATAATGCATTGTTTTATTTAAATAAGGAAGCCACACATTTTGAAAAATAAAAAAGTTTACTTGGAAAACATTCACAAGTGCGTTTACAATCTTCACGCCAAAACTGACAACATCTTGGTTATTTACAACATTATTTACAAAGATTACGCAATTTGTAAAACCAGGCATGGAGCTAAGCAGAACCTATGAAGTAGGAAAGTTCAACTTTGTAAAGTGAAGACAAGATCAGACATGACTATATGTTCAAAGTGTGTTTGATCTTGCCTTCATCACATGGGGGGGGCACCCCCGCAAAGTGGAAATTTGGAACATGCACACAATTTGGTTCTGAAAATGGTCATTAGATGGTAAAACACATGCCTAGAAGCTTCAAAAGTGCCATTTTCCATCATGGGGATGAATGGACGTTTTTTGGGGGTGCAACCCCTTCACCACAACCACTTTCGTAGTTCGTAAAGTGTTTGCACCCCCAAAAAAACGTTGCCATTCATCCACCATGATGGGAGCTAGCACATGTGGACACAATGTGTGCATGTTCCAAATTTCACACAGTTTTTAAGTTGCAAATGTGTTCAGAAGCTGGCACAAATGTGTGTAAATTACTTGGTGCTTTTTCATATTTTTCCTAAAACATCAATGATGTTCTTCAATTTTTGTTGAACATCATTGATGTTTTGCTTTATGTAATCTAGATCTCGATTGCAGACCATTATCTCTCCGATGAGTACGTGGGCACTCTCTGTGGTAAAGTGCGATTTTTCTTCCACAACATCCACGTCACCTAAAAACCACAAACAAAAAAAATGGGGTGTTGGAAATGAGGCAGCCATACATGGATTAGCTTACCAGTAGCTGTGTTCTCCCACACTCACCTGTTGTGGTGACAATTTCTCCAAGTTCGATGATCTCTCCTTCCTCCTCCTCCTCTGCTTCTGCTCTTTCCCCTTTTTTGGTAGGTGTTGGTTTGGGGGTTTCCTCAGACGGCCCAAGTTTTCGCTCCCCTATGAGAATGTCCAAAAGGAAGATTTAGCAACACAAGCTATTGAGGGCAGAAATAGGAAATGACAAACATTGCTTGAAAGTGACGGACACTATTTTAGTTTGGCCAGTTACAAATGTCAACTACATGAATGAAGTCACTTTGTAAAGGTGCTAAACTGACTAGCTTTTTGGTAGAAGTTTGTGTGATGGAGACCCCCCTCTAGTATCCACTGGAGCACATGTGTGGAAAAGCATAATAATAAGGGGGTTTGGGTGTCCCAGCACTAGTGCTCTAGAGTCCAGATGGGTAAACAGCTACTGAGTGACCTCTCCTTTACATTGAATAAATTGGCTTTACATTCTTGATGACATTTCTAGTGAGAACAAACTTCCTTTCCCCAAAAAAACACCAAACATCGTATTATAAGTGGCCGAACGATCGAGGTTGCGTACGATCGAATGCACACACGACCATGACAGTGGCAGAAAGATCGAGGCTGAGTACGATCGAATGCACAGACGAACCTGAAAGTGGCCATTTTGGAATGTACAACTTGGTAAAAATCAAAACACAATGGAGCAGTATGCAAGCAAGAAATCAAACACAAAACACAACTACTTACTTTTTTGAAGAATTCTCTTGATCTTTCTGTACTGATCGGCCTCCCTCAGTTTCAGGTCTGACCAGCGTTTCCTGAGTTGCTCCTTGGATCGTTGTACCCCAAAATTATTGTACAGCCTTCTCACAACTTTAGACATGATCTTGGCCTTGCGGACATTGGGGTTGAGGTAAGGCCCATACTTCCCATCATAGTCGCTCCTCTTTAATATGTCCACCATCTCCAACATTTCTCCAAATGACATATTGGAGGCCTTGAATTTCAGGTTCCGGGATCGGGACGTTTCTGCCTCCGGACTTTCCTCGTCCTCCTCCTCGTTGGTGGGATATTTGTGGCGCACCTGCTGTGTCCCCGCCATGTGCTCTCCCCACTACGCCGTAAAGAGAAGGGGTGGGGAATAGACGAGAAAGATCGTCAGGGGCGGGCGGAGTTTGAAGCATGCGCAGTGTATATAAAACGTCACACGCCTGTGTCGTAGCCACGATCTGGGAGACGAGGGGAGAGAAAACTCACACGAGACGATCGCTACAAACGAAGGTACAATTTAACGTTGGTACATAACTAGCCTAGACTGATTTGAACTTGAGGCTTCTTTATGGAGAAGATTAGGAGAGTTTAGCCTGACATAATTTTGAGGGTTTTGTGTGTTGTTGTGTCTTGCAGAGATTGATATGAAGGGATTCAACGACATGAGTTTTCTCCCCCTCTTCATTGCCAAATACAGGGATTTTCCCATATTGTGGCAGGGTATACACCCACATTACACCAACAAACCAAAGAGGCACGCAGCCCTGGAGGAACTTGTGGAATTTGTCAAGCCAAGGTTCCCCACGGCAACTGTTGATGATATTAGAAAGAAAATTGGCAGCCTGAGGAGTGCGTATATCAGGGAGAGGAAGAAGGTCGTGAAGTCTGAGGAAACTGCAACTTCAGCAGATGAGGTCTATGTCCCCAAGCTCTGGTACTATCAGAGTCTCCATTTTCTGAAGGACCAGGCTGATGTCACGGAGCCAACCTCAACTCCTCCTTCCACGCTTCCTTGCGCACAGCCCACCCCTGATGAGGCTTCCGAGGAGCAACCTGGGCCTTCCAGTCTGGAAGAGGTGGAGGAGCCCAGCTTGTTCCAGGTATAGTAGTTTTGCTACCATTTAGGGGAATAATGAATGATGTTCACTTAATTCAGGATCGCCAATTGCTTAGTTCCTAACGTGTTTGACATATCAACAGACAGTGGTGTGGGAGACATTTGGGGCCAGAATCTAAACTGCTGGGCTGAGAATTGTATGGTTTTCTATTTGTAAACATTTTGCACCAGTCACTAGATGAGAATTGTGTGTGTTTGATGAACAAATAACTGAAACTATGTCCCTTTTTCCTACACAGGAAGACCTCAGCCAGGAGGTGGCTGTGGAAGGTGGCAGTCAGGAGGAGGCAGGGGTTAGTGGCAGCCACCAGCTGGGTAGTGGCAGCCAAGAGGGGGCTAGGCCTCGGAGCCTGACTGACACCCAAACCCCTCCCCTCCGCCCTCCGTACAAAAGGGCGAGAAGGGGGGGTTATGCGGCACAGTCAGCGCTCCGGATGATAAGAGAGGCTTCAGACTCCCTACATGCCACACCCGCCGACGAGGAGACCTTTGGCTCGGTGGTTGTCACAAAAATGATGGGTATGGAGGTGAGGCAACGCAACATGTGTGAGGGGCTCATCCTCCATGTCCTAAATAAGGGTAGGGCTGGGGAGATGACCCCAGTCACACATGTTTGCCATAGCTACCATGCTCCACCTCCTCCTCCTCCTCCTCCTCCTTCTGCCACCCCACCAGCACGACAGCCACAGCGTGGAAGGAAGCGTGGAAGGAAGACCTGAGAGTGACGACCTGGAATCAGTCTGGTCTGAGAGAAGATGGAGCCTCTCGTAGTACCAGAGCCTGGGGACCTAGATGGCATCTGCTGCAGTTCCGGATACTTTGGACTTCACGACCAGATTGCACTCCCCTTAATATACGTACTCCTCAGGCCCCCAATTTTCTACGCTTGAACAATGATGGTTGCCGTGGGGGGCCAAGGCTTTGCAAATTCCCCAAGTTTCACCATGGCTGCGTTCCTCTTTGGTTTGTTGGTGTGACCTAAATAAAGGTTTTTTTGATTTGAAATAATCATTGACTATTGTGTTTTACTTTGCTACAATGACAGTTTTTCTTTGAGTAAGCAGGTACATTTCACTAATCCTAAAGTAGAATTAACAAGGGGCACCAACAACAAACAAACTCCTAGTAAATGTAAGCAAGAAATACAAATGTAAATAATGTGTTTTTGGTAATTTGAGACACACAACCCCCCTCCAAAAAAAAAAAAAAAAAAACATTCAAATATGTATTCCCCCCAAAAAAAAAAAAAAGACAAATCATGGTAAAAAAATAACAAAGATTCTTTTCCGTTCTGAGTAAAAATAAACATGTAGTGTATAAATGGTGCAAAGTAATAAAGAAGTAAGTTTGTGAGAAGTGCGGGTGAATAGGAGCAGCTAAAAGATGTCATTCTTGTTGCATTGTAAAGAAAAAGAGAATGCGCTGCATTAAAGACATTTTAACATTGCAGCGTGACGAATGTGCTGTGTCGATTAGGAAAGGTAGTTTTACCTGACCGAGCGCTTCCGTCACAGAATTTCTTCTGAGCATGCGTAGCACTTTGTCCGTCGGACAAGCGTACACACGCTCGGATTTGGTGTGATCGGACCGGGTTGACGGCAAATCTTTCCAGCAGGAGATAAGACTTTGTCCGACGGACAAACCGACGAACACTGTCCGATGGTGCATACACACGGTCTGATTTTTCAACAACCTTGTCCGATCGGACCAAATTGATGAAAAAGTCCGACCGTGTGTATGGGGCTTAACTTGTTGACTACCTATTACACTTTTGAAGGCCCTGGAGCACCAGGACAATGACACGTGACACTGACGTGGCGCTGATGACAGATGGCACTGATACGTGGCACTGATGACACGTGACACTGTTGACAGGTGGCACTAATATGTGGCACTAATACATGGCACTGATGACAGGTGGCACTAATACGTGGCACTGATGACAGATGGCAATAATACGTGACACGTGACACTGATGACAGATGGCACTGATACGTGGCACTGATGACACGTGACACTGATAACAGATGGCACGTGACACTGACAGGTGGCACTGATGACAGATGACACTAATATGTGGCACTGATGATACATGGCACTTATACGTGGCACTAGGGACAGATGGCACTGGGGACAGGTGGCACTGGGGACAGGTGGCAGTGGGGAAACATGGCAGTGGGGACACATGGCAGTGGTGACAGATGGCACCCACATTTTTAGTGTGGCACTTTTTTTTTTCACTAACCGCTGCAGTGGTTCATCTCTCCCTCCTCACACGCCGTCTCTGTGTGAGGAGGGAGAGCCGGCGATGAGAGATGATCTCATATGTTTACATATGAGATCATCTCTCATCGGACACGCCGATCGTGCTGTAAATGGTCGCTGTGATTGGCCATTTACAGCGATCTGTGACTGACTGTGTCCACGGGACACGGCCAGCACAGAACTTCCGCGATGCGCGCCCGTGGGAGCGCGCATTGCGGAAGTAAACAGGAGGACGTCCAGGGACGCCCTCCCAGCAATTGGCATCCGCGCTGCAGCTGTCTTTCGGCTATAGCGCGGACGCCTAGTGGTTAAGGAACATTTTAAAAATAAATATTTTAGTTAAACTGAAATAAGATTTCCTTTGATTTACTGCTTGTGTTTCTTTTAGCTGTCTCCTAGGTTAGCCAATGGGCTTTTCTTTTTAGCCATATTCTTCAATAGTGCAAATGTAATTTATTTCATATATTAGGTGACAATCTCTTCTTCAGCAAAATATTATGTTGTGGGTCTGCTACAAACACCTTGTTTTTGTTAATGTATTTAACGCATTACTGATAAAAATATACATAATTTTCAGCACCATGAATGAATTGTGATGAGTCACGAAAATGCCATGATTGTGGCAAATTATAAAGCACTGTGGGAGTTATTTACTAAAGGAAAATCCACTTTGCACTCCAAGTGCGCTGCAAAAGTGCACATGAAACTGCACTGAAAGTGCACTTGTAGTGCAAAGTGGATTTGCCTTTAGTAAATAACCCCCATTTCAGTGTAAACACCAACTTAGTCCAAAAAATGATATTGAGCATTGAAAGAAAAAGACACACATTGTTGAGTGCAAAACTTTTTACTCTGTGCACATTCAAACGTGCGTTAAAAAAGGGTTTTTGAACAAACCAACATATTTTAGTAATAACCTTTTCGTTTTTGACAGTACAAATAGCCTGTTTTCTGTTAAAACAGGCATGTTTAAAACCATAAAGCATAACTCAGGAACTTACAAATTTCAACTTTGACAAAGTGAAGGCAATATCAGTCATTAGTATGTCCAAACTGTGTTGATATTGCCTTCATCAGATGGGGTGATGTCACCCCTGTGAAAGCCAAATTTTGAAGATGCACACAAATTGAGACTCAAAATGGGGATTTCCCTCCTGATCCCATGCCTAATGTAAACATGTGCTAGCTCCCATCATGGGTGATCAATGGACGTGTTTCGGGGGTGCAACCCCTTCCTCCCTTCAGGTAATAGATATTACCTGAAGCTGTGGTCTCAGACACTTACCTGTTGTGGTCACTATTTCGCCCACTTCATAAACTTTTTCTTCCTCCACATCTTCTGGTTGTGGTGTGGGGATTTCCTTTTCTTTAGGAGGTTGGGGGTCCCTGGTAAGCTCAGATGTTCCGAGTCTTTTCTCCCCTATGTGAATAAAAAAATGTATACTTGGCACACAGATCTTTGATGCGAGAAATAGTTATATGAAACATTGCTTGGAAGTGTCGTACAATTGTCTTTTTTTTGTTTGTTCAAGCTGAAGACATTACTTTTTCCCTTTATAAAGCTGGAATACTTACCTTTTTTGTACATTTTTTCCCCCATGGAGACATCCCTAGTTTTCACTGGAGCACCTGTGTGGGACACCCTAAAAAGGGTGTTCTGGTGTCCCACACTAGTGCTTCTGCGTCCAGATGTGTAAACAGCTGCTGAGTGTCCTCTCCTTACATTGAATCAAGTTTGCACTTCATTCTAGTTACAAACCCATCTAGACAACAAACTTCTTTTAATACAAATAGGCCTGAACAAATGTAGTTAACCTGGATCTGCCAAAAACATTGTATTAGTGGGCGAATGAACGATGTTTACTATGAACGATTATTGTGCCCACAAACCTGAAACTTGCCATTTTAAACTGTACAACAGTAAAGAAAAGCACATGGAGCAGCACGAATGTAATAATATTAATAGGAACACACGACAAAATACTTATTTTTGCAGCACTCTCTACATTCTTCTGTACTGATTCTGCTCCCTTGATTTGAAGTCTGACCATCGTTTCCTCAGTTGATCCTAGGATCGCCGTACCCCAAAATTCTTCTGCAGACTTTTCACAACTTTAGCCTTGATCTTGGCCTTTCTCACATTTGAGTTTGGGTAAGGTCCATGCTTCCCGTCATAGTCGGCCCTCTTCAAGATGTCCATCATCTCCAACATCTCACCAAAGGACATATTAGAGGCCTCCAGTATCAGGACGTTTGTGGCTTCGGGCTTTCGTCGTCCTCCTCGTTGCTGCTCTCCTCTGCATGCTCTTTCACTTTCTTCGCTATGTGCTCTCCCACTGCGCTAAAAAAAACAAGGGGCGGGGAATAGACTAGAAAGAACGTAAGGGCGGGCGGAGTTTCATGCATGCGCAGTGTATATAAAGCGTAACACGCGTGCGTCGTACGTATGATCTGTGAGCGGAGGAAGGAGTCCTTGTCTTGTGTTGTGTCTTGCAGAGAAAATGGATCTATTCAATGATAAGGACTTTATCCCCATATTCCTTGATATGTACAGGGAGCTGCCCTGTCTGTGGCAGGTAAACCACCCCCTTTATAACAATCAGGGTTTTGTTTTCAGTGGGAACGCAGGGGAATGCAGTTCCGCCACCTCCAGCACTGAATGTGTGCAATGACAAGAGGTGTTGGGGTGTGATGGAGGGTCTATTGATGCTGGCTGCTGGGGGATTTATTGTTGCTGGAGGGGATCTATTTTTGTGTGGCGGTTTATTGTTAATTGTGGTCAATTGTTGCTGGAAGGGATCTACTGTTGATTAAGGGGTCTATTTTTGCTGGATGCTGGAGAGTCTATTGGTGTTGGCTGTTGGGAGATTTGTTTTTGCTGCTGGGGGATCTGTTTTATTGCTTTTCTTGTTATTATTACCAAGTCCCTACAAATTACTTAGCACGACATAATGATACTTGTCTCTGTTTTCTCAAGGAGTCCTACAGGAAGGTGGTGAAACCAAGGGTAGTGCTTAGAGTTGGGTAAGGGATGGAGACGCAAATTGACTCAGAGGGAGGAGTTCCTGCACCTATTCTCTGAGAAAAAAAGCTCTGATAACAATAAACCAAAGAGGAAGGCAGCGCTGGATCAATTGCTGGAATTTGTAAAGCCGGTGATCCCCACGGCAGACATCCCCTATTTGAAGGCCCTAATTGGTGGCATGAGGAGCACTTCTAATAGGGAGCACAAGAAGGTCCAGGATTCCTAGAGATCTGGAGTTGCAGCAGATGACATTTATGTACCCAGGCTGTGGTACTGACTGCATTTTCTGGCAGGCCAGGCTGAACCCAGGCCAGCACTCTCCAATCTTCCTTTAAGGCTTCCTTCCACCTCAGCTGAGGCTTCCGACGTCCAACCTGGGCCTTCCACCCAGGAAGAAGTGGAGGAGCACAGCTTGAGCCAGATATAGCATTGTTCAACATATTTCTAGTCAAATAATTAATGATGTTAACCGGATGTTATTATTGATCAGTAATTTCTGATTTTACAAAGTTTTACATATCAATAGACAGTAGTGGCCACAAATGATTGGGACAAGAATGAGAAATGCTGGGGTCAGAATGATAGTTTTTTCTATTTATTAACATTCAATTTGCAACAGTCATGAGCTGAAAATTGTGTGTGATTGATGAACCAAAAACTAAAACTATGTCCCTTTTTCATACACGGGAAAGTCTCAGCCAGGAGGAGGTCGTGGAAAATGGCAGCCAGGAGGTGGCGGGGGTAAGTGGCAGCCAGGAGGTGGCCGGGCCCAGTAGCCTGCCTGTATCCCAGGTCCTTCCCCTCAGCCTTCCAAAAAAAAGTCCCAGGAAGAGGAGTAACCTGGAGGAGGCAGCACTTGGCCTATTTCGGAAGGCTACTGCGGCCCTCAGAAACCCCCCCCCCCCCCAATAATCAAGAGGACTATGCCTACATGGCAGCCTGCAAAATGCAGGAAATGGAGGAGGGCCAACGCCTCTTATGTGAGGAAGTTATGTTACAAGCCCTAAATAAGCTCTAATCCTATAAGCCCTAAATAAGGGTTTGAGGGGCAAACTCACAAGCCAAAGCCACGTTTGTGAGTTCAACCATGGTTCTCCTCCACCTCCTGCCACAACTACAACACCAGAGCCACAGCCTGAAAGCAAGCGTGTAAGGAAGACAAGAGAGTAATGTCCTGGGTTCAGTCTGGTCTGACAAAAGACACAGGCTGTTGTAAGACCACAGCCTCGGGACAGATTTGTCACCTGCTGCTGTTGCTTATCTCTTGTACTCCTGGACCGGATTGTGCTCACTATTATAAGGACTCCTCAGACCAATAATTTTGACTGTAAATTAATTGATGTCTGCCCTGGAGTACAAAGGCTTCGCAAATTTCACCAGCTTCTCCAGTGTTGCCTTCCTCTTTCTTTTGTTATGACCCATAATAAATGGCTATTTATTTTTTACAAATACTTGCCTATGTGTTACTTCAAAAAGGACAGTTTGTTTGCGAGTAGGCAGGTATATTTCAAAAATACAATGTCAAATTAACAAGGGACACCAACACCAACCTCCTTGAAGTTAAAAAATACAAGATAATAATAGTGTTGTGGTGATCACTATAAAAAACAAAAATAAAAAATAGGAGATCTGGATAAAAAATAAATAAATAAAAAAACACTATAAGCAAAAATTCTAAACATTATTATGGACATTTGACAAAAAAAGAAAAAAATTATTCATGAGATCACGAGAACTAATAAAGAAATCAGGTTGTCAGAACTCTGCGTGAATATCAGCAGCAAAACAACTTCATTATTCTAGCATTATAAAGAAGAAGAGAATGGGCTGCATTAAAAGATTTTAAAATTTGCAGCGTGACAAATGTCCTATCTCCATTACGAATGCTAGTTTTACCAGACCGAGTGCTTCCATCTCGTAATTGATTCAGAGCATGCGTGGAAATTTGTGCTTCGGAATTGTCTACACACACGATCAGAATTTACGAGAACATATTTTGTTGTCGGAAAATTTGAGATCCAAATTTGAAATTCCGACGGAAAATGTCCGATGAAGCCTACACACGGTCGGAATTTCTGACAACATGCTCCCATCCAAAATTTGTTGTCAGAAAATACGATCGTGTGTATGCGGCATAACTGAAAGAAAAATAGAAAAGTGTAAATGCGAAAAAAACAAAACTGTACGGGGGATCCAGTAGCTATACAACAACTGAAAATGTTAATAACAAAAGAGTAGTCCTCGAAAAGACTGTTGGGTTTATACACTGTGAACAAAGAGGGGTGTATGCAATAAAATGTAGCTCATATGCAGCAACTATGTCTCCCTGCAAATACTGCAGCTGCTGACTTTTAATAATCGGACACTTACCTGTCCCAGGGCCCAGCAATGCGGAGGGAACAAAGCCCTGCTTGTCTCCCCCTCCTCTCTGCGGCGCCGGCATTGTAACTGTGGGCACCAGGCTGTGGCTTCACAGCCGGGCACCCACTGCGCATGCACCGTGACTGGCCGAGCAATCATCTGGGACCTGTGAAGTGTCCCAGACGATTGCTGAGAGGAAGGGGGGAGAGGTGATTTCCCTTCTGGTGCCAAGGTGCGCCGGGAGGAGTGTGAAACTGGGACCCTCTAAAAAGAGTGTACCCCCCCCCCCCCCCAAAAAAATGACATGCCAAATGTGGCATGTCAGGGGGTCACCTCCCTTAAAGCGGAACTTCCATTTTTGGGTGGAACTCCGCTTTAATAAATGAGGTCAGGCTTTACTTTGCAAAGAGTATCCAATCACATGCAAGGAAAAAAAAAAACAGCAAAATAATAAATCAAACCCACTATGTCTGCTTTATCTATCTAGTTCAGGTCTTTTGAACACACACTGACAAAAGGCTTCTGGGAACCCTGATTGTTAAAGGAAGGGGATTGTAACATGAGAAAAAACATTTTATTGGGATTATTGATAATTGTTTGGTATAGAAGCTAACGGCTGCATTAGTTCACCATTTCCACTGCAAATGCATTGAGTTTGAGTTGAACATAAACCCAAAGCTCATGCCTAATAATAATTAATATTCTTGCACATGTTCCAGTGCAAAAGTTAGCAAACTCATTAACCACTTGATGACCAGCCGCTGTCATTATACTGCGGCAGGTCGGCTCTACTGCGCAAATCTCCGTAGGTGTACGTCGCTTCGTGCAATAGATACAGTGGGTGCGTGAACGGCGCTTGGCCGTAGCCGATGCACATGGCCAGCGGACGCAATGTCCACCAGCCACCTGTGATCGCTCCACAGAGAGCCAGAACGTGGATCTGTCAATGTACAGATCCCCATTCTGTCAGGGGAGTAGAGAGAGATCATCTGTTCCTAGTGACCAGGAACAGCAATCTCTCTCTACTCCCATTCAGTCCCCTCCCCTCACAGTTAGAAACACCTTCCAGGTAACACATTTAACCCCTTAATCACCCCCTAGTGTTAACTCCTTCCCTGCCAGTGTCATTTATACAGTAATCAGTGCATTTTTATAGCACTGATCGCTCTATAAATGTCACTGGTCCCAAAAAAGTGTCAAAAGTGTCTGATCTGTCTGCCGCAATGTCGCAATGTCGCAGTCCTGCTAAAAATGACTGATCACCACAATTACTGGTAAAAAAAATAATAATAATAAAAATGCCATAAATCTATTCCCTATTTTGTAGATGCTTTGCACAAACCAATCGATATATGCTTATTGCGATTTTTTTTTAACAAAAAAATGTAGTAGAATGCATATTGGCCTAAACTGATGAAGAACTTTGTTTTTTTACATTTTTTTTTGGAATATTTATTATAGCAAAAAGTAAAAAAAAAAATATATATTTTTTTCAAAATTGCCGTTTTTTTTGTTTATAGCGCAAAAAATAATAGCCACACAGGTGAGCAAATACCACCAAAAGAAAGCTCTATTTGTGGGGAAAAAAGGACGTAAATGTTGTTTGGGTAAAACTCTGCACGACCACGCAATTGTCAGTTAAATGTCCATTAAGGGTACTTTAACACTGTTTTCAGGCATTTTAGTGCTAAAAATAGCGCCTGTAAAGCACCTGAAAACTGCCTCTTATGCCTCCCCAGTGTGAAAGCCTGAGTGCTATCACACTGGGATGGTGCGCTTGCGGGACAGGAAAAAAAAGTCCTGCAAGCAGCATCTTTGGGGTTCATCCCCTGTTCATTGAAATGAATAGGAAGCGCTTCCAAAGCTTCTGAAAAGCGATTTTGGAAGTGCCGCAACACAGGCGCTATTAATCCCTTCTTCGGCCGCTAGCAGGGGTTAAAAGCGCCCCACTAGTGGCCGAAAAGTGGCACTAAAACTATGGTAAAGTGCCACTAAAACTAGTTGGGCTTTACCGCTAACGGACCAGCCGCCTAGGGTTGCCACCCGTCCGGGATTCACCCGGACAGTACAGGTTTTGAATCCTGTGTCCGGTATCAGTCCGCCTGAGCCCCAGACACAGTGTTCGGACCTGGCTGAAGAGTCTCCTATTATGACTCTGTAATTGGGTTCCCCATGCAGGTGTCTCCCTCTCTGCCTGCGCTATCTGCCGCTCTGTAAGTTGTGCGGTGCCATGCTATGTGACACATTGCAGGGCGACTGTGTGCTGTGAGGGGAGAGAGACGCACCAGTGCCTACTCCATGCAGACACACAGCTCCGGGCTCTTCCCATCTGCAAGCCAAGCATGTGACCTGTCTGGAGTGTGGGCGGCACAGACACGGTGCCGATGCACAGAGCCTGCCATACGAGCTAAGGGGACACCGACCACCCGTAAGTGCAGAGCTGAGGGCCCTTCCTTTCCTCCCCATATGTCTTTACTTTCCTTCACAGTCCACAAGCTCTCCAGTGTGGGACTTGCCATTCTGGTCTTTCCAGGGACATGGCTGCTGATTGAAGATCGCAGTCTAATAACCCCTGCAGTCCCATCCTGGCATAATTAATTAATTGTCCTGTGCTCACTCAATAGCCTTTATCTGATATCGGAGAAACATTTATTTATTTATTACAGTGGAGGAGGGGGAGACCGAAAGGGGCATGGTTAAATAAAACAGAAGCATTTGTGTGCCCATAAAATATGATTAGATTGATAAAAGAAATGTCACAGTTAAAATATGAACCTAGCCTACCTTAAAAGTGGACACTGTCAGTTAGTAGGGCAGTGGACAGTGTCAGCAGAGGGTGGTGTCAGTAGGGCAGTGGAAGGTGTCAGTAGGACAGTGGACGGTGTCAGTAGGACAGTGTCAGTAGGGCATTGGACGGTGTCAGTAGAGCAGTGGACGGTGTCAGTAGGGCAGTGGACAGTGTCAGTAGGGCAGTGGACGGTGTCAGTAACGGCAGTGGACAGTGTCAGTAACGGCAGTGGACGGTGTCAGTAACGGCAGTGGACGGTGTCAGTAGGGCAGTGGACGGTGTCAGTAGGGCAGTGGACGGTGTCAGTAGGGCAGTGGACGGTGTCAGTAGGGCAGTAGACCTCCATCCAAAAACCTGAACCAGCTCTACTGAACCAACCCCATCCAAACTGTTAACAAAGCGGCACTGTGTGTTCTATAACCCTTTTAAGCATCTTTTAACCACTTTCAGACCGGACCATTTTGCTGGCTTAAGACCAGACCACTTTTTGCGATTCGGCACTGCGTCGCTTTTACTGACAATTGCGCGGTCGTGCAACGTGGCTCCAAAACAAAATTGATGTCCTTTTTTTTCCCACAAATAGAGCTTTCTTTTGGTGGTATTTGATCGCCCCTGCGGTTTTTATTTTTTGCGCTATAAACAAAAAAAGAGCGACAATTTTTAAAAAAACACATTATTTTTTACTTTTTGCTATAATAAATATCCCCCAAAAATATATAAAAAAACATGTTTTTCCTCAGTTGAGGCCAATACGTATTCTTCTACATATTTTTTTGATAAAAAAATCGCAATAAGCGATTATTTATTGGTTTGCGCAGAAGTTATAGCGTTTACAAAATAGGGGATAGTTTTATAGCATTTTTATTAATAATTTTTTTTTTTAATAGTAATGGTGGCGATTAAGGATGAGCCGAACACCCCCGGGTTCGGTTCGCACCAGAACCTGCGAACGGACCGTAAGTTTGCGCGAATATTCGAACCCTATTCTTTACAATGGACGCGAACGTTTGAAATTAAAAGTGCTAATTATAAAGGCCAATATGCATGTTAATGTCATAAAACAGGTTTGGGGACCCGGTTCCTGCCCCAGGGGACATGTATCAATGCAAAAAGAAGTTTTAAAAACTGACGTTTTTTCGGGAGCAGTCATTTTAATGATGCATAAAGTGAAATATTCCTTTAAATATGGTACCTGGGGGGTGTCTAAAGTCTACCTGTGAAGTGGCATGTGTTTCCCGTGTTAAGAACTGTCCCTGCAAAAAATGACATTTGTAAAGGGAAAAAAAGAAGCCATTTAAAACTGCTTGCGGCTTTAATGTCATGTCTTGTCCTGGCAATATGGCTGAAAATCTTTGAGAAAAATGGCATGGCTACCCCATCACCCCCCTCACCCCAGCCCCTTTGGGTCTTGTATGGATATTAAGGGGAACCCCGCACCCAAAATAAAACCCTATACCTACAACCCTATATACTCTGAACAGCAGTATACAAGACAGGGACTGTAGGTTTGTTCTTAAGTAGAATCTGAACAGGTAAATGTTTAAGTGTAGCTCCATCCAAAAAAATCTATTTTTAAGCTTTTTGGAGAACATAGGGAGGGGTTATCACCCCTGTAACATTTGTTTTGCTGTCTGTGCACCTGTTCAGAACATTTCACCTCACTTTCTGTCCCAATGACAAATGTTTTTGGAAAAGTGGTTTTTTTATTGAAACAAGGATTGGTGATAAAGCATCAGTAGAGAGGAGATACCCTTTTCCCAAATTAAATCTAACAGGATAGAATTTCCCTTCCTAGGGGTAGATTTCCTCTCACTTCCGGTTTTCTCCTTCCGTTTGCAAGAAGGAGTCGTTTGTAAGTTGGATGTTTGAAAGTAGGGGCCTGCCGTATATACTCTGCAGAAATTTGCCCCGTTAGATGTTGGTGTTGCCACAACACTGTAAGCCCTCACAGTTACTCTTGGTGGGCACAGGAATTGGCCCTGCTGTGAATTATTAGATCAAGATTTGTAATTACACGCCCCTGTTAAACAGGGGCTGAAAAATTGTGCCTTAGGCACTGGTGCCACAACACTGCAACCCCTCACAGATACTGTACTTGGAGCACAGCAGTCAGACCTGTTGCGAAGCATTGCTTAAAAAATTGTAATTACACGCCCCTGTTAAACAGGGGCTGAACAATTGGGCCTTAGGCACTGGTGCCCCAACACTGCAACCCCTCACAGATACTGTACTCTGAGAACAGCAATGAGACCTGTTGCAAAGCATTGCCTAAAAATTGTAATTGCACGCCCCTGTTAAACAGGGGCTGAAAAATTGGGCCTTAGCCACTGGTGGTGGCACCCAGAAACAAAAATGTTCTTCCAAGATATCATCAGGATCATTGAGGAGGAAGAGGATAGTCAGTCAACATAACAGGGCAGTCACTCAGCATCAGCATAGGCAGTCTTGAAGGGATGTGACATTATACATTTTTCAGTTATATCAGCTTCAGGTGCCTGGTAACTGGTGGTGATCCAAGACTGATTCATCTTTATGAAGGTCAGTCGATCAACCGAGTCGGTGGACAGGCGCACCCTGTGATCGGTGACAAAGCCTCCAGCAGCACTGATTGTGCGTTCTGAAAGAACGCTGGATGCAGGACAGGCCAGTAGCTCAATTGCATACTGTGCAAGCTCTGGCCAGTGATCCATCCTCAAGACCAAGTAAGCCAGAGGATTTTCGGTGGGAAAGGTGTCCAAGTCTGACCTTACCCCTAGGTATTCCTGCACCATGTATATCAGACGCTGGCGATTGTTGCTGGAACCGATCATACCTCAGGGCTGCGGACTAAAAAATTGTCTGAACGCATCGGTCAGACGTCCACCTTCCCCACCACTCCTTCTGCTACTGACCGAAGCCTCAGCAACTCGTCGTCCAGGACCAGGAGTTTGTAACCTCCCAGTCTCTGGGAACGCGTTGCACAGACCTTTCTGCAAGGCCTCCCTGAGATGTCTAATCCTCTGCACCCTCTGCGACGGCAAGATAAGGTCCGCAAACTTACCCTTGTACCGTGGATCAAGGAGAGTGGCCAGCCAGTAATGGTCCCTCTCCTTGATCCGAAGAATACGAGGATCCTTCCGCAGGCTTTGCAGGATCAGGGAGGCCATGCATTGTAGGTTAGCTGAGGCATTCGGTCCGGAGTCTTCTGGGTCACTGAGGACGACATGATCCGCAGCCACCTCCTCCCAGCCACGTACAAGTCCACTGGTTTGTTGGGACTGTAAATCATCCCTAAAAGACTGCTGCTGCTGCTGCTGCTGCTGCTGCTGAGTGCCAGGCTCCACCTCCATGCTGACACAATCCTTCTCCACCTCCTCCTCATCCTCTTCCTGTGTGATGGGTGGGAGAGAAGGAACACTGTCTGGATAAAGGGGGCCTTGAGAGGCAAGGAAGTCCTCCTCTTCCTGCCTCTGTTCTGCCTCAAGTGCCCTGTCCATTATCCCACGCAGCGTATGTTCCAACAGGTGGACAAGAGGTACAGTGTCACTGATGCATGCACTGTCATTGCTCACCATCCTCCTGGCCTCCTCAAATGGTGACAGGACAGTGCATGCATCCCTGATCATGCTCCACTGGCGTGGGGAAAAAAATCCCCCCTTGACCCTGTCCTGGTGCCGTAGTTGCACAGGTACTCATTGATGGCCCTCTGCTGTGTGTGCAGTCGCTGCAGCATGGCCAACGTTGAATTCCACCTGGTGGGCATGTCACATATAAGGCGGTTCTTGGGCAGGTTCAACTCCTTTTGCAGCTCAGCCAGCCGAGCACTGACATTATATGATCGGCGGAAATGCACACAGACTTTCCTGGCCTGCCTCAGGACATCCTGTAAGCCTGGGTACCTGCCCAAGAACCGCTGCACCACCAGGTTAAGGACATGAACCATACAGGGCACATGGGTCAGCTGTCCCTGTCGCAGGGCGGAGAGGAGGTTGGTGCCATTGTCACAAGCCACAAATCCTGGCTTAAGCTGGCGTGGCGTCAACCACCTCTCGGCCTGCCCCTGCAGAGCTGACAGAACCTCTGCCCCAGTGTGGCTCCTGTCCCCCAAACACACCAGCGCAAGCACGGCATGGCATCTTTTTGCCTGCGTACTTGCGTAGCCCCTTGGACGCCTACGGAGCACCAATGGTTCCGAGGACAGAGCACTCGAAGAGGCCATGTAGGAAGAAGAAAATGAGGGGGTGGAGGAGAGAGGTGTGTCACAACCAGTAGTAGCATTTTGGAGGAGTGGTGGCGGAACAACCTCCAACACTACTGTACCTTGTGCTGCATCCTTCCCAGCTGCCAAAAGAGTGACCCAATGGGCCGTGAAAGACAGGTAACATCCCTGTCCATGCCTGCTGGACCATGAGTCAGCGGTAATATGCACCTTACCGCTGACCGCCCTGTCCAGCGAGGCATGGACATTGCCTTCCACATGCCGGTAGAGAGCCGGAATCGCCTTCCATGAGAAAAAGTGGCGTTTGGGAACCTGCCACTGCGGAACCGCACATTGAACAAACTCATGGAAGGGGGCCGAGTCTACCAACTGAAAAGGCAGCAGTTGAAGTGCTAGCAATTTAGCCAAGCTAGCATTCAACCGCTGGACATGTGGATGGCTGGGAGTAAACTTCTTTGGACGGTCCAGCAGCTGGGGCAGGGAAATTTGCCTGGTAGAATCAGACGTCGGTGTACTGCTAACAGAGTGCCCGCAAGTACTTGGCTGTGACACACCTAATTCTACACCTTCATTCCTCTCAGTGCAGCTTTCAGAGAGGACTGAAGGTATAGTGGGGTTGGAGATCCCAGCTGATGAGGAGCAAGGAGAGGTCCGCTTTGTTCTTTGGTGTGGGTCTTTAATGTGCGCTTGCCAATGAGCTGCATGGCAGGTCGACATATGTCTGGTCATGCTTGTGGTGCCCAAGCGGCTGATGTTTTGGCCACGCGAGATACACTTGAGACATATGTTGCAAATAGCAGTAGTGCGATCTGATGCACTCGTCTCAAAAAAGGCCCACACCAAATAACTTTTGTGATAACGTGCAGAGGCAGCGCCCTGCACAGGCGGAGCTCTGCGGTGTGATTCAGTTGGTGTGCTGGCCTCAAGCTGGCCCCCGGAGGGCATCCTGCCTCGTTGGACATGTGCCGCCTCCTTCCTCCTCCTCCTCTCTCCCTTCAGGCACCCACGTGGAGTCAGTGACCTCATCATCCCCTCCCTCTTCACCACTGGAGCAAACCTGGCAGTAAGCTGCAGCTGGTGGAACATGACTGCCAGATTGCTGTCCTTGAGCATCCCCTCTCTCTGCGCTCACGCTACTGCCTTCCTCTAGCTGGGTATCATCATCCGAGCCTTCAAAACGCTGGGCATCCTCCTGGAGTATGTACCCAACACTGTGCTCAAACAGTTCGGGGACTCCTCAGGAGGACATGGTGGGTCTAGGGAAGGGGTGCCTGATGATGCCATTGAGTACACATTGGCAGCTGCTTTGCCAGTACCCTGAGCCTGGGTGAGGGAGGATGAGGAGGGCTTGGTCATCCACTCTACCAAGCCTTCGGCATGATGTAGCTCAACATGTCCAGCTGCCGAAAACAAGGACAAGCGTGTCCCATGGCTACGTGCTGATGACAATGCACGACCACGTCCACGACCAGCACTGTTGTCTCTAGACACAGAGCCTGCTTGCCCTGTGTTCTTGCCTCGGGACTGTCTGCCTCTCCTTGTCGGTCTTCCAGGCATTGTAGTGGGTAGTGTATATTGTGCTGGAGTCACACAGCACACACACTAACTCCTGCAGATGGCTGCCTTAGATGACAACGACAGGGCCTTACGGCAGTTAGAGGCTAAGGTGGTGGCTGCCTTAGATGACAACAACAGGGCCTTACGGCAGATAGAGGCTGAGGTGGTGGCTGCCTTAGATGACAACAACAGGGCCTTATGACAAATAGAGGCTGAGGTGGTTTATAGTGTGCTGTGCTAACACAGCAGACACACACGCGCTAGCTCCTGCAAATGCCTGGCTGCCTTAGATGACAACGACAGGGCCTTACGGCAGTTAGAGGCTGAGGTGGTGGCTGCCTTAGATGACAACAACAGGGCCTTATGGCAGATAGAGGCTGAGGTGATGGCTGCCTTAGATGACGACAACAACAGGGCCTTATGACAAATAGAGGCTGAGGTGGTTTATTGTGTGCTGTACTAACACAGCAGACACACACGCGCTAGCTCCTGCAAATGCCTGGCTGCCTTAGATGACAACAACAGGGCCTTACGGCAGATAGAGGCTAAGGTGGTGGCTGCCTTATGACAAATAGAGGCTGAGGTGGTTTATTGTGTCCTGTACTAACACAGCAGACACACACGCGCTAGCTCCTGCAAATGCCTGTCTGCCTTAGATGACAACAACAGGGCCTTACGGCAGATAGAGGCTGAGGTGGTGGCTGCCTTAGATGACAACAGGGCCTTATGACAAATAGAGGCTGAGGTGGTTTATTGTGTGCTGTTCTAACACAGCAGACACACACGCGCTAGCTCCTGCAAATGCCTGTCTGCCTTAGATGACAACGACAGGGCCTTACGGCAGTTAGAGGCTGAGGTGGTGGCTGCCTTAGATGACAACAACAGGGCCTTACAGCAGATAGAGGCTGAGGTGGTGGCTGCCTTAGATGACGACAACAACAGGGCCTTATGACAAATAGAGGCTGAGGTGGTTTATTGTGTGCTGTACTAACACAGCAGACACACATGCGCTAGCTCCTGCAAATGCCTGGCTGCCTTAGATGACAACGACAGGGCCTTACGACAGTTAGAGGCTGAGGTGGTGGCTGCCTTAGATGACAACAGGGCCTTACGGAAGATAGAGGCTGCGGTGGTGGCTGCCTTAGATGACGACAACAACAGGGCCTTATGACAAATAGAGGCTGAGGTGGTTTATTGTGTGCTGTACTAACACAGCAGACACACACACACGCTAGCTCCTGGAAATGCCTGGCTGCCTTACATGACAATGACAAGGCCTTACGGCAAATAGAGGCTGAGGTGGTGGCTGCCTTAGATGACAACAACAGGGCCTTATGACAAATAGAGGCTGAGGTGGTTTATTGTGTGCTGTACTAACACAGCACACACACACACGCTAGCTCCTGCAAATGCCTGGCTGCCTTAGATGACAACGACAGGGCCTTATGACAAATAGAGGCTGAGGTGGTTTATTGTGTGCTGTACTAACACAGCAGACACACACACGCTAGCTCCTGGAAATGCCTGGCTGCCTTACATGACAACGACAAGGCCTTACGGCAAATAGAGGCTGAGGTGGTGGCTGCCTTAGATGACAACAACAGGGCCTTATGACAATTAGAGGCTGAGGTGGTTTATTGTGTGCTGTACTAACACAGCACACACACGCTAGCTCCTGGAAATGCCTGGCTGCCTTAGATGACAACGACAGGGCCTTACGGCAGTTAGAGGCTGAGGTGGTGGCTGCCTTAGATGACTGACAACAACAGGGCCTTATGACAAATAGAGGCTGAGGTGGTTTATTGTGTGCTGTACTAACACAGCACACACACACACGCTAGCTCCTGGAAATGCCTGGCTGCCTTAGATGACAACAACAGGGCCTTACGGCAGATAGAGACTGAGTTGGTTTATTGTGTGTGCTGTGCTGTACTCACACAGCACACCCGCTAGCTCCTGCAAATGCCTGGCTGGCTGCCTTAGATCACAACAGGCCAGAAGGATAAAGGTGATACTGCAATGCTGTACTAACAGCATGCACACACTAGACTAATCCCCAGAATCACAGCAGATAAAGTTAGACTCAGCAGCAGATAATGTCACCACTCAGCACAGCAGAATGTATAACACAGCACAGCACTGCAGATACTGTCAGCAGCAGTGCAATCAGCAGAATGAATATAAAATCAAATTATCAGCAAGCATGAATCAGTATCAGCAATGTAGAATGATCACAGTCTGTCTGTATCACTGACACAGTCACCGGAACACAGTACACTAGGCCGCTACAGCGGCGGCCTTTTATAGAGTGGGGCGCGTACTAAAGCCCCTGAGCTATAATTGGCTACAGGCATCCTGCCTGTAGCCAATTATGGCTCTCCTCGCTCCCGGCGCTGTGATTGGCCAAGCATGCGGGGTCACAGTGCATGCTTGGCCAATCATCAGCCAGCAATGCACTGTGACTGGCGCAGTGCATTGCGGGCCGCTCGATCTTAAAGGGGACGTACCTGTACGCCCTTATGCCTGTCTGTGCCTTTCTGTCGACGTACATTGTCGTGCGCCGGTCGGGAAGCTGTTAAAGAGGAGGGCCCACAAAAAAATACAAATACTGCAGCTGCTGACTTTTAATAATCGGACACAGGGCTGATCCTAGGGTCACAGACGCCTGGGTGCAGAAATATTTCTGGCGCCCCCACATGGGCATGGTCATCTTACTAACGCCTCCCCTTTACAAATGTTTCTATGGCTATGACTCAAGCACAGAGATGCTCCCCTAAGAAGTCTTAATTACCCTGGGATCCTCCCATGATCTTTTAACAATAAAGAAAATGAGTACACTAATGGGACCTGGAGGGGGGTCTCTCTAATGCCTACAGAGACTGCAGACATAGTACAAGAGATGGTCAGAGACTGCAGACATAGTACAGGAGATGATCAGAGACTGCAGACATAGTACAGGACATGATCATAGACTGCAGACATAGTACAGGAGATGGTCAGAGACTGCAGACATGGCACAGGAGATGGTCAGAGACTGCAGACATGGCACAGGAGATGGTCAGAGACTGCAGACATGGCACAGGAGATGGTCAGAGACTGCAGACATGGCACAGGAGATGGTCAGAGACTGCAGACATGGTACAGTAGATGGTCAGAGACTGCAGACATAGTATAGGAGATGGTCAGAAACTGCAGACATAGTACAGGAGAGGGTCAGAGACTGCAGACATAGTACAGGAGATAATCAGAGACTGCAGACATAATACAGGAGATGATCAGAGACTGCAGACATAGTACAGGAGATGATCATAGACAGCAGACACACTACAGGAGATGGTCAGAGACTGCAGTTCCTAAGGATGGCAGTAGATAATGACCGACCAGCCCTCTCACCAGATCCGGTGGTACAGCAACATTAGTTCTTCTGATCAGGAGTCAGCTCACTCTGGGTTGCCCGTGGCGACTCCGCTGGGTAGTGCTCAGATCTGTATTCTGGCAATGACTCCATTCCTTTCTTCACCAGGGATGGCGCAAGGCTGTGTCCCTCTGGTGGCACAGGGCAGTGGGATTCTCTTTCTGATGGCGTCCCCTCAGCACTGTCCTCTCCCTGGAGTCCTGGGTGTACTTCCCCGAAAGTTTTCCCGGGCTCCTGGTGCTCTCTCTCTCTCTCTCTCTCCCCCTCTCTTCTTCAGCTGAGAATGCTGCGTGGGTAGCAGTTTCTGGGTCACAATTTGGCCACCAGTCCTCGGGACTACATGTCCCACAATCCTCTTCTCTGCTCCCTTTTTATTGTATTTCTTCCCTGGCCAATATGAAGGAGGGAGAAGAAACATAGCGGGCAGCTGACCTGGCAAGCGCCGCTCACTAGTACAGCAGTGCAAGGAGGAGAGGGAGGGGGGTCTAAGAGCCCGCAGCTGCTCTCTCTCCACTCAGACACGGGCGCTCCAATATCCGGCTGCTTCGCTCTCCTCCTCTGACAGGAGGAAGGAGGGGGATGGGCAGTAAACGCAGAGAGCCCTCTTCCCGTTTATAACAGGGACGGCAGTGGCACAGTCTCTCCTCCCCTGATCCGCTCCTGCGTACCTCCCAACTTTTAAAGTTGAGAATGAGGGACATTCTGGGGATAGAGTGACCTGTGGCACACGCAGCTTATATCAAAGTGCCCATTAGAGCCCCCCCACAGCAGGTGTCCCCATCAGAGCCCCCTCCACAGCAGGTGTCCCCCATCAGAGCCCCCCCACAGCAGGTGTCCCCCATCAGAGATCCCCCACAGCAGGTGTCCCCATCAAAGCCCCTGCCACAGCAGGTGTCCCCCATCAGAGCCCCCTCCACAGCAGGTATACCCCATCAGAGCCCCCCCCACAGCAGGTGTCCCCCATCAGAGATCCCCACACCAGGTGTCCCCATCAGAGCCCACGCCACAGCAGGTGTCCCCCATCAGAGCCCCCCCACAGCAGGTGTCCCCCATCAGAGCCCCCCCACAGCAGGTGTCCCCCATCAGAGCCCCCCCACAGCAGGTGTCCACCATCAGAACCCCCCCACAGCAGGTGTCCACCATCAGAACCCCCCCACAGCAGGTATCCCCCATCAGAGCTCCCCCTAGCAGGTGTCCCCCATCAGAGCCCCCCCACAGCAGGTGTCCCCCATCAGAGCCCCCCCACAGCAGGTGTCCCCCATCAGAGCCCCCCCACAGCAGGTGTCCCCCATCAGAGCCCCCCCACAGCAGGTGTCCCCCATCAGAGCCCCCCCCACAGCAGGTGTCCCCCATCAGAGCTCCCCCACAGCAGGTATCCCCCAACAGAGCCCCCCCACAGCAGGTGTCCCCCATCAGAGCCCCCCCCACAGCAGGTGTCCCCCATCAGAGCCCCCCCCACAGCAGGTGTCCCCCATCAGGTGTCCCCCATCAGAGCCCTCCCCCCCCCCCACAGCAGGTGTCCCCCATCAGAGTCCCCCCCACAGCAGGTGTCCCCCCATCAGAGCCCCCCCACAGCAGGTGTCCCCATAGATCAGTACATGTCCAATAGATCCCTGTAGCTCGGGCGCGCTGAGAGCAGAAGCACCATGCACGTTGCAGGGGGGCGGGGCATACGTGCCATCTTTGGTTACTAGTAGGGCGGCACTCAAACAGAATTTCTGAGAGTGCATTGGATGATTGGCAGCAGCTTCTAGGGAATGTTAGTATATATAAAGATGCATGCACTCAATAACAACGTGCATGCATGTGCATATGCATTTCCCACCCTTGTTGGAAAAAGTTTGCATGAGCCTTCCCATATATATAAATGTCTACATTAGACCTTTTTCCTATGATTGCCCATATATCAGACCCCTTGTTTAAGAAAAACATGGAGCCATTGAGAGCTGATGGAAGGATTTGCACCCTCAATATACAGCCTCAAACATTCATAGGTAAATGTGGATTTTTTAGGGGTCAATGTTTAAACAAATGGGGCATAAAGCAAGGCCTTGCAAAAAATTCCTAATATCATCACAAAGGTATAGCGGAGTATGCTCTACTTACATTTCCAAGGACAGGAATGTATCTAATATCGCTGAAGCTGCCTGGCAGCTTGTCTCTGCTGGAGCATTCGCTGAAGCCATGGAAGTGCCTTGTTGATTTTTAAAGGCCACCCGCGCATGCGCTTCGGCGGTTAATTTGTTTTGTATTCACGGCAGCTGACGCCTTGAAAGGCGGCGTCATAGAGTCTGCGACGCTGGCGCGTCACGCGGAGACGCCGCCCGTCCAATTGAATTGAGCAGTGTCCCCACATCATATCATCACATGCACAAAAGCACCTTAAACCTCGTCCTAAAGCAAAACAGGAACGGAAAGGGTGCAGACACTCAGAGTCGAAGCATCCCGCCGCGCAATTCCACAAAGGAACATCACCCAATGGTCACATTCCCCAAAAAGGGGGAAAAAGAAACCCCATAGCAAATGAATAAGCAATACTTTAAGAGAAAGAAACCTTTTATCCATGGCAAACAGCTCGGGATGCATGTGGGAATGTGATATATAGATCCCCAGGGCATCAATTGCACGGCGCATCGTCAAACGCGGAAAATGTATTCCACGGTGGCGAGATGTCTCTGTTAAGTGAGGAGTATAAGAAACGCATCACTTTCTTTGATCAAGAGATTGATGCGATTTATACCAAATTGTTACCATTTAAAGACTTACCTATTTATAAGGAAAATGAAGAAAAAATAAAATCACAATTGAACCAAAAGTCTCAGGAGAAGCTAGCTATGAAAGATAAAAAATTTTGGCGCGACAAAAGAGCCTTTCAAGATGGAAAGGCTTATAAATGGAATCAGACTAACACGACACAACGGTCACAAAAAAAACAACTTCAGTAAAAACACTAGAGATTCAGGTTCTAATTCATCTCTTAATTCCTCTGTCTCTTCTTTCTCTCTCAAAACAGACACGGGAATCGAAAATCGCAAAAAAACAAAAGAACATCATCTGGTGATGAGTCATATTTAAATAAGAAAAGTATTACTGAATCTTCTGAACAAACACCTGGTTCACTATCTCTGGGTAAGGGCAACTCACGCGGTGTCCATCAAACTGTTTCTCTTCCAGGTTCATCTGGTGTTGGTCCTACTATCAATTCACTTTCTGGTGATGCTACTTTACTTTCAACATTATCTTTAACAGACAAAGATTTTTTAGTACATCGTATGGAGGAGAGCCTCCCAGACACATAGATTCATCCCAGCATGCCTTAGTAGATGATACGTTAAATATCATAAATTTGTCCAATTATTCACTTAGTCAATCTGAAAGAAATCTCCTACAGCGAGGTTTGAGTTTCTGTCCAGACAGTGATGCAGACACTTTTGAAATAGTAAAGGATCTGCACCTGTTTGCTCGAAAGCTCTATTTTAAAAGCATTTTTTCAAAAGAAAAAGAAAAATCAGCCTTACAAATAGAAGCAAAAAAATCAGAAGAGGCACTTGATGATCTGTTGACCCTGCTGGAGGAACAAGATCCGAGTGACCTCATTGATACAGTTGATATTGAGGCCCTTCTGGAGACACACATCACCAAGGAGCCCCTAACAGTTAAAGACGATAAGAAGAAAAAATTCAAGAAAAAGTCAGATAAGTTTCCTCAATTTACTGGCAGCCCCAACTTAGCTGCTTTTGTAGCATCTACAACAGCAGAAATTAAAAGAATCAAAACATCTGATTCCTGTAACAACCTTACCAAAGATGAACTATTAGCCCTAGAGACTCTGAAAAAAGAGAATTCCCTCACTGTCAAACCTTCTGACAAAGGGGGAAATATTGTAATTATGACAAATGACCAATATGTAGCAATGTGTCAAAGGGTATTGTCGAACAATTTATGGTATAAAAAAATCTCAAAGGGGGTCATTGACAAATTTAATGTCTCATTCTACGATCTAATTGATGGAGCTTTTTGCAATGGTGCGATTAATAAAGATGAATGGGAATATATTAGAACTCCTTACCCATGCATTCCAACCCTGTACTGTTTACCGAAAGTACACAAAAATCAAGCAAACCCCCCAGGCCGTCCAATTATCTCAGGGAACGGATCAATAACAGAAAACCTGAGTAAATTTGTCGACGATCACCTGAGACCCTTTGTGGCTGGTCTTTTTTCCTATATAAAAGACATCATTCACTTATTACAAAACCTAGAGGAACTACACATTCCATCAAACTCAATCTTAGTAACAATTGACGTGGAAGCTTTATATAGCTCTATTCCACATAACTTGGGACTTCCAGTGATTAAACGTGTCATATCACACAGAGATGACAAAAAACTTAACTCATTTTTATTAGAGGCGTTAGAATTCATTCTAACGCACAATGTCTTTTCGTTTGATGGGTCCCACTACCTCCAGATGCAGGGGGTTGCGATGGGGACATGCTGTGCCCCATCGTATGCCAACCTGTATCTGGGGGAGTGGGAACAGTTTCTTCTATCGGATGAAGCTCTATCAGTCTATACCATGCATGTGGCGGCATGGTATAGATACATAGACGATATTCTGATGGTATGGAATGGCACCGTTGAGAATCTCCATGCTTTCATGAATGTGTTGAATAAAAACGCATTCAATTTGTATTTTACCATGACCTGTGATTCTGTCTCTGTCATGTTTCTTGATCTAAAAATCATTAAATCTCCAGATGGTTCCCTTTCCAGCGGTCTCTACCGCAAAGAGACCGCTGGAAACACCACCTTACACGCATCCAGTTCCCATCCCAAGTCTTTAATACTCTCCATACCTTATGGACAGTATTTGGGACTAAGACGAAACTGCTCCACAGAGGCAGCTTTCAAAATTGAGGCAGATCTTTTGAGAGACCGTTTGCTAAAACGTGGTTACTCAGGCACCTGTTTGAAGAAAGCGTTCAAACGTGCACAGGGATTCGTGAGACAGGAGGTTCTTTTTTCAAACAGGTCCCTGGATAAACCTCAATCAACCACTCGCCTTATAACCACTTATAACAAACAACACAAAAGAATAGAGAGAATTCTACAAAAACATTGGCACCTATTACATGTTGACCCTAATTTGGGTATGCATGTATCTGCGAGACCGCCCATCACCTTCAGGCGTGCACGTTCCCTCAGGGATTATTTAGTAAAAAGCGAATATACCGGTGCTTTTAGAAATGATGTATGCAAAAGTTTTGGTACATTTACATGTGGCGGCTGTACCATCTGCAGATACATGAATACCCAAGTAAATTTCATCTTACCAAATGGTAAAAAATATAGACCCAAACACTTCTCCAACTGTAAGACACCTGGAGTAATATACTTAATAACATGCCAATGTGCATGCTTTTATATTGGTAAAACAAAAAATGAATTCAACAAAAGAGCTGCACGACATGTTGCTAGTATGAGGTGTGCCAGCCCTGACCTCCCTCTGGGGCGACATGTTCGAGATCACCATGCTGGAAAATTTCAACGCATTTCCTTCACAATTCTGGATAGAATTCACCCTGACAGCAGAGGTGGTGACTGGAACAAAATGCTGCTCCAGAGGGAGGTCCGGTGGATTGCTGCCTGTAACGCAACCTGTTTTCCAGGTCTAAATACTCAACTTTCTTTTCGTCCATTCCTAGAAGGTTTTGTTTCAGGCGGCTGTGAGAAAGAATAGGTGTCTAACCCTGTCAAACCCCCCCCTTTTTTTCTGACTCTTACTACCCATCAACAATTTCAGGCCATCCTTTTTTTTAAAAAATGTCTCTTACTGTTCAGCCCTAATTTCTTGGATTGCCCTCACCCGGTGCAGGTAAGGGGTGGATCACCTCTAGTCCCCAATGGGATTTGGTGTGTCCCCCCCTGATCTGTGGCTGCGACCCTTTGAGGTGGTCTCTTTGAAGTCCTCCGCGTAGGGTTTCTAGCCTATCTGCGTCGGTGGGTTCCTTTTGCATGGCGCCTCGCCACCGTGGAATATATTTTCCGCGTTTGACGATGCGCCGTGCAATTGCTGCCCTGGGGATTTATATATATCACATTCCCACATGCATCCCGAGCTGTTTGCCATGGATAAAAGGTTTCTTTCTCTTAAAGGATTGCTTATTCATTTGCTATGGGGTTTCTTTTTCCCCCTTTTTGGGGAATGTGATGTTTCGACTCTGGGTGTCTGCACCCTTTCCGTTCCTGTTTTGCTTTAGGACGAGGTTTAAGGTGCTTTTGCGCATGTGCCATTTAGCGTCTCTTCGCGTCATCTATGTAGGGACGCCGCCTGCTCAATTCAATTGGACGGGCGGCGTCTCCACGTGACGCGCCAGCGTCGCACACTCTATGACGCCGCCTTTCAAGGCGTCAGCTGGCATGAATACAATACAAAACAAATTAACCGCCGAAGCGCATGCACGGACGGCCTTTAAAAATCAACACGGCACTTCCATGGCTTCAGCGAATGCTCCAGCAGAGACAGCTTCAGCGATATTAGATACATTTCTGTCCTTGGAAATGTAAGTAGAGCATTCTCTGCTATACCTTTGTGATGATATTAGGAATTTTTTGCAAGGCCTTGCTTTATGCCCCATTTGTTTAAAAATTGACCCCTAAAAAATCCACATTTACCTATGAATGTTTGAGGCTGTATATTGAGGGTGCAAATCCTTCCATCAGCTCTCAATGGCTCCATGTTTTTCTTAAACAAGGGGTCTGATATATGGGCAATCATAGGAAAAAGGTCTAATGTAGACATTTATATATATATATGGGAAGGCTCATGCAAACCTTTTCCAACAAGGGTGGGAAATGCATATGCACATGCATGCACGTTGTTATTGAGTGCATGCATCTTTATATATACTGACATTCCCTAGAAGCTTACTACTTTTCCTCATGTTTTTTCTTCAGGCTCTGTGGAGACCGGGATGCATTTTCTTGTTTGGGAATGAGATGATCCCTGTGTAGGTCTCTTCCAAGAAACCCCTTTGGGCATTTTTTGTTCTACTTTTGAACACGCAGTAAATAAAAAAGTCATTTCTATGGGGAAGGTTCATTCTATTCCTCCCCTCCAAAACATTTTCTTGGTGGAACCAATTAACGCATGCACTTCAAATAATTGGATATTGGTATGTATGTCAGGCTTTTTTGTCGGGTACTGTAACTGTTGGCTTTCTCATTTTCAGATTTTCTCTTAAGTTTGTGTTTGTTTTTGTCTTCTTAGAATTTTTTGCATTTACCTTTTGACCAGCGCCTCTGAAGAAGGGATCCAATCCTGAAACATGTCAGGCAATCGAAGGATGCTGCATATTTACATCTATATGTAACATTTAGGACATATTATATATGTGCTTTGTCATGTTGCAAAAAATTGTATTACCATTGTTTTTAAACAACCTTGTTTATAAAAACTTATTTTTTCCTTCTTTTTTCAAATAAATGATTTAAAACAAATATATATATATATTTTTTCTTGTTCGCCTGAAAAATCCCGCCTGTTTTCTCCTTTGGAGATTTCACACAAAATACCCTGTCATCGGGAAAGCCGATTAGTGACGTCAGAAGTAAAGCCGCGCCCCGACTGTATAAAAAAAAAAACACACACACACGGACTTAACCCCTCCCCGCCCCCTAGTGGTTAACTCCTTCACTGCCAGTGTCATTTACATAGGAATCAGTGCATTTAAATAGCACTGATTTCTGTACAAATGACAATGGTCCCAAAAATGTGTCAAAAATGTCCGATGTGTTTGCCATAATGTCGCAGTCACAATAAAAATCGCTGATCGCAGCCATTACTAGTAAAAAAAAAATATTAATAAAAATGCTATAAAACTATCCCCAATTTTGTAAATGCTATAACTTTTGCGCAAATCAATCAATAATCTCTAATTGCGATTTTTTTTTACCAAAAATATGTAGAAGAATACGTATCAGTCTAAACTGAGGAAAAAAAAATGTTTTTTATATATTCTTTGGGTATATTTATTATTGCAAAAAGTAAAAAATATTGCATTTTTTTCAAAATTGTCGCTCTATTTTTGTTTATAGCGCAAAAAAATAAAAACCGCAGGGGCTATCAAATACCACCAAAAGAAAGCTCTATTTGTGGGAAAAAAAGGATGCCAATTTTGTTTGGGAGCCACGTCGCACGACCGCGCAATTGTCAGTTAAAGCAACGCAGTGCCAAATCGCAAAAAGGGGCCTGGTCCTTTGGCTGCAAATTGGTCCGGGGCTTAAGTGGTTAATACATTATTTACATGATATGTGAAATTGATAAAAGTTGTAATATCATACGGTTGTCAGGGCAAATTTATACTTTGCACCCATAGATGAACATTCTTTTCGTTTCATGGCCTGTTGCCAATCTTCAGGAGTTGGATGTATGAATGAGCTAAAAAAGGTAATGAATAAATTGTTAAATAATCTATAGGGACCCACTACTCCCCATAGATGGGGAAAAGGTGGAGAGGGGGAGAGGGATATAACGGTGGCCAACATAGATGGTCCCAAACGGGGTTGAGGTGGGAGATCCTCTAGACAGGGCCCATGGGGAACAGTAGAAAGGAAGGGGGTCAGACAGCCACTACACAATGCCATATAGTGAAAGGTGTGCATAATTGACATCTGCCAAAATCTGTGTACAGATATAAAGTAAAATCATAAGAAGTAGTCAAAAAATGATGAGTTGCTTGACCGTGCGTGGATGTGGGGTGAATGTGAGTGTGAATGCGTGCAAGTATAATTGAATATGCGCAATGACAGGGAATGTGTAGATAATGAAATTGATTACATTAAGTAAAAAAGTATATATACTGTATCAGATATGTGTACATATACATATCAAAAACTATGGGTGCCAAGTATGAGTTTGCCCTGACAACCGTAATTTCACATATCATGTAAATCATGTATTAATCATTTGTATATATTTGATTTTTTATTATTAATTTTGTTATTATTTTTATATACATTGATTCTTTATGACTACATTTCTGTACCTTAAATGTTTCAACGTTATCGGTTTTATTATGCTTATTATTATTATGAATTACCCCTAGGGAACTGTGACATTCAATTTACTAATGTTTACTCCATACATTATTATACACATCAAGTACAAGGGGGGTAACTAATGCGCTCAACCAATATAGATAGAAATATTAAAAATAATAAATATAAAGGGAAAAGCAGCCAACATATAAGTGGTCTCACACTGCAATAATCAATAAAAATGGGGGGTATGTGGCGCTAAACCCCAATAAATAACAATAGAATAGCCTAAGGGACGTGGTCCCTAGTGATGGGTAACCTTAAAGAGGGGGTGTAATAATACATTCACATATAAAATGCTGACATCATAAATAAATACATATATAATACAATAAAGTGAATGTGCACGATAAAAGTGACCAATAAATAAGTGTTGAGGTAGCAGATGGCAGTAAAAATAATAGTCATATGAAATAAATCTGAATAATAATAACGATAAAAATGTGCAGGATAAAATAAATGAGACAGGGAATGCCTCCTGTGAATCAAATAATTCCAAAGTGCACAGTGCAAAGTGCCAAGACGTGAGGATAAAAAGACCAAGCTGAGGTCTGAATGTGCAGAAAAGTCAATCTATAAGGTGCTTCTATGATCAACAATTGCTTCAATGATCAAAAAGATAACTAAAAAGGAATAATCATAGGATATTCAAAAAATAAAAGTCAGGTGCCTATTCCACTTCCTGGTTATCGGCCGAGACCGGAAGTTCCTGTATCTCTGAGCGGCTTCATTCAAACTGCTATGTAAGTGGATATGTTCTTTTAATAAATATTACCGCTATTTTACTACACATTGGAGCGCCGTTTTTCTCTGTATCCCCCACCCTATATGCTGATTCGTATTGAGAGCGATTGCTTCCACCTGGAGTGACGTTTGGAACCTCCTTGGGGACCGGATTGTGAGGCAGGAAAAATGCACAGAAACCCTTAGGAAGGCGGGGGACCAGACACCAGGGCTACCATCTACAGATTCCTCTGCTTTACTAGGCCTATTGGGGCCATCCTTTGAGGTGAGAGGCTGGGGGAAACACGGGGGCGCATCCCTGAAAAAACACCGCGGAGCACTTGATTATAATTTCTTTCTTCCACAAGGAAGTCACACAGAACTTTTCTATTTAAATCATCTGAAACTCTCTCCTTTATATATATCTTTTAGGAAATTTATTTCATACTGAGCGTTATTAATGCGATTTTTTTTTTTTTTTATTGTGATTTTTTTATTTTATTTATTTATTTATTTTATTTTTTTGCTGCCCCTGTACAACCTTCATTATACACTGGGACTAGTAATGCACCAGGTGACATATCTTTGTTGTCTCCTTTACTTTGGAGTCTATTTATTCCATACTGTCAGGCATCTCCTCCTTATGCCTTTTTGGTGATCTGATGTTTCAGTTATTATCTGTTTCTTGATGAATGCATTTTTTTCCAATGCACTGTCACTCACTGTCTTACACACTCAGACCTCCGCTTGGTTCTGATCTATGTTTTGAATATCCTATAATTATTCCTTTTTAGTTATCTTTTGATCATTGAAGCAATTGTTGATCATAGAAGCACCTTATAGATTGACTTTTCTGCACATTCAGACCTCAGCTTGGTCTTTTTATCCTCACGTCTTGGCACTTTGCACTGTGCACTTTGGATTTATTTGATTCACAGGAGGCATTCCCTGTCTCATTTATTTTATCCTGCACATTTTTATCGTTATTATTATTCGGATTTATTTCATATGACTATTATTTTTACTGCCATCTGCTACCTCAACACTTATTTATTGGTCACTTTTATCGTGCACATTCACTTTATTGTATTATATATGTATTTATTTATGATGTCAGCATTATACACATCAACATGCCTCATGTAAAGTCCCAACTCCACTTCTTTTTGTTTTCGCATAACATTTAGGGATGGAGGTATGCTGATGTTGTTATTCTAGGTTGAGACAGGTCACATTCATTTCTAGTTTTCTGTAACTTAGGTTGGTAGACACCCGCTCCTTTGTGACCTGTCCCACCTTATATTAATTAACTCCCTTTACTTATTTATTTGCAAAATTCTTCCCCCTTTTTGATTTTACTTAACACCCATATATACCATATTTAATTTACTTTCCATTATTATTTTTTATTTTTATTAATATTTTTAGTTGACCATCAATTAATATACCACTGCCCCATAATAGCTGATATAGAGACCATTTCATCAGGGGGATGCTGCTATGCACTCGACTCTATTAACCTTCCAGGTCATGGGCGTTGAGTCTGACTGACTGCGTCTCATGATCCGGGGTTGCGATGAGCTCAGGTCCTTCTCCCGCTCATCTCTTCCATGTGACAGGGGCGGGGTCGGACCTTGGCTCATGAACGTCATGTGAGCGTGCCCCGCGATCGGCGCCATATGACAGCGCGGTGCGAGAGCGCGCTTCTTCCAGCGCAGGTTTTAGCAGAGGGGTACGGACGCCCGCAGGTTTGAGGGGGGATCCTATGCGCCTCTCCTTGGCTACCACGTGGTATACATGATGTTGGTGGGGCTAACCGGTGTTCTGTCACGAACAGTCCGCCTATGAGCAAGTGTCCGATGTGTACTGCGCATGCGCATCGCATGCGCAGTACGGCGCATAAAGATTTTCGGAAATCCTCGGAAGATGAACGGCGCCTGCGCCGTGAGTCGAGGTGTAAGCCCCACCATCCAAGCGGACATAGGGCTACACAAACTTAGAGGGCCCCTCGCGGCCTCGCTTCGCTCGCCACGCTTTGGGCACGGCCTCGCTGCGCTCGGCTCTTTTATATTCTAACTCTATATCCACTTGGATGGTGGGGCTTGAGAATCGGCAATTTTCGGAATCTGGGTGTCCTGTGTACTGGGCATGCGCAGTACACAGCGGACACTTTGTGATGGGGGACTGCAAATGATAGTACACCGGCATCTCACTCCACATGCCATCACTACGAGGAATGTTTTTTTGTTACACTTATTTTCAGTTCAGGAAATGGTGGACTTGCTTTATCACTTACACACACGCACACACATATATACATACACCAACATGCATACACACACACATATACATACATACACCTACATACATACAATATATATTTACATACATCAACACATACACATATAAACTTGCGCACACACACTCATATACATGACCACTGCATATGCACTAATTATCCACTGGCACCTTTTCTCGTTTTTGATATGTATATGTACACTTATCAGATATACAGTATCTCACAAAAGTGAGTACACCCCTCACATTTTTGTAAATATTTTATTATGTCTTTTAATGTGACAACACTGAAATTACACTTTGCTACAATGTAAAGTAGTGAGTGTACAGCTTGTATAACAGTGTAAATTTGCTGTCACCTCAAAATAACTCAACACACAGCCATTAATGTCTAAACTGGTGGCAACAAAAGTGAGTACACCCCTAAGTGAAATTGTGCAAATTGGGCACAATTAGCCATTTTCACTCCCCAATGTCGTGTGATATGTTAGTGTTACAAGGTCTCAGGTGTGAATGGAGAGCAGGTGTGTTAAATTTGGTGTTATCGCTCTCACTCTCATACTGGTCACTGAAAATTCAACATGGCACCTCATGGCAAAGAACTTTCTGAGGATCTGAAAAAATAATTGTTTCTTTACATAAAGATGGCCTAGACTATAAGAAGATTGCCAAGACCCTGAAATTGAGCTACAGCATGGTGGCCAAGCCCATACAGTGGTTTAACAGGACAAGTTCCACTTAGAACAGGCCTCGTCATGGTTGACCAAAAAAGGTGAATGGACGTGCTCAGCATCACATCCAGAGGTTGTCTTTGGGAAATAGACGTATAAGTGCTGCCAGCATTGTTGCAGAGGTTGAAGGGGTGGGGGGTCAGCCTGTCAGTGCTCAGACCATACACCGCACACTGCATCAAATTTGTCTGCATGGCTGTTGTCCCAGAAGGAAGCCTCTTCTAAAGATGATGCACAAGAAAGCCCACAAACAGTATGCTGAAGACAAGTAGACTAAGGACACGGATTACTGGAACCATTTCCTGTGGTCTGATGAGACCAAGATAAACTAATTTGGTTCAGATGGTGCCAAGCGTGTGTGGTGGCAACCAGGTGAGGAGTACAAAGACAAGTGTATCTTGCCTACAGTCAAGCATGGTGGTGGGAGTGTCATGGTCTGGGGCTGCATGAGTGCTGCCGGCACTGGGGGGCTACAGTTCATTGAGGGAACCATGAATGCCAACATGTACTGTGACATACTGAAGCAGAGCATGATCATTCCCTTTGGAGACTTGGCCTCAGGGCAGTATTCCAACATAAGTACCCCAAACACAGCTCCAAGACGACCACTGCCTTACTAAAGAAGCTCAGGGTAAAGGTGATGGACTGGCCAAGCATGTCTCCAGACCGAAACCCTATTGAGCATCTGTGGGGCATCCTCAAAAGGAAGGTGGAGGAGCACAAGGTCTCCAACATCCACCAGCTCTGTGATGTCGTCATGGAGGAGTGGAAGAGGACTCCAATGGCAACCTGTGAAGCTCTGGTGAACTCCACGCCCAAGAGGGTTAAGGCAGTGCTGAAAAATAATGGTGGCCACACACAATATTGACACTTTGGGCCAATTTGTACATTTTGACTTGGGGGTGTACTCACTTTTGTTGCCAGCTGTTTAGACATTAATGGCTGTGTAGTGAGTTATTTTGAGGGGACAGCAAATTTACACTGTGATACAACTGTGCACTCCTACTACTTTACATTGTAGAAAAGTATAATTTCTTCAGTGTTGTCACATGAAAAGATATAATAAAATATTTACAAAAATGTGAGGGGTGTACTCACTTTTGTGAGATACTGTATATACTTTTTTAATTTAATTTAATCAATTTCATTATCTACACATCCCCTGTCATTGCGCATACTCAATTATACTTGCACACATTCACATTCACACTCACATTCACCCCACATCCACACACGGTCAAGCAACTTATCATTTTTTGATTGCTACTTATGATTTTACATTATATCTGTACACAGATTTTGGCAGATGTCAATTATGCACACATTTCACTATATGGCATTGTGTAGTGGCTGTCCAACCCCCTCCCTGGCTACTGTTTCCCATGGGTCCTGTCTAGAGGATCTCCCACCTCTATGCCGGTTGGAACCATCTATGTCGGGCCACCGTTATAGCCCATTCCCTGGAGCTGGCTATTATTTATGGATTGCTCTGTAAGTAATACTGAAAGTGTTTCTTCTTTTCTTTTTTGCGTTTCCTCTCTGCCTTTTTCCCATCTATGGAAAGTAGTGGATCCCTATAGATAATTTAACAATTTATTTATTACCTTTTAGCTCATTCATACATCCAACTCCTGAAGATTGGCAAAAGGCCATGAAACGTGTAGAGTGTTTATCTATGGGTGCCAAGTATAAATTTGCCCTGACACATATCATGTAAATAATGTATTAATCATCTGTATATATTTGATTGTTATTCATTTTGTCTGTCACAAATCATGTTCATCAATTGATTATTCGCTATTAAATGTATTATTTTTATATACATTGATTCTTTATGACTACATTTCTGTACCATAAATGTTTCACTGTTATCGGTTTTATTATGCTTATTATGAATTACCCCTAGGGGACTATGACATTCAATTTACTCATGTTTACTCCATACAATATTATACACATCAACATGCCTCACGTAAAGTCCCAACTCCACTTCTTTTCACATAACATTTAGGGATGGAGGTATGTTGATGTTGTTGTTCTAGGCTGAGACAGGTCACATTAATTTCTATTTTTTAAATTTTTTTATCTTGTATCTTCTTTTGGTAATTAAAAGATGCTTCTTTAAGTTATGAACTGAAAGTAAAAGCATATGATTAGCCAGAAAAAACATCATAGTTTACCCAGCTTTTACACAGCCTGTGAAATGGAAACCTACATGGTTAATAAATGGCAACATAATAATAGCATAAAGATTTTCGGAAATCCTCGGAAGATGAACGGCGCCTGCGCCGTGAGTCGAGGTGTAAGCCCCATTATCCAAGCGGACATAGGGCTACACAAACTTAGAGGGCCCCTTGCGGCCTCGCTTCCCTCGCCACGCTTCGGGCACGGCCTCGCTTCGCTCGCCATGCTTCGGGCACGGCCTCGCTGCGCTCGGCTCTTTTATATTCTAACTCTATGTCCACTTGGATGGTGGGGCTTGAAAGTGGACTGACGGCGCAGGTGCCGTTCATCTTCGGCAATTTTCGGAATCTGGGTGTCCTGTGTACTGGGCATGCGCAGTACACAGCGGACACTTTGTGATGGGGGACTGCAAATGATAGTACACCGGCATCTCACTCCACATGCCATCACTACGAGGAATGTTTTTTTGTTACACTTATTTTCAGTTCAGGAAATGGTGGACTAGCTTTATCACTTACACACACGCACACACATATATACATACACCAACATGCATACACACACACATATACATACATACACCTACATACATACAATATATATTTACATACATCAACACATACACATATAAACTTGCGCACACACACTCATATACATGACCACTGCATATGCACTAATTATCCACTGGCACCTTTTCTCGTTTTTGATATGTATATGTACACTAGGGATGAGCCTAACACCCCCCCGTTCGGCTCGCACCAGAACCCGCGAACGGACCTAAAGTCCGTGCGAGCTTTAGAACCCTATTAGTTATAATGGATGCGAATGTTCGAAATCAAAAGTGCTAATTTTAAAGGCTAATATGCATGTTAATGTCATAAAAAGTGTTTGGGGACCTGGGTCCTGCCCCAGGGGACATGTATCAATGCAAATTTTTTAAAAAAAAAAAAAACGGCCGTTTTTTCAGGAGCTGTGATTTTAATAATGCTTAAATTGAAACAATAAAAGTGTAATATTCCTTTAAATTTTGTACGTGGGGGGTGTCTATAGTATGCATGTAAAGGGGCGCATGTTTGCTGTGCTTAGAACTGTCTCTGCAAAAAGTGTAATTTTTGCAAGAAAAAAAGCTATTTAAAATCACTCGCGGCTAATGTGAATTGACGGCTCCCGTAATACAGAGAACAGTCATTCATTGAAAGTCATTCATAAAAAAAAGTCATTGATTAAAAATAAAAAAAATGAAAAAAAAAAAGCGTGGGGGTCCCCCCAAATTCAATAACCAGGCCCTTCAGGTCTGGGATGGATATTAGGGGAACCCCAGCCAAAAAAAAAAAAAAAAAATGGCGTAGGGTCCCCCTCAAAATCCATACCAGACCCTTGAGGTCTGGGATGGATTTTAAGGGGAACCCTAGCCAAAAAAAATGGCGTGGGGTCCCCCTCAAAATCCATACCAGACCCTTATCCGAGCACGCAACCTGGCAGGCCGCAGGAAAAGAGGGGGGGCGAGAGCGCTCCCCCTCCCGCCTGAACCGTACCAGGCCACATGCCCTCAACATTGGGAGGATGCTTTGGGGGTCTAAGACCCCCAAAGCACCTTGTCCCCATGTTGATGAGGACAAGGGCCTCTTCCCCACAACCCTGGCCGGTGGTTGTGGGGGTCTGCGGGCGGGGGGCTTATCGGAATCTGGAAGCCCCCTTTAACAAGGGGACCCCCAGATCCCGCCCCCCCCCTGTGTGAAATGGTAAGGGTTTTGTACCCCTACCATTTCACCAAAAAAGTGTCAAAAATTGTAAAAATGACAGGAGACGGTCTTTGACAATTCCTTTATTAAAATCTTCTTTCTTCTTTCTTCATCCTTTTGGTTTCTTCATCTTCTCCTTCCGTCATCTTCTTCCATCTTCTTCCATTTTATTCTTCCTCCGATCCGCTTCTTCTTGCGCTGGTCTTCTCGTCCTTCTCATCCGGCATCTTCTTCCATGGCGTCGGCATCTGTTCTTCTGTCGGGCCGCTCCTCGCAATGGGAGGCTCCCGCTGTGTGAGGCTTCGCTCCGTCTGACAGGTCTTTTATAACGGAGGGCACCTGGTGACCCCGCCCCCCTCTGACGTCATGGGGAAAGCCATAGGGAATTCCCCATGACGTCCCCGTGCGTCAGAGGGGGCGGGGTCACCAGGTGCCCTCCATTATAAAAGACCTGTCAGACGCAGCGAAGCCTCACACAGCGGGAGCCTCCCATTGCGAGGAGTGGCCCAAGAAGAGACACCGTCACCGACGCCGACGCCATGGAAGAAGATCCCGGACGAGAAGGACGAGAAGACCAGCGCAAGAAGAAGCGGATCGGAGGAAGAAGAAAATGGAAGAAGAAGATGGAAGAAGATGACGGAAGGAGAAGATGAAGAAACCGAAGGATGAAGAAAGAAGAAAGAAGATTTTAATAAAGGAATTGTCAAAGACCGTCTCCTGTAATTTTTACAATTTTTGACACTTTTTTGGTGAAATGGTAGGGGTACTTTTGTACCCCCTTACCATTTCACACAGGGGGGGGCTGGGATCTGGGGGTCCCCTTGTTAAAGGGGGCTTCCAGATTCCGATAAGCCCCCCGCCCGCAGACCCCCACAACCACCGGGCACGGTTGTGGGGATGAGGCCCTTGTCCTCATCAACATGGGGACAAGGTGCTTTGGGGGTCTTAGACCCCCAAAGCATCCTCCCAATGTTGAGGGCATGTGGCCTGGTATGGTTCAGGCGGGAGGGGGGGGCGCTCTCATCCCCCCCTCTTTTCCTGCGGCCTGCCAGGTTGCGTGCTCGGATAAGGGTCTGGTATGGATTTTGAGGGGGACCCCACGCCATTTTTTTTGGCTAGGGTTCCCCTTAAAATCCATCCCAGACCTCAAGGGTCTGGTATGGATTTTGAGGGGGACCCTACGCCATTTTTTTTTTTTTTTTTGGCTGGGGTTCCCTGGTTATTGAATTTGGGGGGACCCCCACGCTTTTTTTTTGTTTTTTATCAATGAATGACAGTTCTCTGTGTTACAGGAGCCATCAATTCATTAGCCGCGAGTGCTTTTAAATAGCTTTTTTCCTGCAAAAATGACTTTTTGCAGGGACAGTTCTAAGCACAGGAAACCTGCCCCCCTTCACAGACCACCTATAGACACCCCCCAGATGTGATACTGCAATGCTGTACTAACAGCACGCACACACAAATCCCCAGAAATAGAGCACATATTCTCACTTTCTCAGCAGTCAGCAACACACTGACACGCTGACACTGAAACAACATAATATGCGACGCCCCTGCCGCGGCCTCTTATACCGTGGGGCGTGTACTAAAGCATCCTGCCTGTAGCCAATTATGGCTCTCCACGCTGCCGGCGCTGTAATTTGCCAAGCATGCGGGGTCACAGTGCATGCTTGGCCAATCATCAGCCAGCATTGCACTGCTACTGGCGCAATGCATTGCGGGCCGCTCGCATCACACGAATTTGATGCGAGCGGCCCAAATAGTTCTGGGCTCGCCGAACGGGCGAACGCACGATGTTCGATTCGAACATGGGTTCGAATTGAACACCGGGCCCATCCCTAATGTACACTTATCAGATATACATTATCTCACAAAAGTGAGTACACCCCTCACATTTTTGTAAATATTTTATTATATCTTTTAATGTGACAACACTGAAATTACACTTTGCTACAATGTAAAGTAGTGAGTGTACAGCTTGTATAACAGTGTAAATTTGCTGTCCCCTCAAAATAACTCAACACACAGCCATTAATGTCTAAACTGGTGGCAACAAAAGTGAGTACACCCCTAAGTGAAATTGTGCAAATTGGGCACAATTAGCCATTTTCACTCCCCAATGTCGTGTGATATGTTAGTGTTACAAGGTCTCAGGTGTGAATGGAGAGCAGGTGTGTTAAATTTGGTGTTATCGCTCTCACTCTCATACTGGTCACTGAAAATTCAACATGGCACCTCATGGCAAAGAACTTTCTGAGGATCTGAAAAAATAATTGTTTCTTTACATAAAGATGGCCTAGACTATAAGAAGATTGCCAAGACCCTGAAATTGAGCTACAGCATGGTGGCCAAGCCCATACAGTGGTTTAACAGGACAAGTTCCACTTAGAACAGGCCTTGTCATGGTCGACCAAAGAAGGTGAATGGACATGCTCAGCATCATATCCAGAGGTTGTCTTTGGGAAATAGACGTATAAGTGCTGCCAGCATTGCTGCAGAGGTTGAAGGGGTGGGGGGTCAGCCTGTCAGTGCTCAGACCATACACCGCACACTGCATCAAATTTGTCTGCATGACTGTTGTCCCAGAAGGAAGCCTCTTCTAAAGATGATGCACAAGAAAGCCCACAAAGAGTATGCTGAAGACAAGTAGACTAAGGACACGGATTACTGGAACCATTTCCTGTGGTCTGATGAGACCAAGATAAACTAATTTGGTTCAGATGGTGCCAAGCGTGTGTGGTGGCAACTAGGTGAGAAGTACAAAGACAAGTGTGTCTTGCCTACAGTCAAGAATGGTGGGAGTGTCATGGTCTGGGGCTGCATGAGTGCTGCCGGCACTGGGGGGCTACAGTTCATTGAGGGAACCATGAATGCCAACATGTACTGTGACATACTGAAGCAGAGCATGATCCTTCCCTTTGGAGACTTGGCCTCAGGGCAGTATTCCAACATAAGTACCCCAAACACACCTCCAAGACGACCACTGCCTTGCTAAAGAAGCTCAGGGTAAAGGTGATGAGCATCTGTGGGGCATCCTCAAAAGGAAGGTGGAGGAGCACAAGGTCTCCAACATCCACCAGCTCCGTGATGTCGTCATGGAGGAGTGGAAGAGGACTCCAATGGCAACCTGTGAAGCTCTGGTGAACTTCATGCCCAAGAGGGTTAAGGCAGTGCTGAAAAATAATGGTGGCCACACACAATATTGACACTTTGGGCCCAATTTGTACATTTTGACTTGGGGGTGTACTCACTTTTGTTGCCAGCTGTTTAGACATTAATGGCTGTGTAGTGAGTTATTTTGAGGGGACAGCAAATTTACACTGTGATACAACTGTGCACTCCTACTACTTTACATTGTAGAAAAGTATAATTTCTTCAGTGTTGTCACATGAAAAGATATAATAAAATATTTACAAAAATGTGAGGGGTGTACTCACTTTTGTGAGATACTGTATATACTTTTTTAATTTAATTTAATCAATTTCATTATCTACACATCCCCTGTCATTGCGCATACTCAATTATACTTGCACACATTCACACTCACATTCACCCCACATCCACACACGGTCAAGCAACTTATCATTTTTTGATTGCTACTTATGATTTTACATTATATCTGTACACAGATTTTGGCAGATGTCAATTATGCACACATTTCACTATATGGCATTGTGTAGTGGCTGTCCAACCCCCTCCCTGGCTACTGTTTCCCATGGGTCCTGTCTAGAGGATCTCCCACCTCTACGCCGGTTGGGACCATCTATGTCGGGCCACTGTTATAGCCCATTCCCTGGAGCTGGCTATTATTTATGGATTGCTCTGTAAGTAATACTGAAAGTGTTTCTTCTTTTCTTTTTTGCTTTTCCTCTCTGCCTTTTTCCCATCTATGGAAAGTAGTGGATCCCTATAGATAATTTTTTTTTTTTTTCTTTTCCACCTCAGAGAGAGCTTTTTGGGACCAAATCAGAAGCGCCTTCAACTATGTCCCTTTTTGTCTTCGCATCATTGTGGAATTTCTCTTTTTTTTTTTCACAAGATTTATTACACATATTTGCGCCTTTAGTATGAGTGCCTAAAAGGACTTTCTGTTTAGTGCCTCACTAGCACTCTCCATTTCCAGTGAAAATGAAAATCTAATCCTTACATTACCCCAAAACCCCCTACCCTCCCCCCCTCCCCCCGCCGCTGAGGTCGCTCCTCCCGAGGCTCCGAGCGGCTAAATCTTGTTTTTTTGTTTTTCATTCAGGTTTATTGAAGGCCACCAGTCCCTCTCTCACTATTTCCTTAGGGCTTCAGCATAGCTCCAGGACCTCTTGAACTTTCTCCATCCCTCCCATTTAGTTCTCGTATCCTCCCTTTCCTCTGCCGCACTGTTTACTAGGCACTCTAAAGTGTAGGTGCCTTCTACCGCATCTACCCATTCCCAAAGAGGCGGGCTCTCAAAATCCTTCCATCTTCTGGGAATCACTCGCTTTGCTGCGTTTAGCAAATGCGGGACTAGTGATCCTTTGTATTGCCTAGATCCTTCCGATGTAGTGTGCATCAGCACTACCCAGGGGTCCTCTTTTACCACGACCTTAGTTATCTCCTCAATGAATTTTAAGATAGACTTCCAAAATTTTTTAATTTTTGGGCAGTCCCACCATAAATGGCCCATAGTTCCCCTCTTTTGACATCCTCGCCAACAGTCGGCAGACACTCCCGGCTGGAATTTATTTAACTTATCCGGAGTCAAATACCAACCAGACAGGCACTTATAATTGATTTCTGCAGTTTTGACATCAACAGCCGAACTGTGGGTGAGTTGAAATATTTTCTTAATTGACCCGGTGTGTATTTGCGTGCCCAATTCCCTTCACCATTTCTTGACGAGGTCCGTCCGTCCCTCAGTAGCAGGAATTTATAGATTTTTGTGATAGTTTTTTGTGTGTTTTCTGCTGTAAAAATACGTTCCATCACCGTAAGGTCCCCTCAAAGGGGGAGAGACCGAACCCGCAAAGTGACGTAGCTGGAGGTACCGCCATCCGTCAATCGTGAACAAATCATTCTTCTTTTGTAAATCCTGGATAGCCAAGATTTTTCCCCTGCTAATTATATCTCCTAACCGTGCATTATCGTTTTTTATCCATTCCCCTCCCAAATCCTTTCTACCTGGTGGGAAAAAGTCTTTTAGTGCAATTAAAGGTGAATTAAATTTTAATTTAAGATTCTTGTGCATTTTATCCCAGACTTTAAAGGTGTTCTTCGTGATTAAATGTGTTTTTTCTCCTAACCTTCTGTACTTGGGGGGATTCCAAATAATTTTCCCCAACTGTGCTTCACTGAGTGCTTCCTCTAAACTCACCACCTCTTTGAACCGTGTGCCTTCCCCCATTCTGGAATTCTTAATAAAACTGTTGCGTAATAATAGTTAACAATATCGGGCACCGACAGGCCCCCCTGGCTTTTATCTAATTTTAAGGTTTGGATTGAGATTCTATGTAACTTCTGTTGCCATATGAAATTCATGATGATGGTTTTTAATTTCCTCAGGTACTGTTCAGGTAAAGAAATTGGGACCATCTGGAATTTGTAAGTTATCAGCGGGAGTATCATCATTTTGACTGCATTAATGCGGCCGAGCCATGATATTGGTCTGGTTTTAAACTCCTGGCATTTCTTTTTAACTTCGTCTAGTAAAGGTATATAATTAGCCCTATACATTTTCCCTATGGTGTTGATCAGCTCTACGCCTAGGTATTTGATTTGTTTCTTCCACATGAAGTTATGCTCCCTCATCAAGTCTCGTTTTTCCGTCTTGTTCATGTTAATGCTAAGTATGGAGGATTTTGCTAGGTTGATCTTAAAATTGGAAACCTCGCCGTACGCAGCAATATTCTTCAGGATGTTGGGCAATGATTTCTGAGGTGAACTTACGTAGAATAGGACATCGTCGGCAAATGCCGCAAGTTTGTGTTCCTCCCCCCCCCTCCGTGCATCCCTCTATGCCCATGTTTCCCCTTATTGTTGCCAAAAGAGGTTCCAGGGAGAGGACGAAGAGGAGAGGGGAGAGGGTGCAGCCCTGTCTTGTCCCGTTATACATTTCGAAGGGGGAGGATAAGGTGCCATTCACCTTGATGTTAGCATTTGGATGACTATAGAGGACTCTTTTTTTCTGGATGATTTTCGGTCCAAATCCCATGATCTCTAAGGTCTTAAACAGGAACCCCCAGTCTACCCGGTCAAATGCTTTTTCCGCATCGATAGACAGTAGTAGACTGGGGGTTCGTGTATCTCTCATCCTTTGCATCACTAACAGGGTTTGCACGCTGTTGTCTCTGCCTTCTCTGCCCAGCGTAAATCCCACTTGGTCTGGGTGAATCAACGTGCCCAGGTATCCCTTTATACGCTCGGCCAAGATCTTGGCGTAGAGCTTCGTTTCGAAGTTTAGTAAGGATATTGGTCTATATCCTGCGCACGTCGTGCCATCCTTTCCTTCCTTACGTAACACCGTGATCGTTGCTGACAATGAGGCCTCGCTCATGCCGAACTCTGAGCCCAGGCCGTTCATATATCTAAGAAGTCTGGGTATCAAGATCTCTTTATAGGTTTTATAATATAAAGCAGTAAACCCGTTGGGCCCCGGGCTCTTACCCATAGGCGAGTTGTTTAAGGCTCTCAAAATTTCCTCCTCCGAGATGGGACTTTCTAACAACTCCTTCTCCTCTAGTCCCAAGGACTGCAGTTTTGCCCCTCTCAGAAAATCGTTGGCTTTGTCTCTGCTCCCCCCCTTTTTTATCCCTACTCTTTTGACCTACTGTAAAGCTCCTCATAAAAATCCCTAAACGTCGACGCTATATCTTTTGAGAGAAACCTCACCTCTCCCTTTTTATTTGCTATTTTTTCTATAAAATTTTTAGACTTGTTTTTTTGAAGCATTCTCGCTAGGTGTTTGCCTGAATTATTGCCCCAGGTATAGCGATCTTTGGCGATTCTCTTATATACTTGTTTTACTTCCTGCTCTGCTAATTCTCTTAACTCTTCCCTCTTGAGAATTATATCTTGGAGTATTGTCTGGTTCTGGGTAGGGTCACCCTTATGTTTATGCTCCAAGGCTTTTATATCGTTCGTCAACTCCTGTATTCTTCTAGTTCTTTCTCTTTTTTTCCATGAGGCCTTCGAAATTAATACCCCCCTAATGAAAGCCTTGTGTGAATCCCAGAGGCCTGACCCCTTCACCTCCCCATTATCATTTATTTTGAAGAACCACTCAAGTTAATTTCTGACGCTTTCCCTGAGTTCGTCATCCTTCAATAACTCATCATTTAGCTTCCACCCACTGCTGAGTTGTTTAAATTCTGGGATATTTAAATTCATGCTCACCGGGGCGTGATCTGACAGTGATGCTATCTCGATATTGGTGCCCGTCACTCTATCTAGTAGTCCGTGGTCTACCCAGATATAGTCCAATCTAGAGTACGTCTTGTGCACAGGGGAGAAGAATGTATAATCCCTGATATGAGGATGCTGCATTCTCCAAACATCGACCAGTTGTTCAGAGCTCATCTTTTTCTTTAATAGTTTCAGTTGGACATTTACCGTCCCCTGTGCACAAGACGAACTATCCAGATCCGGATCCAGGGTAAGGTTTAAATCCCCCATCAGTATCAGATAGCCCCTTCTAAAGGATCTCAACCTAGAGAGAATCGCAATCATATAGTCAGGTGATCTTATATTGGGTGCATAGATATTTGCTAAAGTATATGTTGTCCTAAAGAGGGTACCCCTCAAGAAGAGGAATCTTCCCTCCGGGTCAACCTTCCTTTCTTCTAGGTTAAAATGCAGGTCTTTTGCCAGCCCTATGGCCACCCCTCTGGTTCTACTTGAGATTGTGTCACTATAGTACCAAGTGGGATGGGCTTTTGAGAAGAGTTTAATATTCGATGTGAGAGAAAGGTGAGTCTCCTGTAGAAAAATCAGGCTAGTCCCGTATCTCTTCACCTCTTCCAGGACTCTATGCCTTTTACCTGGAGCGTTTAGCCCTCTCACGTTATATGTGAGACATTTAATTTCTAGTTGTATTGTCTTCACCTCAGCCTCCCCAAAGCGACCCCCAGTGGCGGAATCCCCCTCCCAAGTGCCTTTTTCCCTCCCCTGTGCCCCAACTCCCCCTCCCTCCCTCACCCGCCCCTTGCCCCCCCTCCCAAGTGCCTACCTCCCTCCCCTGTGCCCCAGCTCCCCCTCCCTCCCTCACCCACCCCCACCCTTCTCTAAACCCCCCCTCTCTACCCCCTCTTACCCATTCCTGGGTCTCTGAGTTAAAGGGTGCCATCCTCTCTCTTGGCCTCCCCTAAACTCAAGATCTCTGGAGAGGTAGGGTTCTGCGCCCGCCCCTGCGTACGCTCCCACCCGCCCGGTTGCCACCGGGCACGTGAGTGGGCCTACCAGCGAGGACCAAGCCAACCCGAGCGGGGTGGCCCCCCGTTTCAGACCTCTCTCCCCCCCCCGAACCCCCACACCTCTCCATCTCTGTAAACTTTTAGCTCATCTCCGCCCACCCCGAGAGGTCGGGGATCGGTATATCTAATTTCCCACAAAAATCAGGCAGCTCCTCTGGGTATCTCAGCCTGGCCGATCTGCCCTCTTTTGAGCCTATCAGGCATGCGGGAAATCCCCAATTATATTTGATATTGTTGTTTCGGAGGAACTCTAATAGGGGTCTCTGCAGTCCTCTCCTCTCATGGGTCCTGGCTGATAAATCGTCATATATCTGGACTTCAGCCCCTTCAAACTCAAGGGGTGTCTTTCCTCTGATCTTATGCCATATTTCTTCCTTCTCTTTAAAATGGCTAAATCGGACTATGACATCTCGGGTTCTACTTGACTCAGAAAGATCTATCCTGCCTATCCGATGAGTTCTCTCTATTCTGGGGAACTGATCGTCTATAGTTCCAGTGAAAGGGGCAAAAATCGTTCTAATGATTTTCTCCAAATCTTCCCCTCTATGTTCGGGGATGGCTCGGATCCGTAGGTTTTGCCTTCTGTCTCTATTTTCCTGGTCTTCGATTTTGTATAGTATATCTCTCTGATGCGTTTGGGTCTTCTTTAATTGCATCCTTAAATCCGAAATTTCTTGCTCCATGTTATCAGCCCTCTTCTCCATCCCCTCCACCCTAGTTAACAGATGGCTCATATCATCTCTCAGTTTGTTGACTTCCACCTTGATCACGGACTCCAGCCTCAGCATCATCTCCTCCATTTCCATCTTGGAGAGGGGTTGGGATCCCGTTGGCTGTTCGTCCATCCTACTCGCGTCACCCTCACTTTCCAATGTATAATCCGCCCTTGATTGATCGTGAGCTGTATCTGGGTTGTGGGCTTTATCCTTTCCCTTGGTAACCTTTGGAGAATGATCTGGCACTGATGTTGTCGGGCTCCCGCCTTGTCTGAGATAGTGTTTTATAGAGCTTGGGTCGTTTTTCTGTGCTTTTGGGGCCCCTTTCTTAGGCAATTTATTATGCTCTTTACTCATGGTGTTTCTTTTCGTTCCTCTTATTCTTTTCCCCAGTTTAAAAGCGTAACAGTCCAATCCTACCTTGATGCCCCCCTAAGCCAATTGACCAGGCGGCTAGTTCCCTGTTCTAACACCTTATTCTCCCAAACTGGGGGTGTCGGGTTAGTGGTCCTCCTTGAGGTGCCTCGCGGCGGAGTGAAAGGGGGGACCTAAGGGGGCTCTTACCCACTCCTCGTCTTGTGGTGAGTTTGTTTTTAAGCCTGCCCCGAGTGGTGACCACCGGGGGATAAGACTTATTAGGGTGCCCTCTATGTTCGGAAGAGTCCCTAGGTATAGGAACCTGGAGCTGATGAACCTCCTGGTCCGTGCGTTAAAAGCCCCCCAGTCTATGTCAGAGATAAGGTGGGTGGCACTTCTCCTTGTCAAAGTATTCCCCAGGCCAAGCAATGCAGTATGGTTTAGGAGGGATCCTGAGTTAACTGTCTTCCTGCGTTTTCTGTGAGAGCTGGGGTATAGAGGTCTCTGCCGTGGTCTGACCGTCGTATGCAGGTCCGACCTCAATCAGTGCTACACCCCTGTGTCAATATCTCGGGAGTGGGCTTACGCTCACCCAAGCGCAGGTTATAAACTATCCGCAGGTTGAGAGTGATCAGTCTGTAGCCCGGTTTCTCGGTGGGGATCTCATATGCACCCCCTGTGATGGACTTCTCCACGATGACCCAGCCACCCAGTTGGTGCAGTATTTTGCGGGAGTGTTCTTTACCAAGAGTCTTACAGACTGGAGTTTTTACCCCGCCCGTGTAGCTATGTCCAACCAAAGAACCCAATTGCAAACCCGCGTTGCTAACAGTATGTGATATGTTAAACCCTGGGTATCCTGGGCCACTGGGTCATCCAGAAGACCGCACTCGCCCTGCGTCTCTGACGCTAGTTTTGTTGTCTTACTTCCCCAATCTTTTATGTAGATTCAGGGGGGTATGCCCATGTGTGTGCGCTTTAAGGGATACAGACCCCGGATGCTCGTAGCTTCTGTTTGGAGTTTGCAGTTCTCAAAAGTAGCTGGTCCGGCGCACCACTCACACATACCGTCTATCACAATAAACCTTCTAACTTAGTGATCCTTCTTGTTTACCGTCACACAGTACATCCAGCTATTATGACAGGAGCCCAAGTTTTTTAAACAATCCCAGCCTTGAGAAAGATTTTTCCCCCTTCAAGCAGTACAACAAACATAGTAAAATCTTTTACGGAGCACTTCAGAGGGTCTTTAAGCCATTAATGTATAGGTATTGTCTTACCTTCTCTTCGGTATTCCCTAGATCTGAAACCCGATTTAGTCAGAATACTCACGGACCAGAGCGATCATTTCTGCAGGCTATAGTTTCTTCTGCTGTATGTTCCCGAGTAGAGTGCTGAGGCTGGGGGGTGTGTGGAAATGTGCGGAGATGTGCGGAGAGACTGGCGGCGGAGGGGGTGGGACAAACGAGAGGGCAGCCGAGCGGTGATCGCGGGGAGCCCGCCGCTACCCGGAGATGGTGCCCTGTCAGTGGTCGCATTGTAGAACCCCCATTCCCTGTCAGGTAGGGCTGCTGTTTTCCTGTTTTACTCCGGGAGTGAGACGCGCCGTCCACGGGATCTCACACGGTCAGCTGGGAGCCAGCGTTCTCCTCAGCCTCGCTCCTCTCCTCGCCAGCTGACGGGCTCAGGCCCCTCCCTCCATGCTGATCGTTACGTCAGCACGTCCATTCCCTGACCCTCCCTGCCCTATAGATAATTTAACAATTTATTTATTACCTTTTAGCTCATTCATACATCCAACTCCTGAAGATTGGCAAAAGGCCATGAAACGTGTAGAGTGTTCATCTATGGGTGCCAAGTATAAATTTGCCCTGACACATATCATGTAAATAATGTATTAATCATCTGTATATATTTGATTGTTATTCATTTTGTCTGTCACAAATCATGTTCATCAATTGATTATTCGCTATTAAATGTATTATTTTTATATACATTGATTCTTTATGACTACATTCCTGTACCATAAATGTTTCACTGTTATCGGTTTTATTATGCTTATTATGAATTACCCCTAGGAGACTGTGACATTCAATTTACTCATGTTCACTCCATACAATATTATACACATCAACATGCCTCATGTAAAGTCCCAACTCCACTTATTTTCACATAACATTTAGGGATGGAGGTATGTTGATGATGTTGTTCTAGGCTGAGAAAATAGAGACAGAAGGCAAAACCTACGGATCCGAGCCATCCCCGAACATAGAGGGGAAGATTTGGAGAAAATCATTAGAACGATTTTTGCCCCTTTCACTGGAACTATAGACGATCAGTTCCCCAGAATAGAGAGAACTCATCGGATAGGCAGGATAGATCTTTCTGAGTCAAGTAGAACCCGAGATGTCATAGTCCGATTTAGCCATTTTAAAGAGAAGGAAGAAATATGGCATAAGATCAGAGGAAAGACACCCCTTGAGTTTGAAGGGGCTGAAGTCCAGATATATGACGATTTATCAGCCAGGACCCATGAGAGGAGAGGACTGCAGAGACCCCTATTAGAGTTCCTCCGAAACAACAATATCAAATATAATTGGGGATTTCCCGCATGCCTGATAGGCTCAAAAGAGGGCAGATCGGCCAGGCTGAGATACCCAGAGGAGCTGCCTGATTTTTGTGGGAAATTAGATATACCGATCCCCGACCTCTCGGGGTGGGCGGAGATGAGCTAAAAGTTTACAGAGATGGAGAGGTGTGGGGGTTCGGGGGGGGGGGGGGGAGAGAGGTCTGAAACGGGGGGCCACCCCGCTCGGGTTGGCTTGGTCCTCGCTGGTAGGCCCACTCACGTGCCCGGTGGCAACCGGGCGGGTGGGAGGGTACGCAGGGGCGGGTGCAGAACCCTACCTCTCCAGAGATCTTGAGTTTAGGGGAGGCCAAGAGAGAGGATGGCACCCTTTAACTCAGAGACCCAGGAATGGGTAAGAGGGGGTAGAGAGGGGGGGTTTAGAGAAGGGTGGGGGTGGGTGAGGGAGGGAGGGGGAGCTGGGGCACAGGGGAGGGAGGTAGGCACTTGGGAGGGGGGGCAAGGGGCGGGTGAGGGAGGGAGGGGGAGTTGGGGCACAGGGGAGGGAAAAAGGCACTTGGGAGGGGGATTCCGCCGCTGGGGGTCGCTTTGGGGAGGCTGAGGTGAAGACAATACAACTAGATGTCAGAAATTAAATGTCTCACATATAACGTGAGAGGGCTAAACGCTCCAGGTAAAAGGCATAGAGTCCTGGAAGAGGTGAAGAGATACGGGGCTAGCCTGATTTTTCTACAGGAGACTCACCTTTCTCTCACATCGAATATTAAACTCTTCTCAAAAGCCCATCCCACTTGGTACTATAGTGACACAATCTCAAGTAGAACCAGAGGGGTGGCCATAGGGCTGGCAAAAGACCTGCATTTTAACCTAGAAGAAAGGAAGGTTGACCCGGAGGGAAGATTCCTCTTCTTGAGGGGTACCCTCTTTAGGACAACATATACTTTAGCAAATATCTATGCACCCAATATAAGATCACCTGACTATATGATTGCGATTCTCTCTAGGTTGAGATCCTTTAGAAGGGGCTATCTGATACTGATGGGGGATTTAAACCTTACCCTGGATCCGGATCTGGATAGTTCGTCTTGTGCACAGGGGACGGTAAATGTCCAACTGAAACTATTAAAGAAAAAGATGAGCTCTGAACAACTGGTCGATGTTTGGAGAATGCAGCATCCTCATATCAGGGATTATACATTCTTCTCCCCTGTGCACAAGACGTACTCTAGATTGGACTATATCTGGGTAGACCACGGACTACTAGATAGAGTGACGGGCACCAATATCGAGATAGCATCACTGTCAGATCACGCCCCGGTGAGCATGAATTTAAATATCCCAGAATTTAAACAACTCAGCAGTGGGTGGAAGCTAAATGATGAGTTATTGAAGGATGACGAACTCAGGGAAAGCGTCAGAAATTAACTTGAGTGGTTCTTCAAAATAAATGATAATGGGGAGGTGAAGGGGTCAAGCCTCTGGGATGCACACAAGGCTTTCATTAGGGGGGTATTAATTTCGAAGGCCTCATGGAAAAAAAGAGAAAGAACTAGAAGAATACAGGAGTTGGCGAACGATATAAAAGCCTTGGAGCATAAACATAAGGGTGACCCTACCCAGAACCAGACAATACTCCAAGATATAATTCTCAAGAGGGAAGAGTTAAGAGAATTAGCAGAGCAGGAAGTAAAACAAGTATATAAGAGAATCGCCAAAGATCGCTATACCTGGGGCAATAATTCAGGCAAACACCTAGCGAGAATGCTTCAAAAAAACAAGTCTAAAAATTTTATAGAAAAAATAGCAAATAAAAAGGGAGAGGTGAGGTTTCTCTCAAAAGATATAGCGTCGACGTTTAGGGATTTTTATGAGGAGCTTTACAGTAGGTCAAAAGAGTAGGGATAAAAAAGGGGGGAGCAGAGACAAAGCCAACGATTTTCTGAGAGGGGCAAAACTGCAGTCCTTGGGACTAGAGGAGAAGGAGTTGTTAGAAAGTCCCATCTCGGAGGAGGAAATTTTGAGAGCCTTAAACAACTCACCTATGGGTAAGAGCCCGGGGCCCGACGGGTTTACTGCTTTATATTATAAAACCTATAAAGAGATCTTGATACCCAGACTTCTTAGATATATGAACGGCCTGGGCTCAGAGTTCGGCATGAGCGAGGCCTCATTGTCAGCAACGATCACGGTGTTACGTAAGGAAGGAAAGGATGGCACGACGTGCGCAGGATATAGACCAATATCCTTACTAAACTTCGAAACGAAGCTCTACGCCAAGATCTTGGCCGAGCGTATAAAGGGATACCTGGGCACGTTGATTCACCCAGACCAAGTGGGATTTACGCTGGGCAGAGAAGGCAGAGACAACAGCGTGCAAACCCTGTTAGTGATGCAAAGGATGAGAGATACACGAACCCCCAGTCTACTACTGTCTATCAATGCGGAAAAAGCATTTGACCGGGTAGACTGGGGGTTCCTGTTTAAGACCTTAGAGATCATGGGATTTGGACCGAAAATCATCCAGAAAAAAAGAGTCCTCTATAGTCATCCAAATGCTAACATCAAGGTGAATGGCACCTTATCCTCCCCCTTCGAAATGTATAACGGGACAAGACAGGGCTGCACCCTCTCCCCTCTCCTCTTCGTCCTCTCCCTGGAACCTCTTTTGGCAACAATAAGGGGAAACATGGGCATAGAGGGATGCACGGCGGGGGGGGGGGGGGGAACACAAACTTGCGGCATTTGCCGACGATGTCCTATTCTACGTAAGTTCACCTCAGAAATCATTGCCCAACATCCTGAAGAATATTGCTGCGTACGGCGAGGTTTCCAATTTTAAGATCAACCTAGCAAAATCCTCCATACTTAGCATTAACATGAACAAGACGGAAAAACGAGACTTGATGAGGGAGCATAACTTCATGTGGAAGAAACAAATCAAATACCTAGGCGTAGAGCTGATCAACACCATAGGGAAAATGTATAGGGCTAATTATATACCTTTACTAGACGAAGTTAAAAAGAAATGCCAGGAGTTTAAAACCAGACCAATATCATGGCTCGGCCGCATTAATGCAGTCAAAATGATGATACTCCCGCTGATAACTTACAAATTCCAGATGGTCCCAATTTCTTTACCTGAACAGTACCTGAGGAAATTAAAAACCATCATCATGAATTTTGAGGTTGAGAGTGATCAGTCTGTAGCCCGGTTTCTCGGTGGGGATCTCATATGCACCCCCTGTGATGGACTTCTCCCCGATGACCCAGCCACCCAGTTGGTGCAGTATTTTGCGGGAGTGTTCTTTACCAAGAGTCTTACAGGCTGGAGTTTTTACCCCGCCCGTGTAGCTATGTCCAACCAAAGAACCCAATTGCAAACCCACGTTGCTAACAGTATGTGATATGTTAAACCCTGGGTATCCTGGGCCACTGGGTCATCCAGAAGACCGCACTCGCCCTGCGTCTCTGACGCTAGTTTTGTTGTCTTACTTCCCCAATCTTTTATGTAGATTCAGGGGGGTATGCCCATGTGTGTGCGCTTTAAGGGATACAGACCCCGGATGCTCGTAGCTTCTGTTTGGAGTTTGCAGTTCTCAAAAGTAGCTGGTCCGGCGCACCACTCACACATACCGTCTATCACAATAAACCTTCTAACTTAGTGATCCTTCTTGTTTACCGTCACACAGTACATCCAGCTATTATGACAGGAGCCCAAGTTTTTTAAACAATCCCAGCCTTGAGAAAGATTTTTCCCCCTTCAAGCAGTACAACAAACATAGTAAAATCTTTTACGGAGCACTTCAGAGGGTCTTTAAGCCATTAATGTATAGGTATTGTCTTACCTTCTCTTCGGTATTCCCTAGATCTGAAACCCGATTTAGTCAGAATACTCACGGACCAGAGCGATCATTTCTGCAGGCTATCGTTTCTTCTGCTGTATGTTCCCGAGTAGAGTGCTGAGGCTGGGGGGTGTGTGGAAATGTGCGGAGATGTGCGGAGAGACTGGCGGCGGAGGGGGTGGGACAAACGAGAGGGCAGCCGAGCGGTGATCGCGGGGAGCCCGCCGCTACCCGGAGATGGTGCCCTGTCAGTGGTCGCATTGTAGGACCCCCATTCCCTGTCAGGTAGGGCTGCTGTTTTCCTGTTTTACTCCGGGAGTGAGACGCGCCGTCCACGGGATCTCACACGGTCAGCTGGGAGCCAGCGTTCTCCTCAGCCTCGCTCCTCTCCTCGCCAGCTGACGGGCTCAGGCCCCTCCCTCCATGCTGATCGTCACGTCAGCACGTCCATTCCCTGACCCTCCATGCCCTATAGATAATTTAACAATTTATTTATTACCTTTTAGCTCATTCATACATCCAACTCCTGAAGATTGGCAAAAGGCCATGAAACGTGTAGAGTGTTCATCTATGGGTGCCAAGTATAAATTTGCCCTGACACATATCATGTAAATAATGTATTAATCATCTGTATATATTTGATTGTTATTCATTTTGTCTGTCACAAATCATGTTCATCAATTGATTATTCGCTATTAAATGTATTATTTTTATATACATTGATTCTTTATGACTACATTCCTGTACCATAAATGTTTCACTGTTATCGGTTTTATTATGCTTATTATGAATTACCCCTAGGAGACTGTGACATTCAATTTACTCATGTTCACTCCATACAATATTATACACATCAACATGCCTCATGTAAAGTCCCAACTCCACTTATTTTCACATAACATTTAGGGATGGAGGTATGTTGATGATGTTGTTCTAGGCTGAGACAGGTCACATTAATTTCTATTTTTTTAATTTTTTTATCTTATATCTTCTTTTGGTAATTAAAAGATGCTTCTTTACGTTATGAACTGAAAGTAAAAGCATATGATTAGCCAGAAAAAACATCATAGTTTACCCAGCTTTTACACAGCCTGTGAAATGGAAACCTACATGGTTAATAAATGGCAACATAATTACACACCCCCTTGCTGTAACACACCCTGTTTTTGTTTCACTTTCAAAGCTCATGCAGTAAAACGCCCAGTCATTCAACTTCCACCTTTCAACTACCAGATTTTTTTTAGGAGGCAAAAGAAAAGATAATGTAAGGTAAGATCGTAAATTACTGAAAATTATACAAAAACGGTAGGAAATTAAAACGTTTATAGTTGTTTGTAATGTTAATTTAAAAGTTGTTGTGTACTCTGATTTTGTGTCAGTATAGCATACTTCCTGGTTTTACAATGATACATTTCTGCCATTGCATTTTGTTGTGGAAAATGTTATGAAGATGTATTTTAAGCACTAGGCGTTATAGCCGAAAGACGGCTGCAGCGCGGACGCCAATTGCCGGAAGGGCGTCCCTGGACGTCGTCTTGTTTACTTCCACGATGCAGGCTCCCGCAAGTGCGCATTGGGGAAATTCTGTGCAGTCACAGATCGCTGTAAATGGCCAATCACAGCAGCCGATTACAGCGCGATCAGCGTGTCCAATGAGAGATGATCTCATGTAAATATATGAGATCATCTCTCATCGCTGGCTCTCCCTCCTCACACAGAGACAGCGTATGAGGAGGGGGGTGGGAGGAGAGACGAACGGCTGCATTGGTGAGTGTAAAAAAATAAAAAAAATAAAGTGCCCACATTACATGTCAGTGCCACCTGTCCCCACTGCCACCTGTCCCCAGTGCCACGTATAAGTGCCATCTGTCATCAGTGCCACGTATCAGTGCCACCTGTCATCAGTGCCACCTGTCTGTGTCACGTGCCATCTTTTATCAGTGTCATCAGTCATCAGTGCCATCTGTCATCAGTGTCACGTGTCATCAGTGCCAGGTATTAGTGCCATCTGTCATCAGTGCCACGTATCAGTACCATCTGTAATCAGTGCAACGTCAGTGTCACGTGTCATTGTCCTGGTGCTCCAGGGCCTTTTAAAAGTGTAATAGGTAGTCAACAAGTTAGATGTGTAATTTATGCTCCTAGAACATGTGATGGCGCTCCCTGCATGTTGGGCCTCTCTAAGTGGCTAGGCCGTTGAAACGTCCCACACATGTGGTATCATAATACTCAAGAGGAGTAGCAGAATTTATTTTGGGATGTCATTTGTGGTATACACATGCCATGTGAGAGAAATAACCTATTACAATGACAATTTTGTGGGAAAAAAAATCTTCATTTTGCAAAGAATTGTGGGAAAAAATTACAACATCAAAAACCTCACCATGCATCTTACTAAATACCTTGGAATGTCTACATTCAAAAAAGGGGACATTTGGGGGCTATTTGTACTTTACTGGCTTGTTCGGGTCGCAAGAAATGAGATAGGCCATCAGTTCATCAGGTGTGATCAATTTTTTATGATGTGCACCACAGCTTGTAGACTCTCTAACTTTCACACAGACCAAATAATATCCACTAATTTGGGTTATGTTTACCAAAAATATGTAGCAGTAAAGAAAAATTAATAATTTGCTAAATTTTATCACAAACAAAAATTTTTTTTTTCAAAATTTTCAGTCTTTTTTCATTTATAGTGCAAAAAATAAAAAATTCAGAGGTGATCAAATACCACCAAAAGAAAGCTCTATGTGTATGAAAAAAAGGACAAAAAAATCATTTGGGTACAGTGTTGCATGACTGAGTAATTGTCATTCAAAGTGTGAGAGCGCTGAAAGCTGAAAATTGGTCTGTTCACGAGGGGGGTTTAACCACTTTAAGACCAGGCTCTTTTTGGATTTTAGGTGTTTACATGTTTAAAACAGGTTTTATTGCTGTACTTTTTTTCACACCGTATTTGCGCAGCGGTCTTGCAAACGCACTTTTTTGGAAAAAAAAAATTCACTTTTTTGAATAAAAAAATAAGACAACAGTAAAGTTAGTCCATTTTTTTTATATATCGTGAAAGATAATGTTACGCCGAGTAAATTGATACCCAACATGTCATGCTTCAAAATTACGCCCCACTCGTCTCCATACCAAGGAAGTGACAGGACCTGATCGCCTCCGCCACTACCGACAGCTCCGGTAAGCGGCGGAGGGCGCGGGAGAGCGGCGGGAGGGGTGGGGGCACCCCCCCCACGCCGCCGATAACGGTGATCTCGTGGTGAATCCGCTGCGGAGACCACCATTATTGTAAACGCGACCGGCGCCTGAAGAGATGGATATCTCAGTTACCGAGATATCCCTCTTCAAAAAAAGGGACATACATCGCCGTGCGCTGGTCGTAAAGTGGTTAAGTGCCCAGTTGTCAAGTGGTTAATGTATTGTATTCTAAAGAGCTGACTGGGGCAGACTGACACTGGTTGAGTTCCGTTTGGTAGTGAAAAGCTCCTTGGAGATGTAGAGAAGTGTTTGCGGAGTGGGGACATGTCCGCCAGCTTAGGGCCCCTGTGCGATGCGTCTGGTGGGGGTGTGTTTGCTCTGCAAAGACATTGTCGGTTTAACGAGTGTGCGCTCGCGTCGCCACCGTAGGCCTGATAAACATATTTGTAGCCCCATGAGTGTACACCTGTGGATAATCTCTCGTCCACAAGGTCATTAGAATAGTCTGGGTATGCGTTTGTTCTCTGGAACAACGTAGAATAAGGATTCACAAACAAACGATAAGAACAGGATTCTTATGTACCGTTGTGGTCAGGGGAGGTGTTCATAGTCTCGGGCTTCCTGTGATCAGAGACAGGGGGCTGGAGCTTGTGCGCGCCCATAAGACTCCTGTAGTCATTGGTTGTTGTATTTCCTATGTTGAAAGTCATGACTTTATTTGGTCATTTCCTATGATGTCATTATGTATTGAGGGAGTGATTGGCTGTTGTAACCATCACTTCCTGTTTGTCATAGCTTTTGTGATGTTGGAAATAAAAGCAAGGGGGACTGCTAAGAAAGGCAGTGATGCTGAGAGGAGGATGTAAGAATGTTGTAATGTCCGTTTACTGGGGAATGGGGAACCAGAGGGGAGACATACGATCAAAAGGCTGCATTAGACTATTATGGTGAAGGGGCGCAAAATACGCAGGTGAGTTTGGTTATGTATAGCCAAAACTCTCCATGACAGAAGAAAAAAAGTCAAACTAAATTTTTAATGTACAGGTGATTGATTTAAGGATTTATATGGACCATAAGCATTTTTTATTTTTTTTTAGCTTTAAAGCTGTGAGGATTTCACCCAAATGTAGCGCTTTTCACCCAAAAAAATGATATGCTGTTAAATTGATGTTGAATTGATTGATGTCTTGGAGCCTGTTCTCCTGCCTTTGGTAGCCACTTTCGTGAGTTTGGCTGTGTGACTATTATTGCCGTTACTGTTACCCTGTTGTGAATGTTCATGTTCTGATCTCTGGAAAGACCCTTTAAGGTACCTGTTCAACAGGGGGTCCCCTGATGGCCCCACAATTTTCTTCCTCAGGAGACTGTTCCTACCTATGTACTGCTAGTGGTTGACTTGCACCTGTGGCCTCATCCTGCATTGACACCTTACCCTCAAGGAACTCATACCTGCAGACTGTACCTGTGCTACAGAGGCTTCCTGATCCTTATTGGGATTTAAGGATCACTACGGACCTCCCCATGGAGTTTCATTGACACCTGTTATCTTTACTCTTTGACCTGTTGTTCCCACCCCCATCATTAAGCCTAAGCTCCACCTTTCTGCTTTTTTGCATTGGTTGGCCCTATTGCAGGTAATGGGACTGGCCAATGCTGACTTAATGTGTGGTGTTTCTTATATCCTGATCTGTTGTATTTTACAATTTGTATTGCTGTTCATTGTGTATGGGTTGGCCTCCCCACCTCTGTTGCATCCTTCCTACTCCACCCCTCCTCCCGCGCTTCCCTCCCACCTCCTCATCCAAACCCCTTCACCGCTTTCCCGCTCCGTTCCCTCTATTCCTCCTCCCTCTCCCTTTTATGAGTGTTGATGGTGGTGTGCAGGCCCTCCCTCTTACTAACATTTTATTGCTTGTGGTTATTTTTTATATTATTGGTCATTCAGAAACTCAAGCGGGTCTTGGGGGGATGTGGACATTGTGCTTGCACTATGCCCCCCCCCGCACCCTAAATTGCTATTACTCCAGGTTCCTTTACTGTTAATGTTCTGTTTGATGCTGTTGCTTCCCCCGATTTCTAGGGGGCTTTTTATACCTATGGTGCATACCTTTTTCTCATCCCCCTTCCCTATCCTACCTTCCTAGGCCCCTCCCTCCCCTGACCTCACCCTTAGCCCTTTATCCCCACCCCTCCCACGCACGCTTGGTTCCAATATTTGTGGCCTGCAATTTCCTTATGCCCTATTTTATCTCCATGGGAGCTACTGTTGCCCTAACATTTGCAGCCATGTGCCCGGTGGTGGAGCTAGAGGTCGACCGATATGGGTTTTTCTCTGGCCGATGCCGATATTTAGAAATTGCGGAGGCCGATGGCCGATATATGATGCCCATATATGGGCCGATATGTTAGGCCTTTTTTCCCTTATCGTCTTTCAGGACAGCCACCTGAGACCTTGGCTCCTCCCCTCTGTAGGAAACACCTGCGCCAGCTTGCTATAAATTTCCTCCTCCCCTGCTGCTCCTCAGTTATTTGTGTTTCCTACAGGAGGGGAGACACCTTTTTGGAACCAGCCAGGAGAGTCAGGATTACCAGGGGGTATGTAAGGCTCAGGCAAAAGAAAATGTCCGCAAACAAAGCAGCAGAGGCTCCTTTTTTGGACAACAGACCAGGTAACTAACCTGGGAGAGACTGCCACCCCTGCATCCCTGAGTGCAGCGGAGGTCAGGGGGGTTCCTTCTCAGCTCCGAGTGCGGAGCACGGGTACAGGTCCTGCCGTCCCATACCTCCAGCGGCGTGTAGCGCTCGCAGCGCTGGGTATAGGGACAGGCGGTGACGGGTGACGTCACGCCCGGCAAGAGGGGGCGTGTACTTCCGGGTTCGCGGCTTCCGGTTTCGGCCGCAAATCATGAAAAGGGACCAGGCATGGGCTAGGAGAGGAGCTGCAAATGCTGTAGAGACAGCAAAAGCTCCAGTGGTGACACAAGCATGTCGGACGCAGAAGGGAGGGACCAGACTGCTCCGACAGAGACCAGCTCCAGCCATGTAAAGGTAAGGGGAACCTGGGGTGGATCTCCCCTGGCCTATAACCACCACCCATCCCCCTCCCCCTCAAGGGTTCAGCAAAGGGGGGGGTGGGCAGGTCCCTCCTGTGTCAGAGGGTTATTTTCATTGGGCCCCTAGTGTGGCAAGCCCATATGGAAGGCGCTGTGCACCTGCAAGATGCAGGGAAGCTTATGGCAATATTAATGTGTGTGGGTTTTTTTTTCTTTATGTCTTTTCAGAAACCTGACAAGTCTAAGCCCTCTCATAACTCAAAAAGGAGGTGCCCTTCTTGTAAAAACACACTTAAAGATTCCTGGGGGAAAGCATTATGTAAGGAATGTATTCACAAGTTAGTGCAAGAACATTCCACAGAGCAGGGCAGTGATTTAGCGGCATCTGTCGAAGGAACTATCTAGTACCTTTGAGTCTTTCAAAACCTTTTTTGAAGGATTTCAGATCCCTCAACTGCAGACTGCTCCCCCACCAGTACTACCGGTGCTAGCAAAAGCACAGGCACTACCCTCCACTAGTGCTGGTCCTTTAGTTACTCCTAGAGAGGAGATGGAAGAGCAAAAATAGAGATAGGGGACTATAGCTGTAATGAACAAAAGTTCTTTTTTAGAAGAAATTTTAACAAAGTAGTTTATTAATAATCAATTTAAAAGGCAAAACCGACACCAAATACAATATACATACAATATAGAGAGGAAGGATACATTGGGATTGGTCCTCCAGTCATATCAATTCCCCAGCAGACAATGGGGGCGCAAGGGACTCAGAGATGGCTGGGGGACCAAGGGTGTACAAAATAAACAGGGGTTTGATAAAAAGGGTCTACAATGGTTTAATAGATCCTGGGTACAATAGGGCTGTTAGAGAGAGCTGACCGACATGTTTCGCCATACAATGGCTTCTTCAGGGTCAATGGGTAGTTTTGTACCAATAAGAAAAGAGTCTATGAAAATATAAAAGGCAAAAAGTTAGTTATATAGCTCAATCAGTGCATATAAATTTAATACGCAGGACCACATCAAACATGTCGCCACAAGGCCATAAGTCCCCTCCCACACACACAAACAACCAGTGCTGGTCCCATAGAATCCCATAGGGGGGCAAACAAAACGTACCCCTAAGCCGCTGGAACAACCACTTGATTCGCAGGTGTGGTCAAGTACAATTTCCCATAAGGCGAGGAACTGTCGAAGGCCTAAAGGGAGCCTGGTAGAGTATAGTGGATAATGATACATAATGTGAAATGGCAACTCAAAGAGTTAATTTGCCATACATGGCTAACATAGCCTAAAATTTACAGAAACTTACCGCTATAAAATGAATTGATCATATATATGGAGCGCCAGACTAGGATATGCTCATGCTCCATCATGCTCCATTAACGACTCAGACTCGTCCTGACAATGGCACATACCCTTGCGGGTCATGTGACATGTGTCAATATGTTTCTAATTCCAAGGTTACTTTGTTACCGAATGGATCTTTTCATGTAATCTCCCACCATGTAAATTGTAGAACAATAGGCGTTGTATATCTTGCCACTTGTACCTGTGGATGTTTCTACATTGGTAAAACCAAACGGCCCTTTCAGGTCCGAATACGTGATCATATTAAACCCACTTTAAAACGTATCGTCACTACAGCCATTAACAGACATCTTGGTCTAGCACATAACTATGATCCTCAACATATATGTTTTTCGGCACTTGAACATGTCGAGACACATGTAAGAGGAGGTGGCATCGATGAGAAACTTTTGCAACTTGAAACGAAATGGATACACAACCTCAATGCCGTTAAATATCCAGGTTTGAACGAATATATAAGTTTTAAATCCTTCTTATGATTATCTGACACCTTTTGGACTTCTAATTCCATATCTTCCCTTGCCATCACTTTGACATTTATAATAGTTCATTTACCCAGATATACTTACTGTTACCCATGTATCCTTTCTTGCTGCACTCTGGGTCCAGGCTGCTGCGTCAGCTTGGCCACTTTGGGGCGCTCGGGCACCTTTACAGCTGTTTTTTATTGATCATTGCATGTCTGTACATCTTGATTATATGATTATCACATTGTTTGTTGTATATACACTTCAATCAACTGTATTATTAGGTATCCTTCCTTGCTGTACTCCGGGTCCACGCTGCTGCGTCAGCTTGGCCACCTTGGAGCGCTCGGGCACCTTCACAGCTGTATCCCATAGATCATTGCATGTCTGCTTAAGTATCTCTTTGTAATTATTTTTGCACACCTTGATTATAAGATGACCATGTTGTTTGTATATATACTTTAATCAATTGCATTACTTTTTCAAAGCGATTATCCTGACCCGATGGGTCTCTATTACATCAGTATATTACCAAACACATCATATCCTTCTCGGTCCTATGTTAATTTACCTTGGCTCATCATATACTATCTTATTATTCCCAAATATATGTGTTTGCCATTTGAAATTATTTCTTAGCTCATGCCTGGCAGGTACATCCCCATGCCGCCTCAGTTGGGACCCCATCAACAATGGGGCAGATCGGGTCCTGGCCCTCCCTCCCCGCCTCATTTCCTGTTGCTGCCTCCCCCTTTTTCCCTATGTCAACTATGTGGCACAAAACGTGGTCCGGCCCAGTCCTGGTTACCCCACCTTCGCTTTTTCCATCTTTGGTCATTTATATTCCCTCATCGCATTGGAATCTGTTTGGGCACCCCAGGGCTGCGATCCCACAATCGCAGCCCGCCCAGCCTCTTTGCCTTCACACTTCCCTGTTGCTCCACCACCATCTGGTATCTCTCAGCTCTGTTTCCATCTCTCTTCCTTGGAATCATTGGTTTTCCACTCCTTCCATAGGAATCAGCACATTCGTTTTCAGACCTATGTTGCTTGTTACCCTCAGTACCCCTCCTGTCCACAGGAGGGCTCCTGAGCTTGGATCTATCTGTGTGCGCGCGTGAAGAGCGGCGCGCGCATCCACCGGTCCTATAGCATTTTGGGAACTGTAGGCAAACGCGCCGGCGCCTCTGCGCATGCGCGAACGGCTCTCCTGCCCGCCGCCTCATCATGGTTCACCATGATCAGGTGTGGAGGGCCTATAAAGCCTGCTCAGTCTTCAACACTTCAGGTGATGGACACTGGAGCGCCATTCTTGCTGGGATCATTGTCAATGCAGGTTTGATACTATTGTTTTTAGTCCTTTTTTCTTTCACACCATGCCCATACCTTGCAAGTATAGTTTTACATTTTATTTATACTTTTCAATGTCTTTTATCCATAGCCACTGGTCTTCTTTTTGATCAATCTTGAACCATTGACAGCAGACATCTGCTGTCTTTTCAAATAGTCTGGCTTCAGGCTTTCAGCGTTCAGCCCAATCTATATAGACATATCATCTGTAGGTGAGCTTTTCTACTCCCTATTCTGCATATGTAGTCTTGAATTTTATTTTATATCTAAAACGTTTTTTTGTTGCCCCATCAGTGGCTCTTCAATATCTTCATACATGATTTTCCCAGGATTATCCTAGTCTGGCGCTCCATATATATGATCAATTCATTTTATAGCGGTAAGTTTCTGTAAATTTTAGGCTATGTTAGCCATGTATGGCAAATTAACTCTTTGAGTTGCCATTTCACATTATGTATCATTATCCACTATACTCTACCAGGCTCCCTTTAGGCCTTTGACAGTTCCTCACCTTATGGGAAATTGTTCTTGACCACACCTGCGAATCAAGTGGTTGTTCCAGCGGCTTAGGGGTACGTTTTGTTTGCCCCCCTATGGGATTCTATGGGACCAGCACCGGTTGTTTGTGTGTGTGGGAGGGGACTTATGGCCTTGTGGCGACATGTTTGATGTGGTCCTGCGTATTAAATTTATATGCACTGATTGAGCTATATAACTAACTTTTTGCCTTTTATATTTTCATAGACTCTTTTCTTATTGGTACAAAACTACCCATTGACCCTGAAGAAGCCATTGTATGGCGAAACATGTCGGTCAGCTCTCTCTAACAGCCCTATTGTACCCAGGATCTATTAAACCATTGTAGACCCTTTTTATCAAACCCCTGTTTATTTTGTACACCCTTGGTCCCCCAGCCATCTCTGAGTCCCTTGCGCCCCCATTGTCTGCTGGGGAATTGATATGACTGGAGGACCAATCCCAATGTATCCTTCCTCTCTATATTGTATGTATATTGTATTTGGTGTCGGTTTTGCCTTTTAAATTGATTATTAATAAACTACTTTGTTAAAATTTCTTCTCAAAAAGTTGCAAGTACCACTTTTGTTCATTACCGCTATAGTCCCCTATCTCTATTTTTGCTCTTCCATCTACCATTCAACCCGGGACGAGGTATAACTTAACTAGAGCTCTCCAAGCCCTCCTCTTCACTCCTAGAGAGGAGGCAGAGGACGAGCCTGACAGCGCAGCGTCCGGCTCCCAAGAATCGGAGGGTGAGACACTGGAAGGGGATTCCAGAAGACCCTCCCGATACAAGCTCTCATTGGAAGAGGTAGATCAGCTGTTGGGAGCCATTCATACCACGCTGGGTATACAGACAGAAAAGAAACCTTTATCCTTGCATGATCAGATGTACGAGGGTCTAGGAGAACAGGAAAAGAAGAATTTCCCTGTTCATGACGTCTTAATAGAGGCAATTAAGAAAGAGTGGCAGGAACCTGAAAGGAAACCATTCTTTTCTAAAGCCTTAAAAAGACGGTTCCCATTTTCAGATGATGAGTCATCAGTGTGGAACAAAAACCCCAAAACTAGACGCTGCCTTCTCACAAGTCTCCAGGCACACCGATCTAGCTTTTGAGGCTATGGGGGTCCTTTCTGAAGCAATGGACAAAAGAATGGATGCCCTATTAAAAAAGTCATGGGACTCCACAGTGGGAAGCCTAAAGCCAGCCATGGCGGTCACGGTGGTAGCAGGAAATGTAGAGTTCTGGCTAAACCGTATACAGGCACATATTGAGGAAGGAACTGCAAAGGAGCAGATTTTGTCCTCTTTTCCCACTCTTCTCAAAGGCATTGCGTATATCGCAGATGCATCAGCAGAACTGGTACGCATGGCAGCCAGATCCTCGGCTCTAGCCAATTCTACCAGACAGGCCCTATGGCTAAAGACTTGGCAAGGGGATGGTGCGTCCAAAACCAAGCTATGCTGGATCCCGTTTACGGGGGACCTGCTATTTGGGCCAGGATTAGAGAAGGTGTTAGACCGTACAGCGGACAAAAAGAAGGCGTTTCCGCTGAAACGGAAAGCACCTTGGGCCCAGCCTCAACAAAATAGAAAGAGGCAAAAGAGGGACGCTAAGTCCCGTTTTTCAACACCCAAGGCAACTAAGCAAAAGAAGCCTTGGGGTCAGCGAGGGAATAGCAAAGGAGGAGCAATTTTTCGCCCTCCGGAGCAGACCCGCAATAAGGAATGAAGTACTCTCAGTGGGAGGAAGACTGGGGGCCTTCATCTCACAATGGGAAAAAATATCCTCCAGTCAATTCATTTTAAGGACGGGTATTCCCTAGAATTCTCAAAATTCCCCCCAAACAGACTGTACATCATCAAGCTGCCAAAAAACAAGGAAAAAGCCAAAGGGTTAATGAGATCCATAAAGGACCTCAGGAAACAAGGTGTAATCATCAGGGTACCAAGGGTAGAAAGAGGACAGGGCTTCTACTCCCCATATATTCAGAGTACAGAAACCCTCAGGAAAGGTCAGACCAATCCTCAACCTCAAACCACTAAATCTATCCATAACCTACAAAAGGTTCAGGATGGACTCCATATACTCAGTGAAGGCTCTGTTGCCCCCAAACTGTTATATGGCGTCGCTAGATTTAAAGGATGCGTACCTGCACATACCCATACACCTAAATCACCAGAAGTTTCTAAGGCTAGCAATAGAAACAGGGAAAGAAACTGTACACCTTCAGTTTCAGGCTCTACCCTTTGGCCTATCATCTTCGCCAAGAATCTTTACCAAGGTTCTGGCAGAAGCTCTGGCACCTCTACGACTAAAAGGCATATCCATTATTGCCTATTTAGACGACCTTCTCCTTTTTGCAAAGACACCCGAAAGGTTATTAGAAAACCTCAAGTACACTCGGGCATTCCTAGAGAGTCAAGGTTGGTTGGTGAATGTTGAGAAATCAAGTCTACAACCCACGCAACAGATAAAGTACCTGGGGTATATAATAGACTCAGTCCAGCAAAGAGTTTTTCTACCCAAAGAGAAGATAGGAAAAATTCAAAAAGAAATAAAAGCAATACAGACCAATGTTCTCTGTTCTATAAGGAAAATAATGTCAACATTAGGGTTGCTAACATCTGCGATCCCAGCAGTTCAGTGGGCAAACCTGCATTTCCGACCACTGCAAATGTTCCTATTAAAGGTATGGGACCACAGGCAGGAGTCTCTGGATTCGCAGGTATCAATACCAGCAAAAGTAAAAGAGTCCTTATGGTGGTGGAGAAGGACAGAAAACATAGACGTAGGACGACTGTGGATCCTACCTATCTCCCAAATCCTAACCACAGGCGCAAGCGGCATAGGGTGGGGAGCACACTTAGACTCCCAGATAGCACAAGGTGCTTGGGGGAGAGAAGAGTGGATGAGATCGTCCAACTGGAAGGAGTTGAAAGCAGTTTGGTTTGCACTCCAGTCCTTCCAGAAGGAGTTGAAAGGACATCATGTGCAGATCAGATCAGACAACTCGTCAGTTATAGCTTACATAAGCAAACAAGGGGGAACCAGAAGCGGAGTTCTGTGGGCCTTAGCAGAAGAGATCCTGAAATGGGGAGAGAAAAACATACTCTCCTTTTCAGCAGTACATCTAAAAGGAGACTTAAACAAAGTGGCAGACTTTCTCAGCAGAAAGAAAGTAAGAGAAGGAGACTGGGTGCTGAAACAGGAGGTATTCGACCAGATTACAAAAAAATGGGGAATACCTCAGGTAGACTTATTTGCTTCCAGAGAAAACAGGAAAGTCCAAGCCTTCTTCTCCCTAAAAAGGGAGGAGGGTGCACTCGGAGTAGACGCATTAGCGCAGAAGTGGGCGTTCAGCAGATGCTATGCCTTTCCCCCACCAGTGCTACTACCCGCAGTAATAAGGAAATTGCATACAGAAGACACGTCATTGATCCTCATAGCACCTCACTGGCCCAGGAGACCGTGGTTCTCTATGCTCAAAGAACTAGCCATAGAGCCTCCTTGGTTGCTACCAATCCAAGAGGATCTGCTAGCCCAGGGCCCAGTGCACTGTCCACAGGTGGAAAGGTGGAAGTTAGCCGCCTGGTATCTGAGGAGCAGCTACTAAAAGCGAAAGGGTTCTCAAGCCGTCTGATAGACACCCTGCTGAAAAGCAGGAAGGTTGAGACTCGTAATATCTACCAGAGGGTATGGAAGTGTTTTAACAGATGGTGTTCAGAGAACAACTTTAAAACACAAAGCTCAGTAGCAGTCCTGGAGTTTCTACAGAGTGGTGTAGACAAAGGGCTAAGCCTCAGCACGTTAAAGAGTCAAGTGTCAGCACTGTCAGTTTACCAGGAAAGAAGTTTAGCTTCAAACCCCTGGATAATCAGACTCTTTAGATCCGTGAGTAGACAAAGGCCGCTACAGTGTACAGCCTTTCCAAAGTGGGATCTGTCATTAGTGTTGCAAACTATGACAGCAGACCCCTTTGAACCATTAAAGGATTGTAGCTTGAAGATGCTGACGCTTAAAGCAATCTTCTTAGTGGCAATTACTACAGCCAAAAGGGTCTGTGAGATGGAAGCCCTATCTATCAGACCCCCCTTCTGCCAGATCTTCCCGGACTGTATCATTTTCAAAATGGATCCGGGGTTTCTACCTAAAGTGGCCTCAAAGTTTCACAGGGGTCAGGAAATTGTATTACCATCATTTTGCCCAAATCCTTCTCAGGAGAAAGAAGTGAAATTTCATAATTTAGATGTCAGGAGATGCATCTTGCATTATTTAGAGGCAACAAAGTCAATTAGAAAGACGGAGTCTTTATTTATTTTATACACTGGAGTACAATAGCCAGATGGCTAAGAGAAGCCATAGAACAGGCTTACAAGTTAGGGGGTATGCAGATCCCAGAAGGAATCAGGGCACACTCCACAAGGGCAATGGCAGCGTCACAGGCAGAGAGAGCTGGAGCAACGCCGGAACAGATTTGTAAAGCGGCAACATGGACCAGTTTTGCCGCTTTTGTAAGACACTATAGAGTGGACCTATGGTCAGCTAAAGATCAGACCTTTGGACGTAAGGTCTTACAAGCTGTGGTCCCGCCCTAAGGGTAAGTGCTCGGTTATCCTCTCAGGTGGCTGTCCTGAAAGACGATAAGGGAAAAACAAAGTTACTTACGGTAACGTTCTTTCCGGGAGTCTTTCAGGACAGCCGGGTACCCACCCAGATGTATATCAAAGCATAAGGTTTCCTTACAGGAAATGTGATATAAATTATTATATGTGTATCATATGTTCTTGTGTCTCCCCAGCAAACTGGAGGTGCTCTTTAAAGAACTCAGGAGCAGCAGGGGAGGAGGAAATTTATAGCAAGCTGGCGCAGGTGTTTCATACAGAGGGGAGGAGCCAAGGTCTCTCAGGTGGCTGTCCTGAAAGACTCCCGGAAAGAACGTTACCGTAAGTAACTTCGGTTTTTTTTTTTGTCCTTTTTGTCTTCATCTCATAAAATCTAACAGTTAGTTAAAACCTTTCACACTGGGGTGTTTTTCTGGCGCTTTTGGGCTAAAAATAACGCCTGTAAAGTGCCTGCAAAACGGCTCCCCTGCAATCTCCGTGTAAAAGCACTCGGGCTTTCACACTGAAGCGATGCTCTGGCAGGACGTTAAAAAAAAGTCCTGCAAGCAACATCTTTGGAGCGGTGTATACCGCTCCTACGCCACTCCTGCACATTGAAATGAATGGGCACCACTGCCGAAGCGCCTGCAATGCGATTTTAAATGAACTTCACTTATAACTGGGTTATAAGTGCCCTGCTAGCTGCTGAATAGCGCCGCTAAAATGACGGTAAATTGCCACTAAAACTAGCAGTGTTTTACCGTCAATGCCTGCCCGCTCCAGTGTGTAAGCAGCCTTAAGTGATACAGAAAATTTCTTACATTTTATTAAACAAACCTCCAATCAGTTCACTAGTATGTATAATTTAGATAAAAAAAAAAATGATATCTTAAATATTAAATACACAAAAACAGGTAATCAAAACTTTTGGACAAAAAAAAGAAAATGGGCTAACTTTACTGTTTTTTTATTTTTTTTTAAATCATTAGTTTATTTTTTCCAAAAAAGATTTAGTCTTTAACCACTTCAGCCCCGGACCATTTGGCAGCCAAAGGACCAGAGGTCTTTTTTCAATTTCGCACTGCACTACTTTAACTGGTAATTGCGCGGTCATGCAATTTTGTAACCAAACGAAATTTGCGTCCTTTTCTTCCCACAAATAGAGCTTTCTTTTGATGGTATTTGATTGCCTCTGTGATTTTAATTTTTTGCGATATAAACGGAAAAGAGCGAAAATTTTGAAAAAAAAAGAGATTTTCTACTTTTTGTTATAAAAAAAATCTAATAAACTCAATTTTAGTCAAACATTTGGGCCAAAATGAATTCAGCCACATGTCTTTAGTAAAAAAAATGCCAATAAGCGTATATTTATTGGTTTGCGCAAAAGTTATAGCGTCTACAATCTAGAGTACATTTTCTGGAATTTACACCGCTTTTAATTTATGACTGCCTATTTCATTTCTTGAGGTGCTAAAATGGCAGAGAAGTACAAAACCCCCCCAAATGACCCCATTTTGGAAAGTAGACACCCCAAGCTATTTGCTGAGAGGCATGTTGAGCCCATTGAATATTTTTTTTTTTAGTCCCAAGTGATTGAATAAAGACAAAAATAAAAAAGATTTTTTTTTTTTTTCAAAAAGTTGTCACTAAATGATATATTGCTCACACATGCCATGGTTATATGTGGAGATGCACCCCAAAATACATTTTGCTGCTTCTCCCGAGTATGGGGATACCACATGTGTGGGACTTTTTGGGAGCCTAGCCGCGCACGGGGCCACGAAACCCAATCAACGCCTTCAGGGTTTCTAAGGGTGCAAATCTTTGATTTCACTCCTCACTACCTATCACAGTTTTGAAGGCCATAAAATGCCAAAATAGCACAAAACCCCCCCAAATGACCCCATTTTGGAAAGTAGACACCCCAAGCTATTTGCTGAGAGGCATGTTGAGTACATGGAATATTTTATATTTTGCCACAAGTTGCGGGAATATTACAAACTTTTTTTTTTTTTGCCCAAAGTTGTCACTAAATGATATATTGCCCACACATGCCATGGGCATATGTGGAATTACACCCCAAAATACATTCTGCTGCTTCTCCTGAGTACGGGGATACCACATGTGTGGGACTTTTTGGGAGCCTATCCGCATACGGGACCCCGAAAACCAAGCACCGCCTTCAGGATTTCTAAGGGCATAAATTTTTGATTTCACTCCTCACTACCTATCACTACCTATCACAGTTTTGAAGGCCATAAAATGCCAAGATGGCACAAAACCCCCCCAAATGACCCCATTTTGGAAAGTAGACACCCCAAGCTATTTGCTGAGAGGCATGTTGAGCCCATTGAATATTTTTTTTTTTAGTCCCAAGTGATTGAATAAAGACAAAAAAAAAAAAAAAAAAAATTTATTCAAAAAGTTGTCACTAAATGATATATTGCTCACACATGCCATGGTTATATGTATAATTGCACCCCAAAATACATTTTGCCACTTCTCCTGAGTACGGGGATACCACATGTGTGGGACTTTTTGGGAGCCTAGCCGCGCACGGGGCCACGAAACCCAATCAACGCCTTCAGGGTTTCTAAGGGTGCAAATCTTTGATTTCACTCCTCACTACCTATCACAGTTTCGAAGGCCATAAAATGCCAAAATTGCACAAAACCCCCCAAAATGACCCCATTTTGGAAAGTAGACACCCCAAGCTATTTGCTGAGAGGCATGTTGAGTACATGGAATATTTTATATTTTGCCACAAGTTGCGGGAATATTACAAACTTTTTTTTTTTTGCCCAAAGTTGTCACTAAATGATATATTGCCCACACATGCCATGGGCATATGTGGAATTACACCCCAAAATACATTCTGCTGCTTCTCCTGAGTACGGGGATACCACATGTGTGGGACTTTTTGGGAGCCTATCTGCATACGGGACCCCGAAAACCAAGCAACGCTTTCAGGATTTCTAAGGGCATAAATTTTTGATTTCACTCCTCACTACCTATCACTACCTATCACAGTTTTGAAGACCATAAAATGCCAAGATGGCACAAAACCCCCCCAAATGACCCCATTTTGGAAAGTAGACACCCCAAGCTATTTGCTGAGAGGCATGTTGAGCCCGTTGAATATTTTTTTTTTTAGTCCCAAGTGATTGAATAAAGACAAAAAAAATAAATAAAAAAAATGTATTCAAAAAGTTGTCACTAAATGATATATTGCTCACACATGCCATGGTTATATGTGGAATTGCACCCCAAAATACATTTTGCTGCTTCTCCTGAGTATGGGGATACCACATGTGTGGGACTTTTTGGGAGCCTAGCCGCGTACGGGGCCCCGAAACCCAAGCACCGCCTTCAGGATTTCTAAGGGTGCAAATTTTTGATTTCACTCCTCACTACCTATCACAGTTTCGAAGGCCATAAAATGCCAAAGTAGCACAAAACCCCCCCAAATGACCCCATTTTGGAAAGTAGACACCCCAAGCTATTTGTTGAGAGGCATGGTGAGTATTTTACAGCTCTCATGTGTTTTTGAAAATGAAGAAAGTAAAGAAAAAAATTTTTTTTTTTTTCTTTTTTCAATTTTCAAAACATTGTGACAAAAAGCGAGATCTGCAAAATACTCACCATACCTCTCAGCAAATAGCTTGGGGTGTCTACTTTCCAAAATGGGGTCATTTGGGGGTGGTTTGTGCCATCTGGGCATTCCATGGCCTCCGAAACTGTGATTGGCAGTGAGGAGTGAAATAAAAAAATTACACCCTTAGAAAGCCTGAAGGCGGTGCTTGGATTTTGGGGTCCCGTACGCGGCTAGGCTCCCAAAAAGTCCCACACATGTGGTATCCCCGTACTCAGGAGAAGCAACAGAATGTATTTTGGGGTGTATCTCCACATATGCCCATGGCATGTTTGAGCAATATATCATTTAGTGACAACTTTTTGTAAAAAAAAATATTATTTTTTTTTTTTTCATTATTCAATCTCTTGGGACCAAAAAAAAAAATATTTAATGGGCTCAACATTGCTCTCAGCAAATAGCTTGGGGTGTCTACTTTCCAAAAATGGGGTCATTTGGGGGGGGTTTGAACTGTCCTGGCATTTTATGCACAACATTTAGAAGCCTATGTCACACGTCACCCACTCTTCTAACCACTTGAAGATAAAGCCCTTTCTGACACTTTTTGTTTACATGAAAACATATTTTTTTTTTGCAAGAAAATTACGTTGAACCCCCAAACACTATATATATTGTTAAAGCAAAGGCCCTACAGATTAAAATGGTGGGTGTTGCATTTTTTTTTTCCACACAGTATTTGCGCAGCGATTTTTCAAACGCATTTTTTGTGGAAAAAATACACTTTTTTTTATTTTAATGCACTTAAACACACTATATTGCTCAAATTTTTGATGAAATAAAAAATATGCTCTTTTTTTTAACTGTGGTGGTGAAATCACCTCCTACAGCGTTGGAGTCGCGGCTTTATGTATCGTGGGAGCAAACGCTGTTGCTGTCAAGATAAATAAATCCACGCTGCAACTGAATGGCGTACCTGCTAAGCAAATAATGGTTAACATTAAAACTAAGTAACATTACAGTATAACAGTAAGACCTTACCATACCATGCAAAAAAGTAGCTGCGCTGGAAATTTACATGCATTGAATAACAATAGTGAAAAAAAATTTTAGTGAAAACTGGTTCTCCCTTGAACCAATGAACTAGTGTGTGGATGCAATCTGATTGGCCCAAAACATTACCACACAAATTGCACGACCCCAATACTACACAATTACAGTGCTTATGAACATGTGATTGTGAACAAGAACGTATACAATAATATCTAGGAAATTTTCTTTCAATTGTAGTGAAAACAAGAATTAATAAATATAATAATAAAGAAAATTCGTGATTAAATGACAATGAGATATTATTCAAGAAAGTCCACACAGGGTATTGTAATCCTGTTGCTAAAGTTCTCGTGGTGTTCCTATGTTTGACACCCTCAGAAAGGAGTGATTGAAAAGGAAAGAAGGATCCTCCACCAAACAAAAAGACTGCCGCTTACCAGCTGCTTTGATCCCTGTGTTAGAGAGATCAAAAAAGGCCTGCGGCATATCCCCCTGCCCGGGTCTCTATCCAGGGTCTTCCAAGTCTCTCTCACTGTGTATGGATACACTCAAAGATCCTATCGGGATGATCCTTGCTTCCTTCCACAAACGTTTACATGCAAAACAAACGAGTATCCATAGCGCAATACTGTTGCTTTAAAATTTTATTTGTACATAAAAACCATATCGCACTTACATTTTGTATGTAGTCAATAGGCAAGTGGTTAAAAATAATCTCGAGCCGGCCGGCTCTCTCTCTCTCGCAGCCCGTCGCTTCCTGGATGGACGGGGAATGGAGGTGACGTCAGCACGCCGCTCACCCTACGTCGTTTCGTCACAGAATGACTTCTTCCTGGGGCACGGGCGGCGTGCTGACTCACCGCCTATTATACACAATGCCGTCCTAATCCCGCCCTATCCTGAGCTCCCGGTCGCCATATTAGAATAGGGCAATTGCCCTTACTCTTCTTGTTTGGCTTGCTAGGGAATGTGGGCGGTATGTCAGGCGATTAGTGTGTGCGAACGCCATGTTGAAGTAGGGCAAATGCCCACAACTTCACTGATAGGTCCGTTGGAATGTGTGGGCAAAACCATATGTCTGCCTTAGCATATAACGATGCGCGGAACGGGCAGAACTAAAGCAGAGACATCTGGTTGTCTGTTTCTATTCCATTCCCTCGTTCACCGGCAGGCAAACATGCCCACAAGAGTCTCGTTCTTTCACAATGTGTGATCCATCTCAGGAAAAGACTAAGACTTGTCTACTCTTTTTTGCAAAGATGGTAAACCTATATTAAAAAAATTATAAAAATTATAAAAATTTATATGGCAGTGGAAACTCCTCCCCCCATACAAATAAAAAGCGGGGAGGTTAATCCCGTTCATATATGCATGCAAGGCTGTGGAAATGTATGCGAGGCAATCATCATTAGCCCGCGGTCTCCCGGGAGCTATATTAGCCTGCAATTGCCATTTGTACCTAACACAATACAGCGCAATTAAGGGGCCTCTCCACCAGCGGCATCACTATGAAACAATGTCCCTGGCATATAATCCTACATTGTTGCTGAAAACAGTATCTAGAGATCCTCACCTGGTATTCCAAAGCATATTACAACTAAAAAAGGAGATAAAGGAGAAAAAATGCAGCTTTTCAAAGCCCTGATTGGTATAAAAACACTTCCAGAGCTGAAACCTCACTGCATTCCTTGCCCATAAACCGAGGAAAAATCTGTTGTAAATTGGAGGTGATGGTGGTCTGTAGATGGTAATTATAGGTCTCATATCTAGTGGACCCATCTATTCCTTAAAAATAAACTGTTAATTTTCCCAACCCACCCACGGGTGGGTTAATACCGGCCAGGGAAAATATAAAATATTGTCGATGGATAAAAATCGCGTATCATTCGTGCCGGTGTAGGGTCACTTACTTACTACACCACCTATTCTGATATTAGCCTCTTTTTTCATTCTTACTGAATAAAAAATTATAAAAAATGGTTGCTATGTCAGATAACATGATCTCCCCTTATGTGTCCCCCCTTGTTTTATTGGGGCCCCCGGGAGCTCAGAGTAGGTTTACAAAGTTATGTTATTAACTGTTGTCAATAAAAGCATTTAAATCCACATCTACGTTGAGGCCGTAGGGGGTGTAGCAGCGTACTTTATGGATCCACGACATCTCAGCTCTAGACAAATCCCTCACTAGTGGGCTCCCTCTCCAGTGAGCACTAAATTTATCTATTCCTAAAAACAGTGTGCCTGAAGGATTACGGTCGTGGTGCTGAGCGTAATGTTTGGACACCGAATGGAACCTGTACCCACTTTTTATATTCGTGATGTGCTCACCCAACCGTACTTGCATAGTGCGCTTGGTTCTGCCAATATACTGGAGCCCACATGGGCATTGCAACAGATATACTACCCCTTTGGAGCTGCAAGTAATAAAGGGTTCAATTTTATGTTCCCTAGAAGTGCTAGTGGATACAAATGTTAGTGTCTTCTTCTGTCTGCTCTTATTCAATGTGCAGATTTGACACCGGCGACATTGATGATAGCCAGACATACGTTGAAAAAAAGACACTTTCTTGGTGGGTGGATCTACCACATTTGGTGCTATCCTATCCCTAAGGGAAGGGGCTCCCCTAAAGACTAGCTCTGGGTTAGTGGGGAGAAAGGTGTTAATAATTCTGTCATTACCCAGTATATGCCAATGTTTCCGAAGCATATTTTTGATCAGATAGTGTTGCGTTGAGAAGGAGGTGACAAAAGGGACTATGGGTCTGTCCCTTGTTCTAGTCTGTCCCTCCCTCAACAGCACAGCCCTATCAGTCTCTGCTATTTCTTCAATTATGGTGTCCATAAGGTTAGCATCATACCCTTTTTCCTCCAACCTTCCCTTCAAAACGTTGGCCTGCAACCTATAGTCCCCAATGTCAGAGCAGTTCCTCCTCATTCTGACAAACTGGCTTTTGGGGATAGACTTTAGCCAGGGAGTATGATGGCAGCTTCCCATCGGTATAAACGAATTTCTGTCTGTCTTTTTGAAATATGAAATGGTCTTAAACGCGCCTTCACTCTTAGTAATTGTCAGATCAAGGAAGTTTACACTCTCCCTACTTGCTTCCATAGTGAACCTGATGCCCCTATCATTGGTATTAATTCTTGAAAAGAATTCCTCGAGTTGCAGCAAGGTTCCCTCCCATAGGAGGAGGACGTCATCTATATATCGCGCCCAAAACGACAGAAATGGGCTGCGATCCTTATAGAGGACGTCCTCCTCCCACTTCGCCATAAATAAATTCGCCAGGCTTGGGGCGTATTTAGCGCCCATTGCCACACCGCGTACTTGCTGGTAGTATTGTTGTTCAAACCAGAAATAGTTGTGGCCTGCTGCGTATTCTAACAGATCCATAATGAAGTGTTGCTGTTGTTCTGGCAAAGTGGAAAGCGTGTTAAGGTAATACTTGACTGCCGCAATACCCATGTGGTGTGGAATGATAGTGTACAGTGCAGTGACATCTGCTGTCACCAGTAGGGTATTCTCTGTAGGTTTAAGACCTGACAGTAAATTGATCACATGTCGCGTATCCTTCAAAAAAGATGGCATTTGTTGCACCAATGGTTGGAGGAAAAAATCTATATACTTGCCCACCCGGGACGTGATGGAATCGATACCACTCACTATGGGACGTCCCGGGGGGCAAGTAAGACTTTTGTGTATCTTAGGCAGATAGTACAATACTGGTGTCCTCGGAGCCCTAGGGATAAGGAACATTTTCTCCTTATCACTAAGGATCTTTGATTCGAAACCCCTATCCACCAGTGCCTTTAATGTTTTTTTATACTGGGTGACGGGGTTATCCGGCAACACAACATAAGTATTTTTATCATCCACTATATTGTGCATCTCTTTGAGGTAGTCCGCCCGATCTAAGATAACTATGCCCCCCCCCTTATCGGCGGGGCGAATAATCAAATTTTTGTTGTTACAGAGGGAGTCCAACCCTTCCTCAAGGTGCTTATCCATTTTATGGCTGGTAGTCCGTACAAGCTCCAAATCCCGGAGCAGGACATCCTTGAAGACTCTCAGTGAAGGAGCCAGGATTCCCGGGGGGTTAAAGGTTGACGCGTTGGATAACCCAGAATGTAAAATGGTTTGTTGTGTTGACACCTCTTTATGAGTCGAGGTAACAGCAAAGTGCCTTTTGATATTGACCTTACGGACAAATCTGTGAATGTCTATGTAAGTTTGAAACTTGTCGAGTTTCTTTGGGGGTGCAAACTTGAGCCCCTTATTCAAAATAGCAGTTTCTGATTTCGTAAGGGTTTGGGAACTAAGATTGAAGATTCCTTCTCCCCTTACTTCTTTGACTTTTTGCGATTGTGCTCTCCTCCCCCCTCTGACTCCTCTTTGTTTTCTACGGGTCTTTTTAGTCCTTGGGTGGCCCTGGGAAAACCCCAGTATTGTTGTTCTTGGCCTCCGGTATTAGGCCTAACATTTGGGGTTCTAGGTGGGCCTGACCCTCGTGGGTCTAATTCCCTCCCACCGCCTGTATAGTCACCGAATGTTCCGGATGGCGGACCCTCTCTGTCTCTCAAAGGAAAAAAACGGTTGTATGTATGTGCTCCATTACTATAGTCGTCTAGATCCCTAGACCAGTAGGGTTGACTTTTGTATTGTGAGCCTTGATTATAGGGCATAGAGTACCCTTGGTTACCCTGTTGGGATCTCTCAGGTCCCCGATCTGGGTAGGGCGGGCCTCTCTTCTGGTTAGAATATTGTCCCTGACCATATGGGTAAGGATGACCTTGCTCATTGTTAATAGTATATCGCGGTTGCGATGGCTGACCCCACATTAGATTAGCTGTCGGCTCACCTACCCTATTGGAAGACTGAGGTCTTCTTGGTGATTGGTACGGCAGTCTTTTGCCCTTTTTCCCCAGTTTCTGTTGAGATTTTTTAGGGTTCCTGTGGGTTTGGTTACCCATGGGTACATATTGGGCTTCCTCTAATGGGGTTTCCAAGGTTTCATCGCCTTGGATTATGGCCTCCATCCTGGTGTCAGAACTGGCAGTCTGTTCCGCCACCAGTTTCTTTTGCCATTCAAAGACTTTAGTGGCTTGATAGTCAGCAAAGTCTCTGTTGTATTTTTTCCTCTTTTTGATCTTTTGTTCCTTCTCTTCCTTATCCAGGGTTTTTAAGAGATTATTAGACCTTTCTCTATATTCTTCCTTATCCTTATGTATAATAAGGCTATCCTTGAGGGCTTTGATCTCCCCATCTAGTCTAGTAAGTTTACTATTTTTTCTGTCAACCAGAAACTGGAGGAAACTGACCCCCGCCTCATTAAAATAGCGGAACCATTCCTCCAGTTCTGTCTCCCCTTTTTGGGGGCAAACCTCCCACCGCAAACTTCTGGGAACCATCTTAAGCTTGATATAGGTTTCCAGGAATGCGACATCCCATTGCGTATGGATTTCTGAGATAGTTAGGTTCTTCAGCCTTACGAATAACCCACTCAGATCTCCATCGCTTTCTTTATACATTTCGAATACCCCCTCCGTGTTGACTTTCTTAGATGCTCTGTACTCGAAAATATCCATTATAAATTAAAAGATAAATATATTAAGGCAAAAATATATATATATCCCTCCACCTTTCTTGGTGAAGGTAACCTCACCGTGATAGTGTGAGACTGCTGCTGTTAATTTTGTACCTGTGTCAAGAATCTATGTGTTGGAGTAACAGCGCTGTCTGGTTCATGAAAAATAAATAATCTAAATGTGCTACTCAATTGATGTGTGTATACACGTAAAAGACTAATCCCATATAAAAAGGATGTGATCAAAAATAAATGGATAAAACAAACTAAATTTCCTGCCGCAACTTGAGGTGAGATACACACACAAAGTACAAATGCAAAAAAGTAGCTGCGCTGGAAATTTACATGCATTGAATAACAATAGTGAAAAAATTTTTTAGTGAAAACTGGTTCTCCCTTGAACCAATGAACTAGTGTGTGGATGCAATCTGATTGGCCCAAAACATTACCACACAAATTGCACGACCCCAATACTACACAATTACAGTGCTTATGAACATGTGATTGTGAACAAGAACGTATACAATAATATCTAGGAAATTTTCTTTCAATTGTAGTGAAAACAAGAATTAATAAATATAATAATAAAGAAAATTCGTGATTAAATGACAATGAGATATTATTCAAGAAAGTCCACACAGGGTATTGTAATCCTGTTGCTAAAGTTCTCGTGGTGTTCCTATGTTTGACACCCTCAGAAAGGAGTGATTGAAAAGGAAAGAAGGATCCTCCACCAAACAAAAAGACTGCCGCTTACCAGCTGCTTTGATCCCTGTGTTAGAGAGATCAAAAAAGGCCTGCGGCATATCCCCCTGCCCGGGTCTCTATCCAGGGTCTTCCAAGTCTCTCTCACTGTGTATGGATACACTCAAAGATCCTATCGGGATGATCCTTGCTTCCTTCCACAAACGTTTACATGCAAAACAAACGAGTATCCATAGCGCAATACTGTTGCTTTAAAATTTTATTTGTACATAAAAACCATATCGCACTTACATTTTGTATGTAGTCAATAGGCAAGTGGTTAAAAATAATCTCGAGCCGGCCGGCTCTCTCTCTCTCGCAGCCCGTCGCTTCCTGGATGGACGGGGAATGGAGGTGACGTCAGCACGCCGCTCACCCTACGTCGTTTCGTCACAGAATGACTTCTTCCTGGGGCACGGGCGGCGTGCTGACTCACCGCCTATTATACACAATGCCGTCCTAATCCCGCCCTATCCTGAGCTCCCGGTCGCCATATTAGAATAGGGCAATTGCCCTTACTCTTCTTGTTTGGCTTGCTAGGGAATGTGGGCGGTATGTCAGGCGATTAGTGTGTGCGAACGCCATGTTGAAGTAGGGCAAATGCCCACAACTTCACTGATAGGTCCGTTGGAATGTGTGGGCAAAACCATATGTCTGCCTTAGCATATAACGATGCGCGGAACGGGCAGAACTAAAGCAGAGACATCTGGTTGTCTGTTTCTATTCCATTCCCTCGTTCACCGGCAGGCAAACATGCCCACAAGAGTCTCGTTCTTTCACAATGTGTGATCCATCTCAGGAAAAGACTAAGACTTGTCTACTCTTTTTTGCAAAGATGGTAAACCTATATTAAAAAAATTATAAAAATTATAAAAATTTATATGGCAGTGGAAACTCCTCCCCCCATACAAATAAAAAGCGGGGAGGTTAATCCCGTTCATATATGCATGCAAGGCTGTGGAAATGTATGCGAGGCAATCATCATTAGCCCGCGGTCTCCCGGGAGCTATATTAGCCTGCAATTGCCATTTGTACCTAACACAATACAGCGCAATTAAGGGGCCTCTCCACCAGCGGCATCACTATGAAACAATGTCCCTGGCATATAATCCTACATTGTTGCTGAAAACAGTATCTAGAGATCCTCACCTGGTATTCCAAAGCATATTACAACTAAAAAAGGAGATAAAGGAGAAAAAATGCAGCTTTTCAAAGCCCTGATTGGTATAAAAACACTTCCAGAGCTGAAACCTCACTGCATTCCTTGCCCATAAACCGAGGAAAAATCTGTTGTAAATTGGAGGTGATGGTGGTCTGTAGATGGTAATTATAGGTCTCATATCTAGTGGACCCATCTATTCCTTAAAAATAAACTGTTAATTTTCCCAACCCACCCACGGGTGGGTTAATACCGGCCAGGGAAAATATAAAATATTGTCGATGGATAAAAATCGCGTATCATTCGTGCCGGTGTAGGGTCACTTACTTACTACACCACCTATTCTGATATTAGCCTCTTTTTTCATTCTTACTGAATAAAAAATTATAAAAAATGGTTGCTATGTCAGATAACATGATCTCCCCTTATGTGTCCCCCCTTGTTTTATTGGGGCCCCCGGGAGCTCAGAGTAGGTTTACAAAGTTATGTTATTAACTGTTGTCAATAAAAGCATTTAAATCCACATCTACGTTGAGGCCGTAGGGGGTGTAGCAGCGTACTTTATGGATCCACGACATCTCAGCTCTAGACAAATCCCTCACTAGTGGGCTCCCTCTCCAGTGAGCACTAAATTTATCTATTCCTAAAAACAGTGTGCCTGAAGGATTACGGTCGTGGTGCTGAGCGTAATGTTTGGACACCGAATGGAACCTGTACCCACTTTTTATATTCGTGATGTGCTCACCCAACCGTACTTGCATAGTGCGCTTGGTTCTGCCAATATACTGGAGCCCACATGGGCATTGCAACAGATATACTACCCCTTTGGAGCTGCAAGTAATAAAGGGTTCAATTTTATGTTCCCTAGAAGTGCTAGTGGATACAAATGTTAGTGTCTTCTTCTGTCTGCTCTTATTCAATGTGCAGATTTGACACCGGCGACATTGATGATAGCCAGACATACGTTGAAAAAAAGACACTTTCTTGGTGGGTGGATCTACCACATTTGGTGCTATCCTATCCCTAAGGGAAGGGGCTCCCCTAAAGACTAGCTCTGGGTTAGTGGGGAGAAAGGTGATAATAATTCTGTCATTACCCAGTATATGCCAATGTTTCCGAAGCATATTTTTGATCAGATAGTGTTGCGTTGAGAAGGAGGTGACAAAAGGGACTATGGGTCTGTCCCTTGTTCTAGTCTGTCCCTCCCTCAACAGCACAGCCCTATCAGTCTCTGCTATTTCTTCAATTATGGTGTCCATAAGGTTAGCATCATACCCTTTTTCCTCCAACCTTCCCTTCAAAACGTTGGCCTGCAACCTATAGTCCCCAATGTCAGAGCAGTTCCTCCTCATTCTGACAAACTGGCTTTTGGGGATAGACTTTAGCCAGGGAGTATGATGGCAGCTTCCCATCGGTATAAACGAATTTCTGTCTGTCTTTTTGAAATATGAAATGGTCTTAAACGCGCCTTCACTCTTAGTAATTGTCAGATCAAGGAAGTTTACACTCTCCCTACTTGCTTCCATAGTGAACCTGATGCCCCTATCATTGGTATTAATTCTTGAAAAGAATTCCTCGAGTTGCAGCAAGGTTCCCTCCCATAGGAGGAGGACGTCATCTATATATCGCGCCCAAAACGACAGAAATGGGCTGCGATCCTTATAGATGACGTCCTCCTCCCACTTCGCCATAAATAAATTCGCCAGGCTTGGGGCGTATTTAGCGCCCATTGCCACACCGCGTACTTGCTGGTAGTATTGTTGTTCATACCTGCAAAGCAAATACCAAAAAAAAAACATAGTAAAAAATAAAACATTTTGTTAACGCAACCGGTGCCTAAAATATATATGTGCCGAAGCATGGGGGCATCCTCCCGCAAAAAAGTTATGCCACGTACACATGGTCGCACTTTTTTCGACCGTATGTACGTGGCATTAGGAGCAAAATCGCTCCTCCGCCCTCTGCTGCCCCCATGCTTCGGCATATATGCTCTTTTTTTTAACTGTGGTGGTGAAATCACCTCCTACAGTGTTGGAGTCGCGGCTTTATGTATCGTGGGAGCAAACGCTGTTGCTGTCAAGATAAATAAATCCGCGCTGCAACTGAATGGCGCACCTGAAAACAAAAAAATGGTTAACAATAAAACATACCTGAAAAGCAAGCATGATAAAACATAATAAAACATTGCAGAATAGAGTAAAAAAGAGCAACAATAGAGAGAGAGAGAGAGAGAGAGTAACAATAAAACGACAACTATTTTTGGTTTTTTATTTTATATTTTTTTGGGGGGGGTTTTTTTTTGTACTTTTTTTTTTTTTATTTTTATTTTTTACACTTTTTTTTTTTTTTAACTATAACTATAATTTTAACTGTAACGGTCGGGTCTCAAAATGCGATGGCATTCTTGAGACCCTGCAACTATAATTTTAACTGCAACGGTCGGGTCTCAAAATGCGATGGCATTCTTGAGACCCTGTGAAAGTGTATCCTAGCCTGTGAAATGCTGTACCCTACGCTAAAACCTCACTAGTTCGTGGTAGCGTTCAAAACATTCACCAACGCAGAGACCAGGATTGTCAGGACAGCGTGGACAATAATAACGGCTGTCACGCCTACATCCGTGCTTGCTGCAGACACGACATCTTTTTTGGGGGGCTCGTTGGGTAGGGGTACTCGGGAGGACATAAGGGTAATGCCTCTCATGCAGCCGGCTTACTGCATTTGGTAGGGGATGGTGAGGTGTGGAATCGCCTGGATACAGGAGTTCCATGACAACCGCTCCCTGGAATTCAAGGAAGGGTAACGTCCCGCCTGAAGCTCCGTATAGCACATGAGCATTCAGCAAAGCCAATTGGAATAAATAAATAGACACTTTTTTGTACCAGCGTCTAGCCTTACGGGCAACTAGGTACGGCGCCAACAACTGGTCGTTGAGGTCCACCCCCCCCATATTAAGGTTGTATTCGTGGACACAGAGGGGTTTCGTCACAACACCAGCCGCCGTACGAATTTGGACTGTCGTGTCTGCATGAAGGGAGGTAAGAAGGAAAACATTCTTATTATCCCTCCACTTCACAGCGAGCAAGTTATTACACTTCAAGCAGGCTCTCTCCCCCAGCCTAAGACGGGAATCTACAAGCCGCTGGGGAAAGCCCCGGCGATTAGGTCGCACGGTGCCACATGCTCCAATCTGCTGATCAAACAAGTGACTAAACAGTGGCACGCTCGTGTAATAATTGTCCACGTACAAGTGGTACCCCTTTCCGAATAAGGGTGACGCCAAGTTCCACACTATCTTGCCAGCGCTCCCTATGTAATCTGGACAGTTCTCCGGCTCTACGTAACTATCTTTTCCCTCATAAACCGAAAAGCTCCACGTATAGCCTGTTGCCCTGTCACAGAGCTTGTAGAGCTTGACCCCGTATCTGGCACGCTTGCTGGGAAGGAACTGTTTGAAAGACAAGCGGCCAGAAAACTTAATCAGGGACTCGTCAACGCAGACAACTTGATTGGGCGTAAACAAGGCTGCAAAACATTGGTTGAAGTGGTTTATGAGGGGCCGAATTTTGTAGAGCCGATCAAATTCAGGGTCTCCACGAGGACGACAAAGTTCATTGTCACTGAAGTGCATGAACCGCAAAATCATCTCGTATCGTGCCCTGGACATGGAGCAAGAGAACACGGGCATTTGGTGGTGCGGTGAGGTGGACCAATAAGACCTCAGCGTCGGGAATTTGTGTATGCCCATGTTGAGGGAAAGGCCCAGAAAGGTCTTAAATTCGGAAACCGTAATTGGTTTCCAATCTCTGGCAAGGGAAGGCACTTGGGGATTAGCGGCGATGTATTGACCAGCGTATATATTACTTTGGTCCACAATAGATCTATAGAGATCTTCCGTGAAAAACAGCGAATAAAAATCGGATGGCTTAAAATCAGCTGTTTCCACCTGAATACCGGGTTGGCCAGTGAATGGGGGAAGTACGGGTCCTGCAGAAGTGGTGGGCACCCAATCAGGATTGGCGAATTCTGCAGGAAGGACACTATGGGATCGACGGACCTGCCTTTGTCTTCTTCTTGGTGGCAGCGGGACACTACTTGTGCTTGCCACCTCGCCAGCTTCAACTGCACTTATGGGACTCGCCACGTCACCAAGTGTTACTGCAGTGCTGGTTTGACTACGTCCAGGGTGTACTAGGCCGCTGGTGCTTGCCAGTTCACCAGAAGGAATAGCGGCGCTAGTACTTCTCTGCTCCATACGAGAGACCTGCGGTTCCTGCACCTCAACAACATCAGAAGATCGGGATCGGGTACGCCTGACCTTAGCAGGGACCTCACCTTCGTCGCCAGAGCTATCTGTCATGGAGCCGCTGTCGTCTACTGGATCGTATTCTGAGCCTGATTCTGACAGATGAGTGACCTCCTCTTCACTATCTGACATACTCAGAAACAAGTAGGCCTGTTCACTAGTGTACTTGCGATTTGCCATTTTGGGCTCTAAATTTAGTAGTACACTAGTGAGATTCACAGGAAAAAAAGCTCCTAGGCTGCTGGCAACTGAATCAAAACGCTACCAAAAAAAACTGTTCGCGATCGCAGGGATCAGGCCTGACTCTGCGAACGCTGCAGTTATGTGTGCTTAGTGTTTTGGAAGTGACAGTGATCGATCGATACTGCACTTGGGTGGGCTGGGCTGGGCTGGGCGGAGGGGGAAAACGCAGGTGCTAGCAGGTATCTGGGCTGATCCCGCTAACAATGCGTTTTTTGGAACCCTAAACTGCTGGGACGCTAGTATAGATCTGATCAGATCAGATATTGATCTGTTCAGATACTATACCACTAAGGGAGGTGTATGCTTTGCGCGTGGGTGTTTGCGGTACTGGCACTAACCTGGGGCGACGCAGACCTTATTTGACCCTAACACCTAATTGATATCACCCGCCGGGCGATCAGGGGGTTAAACCGATAGTTGGGTAATAAATGGCGGGTGCCCTGACAGTATAAAAAAACAAGCTAACTAACCAGCGTCACCCGTAACAGTTATACGGTGATCACTGGTGAAAGGGTTAACTAGGGGCAATCAGGGGGTTAAAACCTTTATTAGGTAATATATGGGGGTACCTGACACTATATAAAAACCTGACGGTGGACCTAAATAACTAAATAACTAACTGGCTAACCAGTGACACTTATACTGTGATCACTGGTGAAAGAGTTAACTCTAGGGGCAATCAAGGGGTTAAAACCTTTATTTAGGTTGTAATATGGGGGTACCTGACCTATAAACCTATTTATAATCCTATATAAACCTGGCGGTTACCTAAAAAAAAAACTGGCTACCTAGCGGCACCAGTGACACTAATAGAGCGATCAAAAAAACGATCGCTTAGTGACACTGGCAAAAGGGGGTGAAAGGGTTACCTAGGGGGCAATCAAGGGGTTAAACCTTTATTGGGGGGGGGGGGTAGGGGGCTACCTTGGACCTAAAGGGGCCTAAAACTAACTGCCCTGACAGTTATTGCAGTCACACTGACACTAAATGCAGTGATCAGTAAAATAAATGATCACTGCAATCAGTGACACTGTGACAGGGGGGGCAGGGGGTGATCTGGGGGGTGATCAGGGGGTGACAGGGGGGTGAAATATGTGCCTATGTGTGCCTGGTGTCAGTGTAGTGTTGGTGCACTAACCTGATGTCTTCTCCGCTCGGCGTCCCGGTCAGAAAGACCGACACGAGGAGCGTGACATCACTTCCCCTTGCCTGTGTTTACAATTACACAGGAAGGGGAAGGAAGCGGAAGAATCTCATTGGCCAGAGCGATCGGGAGGGGGTGGCCAGAAACGACTGGCCGTTACCTCGTCCCGCATCGCTTCTGAAGCCATCCCGACCGTCCCCGCCGGCGGAGGGGGGTCCGATCGGACCCCCCAACCGCCGGAAGAATGTCACGTACAGGTACGTGATTCTGCCTGTACGTGCCATTCTGTTGACGTATATATACATGGGGCGGTCGGGAAGTGGTTAAATGGTTAAACTGAGAACTTCTCCACAAGGAGTTCAGTCTATTGATAAGAAGAAACATTGTATCTCTTTGGTCTTTTCTTGGTTGACTGCCCAGAGAGGAGACAAGTCGCTCCAGGGGAAGACTCAGGCAACTTGAATTGACTTCTATTACAGAAGTAATTTGCAAGTCGCTCTGAAGTTCTAATCGGCCTTTTTTATCAGCACAATTGGCCAATGCCTATTTAAATAAAAAACGCTAAATATCGGCTGATATATTGGTCGACCTCTAGGTTGAGCCACCCCCCGGACATTCTCTATTGTCAGAATGTATTCCACTTATTTGGTGTTTTTTGTCTACAGTCTTAATTTCTTTCTTTTCTCTCTTTTTTCCTTTTGTTTCCCATTTTTTTGTCCCTCCCCCTTGCTTCTCTTTGCCCAGGGTCCTGGGCCCCTGCCTGAATGACAGCCACTTTTTGACAGGGGCTTCTGTTGTTCTTTTTTTGCTGATAAGCGTTTCCACCTTTTCACACCATGGCTACTCCCTTTCTGAAAATTCACTCACAAAACATTGATGACTTTAATTCGCTCCTTAAGAGATCTAAGGTATTTCACCACCTTAAATCTCAACATGTGGATACAGTATGTTTGCAGGAGACCAGGTTTGCTCAGTCCTCCTCTCCCCGGTTTCTCTCCCTGCATTATCTGTTGTTCTATACTGCCTAGGCCACTGAAAAACATAGAGGTGTGTTAATTGCATTCAAACGCAATCTTCTTTTCACTTGTGTGCTGGAGATTGCAGATTATACTGATCGGTACTTACTTTTGCAGGGCACTTTATGGGATCAAGATGTGGCTATTGTTTCCTACTATGCACCTAATAGATTTCAACACAGGTTTTTCTCACACATCAGTAGAGTGGATTCCCAACACTAGAAGCACTTACTCCTCCTCATGGGCATTTCTAACATTGCCCTCAATTCTGCCCTAGACATACGATATGCGCAAGGAGCTACTCCCTCTCATGATCAGGTACATGAGGCTCAGGTGTGCACAGTTCTCCAAACCTTTGGTTTAATAGACGTCTGGAGGGAGCTCCATGCTAATGCCCGTGACTTTATGTACTATTCCAACCCACATGATAGCTTTTGTAGGATTGATCATGTTTTTATGCAAGTACATCATCATCCACTAGTTCGCAAGATCTATATCCCTTCCTCTGACCATGACTCATTGGTCTTTCTTGTTTCCCTTTCGGGCCTCACCAAATGCCCCTTACATTGGCTGATTAATGAATCACTTTTGACTACTCAAGCCACTTGACAGCATATGCAGTTTTCCACACAAACATACTTTGCTGAGAACGTGGGCTCAGTTACTTCAGCTGTGTCCCCGTGGGAGGCCTATGAGCAGGGGTGTAGCTAGAAATCACAGGGGCCCATAGCAAAATGTTGTATGCCCCCCCCCCCTCCAAAAAAGATGAACTAATGCCATTGAACAACAGAGTACCACACTCATGTGGCACAGTACCCAGGCAACAGCTTATATTAATTTTGAACAATGCAGTATACTGTATGCAGCCCCTGAAGGACAGACATTGCTGACCTCCATGCCTTCTAACCAATTTCTGTTCTGTTATATAAAATGAAATAGTTCAACTCACCATAATGCAGAATCAGTGGGAGCCCTGAGCGTGTCACTTGCCACCATCGCCTGCCACCAGATGCAGATTGTCACTTGTCACACGTTGCGGAATGACACCTGCCACGTTGCAGATTTTCCACTTGCCACGTCCCGGATTGTCACTTGCCACGTCACCTGCCACACATTTTGGATTGTCACTTGCTACGTCCTGGATTGTCACTTGCCACACATTACGGATTGTCACTTGCCACATCACCTGCCACACATTGCAGATTGTCCACTTGCCACGTCACCTGCCACCAGATAAATATTGTCATTGTCACACATTGCGGAATGTCACCTGCCACGTCACCTGCCACATGTTGCGGATTGTCCACTTGCCACGTCCCTGATTGTCACTTGCCCCATCACCTGCCACACATTACGGATTGTCACTTGCCATATCCCAGAATGTCACTTGCCACGTCACCTGCCACACATTATGGATTGTCACTTGCCACGTCACGGATTTTCACTTGCCACGTCACCTGCCACACATTACGGATTGTCACGTCACCTGAAACACATTATGGATTGTCACTTGCCACGTCAAGGATTGTCACTTGCCATGTCACCTGCCACACGTTGTGGATTGTCCACTTGCCATGTCGCCTGCCACCAGATGCAGATTGTCACTTGTCACACGTTGCGGAATGTCTCCTGCCATGTCACCTGCCACATGTTGCGGATTGCCCACTTTCTGGATTGTCACTTGCCACGTCACCTGCCACACATTATGGATTGTCACTTGCCACATCACGGATTGTCACTTGCCACGTCACAGACTGTCACTTGCCACATCGCCTGCCACATGTTATGGATTGTCACTTGCTGTGTCACTTTCCTGCTGTGTCACAGAGTCTGGTAGCAGATTATCAGTCAGGCAGCAGAGAGATAATGTCATCTCTCTGCTTCCCGGCTGCCTGCACAGTGAGGGGGCAACTGCACTGCATGGATGCAGGGCGGGCACCGGACGATGAGAGATGGTGTCATCTCTCTGCTCCCCCGCCCGCCAGCTCCCTGATTGGCTAGCCCGCTGACACCCACGCACCCGCCCGTGCTGTTAACCCGCTGAGCCGCCCGCTCTCACCCGCAGAGATGCCCGAGGACCCACGGAGCCACCCGAGGACCCACGGAGCCACCCACTCTCACCTGTGGAGCCTGTCCTCACCGGGCCTCACTCAGCTGCGGGCTCCATTGTGCCCGCGTGTGTTGCTATGGCGGTAGTTCCGCCACTGCCTATGAGGCTACGGTTCATGGCCACATTATCCAGCTTGCTTCCTCGGGTAACCAGAACAGGGAACATTTCATTACTGAATATATTGAAATGCAAGATGGAGTAGTCAAACTAGTGATACCAACATCCCAATAGTAAAAATATTTTTAGTACAGGGGGGAAGGAAAAGAGGCAACAAACCTCTGGGACTTTTAAACGGTATCGTGTATCTAAATCTAGATCGTAATGACAAAGGGTAGAGATGTAAATAAAATATAATATTTTTTATTTCCACACAATTTGGACATATAGAGAAAAGGACAACAATAATATATCCATGAATACAGACATACAAGTTATTCAGACATGAAATGTATACAGCGCTACCATACTCGACATGTTTCACTCATTAGAGTTTCTTCAGGAGATTCAATGGTATAGCTCTTTGGTATGCTGAAATAACAAAATAACATGAGAAGCATCCTTTTAAAGTACAGGTAATGTACAGATATAAGGTTTGAAACAAATCGGCTTAGTAAGTACATCAGCAGCCAAGCAGGTTTGATTGAGAAAATATCAGGGTGTTACAGAACAAAGGGCATAGAGGCAAAAGAATCAAAAGATAAGTAAACAGGTCTCACCACATATGCTCGGTTTTCAAGGATAAAGATGGACATAAATATGTCAGAGTAAAAACAAGTTTGGACACTAAACAGTTAACCCAGGAAGCTGTTAGTCTGATTGCTTGCAGAGAGGGACACTAAAAAGTAATAATAGAAATGCATATATATATTGTAAAACTAAGTTAGTGGTCTCCGAGGGAAATGACAGGTGCCCTGTAAGAAAAATAATACCTTTTCATGTTGCTTGATAGGAGTAGAATCAATAGGTTGAAAAATGAGCTCAATTGCTAATGGAGATATTCACTGGTAGCTAGAAGGCGCAATACACATTGCAGCTGCAGGCATCCAGGTCCTGAATTGGTAAAGGCATCTGGGGTAATGGTAAAAAAGTCCCAGTGTGAGCAAACAAATGCTGACCATGGAAATAAAGAAATGGCAACTGAGTCAGTACTCCACTATAGGTGTACTGAAATTCAGGAGGGAATTATAAAAAAGTCTTACCAAAGTGTATAAGCGAGGAACATGAAGGCCCAACGAGGGGGGAAAGAGAGTACAGAGACCATGTCCCACCTCACAGCGGCTCCTGGCAGAGAGTAAAGGCATGGGGCAGCTGCCTTAAGTAGTCCATCTCCGACTCGGCGGCGTCTGACATCACCGCCGAGTCGCGGGCGCATAGACGGTGCCGTCAGGATGTAAACATCCCGAGATGTAGCGGTGCGCATGCGCCGACGACGTACCGCGGCCATCGTAAGTAGTCCCATGCCCTCAACCTGGGAACAAGGGAGGGATGGACAGTCCAGACAGCAGGGAATAGGCGGAGACAAAGTCCCGCGGATTCAGACTGCTGATTGGAACTCAAGGGGACGGGATGAACAAACTAAACTGGCCTATAAGATGGGGCAATTTAAAGGCCCAGGATGATTGATTAGCACCTAGGCCCAATGAAAAGCCCCCGGGCACCCGTACAAGCAAAAGTCAGACTTGTGAAAGCCAATACTGGGCAACTGTGAAAAATCAATCGAGTACATTAGTTAAGTAAGCAATAAATCATCTTATGCAAATTTTAAGTAATAGCCAGAGCAATGATACTGGCAGACCTGGTTACCATACTTCGATCGATTGCCTTTAACATCAATACATCAATATAAGGTTTACAAAGTATATAAGAACGAATCTATTAATTTACATAATTTGGTAAAGGAAAGAAAAGGGAGGAAAATAGGAAAGGGGGCAAAAACCCACATTTGCTTTAGAGAAAAGATTTAAAACTAAGGGCATCATTTAAACCAGGGAATGACGTTGATCTGAGGTCAAAAATCCAGCGCGCCTCCCGTTGTAGTAAGGTGTGATCATAATTGCCACCTCTTTCACCTGGAGGTACATGTTCCAGTGCAAAAAAATGCATTTTTTGATCGTCAAAATTATGGAAAAGCACCATGTGGCGGCTGATCGGTGTTTCCATTTTTTTCCCACGCACAAGGGAAACATGGTCCCTGATGCGGTGGAAAAAAGGACGTTTTGTTTTACCTATATAAAAGGCTTCACAGTCACATATCATGATATATACCACCCCGATTGACTGGCAGGTGACTGAGAATTTGGGTCTATAGATGCGCCCATGGGGTAATGCGATCTGTTTAGAAGCATAAATGTAGCGACAAAAATTGCACTTATGACAAGGTTTGGTGCCAAATTGTTTAATTTGGCTTGATGATACAGGGGCATAATGACTTCGTACCAAGGTGTCCCTCAAGGATTGAGATCTTCTGAAGGTGATCTCTGGGTGGTCTCCCAAATGTTTGGACACCATAGGATCAGCTTTAAGAAGATACCAATATTTTCTAAAGATATTGCGTACCTGGATATGTTGGCCTGAGAAACAGGTGATTATTCTAATCCCCGGATCTGTTTTGGGAGTTTTCTTTCCATGAATGAGGGTAGATCTATTTTGTTTCTTAGCTTTGAGTTAAGATCTTTAAGCATTTGTTGCTATACCCACGATGTCGCAGACGCAACTGCAATTTTTTGGCTTCTATTTCAAAATGGCTGCAATTTCGTTTAATTCGAAGGTATTGCCCATACGGTACACTGGATACCAGTGGGCCTGGATGGAAACTAGTTGCATGCAGCAAGGTATTTGCTGCTGAGGATTTACGAAAAAGGGTTGATCCAATGTTGCCTTCCTGATCGACAAAAATTTGTATATCTAGAAAAGTTAGATGCGATTGGCTCTTCTCCATTGTGAATTTGAGATTGAATGTATTAATTTTAAGTCTTTCAAAGAAAGCCAACAAATCCACTTCAGTGCCAGTCCAGATGAAGAATACATCATCGATGTATCTTCTCCAAATGGGAATCTGGTCCAGAAATGCTTGCATGTCGTCTCTATGGAATAAGTGACGCTCCCACCCCCCCAGATACAGGTTGGCATAGGAGGGGGCACATTTGGTCCCCATAGCCACACACTGTATCTGGAGGTAGTGGGAGCGTCCAAAGAGAAAAATGTTGTTGCTCAAAATAAATTGGAGCAGCTTTAAAATTAATTCATTATATTTCTTGGGGGACTCGTTGCTTTCGGAAATGAAGCCCTCCACAACTCTGACCCCCAAATCATGGGGAATGGAGTTGTAGAGGGCCTCAACATCGAGAGCAACGATCCAGGAACTGGTGGGTATTGAGATCCCATCCAGCACCCTCAAAAGATCACGGGTATCCTGCAAATAGGAGACAAGTCCCTCAACATGTGGACGGAGAAAGTCGTCCACCAAAGCACTTGCATTCTCGGTTAAGCATCCATTGCCTGAGACTATAGGGCGCCCTGGGGGGTTAGTGGCATTCTTGTGAATTTTTGGTAAAACATATAGGGTAGGGGTTTTGGGAGCTAGAATATTGAGGAAGTCATAGGTTTTTTTGGTTATGAGATCCTGATAGAAAGCTGAACTAAGCAGCTGTCTATATTTGTTGATAGTGTAACTAACATGACTCTCAGGTATTTTTCTGTACCATTCCCGATTTTGTAATAGTTTAGCGACCATTGACTCATACTGACAGTTGTCCATCACGACCAGGTTACCACCCTTGTCAGAGGGCTTAATTGTTATGCGTGTCTCCTGTTGTAGGGAACGCAATGCTTCTTTTTGCAAAGTAGTGAGATTAGATTCTAATGGTCCATGCCATTTAGTTTTGCGAATTTCATTGGTTACTTGTTGAGTAAAAGCCCAAACATTGGGATTGCCTTGTAAGGATGGAAAGTTGGTCGATTTAGGTTTGTATTCCTTGGAAAGGGAAACTTTGGGAGGAGGGACAGACGGATGAAATGCAGGTGACACTCGCGAAAGAGCGTCAGCTTCTACTAGATCTATTTCATCAATGTGTCCCTCGTCCCAAAGTTCCATAAGTTCCTCCATGGCTTTAATATCATTAATACTCATTTTTTGCAAATGGGGATTAGTCAAACTGTCAGCGGGGCGCGGTTTGTCATACATAATGCGAAACATCAGTTTACGAGAAAATAGATTCAGATCTTTGATTAATTCAAAAACATCCACAGTTTGAGTGGGGCAAAAGGTTAATCCCAATTCCAACACTGAAATTTGGGCCTCAGTGAGTGTAATAGAAGATTAATTATTTCAAAGTGATTTTCGACTGTTTGATGTGCGAGGTTGTTAAATCCGTCAGTTTTTTCAAATCTTGTACCGGTTGAGTGAATATGGGTGCCGTGCGAAAACCCGACTCAACACTGGCTTCAGCAAGTCCCCCAACCATGGGGGGCAAAGCAGGAGCCAGCGGGTGAGTTGTGCCAGTGTGACAAGTGCTATCCGATAAGGTAAGTGTTTTATGATTAACAGAAGCTTTGGCAACTGAAGCTCTAGTGTTAATTTTGGTGCGGTTCACATTGGGAGAACGCTTAGGTTTTCCGCTTTGTGCATTTACATTACCATTAGTGCATGTGTGCTGTTGTTGCTTCTTAGACAAAGTAAAACAGTCTGGTGCCTGTGAGGTAGAGACAGAGGAAAAAGATGAAGTGTCGGAATCAGTTAGTGCATAGGTTCTTTCAACCTGGTTAGGTATTTTGGTATTCCTTCTTCTATTTTTTGATGGTGCCCAGTTGTAGGCCTGATTATTGTCATATGAGAGCTTGTCTCTCATAAACTTTTTTTCCTTTGTTTTTAGTAATTCAGATACATAGGTTTCAGGTCCCACCTTGAGCGCAGTCTCGCGTTCAGCAAAGAGTGCGTCCGAGGAAATCGACTTGTTGTCTTCATAAAGTTTTTCTATTTCCTTATCAACATTGGTTAGTTCAGTGGTATAGTGACAACAAAGAAGCTTCATCATCTGAACAGAACATTGCTGTAGATTCGCCTCCCATTGTAATTTAAAATCTGATTCTAATTTCTTAATAGTGGGGAAGATCTGGATTCTAAGGCCCCAAGGGGACATTTGATCATCGGCATATTTGGTAAAATACCATTTATTCCAATATATTCTAGATTTTCTTTCCAACATACGTTGGAGTCTCAAAAAGAAGCGATCCATAGACAGACCACCTCCTACTGCATTCTGTGACCTGTGGAATGTGTCCATAAGGCCCTCAAATGCTTGGACACAGTAGTTAGCCATAAGATTCAGGCAATGGGAATGATGCCGTAGCACAATTGGGTATAGCAAAACAAGAAGAAAAGAAAGCACAGTAATAGAGCAAAAGCATACAGATATTACCAAACAATGAAAAAGCACATTTAAACAATCAAATATAGTATTGGTTTGATTCCTACTTCATCTAATAACAGTGATGGGCGGGTAACGCCCGTAAATAGAATATATTGAAATGCAAGATGGAGTAGTCAAACTAGTGATACCAACATCCCGATAGTAAAAATATTTTTAGTACAGGGGGGAAGGAAAAGAGGCAACAAACCTCTGGGATTTTTAAACGGTATCGTGTATCTAAATCTAGATCGTAATGACAAAGGGTAGAGATGTAAATAAAATATAATATTTTTTATTTCCACACAATTTGGACATATAGAGAAAAGGACAACAATAATATATCCATGAATACAGACATATAAGTTATTCAGACATGAAATGTATACAGCGCTACCATACTCGACATGTTTCACTCATTAGAGTTTCTTCAGGAGATTCAATGGTATAGCTCTTTAGTATGCTGAAATAACAAAATAACATGAGAAGCATCCTTTTAAAGTACAGGTAATGTACAGATATAAGGTTTGAAACAAATCGGCTTAGTAAATACATCAGCAGCCAAGCAGGTTTGATTGAGAAAATATCAGGGTGTTGCAGAACAAAGGGCATAGAGGCAAAAGAATCAAAAGATAAGTAAACAGGACTCACCACATATGCTCGGTTTTCAAGGATAAAGATGGCCATAAATATGTCAGAGTAAAAACAAGTTTGGACACTAAACAGTTAACCCAGAAAGCCGTTAGTCTGATTGCTTGCAGAGAGGGACACTAAAAAGTAATAATAGAAATGCATATATATATATATTATAAAACTAAGTTAGTGGTCTCAGAGGGAAATGACAGGTGCCCCCTAAGAAAAATAATACCTTTTCATGTTGCTTGATAGGAGAAGAATCAATAGGTTGAAAAATGAGCTCAATTGCTAATGGAGATATTCACTGGTAGCTAGAAGGCGCAATACACATTGCAGCTGCAGGCATCCAGGTCCTGAATTGGTAAAGGCATCTGGGGTAATGGTAAAAAAGTCCCAGTGTGAGCAAACAAATGCTGACCATGGAAATAAAGAAATGGCAACTGAGTCAGTACTCCACTATAGGTGTACTGAAATTCAGGAGGGAATTATAAAAAAGTCTTACCAAAGTGTATAAGCGAGGAACATGAAGGCCCAACGAGGGGGGAAAGAGTACAGAGACCATGTCCCACCTCACAGCGGCTCCTGGCAGAGAGTAAAGGCATGGGGCAGCTGCCTTAAGTAGTCCATCTCCGACTCGGCGGCGTCTGACATCATCGCTGAGTCGCGGGCGCATAGACGGCGCCGTCAGGATGTAAACATCCCGAGATGTATCGGTGCCCATGCGCCGACGACGTACCGCGTCATCGGCGCACCGCGGACATTTTAAGTAGTCCCATGCCCTCAACCTAGGAACAAGGGAGGGATGGACAGTCCAGACAGCAGGGAATAGGCGGAGACAAAGTCCCGCGGATTCACACCGCTGATTGGAACTCAAGGGGGCGGGATGAACAAACTAAACGGGCCTATAAGATGGGGCAATTCAAAGGCCCAGGATGATTGATTAGCAGCTAGGCCCAATGAAAAGCCCCGGGCGCCTGTACAAGCAAAAGTCAGACTTGTGAAAGCCAATACTGGGCAACTGTGAAAAATCAATCAAGTACATTAGTTAAGTAAGCAATAAATCATCTTATGCAAATTTTAAGTAATATCCAGAGCAATGATACTGGCAGACCTGGTTACCATACTTCGATCGATTGCCTTTAACATCAATACATCAATATAAGGTTTACAAAGTATATAAGAACGAATCTATTAATTGACATAATTTGGTAAAGGAAAGAAAAGGGAGGAAAATAGGAAAGGGGGCATTACTGAACTTCATTCTCTCTTAGCGACAGCGAATGCACTTTGGAAGGCACGCACCACCGCAGCCCATAGGAGGGCTTGTAAAACCCTGGCAATGGAAATTGGATCTCCTTTGCGCCTTTTGAGCTAAAAAAGGCCTTGCGGTGGACCAAACACAAGTATTATACATGCACTGATAAACCTGGGCCTATGTTGGCCAAGAAACTGAACTCTGTGGGAAAACAGTATAGACCAGTTTTGGCTTCGGACACGGAAAGCGGGTCTTACCTCCAATCCTCTACAAATCTTGTCTGGCTTCTGAGTTTCTTTCCTCATACTGTTGTAGCACTGACCCCCGAAGGAGCTGCTGGTTTTATTTGGGCCTGCACTCTGCTAATAACCCCACTAACTTGACTCAGTCCCCTTGACACAGCTGTGGTGCAATACAATACAATACAATATAATATAACACAGTATACCTGTATTGTCACCTCAGGATCCGCTGGCTCCACCTGCTGGGAGAAAGCGATACTCCACACAACGGGGTACTTAACCAAAGTATATTTTACTGTAAGTACTAGTAAACAGGTGATTACAATAATTGTACTGTCATCCCAACATAGAATGACAGGACAATGAATTTTCATAAAACAATTATAAACAGTGTAACTACCAGGTAGCTCCCCCTACTTTTATAGCTATTGTGAGATCTCATTAACAGTACTCAGTCTTTAGTCTTCGTGTCTTCTGCTAGCTATGATAGTTCCTTATAATTTGTAATCCAAGAGGTAAGGTAATTAAAGTTGAGCACAGCAGTCAGACCTGTTGCAAAGCATTGCTTAAAAAATTGTAATTACACGCCCCTGTTAAACAGGGGCTGAAAAATTGGGCCTTAGGCAACAGTGCCACAACACTGCAACCCCTCACAGATACTGTACTTGGAGCACAGCAGTCAGAGCTGTTGCAAAGCATTGCTTAAAAAATTGTAATTACACGCCCCTGTTATACAGGGGCTGAAAAATTGTGCCTTAGGCACTGGTGTGGTGGCACCCAGAAACAAAAATGTTCTTCCAAGCTATCAAGGAATGGATCATTGAGGAGGAGGAAGAGGATAGTCAGTGAACATACCAGGGCAGTCACTCAGCATCAGCATAGGCAGTCTTGAAGGGATGTGACATTATAAATTATTCAGTTATATCCGCTTCAGGTGCCTGGTAGCTGGTGGTGATCCAAGACTGATTCATCTTTATGAAGGTTAGTCGATCAACCGAGTCGGTGGACAGGCGCACCCTGTGATCGGTGACAAATCCTCCAGCAGCACTGAATGTGCGTTCGGAAAGAACGCTGGATGCAGGACAGGCCAGTAGCTCAATTGCATACTGTGCAAGCTCTGGCCAGTGATCCATCCTCAAGACCCAGTAAGCCAGAGGATTTTCGGTGGGAAAGGTGTCCAAGTCTGACCTTGCCCTTAGGTATTCCTGCACCATGTATATCAGACGATGGCGATGGTTGCTGGAACAGATCATACCTTGGGGCTGCGGACTAAAAAATTGTCTGAACGCATCGGTCAGACGTCCACCTTCCCCACCGCTCCTTCTGCTACTGACCGAAGCCTCAGCAACTCTTCGTCCAGGACCAGGAGTTTGTAACCTCCCAGTTTCTAAGAACGCGTTGCACAGACCTTTCTGCAAGGCCTCCCTGAGATGTCTCATCCTCTGATCCCTCAGCGACAGCAAGATAAGGTCCGCAACCTTACCCTTGTACCGTGGATCAAAGAGAGTGGCCAGCCAGTAATGGTCCCTCTCCTTGATTCGAAGAATACGAGGATCCTTCCGCAGGCTTTGCAGGATCAGGGAGGCCATGCAACGTAGGTTAGCTGAGGCATTCGGTCCGGAGTCTTCTGGGTCACTGAGGACGACATGATCGCCAGCCACCTCCTCCCAGCCACGTACAAGTTCACTGGTTTGTTGGGACTGTACATCATCCCTAAAAGACTGCTGCTGCTGATGCTGAGTGCCAGGCTCCACCTCCATGCTCACACAATCCTCCTCCTCCTCTTCCTGTGTGATGGGTGGGACAGAAGGAACACTGTCTGGATAAAGGGGGCCTTGAGAGGCAAGGAAGTCCTCCTCTTCCTGCCTCTGTTCTGCCTCAAGTGCCCTGTCCATTATCCCATGCAGCGTATGCTCCAACAGGTGGACAAGAGGTACAGTGTCACTGATGCATGCACTGTCACTGCTCACCATCCTTTTGGCCTCCTCAAATGGTGACAGGACAGTGCATGCATCCCTGATCATGCTCCACTGGCGTGGGGAAAAAAATCCAAGCTCCCCTGACCCTGTCCTGGTGCCCTAGTCGCAAAGGTACTCATTGATGGCCCTCTGCTGCGTGTGCAGTCGCTGCAGCATGGCCAACGTTGAGTTCCACCTGGTGGGCATGTCACATATTAGGCGGTTCTTGGGCAGGTTCAACTCCTTTTGCAGCTCAGCCAGCCGAGCACTGGCATTATACGATTGGCGGAAATGCACACAGACTTTCCTGGCCTGCCTCAGGACATCCTGTAAGCCTGGGTACCTGCCCAAGAACCGCTGCACCACCAGGTTGAGGACGTGAGCCATACAGGGCACATGCTTGAGATGCCCCTGTCGCAGGGTGGAGAGGAGGTTGGTGCCATTGTCAGAAACGACCATTCCTGGCTTAAGCTGGCGTGGCGTCAACCACCTCTCGGCCTGCCCCTGCAGATCTGCCAGAACCTCTGCCCCAGTGGGGCTCCTGTCCCCCAAACACACCAGCGCAAGCACGGCATGGCATCTTTTTGCCTGCGTACTCGCGTAGCCCCTTGTACGCCTACGGAGCACCGCTGGTTCCGAGGACAGAGCACTCGAAGAGGCCATGGAGGAAGAAGAAGAGGAGGGGGTGGAGGAGAGAGGTGTGTCACAACCAGTAGTAGCATTTTGGAGGCGTGGTGGCGTAACAACCTCCAACACTTCTGCATCTTGTCCTGCATCCCTCCCAGCTGCCAATAGAGTGACCCAATGGGCCGTGAAAGACAGATAACGTCCCTGTCCATGCCTGCTGGACCATGAGTCAGCGGTAATATGCACCTTACCGCTGACTGCCCTGTCCAGCGAGGCATGGACATTGCCTTTCACATGCCGGTAGAGAGCCGGAATCGCCTTCCGTGAGAAAAAGTGGCGTTTGGGAACCTGCCACTGAGGAACCGCACATTGAACAAACTCACGGAAGGGGCCGAGTCTACCAACTGAAAAGGCAGCAGTTGAAGTGCTATCAATTTAGCCAAGCTAGCATTCAACCGCTGGGCATGTGGATGGCTGGGAGTAAACTTCTTTCGACGGTCCAGCAGCTGGGGCAGGGAAATTTGCCTGCTACAATCGGACGTCGGTGTACTGCAAGTACTTGGTTGTGACACACCTAATTCTACACCTTCAGTCCTCTCAGAGCAGCTTTCGGAGAGGACTGAAGATATAGTGGGGTTGGAGTTCCCAGCTGATGAGGAGCAAGGAGAGGTCCGCTTTGTTCTTTGGTGTGGGTCTTTAATGTGCGCTTGCCAATGAGCTGCATGGCAGGTCGACATATGTCTGATCATGCTTGTGGTGCCCAAGCGGCTGATGTTTTGGCCACGCGAGATACGCTTGAGACAAATATTGCAAATAGCAGTGGTGCGATCTGATGTACTCGTCTCAAAAAGGCCCACACCAAAGAACTTTTGTGATAACGTGCAGAGGCAGCGCCCTGCACAGGCGGAGCTCTGCAGTGTGATTCAGTTGGTGTGCTGGCCTCTAGCTGGCCTCCGGAGGGCATCCTGCCTCGTTGGACATGTGCCGCCTCCTCCTCCTCCTCCTCTCTCCCTTCAGGCACCAATGTGGAGTCAGTGACCTCATTATCCCCTCCCTCTTCACCACTAGAGCAAACCTGGCAGTAAGCTGCAGCTGGTGGAACATGACTGCCAGATTGCTGTCCTTCAGCATCCCCTCTCTCTGCGCGCACACTACTGCCTTCCTCAAGCTGGGTATCATCATCCGAGCCTTCAAATCGTTGGGCATCCTCCTTGAGCATGTACCCAACACTGTGCTCAAACAGTTCCGGGGACTCCTCAGGAGGACATGGTGGGTCTAGGGAAGGGGTGCCTGATGATGCCATTGAGTACGCGTTGGCAGCTGCTCTGCCAGTACCCTGAGCCTGGGTGAGAGAGGATGAGGAGGATGAGAAGGGCTTGGTCATCCATTCTACCAAGCCTTCGGCATGATGCGGCTCAACATGTCCAGCTGCCGAAAACAAGGACAAGCGTGTCCCATAGCCACGTGCTGATGACGATGTACGACCACGTCCACGACCAGCACTGTTGTCTGTAGAAACAGAGCCTGCTTGCCCTGTGCTCTTGCCTTGGAACTGTCTGCCTCTCCTTGGCGGTCTTCCAGGCATTGTAGTGGGTAGTGTATATTGTGCTGGAGTCACACAGCACACACACTAACTCCTGCAGATGGATGCCTTAGATGACAGCAACAGGGCCTTATGGCACATAGAGGCTGCCTTAGATGACAAGAACTGGGCTGACACACACTAGCTCCTATGTGTGCTGACACACACACACTAGCTCCTATGTGTGCTGACACACACACACATGTACACTAGCTCCTATGTGTGCTGACACCCACACACTAGCTCCTATGTGTGCTGACACACACACACACACTAGCTCCTATGTGTGCTGACACACACACTAGCTCCTATGTGTGCTGACACACACACACACACTAGCTCCTATGTGTGCTGACACACACACTAGCTCCTATGTGTGCTGACACACACACACACACACACTAGCTCCTATGTGTGCTGACACACACACACACACTAGCTCCTATGTGTGCTGACACACACACACACACTAGCTCCTATGTGTGCTGACACACACACACACACACTAGCTCCTATGTGTGCTGACACACACACACTAGCTTATATGTGTGCTGACACACACACTAGCTCCTATGTGTGCTGACACACACACTAGCTCCTATGTGTGCTGACACACACACTAGCTCCTATGTGTGCTGAGTCTGACACACACACACTAGCTCCTATGTGTGCTGACACACACACTAGCTCCTATGTGTGCTGACACACACACACACACTAGCTCTTATGTGTGCTGACACACACACACTAGCTTCTATGTGTGCTGACACACACACTAGCTCCTATGTGTGCTGACACACACACACTAGCTCCTATGTGTGCTGACACACACACACACTAGCTCCTATGTGTGCTGAGTCTGACACACACACACTAGCTCCTATGTGTGCTGACACACACACTAGCTCCTATGTGTGCTGACACACACACTAGCTCCTATGTGTGCTGACACACGCACACTAGCTCCTATGTGTGCTGACACACACACACTAGCTCCTATGTGTGCTGACACACACACTAGCTCCTATGTGTGCTGACACACACACACACACTAGCTCCTATGTGTGCTGAGTCTGACACACACACACTAGCTCCTATGTGTGCTGACACACACACACTAGCTCCTATGTGTGCTGAGTCTGACACACACACACTAGCTCCTATGTGTGCTGACACACACACTAGCTCCTATGTGTGCTGACACACACACTAGCTCCTATGTGTGCTGACACACGCACACTAGCTCCTATGTGTGCTGACACACACACACTAGCTCCTATGTGTGCTGACACACACACTAGCTCCTATGTGTGCTGACACACACACACACTAGCTCCTATGTGTGCTGAGTCTGACACACACACACTAGCTCCTATGTGTGCTGACACACACACTAGCTCCTATGTGTGCTGACACACACACTAGCTCCTATGTGTGCTGACACACGCACACTAGCTCCTATGTGTGCTGACACACACACACTAGCTCCTATGTGTGCTGACACACACACACTAGCTCCTATGTGTGCTGACACACACACTAGCTCCTATGTGTGCTGACACACACACACACACACTAGCTCCTATGTGTGCTGACACACACACTAGCTCCTATGTGTGCTGACACACACACACACACACACACACTAGCTCCTATGTGTGCTGACACACACACACACTAGCTCCTATGTGTGCTGACACACACACACACACTAGCTCCTATGTGTGCTGACACACACACACACACTAGCTCCTATGTGTGCTGACACACACACACTAGCTTATATGTGTGCTGACACACACACTAGCTCCTATGTGTGCTGACACACACACTAGCTCCTATGTGTGCTGAGTCTGACACACACACACTAGCTCCTATGTGTGCTGACACACACACTAGCTCCTATGTGTGCTGACACACACACACTAGCTCTTATGTGTGCTGACACACACACACTAGCTTCTATGTGTGCTGACACACACACTAGCTCCTATGTGTGCTGACACACACACACTAGCTCCTATGTGTGCTGACACACACACACACTAGCTCCTATGTGTGCTGAGTCTGACACACACACACTAGCTCCTATGTGTGCTGACACACACACTAGCTCCTATGTGTGCTGACACACACACTAGCTCCTATGTGTGCTGACACACGCACACTAGCTCCTATGTGTGCTGACACACACACACTAGCTCCTATGTGTGCTGACACACACACTAGCTCCTATGTGTGCTGACACACACACACACACTAGCTCCTATGTGTGCTGAGTCTGACACACACACACTAGCTCCTATGTGTGCTGACACACACACACTAGCTCCTATGTGTGCTGACACACACACACTAGCTCCTATGTGTGCTGAGTCTGACACACACACACTAGCTCCTATGTGTGCTGACACACACACTAGCTCCTATGTGTGCTGACACACACACTAGCTCCTATGTGTGCTGACACACGCACACTAGCTCCTATGTGTGCTGACACACACACACTAGCTCCTATGTGTGCTGACACACACACTAGCTCCTATGTGTGCTGACACACACACACACACTAGCTCCTATGTGTGCTGAGTCTGACACACACACACTAGCTCCTATGTGTGCTGACACACACACACACACTAGCTCCTATGTGTGCTGACACACACACACTAGCTCCTATGTGTGCTGACACACACACTAGCTTCTATGTGTGCTGACACACACACACTAGCTCCTATGTGTGCTGAGTCTGACACACACACACACACTAGCTCCTATGTGTGCTGACACACACACTAGCTCCTATGTGTGCTGACACACACACACACACTAGCTCCTATGTGTGCTGACACACACACACTAGCTCCTATGTGTGCTGACACACACACTAGCTCCTATGTGTGCTGACACACACACACACACTAGCTCCTATGTGTGCTGACACACACACACACTAGTTCCTATGTGTGCTGACACACACACTAGCTCCTATGTGTGCTGACACACACACACACACTAGCTCCTATGTGTGCTGACACACACACACACTAGCTCCTATGTGTGCTGACACACACACTAGCTCCTATGTGTGCTGAGTCTGACACACACACACTAGCTCCTATGTGTGCTGACACACACACACTAGCTCCTATATGTGCTGACACACACACTAGCTCCTATGTGTGCTGACACACACACACACACACACTAGCTCCTATGTGTGCTGAGTCTGACACACACACACTAGCTCCTATGTGTGCTGACACACACACACACTAGCTCCTATAAATCCCTGCCTGCCTGCCTGGGATGGGACAGAAGGTTGGGACAGAAAGTTAGGGTGCAATGCTGTACTAACAGCACTGCAATTGGTGCTACTGCAATGCTGTACTAACAGCACGCACACACCAGACTAATCCCCAGCAGCAGATAATGTCACACTCAGCAGTGCAATCAGCAGAAATGATCAGTATTGAATGAATCAGCAATGGTTTAGCAATGAATGAATCAATCAGCAGACTGCCTATTCACTCTATCAAAGCCGGACACATGTGCACTGGGCCGATGACGAGGCGGCCTTTTATACAGTGGGGCGTGTACTAAAGCCCCTGAGCTTTAATTGGCTACAGGCGTCCTGCCTGTAGCCAATTATTGCTCTCCTCGCTGCCGGCGCTGTGATTGGCCAAGCATGCGGGGTCACAGTGCATGCTTGGTCAATCATCAGCCAGCAATGCACTGCGCCGGCCGCAATGCATTGCGGCTGCTTGCATCACACGAATGTGATGCGAACGGCCCAAATAGTTCTGGGCTCGCCGAGCGGGCGAACGCCCGGTGCTCGATTCGAACGTGGGTTCGAAAAGAACACCGGGCCCATCCCTACTCACAACTAATATCCTCCAGACCCTTTATTAGCTTAGTTGCCCTTCTTTGTACTCGCTCCATTTCCAGTACATCCTTCCTGAGGACTGGTGCCGAGAACTGGACACCATACTCTAGGTGCGGCCGAACCAGAGACTTGTAGAGCGGGAGAATTTTTTATCTCTGGAGTTCATCCCCTTATTAATGCATGTCAATATTCTGTTTGCTTTGTTAGCAGCAGCTTGGCATTGCATGCCATTGCTGAGCCTATCATCTACTAGGACCCCCAGGTTCTTTTCCATCCTAGATTCCCCCAGAAGTTCTCCCCCCAGTGTATAGATTGCATTCATATTTTTGCCACCCAAATGCATTATTTTACATTTTTCTACATTAAACCTCATTTGCCATGTAGTTGCCCTCCCCATTAATTTGTTCAGACAAATCTTTCTGTCCAAGCTTTCTCGCTCTTTCATCCAGTTTGGAGCGACGTCCTGATTCAGGGAGGGTCTATGTTGTACCAATTACATTCCACTTAAAAATAAACTTCACTGTGCTTCTAGACATTGATAAGGCCTTTAAAATGTTTTTGTATCCATCTTCTGAATTGTGCCTGTCCACAACTTTATCCTGGAGTTCTTTTGACAGTGCCTTGTCATCCATAGTTGATTGTTTGTTTCAGTTGCACTACCAGGGAGTGAAATGGCACACAAAGCTCCAGGCTTTGTGTGCCATTGAGAAAGTGGTTGGCTACACCTGATTGAGTTTACAAGTCTTTTTTTAGGAGGGGGGTGATTTTTTTTATTTTTTATTACATGTTGGTTTTGGAACTGGCGAGCCTTAAGGCCCATACACACGATCAGACTTTTTGACAACCAACATGCAAATTAGCTGTTTTGGACCAACATCCGACCGTGTGTACGCTCCATCGGACCAACTTTTTCCCGGTTTCATCGGACTTTTGTTGGCTGTGCGAACGGACCAACTTTCTGCCAACAAAAGTCCGATGGACCAAAGTCCGACCGTGTGTACACAAAACCAACAGACTTTTGTACAAACCAATGCAGAACCAATGCAAAAGATCAGACAACAATACAGAAGTTGACCAAAGGTGGCGGTAAAGAGCAGAAAAACCAAGTGATTTGGTGAAAGTTGGCTGAAAAAAGTCCTGCCGTGTGTATGCAATACCAACTTGGGGCCAACGCCCTTTGGACAAAAATCCACAGGAAAGTTGGTCCACGGTCCGATCGTGTGTATGATGCTTTAGATGAATGCGCGGTTCCTTCCACCCAGTCTGTCTGGATAATAAAAATCCCCCATTATGATGACACTTCCCATCCTTGCCGCTAATCCAAATTGTGATAGGAGGTCTGCCTCCACCTCCTTCCTCTGGTTAGGGGGCCTATCGCTTACTCCCAGTATTGCTTTCCCCTTAGTTTCATCCATTTGCAACTCTACCCATAAGGATCCCACCTCCTCTCTTGCTCCCTTAGTGATGTCATCGCTCACATTCACTTGTACCTCATTTTTGATATACTCACATACCACTCCCCCTTTTTTACCCTCTCTATCCCTGCAATATAGGGAATACCCTTGAATGGTTTCCAGACAATCATGAGAGCTGTTGAACCAAGTCTCTGAAATTCCTACAAAATCAAAATCCTCCTCGAACAACAGTAGCTCTAGTTCTCCCATCATGTCCGCCAGACTCCTGGCATTGGTGAACATGCCACGTAGTTTAGACCGGTCGCATACTGTCTCCTTATTGGGTGTTCTTACCTCAGGTTTGGGTGCTTTAGTCAACCTAACACTAATGCCCCTAATACAACCCTCTGGAATATGTTCCACGCTGACTATCTCTACCTCTGCCCCCCCCCCCCGAACCCGAGCGCCCGGTAGACAACATACAGTTCGGCACTTCAGGTCTTTGTGACAGACTGCCCTCTCAGTCCTTCTAAGAATTGAGTTCCCTACCACCAGAATCTGTCTTTCCTTCCCCTTGGCTGTACTCCCACCCTCACTGGAGGAGTTATCCCCTTGGCAGCTAGGGGAGTCACTCAGTGCTTGTCCCTGACTGGTTTCACCAATGTCACTAAATGGGGCATACTTTTTGGGATGTTCCAGCCCAGGACCGGCCGCCCTGGCACTTTCCCCTCTACCCTTCCTGACTGTCACCCATCTACTCTGCTTTGGTGCCTGCCCCTCTTTATCTCCACCCGCCTTTGTGCTGGCCCCTTGCCGACACCTGCTGGGTATGATCCCAACTCCCCTTTTAGTGTGGAGGGTCTTCTAATGCCCCGTACACACGATCGGACTATCTGGTTTGACTATCAAAATTGTTCGCCGGACTCAGCAGTCCGGCGGACAATCCGGCCGTCTGTGTGCTAGTCCGCTGGACTTTTGAAATGAACGGACTTGCCATATCAGACCCTTATCCGAGCACGCAGCTCGGCCGGTCAGGAAAGGGGGTGGGGACGAGCGAGCACCCCCCTCCTGAGCCGTACCAGGCTGCGTGCCCTCAACATGAGGGGGTGCGTTGGGGAAAGGGGGGCCCCCCACCCCAAAGCACCTTGTCCCCATGTTAATGAGGACAAGGGCCTCTTCCCGACAACCCTGGCCATTGGTTGTCGGGGTCTGCGGGTGGGGGGCTTATCGGAATCCGGGAGCCCCCTTCAATAAGGGGGCCCCCAGATCCCGGCCCCCCACCCTATGTGAATGAGTATGGGGTACGATGTACCCCTACCCATTCACCTGGTGAAAAAAGTGTAAATAAAAACACAACACAAGTTTTTAAAATACTTTATTACACAGCTCCGGGGGACTTCTTCCGTCTTAGGGGGTCTTCTTCTTCTTGCAGCTCTTTTACTACCGGTGGCCCGGTCTTCTGTTGCCGCCGCCTTCTGCTTCTTGTTCTTCTTTCTTCATCCGATGTTGACACGACGCTGTCTCCGCTTCTAGTGGCCCAGACGTGTTGCGTGGCCAGTTATATAGGGACAAGGGGCGGGGCCACCGTCTCATGTAACATGGTGACCCCGCCCCCTTATGATGTCAGTCTCAGCATCCTCCGGGACTGTGACATCATGGGGGGGGCGGGGTCACCATGTGACCCCCTCATGTTGAGGGCACACGGCCTGGTACGGCTCAGGAGGGGGGGGCGCTCGCTCGTCCCCACCCCCTTTCCTGACCGGCCAGGCTGCGTGCTCGGATAAGGGTCTGATATGGATTTGGGGGGGAACCCCACGCTGTTTTTTCGGCGTAGGGATTCCCCTTTAAATCCATACCAGGTGACGGGGCTAGCGAGGTGTCAATCTCGCCGATCGAGGTGGTGGCATTGACTTCCTTTGCCAGTCCCGTCTACCTGGAGTCACGTTCTAAATGAACTAACTTTACTCGGTGTAAAAGTCCGGCGGACCTCCGCCAAAACTCCAGCGGACAATCCGCCAGAGTTTTGGCGGAGGTCCGCCGGACTTTTGCACGGAGTAAAGTCCATTCATTTAGAACGTGACTCCAGGTAGAAAAGTCCGGGCGTGTGTGGGCAAGTCCTCATGTTCGGAAAGTCCGGCGGACCTCCGCTGGAAAGTCCGGCGGATTGTCTGCCGGACTAAGTCAGCCGGATAGTCCGGCCGAAAAGTCTGATCGTGTGTACGTGGCATAAGTGTTGACAGTTGCTTCCCTAGATTCTGAACCTGGGCTTCCAGGGAAACAATGTGCTTACATTTTGCACAGCAGTGTTCGCCCTCGATTTCTCCTTCACTGATGGGCACTGATAGGTCTGCACTGATGGGCACTGATAAGGTGGCACTGATGGGCACTGATGAGGTGGCACCAATGAAGTGGCACTGAGGTGGCATTGATGGGCACTGATAGGCGGCACTGATGGGCGACACGGATGGGCACTGATGGATGGCACAAATTGGCACTGATAGCTGGATGGGATGGATGGGCACTGATAGGCAGCATGGATGGGCACTGATAGGCGGCACGGATAGGCACTGATAGGTGGCACGGATAGGCACTGATAGTTCCTCTCTGGGGGGGCTTAGTTTCGGAGACGCGAAGGCCACTGATGCAGAAGAGCTTTAGGCCCTTGTCATTGTGAGAGGATGGCTCCTGTAGCGGTTTTGGAGGTGTCAACCTCCAACACAATGGGTAGCAGTGGGTCTGGTTGCTGTAGAATAGGAGCAGAGGTGAACAAAGTCTTTAATCTGGTAAAGGCTTCCTGGGACAATTGGAATCGGCCTTGTTGACGGGTTAGCTGGGTGATGTGGGTAACTATGGATGAGAATCCAACAATAAATCTTCAATAAAAATTAGCAAAGCCTATAAACCGTTGCACAGCTTTTTTGTCCTCTGGAGCAGGCCATTCCAGAATTGCTTTGACCTTTTGAGGGTCCATGGAAATTCCTTCAGTAGAAACGACAAAACCTAGGAATTGAACTGTAGTTTTCTCAAAACTCATACTTTTCTGCCTTGAGGTATAATTGATGTATAACAAAAAATATGAAAAAAATATACTGCGCTTGTGGTGATATAAACTAAGTGAAAAAGGAAGCAGCAGAAAAAAACACAATCAAATATCTATATGGATTAAGAACAATACAATAAAAAATTGCTGCGCTGCATTATTGATCTGTAAACCCTAATGCCGCGTACACACGTGCGGACTTTTGCCGGCGGACTTAGTCCAGCGGACAATCCCGCGGGACTTTCCAGCTAGGTCCGCTTTCCGAGCGTGTGGACTTGCCCACACACGCACGGACTTCTCCAGCGGATAATCCGCCGGCCAAAAGTCCGCAGGACTTTTGAAAATGAACGGACTTGCCCACACACGGAGCAGTCCGTTCATTTCGAACGTAACTTCAGGTTACGTAGCTAGCGTAGGCAGTAAATGCCGCCGCGCTAGCTCCGTAAGCTGGCATGGATTTAAAGGGAATCCCCACGCCGAAAAAACGGCGTGGGGGTTCCCCCCAAATCCAAGTCAGACCCTCATCCGAGCACGCAGCCTGGCAGGCCAGGAAAGGGGTGGGGACGAACGAGCGCCCCCCCCCTCCTGAGCCGTACCAGGCCGCGTGCCCTCAACATGGGGGTGCCCTGGGGAAAGGGGGGCCGTGCGGCCCCCCCACCCCAAAGCACCTTGTCCCCATGTTGATGAGGACAAGGGCCTCTTCCCGACAACCCTGGCCGTTGGTTGTCGGGGTCTGCGGGCGGGGGCTTATCGGAATCTGGGAGCCCCCTTTAATAAGGGGGCCCCCAGATACCGGCCCCCCACCCTATGTGAATGAGTATGGGGTACGATGTACCCCTACCCATTCACCTAAGGTGTAAAATGTAAAGTACAAAAACACACACACTTTTGAAAAAATATTTTATTGCACTGCTCCGGGGGTCTTCTTCCGTCTTGGGGGTCTTCTCGCCGGACTCCTCCGCTCTCTTCTGCTCTTTTACCTAGCTCTTTCACGAACGGAGGAGTCCGGCTACCTTCTTCGTCGTCGCCGCCGTCGTCTGGGGGTCTCGATCCGCCTTCGGGGGTCTTCCGGGGGTCTCTTCTGTTCTTGCGGCGGTCGTCGTCTTCCGCGCCGCCGGCGCCGCCTTCTTCTTCTTGTCCTTCTTGTTCTTCTTCTTCTTCCGATGTTGACCCGTCGCTGTCTCTGCCCGGAATGCCTGTGCCGCTCTGCGCTGGGACTTATATAGGGACATGGGGGATAGGGTCACATGTTCATGTCACATGGTGACCCCGCCCCCTTGCGATGTCACAGTCCCAGCATCCTCCGGGACTGTGACAACACAAGGGGCGGGGTCACCATGTGACATGTGCATGTGACCCTGTCCCCATGCCCCTATATAAGTCTCAGCGCAGCGCGGCACAAGCATTCCGGGCAGAGAGAGCGTCGGGTCAACATCGGAAGAAAGAAGAACAAGAAGAAGGACAAGAAGAAGGACAAGAAGAAGAAGAAGGCGCCGGCGGCGCGGAAGACGACGACCGCCGCAAGAACAGAAGAGACCCCCGGAAGACCCCCGAAGGCGGATCGAGACCCCCAGATGACGGCGGCGACGACGAAGAAGGTAGCCGGACTCCTCCGTTCGTGAAAGAGCTAGGTAAAAGAGCAGAAGAGAGCGGAGGAGTCCGGCGAGAAGACCCCCAAGACGGAAGAAGACCCCCGGAGCAGTGCAATAAAATATTTTTTCAAAAGTGTGTGTGTTTTTGTACTTTACATTTTACACCTTAGGTGAATGGGTAGGGGTACATCGTACCCCATACTCATTCACATAGGGTGGGGGGCCGGGATCTGAGGGTCCCCTTATAAAAGGGGGCTCCCAGATTCCGATAAGCCCCCGCTCGCAGGCCCCGACAACCAACGGCCAGGGTTGTCGGGAAGAGGCCCTTGTCCTCATCAACATGGGGACAAGGTGCTTTGGGGTGGGGGGGCCGCACGGCCCCCCTTTCCCCAGGGTACCCCCCATGTTGAGGGCACGCGGCCTGGTACGGCTCAGGAGGGGGGGGGCGCTCATTCGTCCCCACCCCTTTCCTGGCCTGCCAGGCTGCGTGCTCGGATGAGGGTCTGACATGGATTTGGGGGGAACCCCCACGCCGTTTTTTCGGCGTGGGGAGTCCCTTTAAATCCATGCCAGGTCACGGAGCTAGCGCGGCGGCAGTAACTGCCTACGCTAGCTACGTAACCTGAAGTCACGTGCTAAATGAACGGACTTGCCGATGAGCGGCAAGTCCGTTCATTTCAAAAGTCCCGCGGACTTGCCCACTAACGGCGGGATTGTCCGCCGGACTGCCAAGTCCAGCGGATAATTTTAAAACCAAACTTAAAACTTTGGCGCCAAAAAGTCTGCCGGACTTTGGCGCCAAAAAGTCCGCCGGCGCCCACACACGAGGGGATTATCCGATGGACTTCAGTCCAGCGGATAATCCCGCGGGATTGTCCCTTCGTGTGTACGCCGCATTATAATAACCTATAATAGGGATATATAAGAAATCCCCCACCAAACTAATAGACCTAATACCAAAGGAAACAAAAACGTGAACATACACCCTCCTCCTCTGTGGAAAAGGGCTACAGGTGCTGTGGGTTCAATCAGACATCTATCACCATGAGGCAGTTGATGCCCTCAGGCAAAAATTATTAAAGATAATCGGCCAATCTTTACCTATAAAGCAATCACTGCTCTCAGTGTTTAAGACCCAATGTTAAATACTGAGTATTACAAAAAAATATATAAATTATATGACACAGTGACATACAGTGAAATGTGAATTTCCAATCTGATGCAATCTATATCTCAAAACAGGTGAAAATATACAAAATGTGATCAAATGGTTAAATGTCCATAATATATAAACGTCCAGATGATTCGTAAAAAAATATTATAAAATGGATATATAACAAAATGATCCAATCTCTTTTTCATTAAGGGTTGCTACTTTATACTCAAGATGCAGTGTCCTATTGTCTAAGGTGAGTATGGGTCCTTACCCCATCAGGTGGACTCCCTAAAGAGCGGAGTCTGAAGCGCTGACAGATATAATCCTCTGTAGGGATATGCGTCTCATCTGCTGTCCTCTTCTGACAGCCTTCTCCTCGTGGGGGAACGAAAAAGCCCTGGAACCTTGCCAGCAGTGTCCGGAATCACCCGACCGATGAACACAGGCGGAGTTAGGAAGATGGACAGAACAGGTGGCCTATCCCAGTGGTCATACAGCGTCTTTCCACGCTGGGACTTGAGGATCTCCCTAATAGGCTACAGCTTCCCGGGAGTCCTCCAAGGTATCACCTGCAAAAGAGTCTACACTCAGGCCCCTCGGCGAGGGAGGGGGGAAAAAACGAACTCCAATCGTGAAATACCGTCAAACAGGGGGAATATTTATTGGTATAAAAAAAAAAGACCAAAGGGATAACCCATAAGGTCACATTGACGTTTTTCCTATAATAGCACAAATTAAAAAATAAAAAACGGTTAAACAAAAGCAAATATACACCCGTGCATGGGAATCATGAATGTGATGGTATCAGCATAACCTGCCCGACATGTTTCGCAATACCTTGCATCCTCCTGGGGCCTGGGACAAGCAGGTGTTGTCTCTTATTCAAGCATGGGCTTTTTTGAGCAATAGAAATGTCCAGAAAGCAGCTGCATGCTCCTGAATCAGTTACGGCCGGTAGTTGGATCTTCTCTTCCGCCAGCTGTAGAGAAACCAAAAGAGTCACGTGAGACTGTGCAAGACCTGAGGCTTGAGAGTTCATAACATACTGTGGGGACAACTTACTGGGTCTTACTGGGCAGTTGCGAAGATAATGTCCGAGCCCATCGCAGTATAAGCACAGGTTGGCCTGGCGCCTCCGTCATCGCTCTTCAGGGGTAAGACGAGGACGAACTAGCCCCAACTGCATCGGTTCCCCTTCTGAGGCCGAGGGGCCAGAAAGAAACGGAACTGGTGGATAGGGAGCGGTGGCTTTCGGGAGCACCCAGCTTGGCCGAGGGACCTGGAGGCGTTCAGAACGCCGCTCTCGCATATGTCTATCTAGCTTCGTGGCTAGTTGGATTAAGTCCGCCAAGGAAGTGGGAGTTTCTACTCGGGCCAGCTCATCCTTTAACCACTTCAATACCGGGCACTTAAACACCTTCCTGCCCAGACCAATTTTGAGCTTTCAGCGCTCTCACACTTTGAATGACATATGCGCGGTCATGCAACACTGTACCCAAATAAAATTTTTATCATTTTTTTCCCACAAATAGAGCTTTCTTTTGGTGGTATTTGATCACCTCTGCGGTTTTTATTTTTTGCTAAACAAATAAAAAAAGACCGAAAATTTGGAAAAAATAAATGTTTTTTTTTGTTTCAGTTTCAAAACTTTGTAAATAAGTACGTTTTTCTCCTTCACTGATGGGCACTGATAGGTCTGCACTAATGGGCACTGATAAGGTGGCACTGATGGGCACCGATGAGGTGGCACCAATGAAGTGGCACTGAGGTGGCATTGATGGGCACTGATAGGCGGCACTGATGGGCGACACGGATGGGCACTGATGGATGGCACAAATTGGCACTGATAGCTGGCACAGATTGGCATGGATAGGCGGCATGGATTGGCATGGATAGGCGGCATGGATGGGCACGGATAGGCGGCACGGATGGGCAATGATAGGTGGCATGGATGGGCACTGATAGGCGGCATGGATGGGCACTGATAGGCGGCACGGATAGGCACTGATAGGTGGCACGGATAGGCACTGATAGGCGGCATTGTTTTTTACTGATGGATGCCAATCAGTGCCAAACAATAATGCATGCCAATCAGTGATGCCCATTGTGGGCACTGATTGGCATCCATTGGGGGCACTGATTAGCATCCATTGGGGGTACTGTGTGTCATCCCTGGTGGTCTGGTGGCATACCTTTTGGTGGGCATCCCTGGTGGTCTGGTGGCGTCCCTGGTGGTCCAGTGTGGGCATCCTCGGGGGGGCTGCGCTGATAATCGATCAGCACAGACCCCCCTGTCAGAGGAGCAGCCGATCGGCTCTCCTCTACTCGCGTCTGACAGACGCGAGTGAGGAAAAGCCGATTACCGGCTTTTCCTATTTACACTGTGATCAGCCGTGATTGGACACGGCTGATCACATGGTAAAGAGTCTCCGTCGGAGACTCTTTACCAAGATCGTAGTTGCGGGGTGTCAGACTGACACCCCGCAACAACGATCGGCGCGCAGCGGCTTAAAATCCTGAGGACGTCATATGACGTCCTGTCAGGATTTTACAACCACTTTGCCGACGTCATTTGACAATGGACGGGCGGCAAGTGGTTAAATTCTCACATAGACCCAATCGGTATTGGTAACGAAGGACTGCCTCATTCCAGCCGGAGTCAGCCGACCATTTGCGAAACTCAACAGTATAATCTTCCACCAGTCTCCTCCCTTGTGACAGAGTGTGCAGGGTAGCTTCAGCTGTGGCAGTGCGCTGGGGATCATTGTATAATTGTCCCATGGCTTCAAAGAAGGTATCCACAGTATTCAAAAGGGGGTTGCTTTGCTCCATGAGGCTGTGGGCCCAAGCTTGGGGTTCCTCACATAGTAGAGAGATGATAAATCCGACCTTGACAATCTCAGAGGAAAAAGTCCGGGGTTGCAGAGCCAGGTACAGTGAGCAAGCGTTTTTGAAGGCTCTGAATTTTTTCCGGTCGCCCGAAAATCGCTCGGGCGTGGGTACCCTGGGCTCGGGTACTGCCATCATCATGGTAGGTGGTGACTGGATCTGAGGTGCAGACGCTCCACTGGCGGAGGCTTGTGCTGGATTTGCTTGCTTGCACAGGAATGCGCACCTGGCGCAGCCTGTTTCCCTGATATCCATATAGATAATCCCTCAGTTTATCCACCACTGCCCACTTCAAGGCCAGAAACTCAAGTTTCTGGGTGGGGTAGTTCTTCTTGGTGGGTACCAAGCTCCGACTCACATAGGCAACAGGCCATAGATGCCATAGATGTATCAAGAATACAGCCCCCCGCCTAACCCATCTCAACTGGCGTCAACGTGTAGTTCATATGGTTTGGTGGTATCTGCATAGGCCAGAACTGGGGCAGTTGTTAGGCTCAGTTTCAGCTGCCTAAAGGCCTCCTCACATTGGGTAGTCCACTGTTCCTGAATGGACTCTCTGGGTTTTCTGGGCCCTCCAGTTGGTCTGACAGGTCTTTTCGGGTCATTATCTTCCTCACTTTTCAGTAGCTCATTGAGTGACCGGGCTAGCTTAGCGAATCCCTCAACAAATCTTCTGTAATAGGAGCAGAATCCCAGAAATGACCTAAGTTCAGTCACATTAGTGGGCTTTGGCCAGGAAGTGACAGCTTCCAGCTTCTGGGGGTCTGTGGCCACTCCGTCGGCAGACACAATGTGACCAAGGTAGTTGACCGAGGGTTGATAAAACTGGCACTTCACCAGAGACAGCTTCAACCCCTCATCATAGAGTATTTTTGGGACCATCTCCAGATGCTCTTCATGTTCCTCCAGGGTTTTCCCTAAGATGATGATGTCATCCAAGTACACCAACACCTCTATCAAGTTCATGTCACCCACGGTCTTCTCCATGAGCCTTTGGAAAGTGGCTGGGGCACCGGACAAGCCCTGAGGCATGTGGTCAAACTCAAAGAACCCCACCGGGGTAATGAAGGCAGTTTTCTCCCAATCATCAGGATGCATGGGGATTTGATAGTACTCGCTTATCTGGTCCAGTACACTGAACCACTTGGCCCCTGACAGGCTCTGCAAAGCGCCTTCTATCCGTAGTGTGGTGTACTGGTTGGGAATGGTCCTTCTGTTCAACGCTCTATAGTCGATACAAAGCCTCAGTGAGCCATTCTTCTACCGTACCACCACTATCGGAGAAGCGTATGGGCTCCGGGACTCTCGGATGATACCTGTTTTCTTCAATTCTGCAAATTGTCCACGCAGGTCTTCCAAGTCCCCTAGGGAATCCATCGGACTCTCTCTAAATGGCTTTTCCTCTTACAGACGGATCCGGTGTTGAGGGCACTTCGCACACCCCACATCGAATTCACTCTTTGAGAATGCGGCCTGCCATCTCAAAAGCTGAGTCTTAGCTCTTTCTTTCCATTCTGGGGAGAGAGGAGTGTTCTTCGGATAGAACTCCTCTACCGGTATCCCATCCTTTCCTCCTTCCACCAAATCAGACGGTGGGACTGGGGTGGCCGTGTTCACTTGGCCCAACAACATCTGAGCCGGCATCTTCACAGGTGAGGTGGTTGTGTTGCGGATTCTAAATGAGACCTTCCCATGACTTCTCTGCAACGTCGGGACCACTTCAGGGATTATCTCCACTCCCATGTCTTCCTTCTGGCTGTCAGCCTCAAGGACGATGAAAGGGCCCGGTTGCGTCCACTTAAGTTTGACTGATGCTCTCAAGCAAACTACATCCCCTGGCTGCAGCACTTTCTCACTCTGGTCCAAGCGCCAGATCTTCCCCACTCCTTCAGCTGGGGCCTTCTGTTCTTGCAAAAGATGCTGATAGGCTTGTCTCAACATGGGGTGCACACTTGTGGTTGAAGTGTCCTGCTCTTGGACAAGAGGTGTTAACAGTCTTCTGACATGTCAGTATTAGTCCCGATGATGAGGGAACCTTTACTAGCCCCTGGTGGGCGAGGGCAGACCATTGCCAAAGTATCAAAAAAAGTCTCAGCCTTCCCAGCTACCGAGGGGTCAAAGGTCAGTTTGACTGGTAGATAGCCATTGTAGGGAAAGTTCTGAGTCCCAATGCCCCATATCTCTAGCTCTTCTAACTTCTTTAATGGCAGGTGTTTGAGGTGCCTGTCGTAGAAGTCTCTGTAAAGGAGAGTCACTTGAGCCCCAGTATCCAGGAGGTCCTTGGTATAGATTCCTTCCACTTGCATGGAGACAATCGGAGAGGGTCCCACTAACTTGACAGGGAATTTGTGGAAAGTGGCAGGCTTGGCCTGTTCAGTAGTTTTGTATCCGTACTTCTTTCTTACGGAAGTTCATTGTTTTTTTTTTTTTTTGGAGCTAGCTAATGTTGGTGGGCACCTGGTTGACTCCTTCACCAGGGCCCTCTGGAGTTTTCGGCCGGCTTTCGGTATTGTGTTTCAGCCTTCACTGGGCTTGGGCATACTTGTCGATAATGTCAAACTCCTCCGTAGTTGAAACAAATCCCTTTGTTTACTGGTTTCAACTACGGAGGAGCCACCATAGAGTTTGAAGACTTTCTGGGCCCCTCTGAGGCTTCATCACTTGGTGGAACAATTGGCTTGGTGGTCAACAGGGCCATCATCTGTATCAGCTGTGACACCTTAGTCTTAAGAAGCTTGACCTGGGGGTCGCCGTCAGCCTCACTGACCATCCTGACCCCGACAGATTCTGGCTTCTGACATTTTTTATTTTGTTTTCCAGCATGGCCTCCTCTTCCTACACAATCTGGATCAGGTCTGGATACTTCAAGATGCCACCATCTTGCCGTGTTCTTAACAGGAGGGTGATGGGGTCCGTCAAGACTTGCCGGGCTCGGATTTCATCCACCTTCCTAGGGTCTAGGCCCTTCTTCAGCATGATGGTGTATGATTTTGTCCAGACGTCGCATGTACTCCGACAACTTCTCTCCCTCATTTTGGTAAGTGCGTTCCAACTGATAAATAAGATCAGAAACTTTCTCTGTGTGCCCAAACACATTTGGTAAAATGTTCAGGTAGTCCTGGGCAACACAATCTCACTTGCTGAGCTTCAGATTGCGAATGGCTTCTGAGGCGGGCCCTTTTAAGCTCTCTGTGATTCTCTGTTTCTTGTGGGTCTCGGATGTCCCATTCATCCAAGGCTTGCATGGCCTGATCCAGCCACTCTTCAAAGTTGTCCTCCCCTGTGGGCACTGGTTGCCTTCCAGAGAAAGCCCTGAACTTCCGGTACCCAGTTACTGAGTATGTTGGAGGGTCTCTCTGACATTTTGAAACAAAGTCTCCCAGAGCAACCAAGAGTTCTGGTCCAATCGTGGTCAGAGATGACGGGGAGGGAACTTCTTCTTTATTTAATTCAGCTTGATTGGAGGAGGTAGGACCCTCCTCTGGAACCTTCAGATGAATTACACAAAACTCCCTCTTGTTGGCCAATTGCACACTGGCACATTTGAAGCTTTCAAGGATTCCTTGTTTCCACTCTAGTAGTGCATAAGTGCGAGAGGTCCCACGGTCTGTTTTGGCCGCAATTCACAGTTTGGATGATTTGTTCCTCAGCTCAGGCCTCTCCTGGTAGTCCGATCACCACACTCAATTCCGAGCGGGCGCCTTCTTCCTCACACCACTGGATAGCAGCGGCAGGGTCCATCCTGGCGCTTTTAGGTGAGTTTATTGCAGAGCAACGGAAATCCCAGATGTACGAGCCCCCATGTGTAGCACACCCCCAAGGGAGCTGCTTGGTATTATTGATTCAATCTGTTGTTCTGCCTCTCAACCCAAGCGAACTGTCCCAGACCCTCTGACACACCTAGCTCAGTGGTAAATAGAATAACCTGATAATAATACACAACACAATGCTGTATTTTTAAGTTTACTTTGAAAGGAATAAAGTTCAAATTAACATTAGTCAGCCAAGGCCTGTGTGAATAGCCAGGACTTGGTTAAAACAGTGAGAGAAAACAATCAGTAACTCTATGCAACAGATAAATGGGTAAATCACAATATACACAAGTTAGGTAAATTCCCATAGACACGCTGTCGATGTGTGACAAATGCTATGGCTAAAGGGGGACCCCAGGCCGGTCTATAACTCTTCCAATACGCACAAGGAAAGGATTCTAAACAACCGTGGCATGTCCCCTTTAAGAGTTACCTCAATAGTGTACCCTGAGCAAAGCTTTGCATTTAGTCTCTTCACCGGCATGTAGGAGCTCTGTGGATAAAGGCCTCTCAACATAGCAGAGTGATAAAAAGGAATGTAAATAGCTGGCGCTGTGATGTAACGTTCCTTTTGCCGGCAGGTACTGTTCCTCTGGGCTGGGCTGCAAACTGTGTGCCCCTGGGCCGGCTCTCACTCACAGCAACAGAGCGGTTCCTCCTCTCATGGAATACAGGAGACAAGAGAGCTTTCAGGTCTCGTTCCTGTGACCTTATCCCTCTCACACCAACTTCCTGCTATTCGCAATGCCTGGGATTTGTAGTCCTTTTACACACTTCAGTCAGTCAGGCTGCATTATTGTGTTGGCTTTTCTCTTCCACAGTCCTTTGCTGCTCCCTGGTGATTGTCTCAGTCTTTCCTAATAGGGAGGTTCCTACACAGCAGCCTTGAGTGTCTCTGTGAAGAGAAAAAGGGGGATTGAAAAAGCCCATGCTGCTGCAGCAGACAGCTATCCCTTTGGATTACATCAGCCTGAGAGGTACCTGCTACACTTAGGTGTAGATTGTTCAGTAAAATGGTTCCCCCGTAGGCAAAGAATGTGGATTATAGACAGTAGGATTGCATACAATTCAGTATAGGGGTTAGGAAAAAGGAAAGGCTGGAAGAAAAGGAAAGGAATTGTCTCTCGTTGAGCAGATATTACTAAGATTTGTAAAATAATAAAGAGAGCTAATAGCTCAACAGAATGGCGTACTGGGGGAGCCACAAGCGGTCCACCAGAGGCCAAAGAGCTACCGTCAGAAGACCACACAATAATGGTGATCTGAGGGTAGCAAACTGGAGGAGCAAAAACACCACAAAAGGGTGAATACTGCCAACAATTAAAAAAAGTTTACCAAACATCTAGTTAGTTGGAAGTTAAAGATATAAGAATACCTGACATCCAGTCAAACAAAAAGAAAAAGTCAGCTTATAGAGTCCTCAGGAGTTGGAATAGGAGAAGAAAAACTACCATGTTTTGATTGCCCCTGAAGACTTTTATTTCCTTTAGCACCAGCTGATTATTGCAGGGAACGGGTAACCATTCGATTTTGTGCGTTGCTATGGTTGAGAGGGCATTCTATCAGCTGGATGTTTTGTAAAGGAGATTGGAGTTCATCAGCAGAACAGCAGACATATTTAGATCCTTGGTAAGAGATGCAAATTGAAAAAGGAAAGCCCCATTTATAGGTGATTCGATGTTGCTGTAAGACTTGAAGAAGTGGCTTCAAAGCTTGACTCTAAAGGCCCGTACACACGATCTGATCTTTTGACAACAAACATGCAAATTAGCTGTTTTAAGGCAACATCCGACCGTGTGTACTCTCCATCGGACAAACTTTTTCAGTCTTCATCTGACTTTTGTTGGCTGTGCGAACGGACAAACTTTCTGGCAACAAAAGTCCGATCGTGTGTACACAAAACCATCAGACTTTTGTACAAAGTACAAACACGCATGCTCAGAACCAATGAAAAGATCAGACAACAATACAGAAGTTGACCAAAGGGTGGTGCTGGAGTAATTGAACGTCCTCTTGAAGTGTCGTCAGTACATTGAAACGTGTAGTGACGTTTCAATGTACTGACGACACTTCAAGAGGACGTTCAATTACTTCATGTCATGTTTGTTGCCTAAAAAGTCTAATCGTGTGTATGCAATACAAATTTACGCCCAATGCCCTTTGTACAAAAATCCACAGGAAAGTTTGTACAAAGTCCGATCGTGTGTATGAGGCTTTGGAGATGGTGAGCTGAGATAGATCAGCAAAAAGTTAATAGGTATGTCCCTGGAAAATCAGTGAATCTTTTGCTCTAGCTGCAGATAAAAGTTGTTCCTTGGTACGGAAATAGTGAAATTTGGCGATAATATCATGCAGTGGTCCATCAGCTTTGCGAGGTGTGAGGGCTTTATGAACCCTGTCCATCTCCATTCGTTCAACTGGTATGGAAAGCTGTAGTTCTTGAAATAGGGATAGCATATTGGCTTGCAAATCAGTGACAGATTAAGGTATTCCACATACACGGATATTGGAATGCCGGGCCTATTTTCATAATCTTCCAAACGAGATTGAAGGACTAAGTTTTCCTCCTTTGAGGTTTTCAAATTCAACTGCATAAGCATGGATGTTCATCAGCCCACAGTTCAAGATTTGCAGTGCGTTGGCCCAGTTCTCTAAATTTTCCTAGTCAGACTGTTTGTAATATGATCTGATGTCTGTTTAAAGTGGAAGTAAACCCCCCTATCGTTTTCAGCCAAGGAAGCTGCCATCTTTGCCTCTGTTTAATCTTCAACTGCCACAGTGCTGCACATGTGATTCGTTATGACACCAGCCATTGGATGGTTTGACTGTTTGGTTGAGAGCACAGCCAATGTGCAGTTAGCATTTACGGCATGCCTTTTTTTTTTTTAGACTGTTAAATCGATGGGTTTACTTCCGCTTTAAGGGCTTTGTGAAGCATTTTTTTCAAATTGCCTCAGAACAGAAGATTGAGCAGGGTCTGTAAAAGATGTGTAGCACTGACACCCCCGAACGAGCTGCTGGTTTGAATTTGGCCTGCACTCTACCAAGGAACCCCACTAACTTGGCTCAATCCCCTTGGCACAGCTGTGGTGCAATGTAATACAGTACAATATAAAAAAATGCAAAGTACCTGTATTGTACCCTCAGGATCCACTGGCTCCACCTGGTGGGGAAAAACCGCACGCCACACAACTGGGTGCTTAACCAGGAATATTTTTACTGGAAAATATATTTAAACAGCTAGTTACAGAAATTGTGCTGTCATCCCAACATAGGACGACAGCACAATATATATATCAATAAACAAATACAATATAAAAGGTATTTTTATATATAAATAAAAATGAGACCGCGCTACTCTCTAGAGACTAGCAGATACATAGGCTGCGGCTCAGGTGGGATACACACACTAAAAACAAGTAATATACAAAGGAGCAGCTCCAAAAACCATTTGAAACCATAAATCACTATCAAGCTAAATGGAATACACAAACAAAATATGAATCCAGATATGACTCAGGATCACAAACAAGACCCTGATGGATCTGATATAGTAGTTCGTATGGTGAGAAAGAAATGGCTCGATAGAACCTGACCCAAGTTCAAAAAGTCCTCTGACAATGGATAAATTATAATCACATTATACACATCCAGGCGTGTTTTCAAAAGGATGCACCACGGTGACTTGGAAATACAGGTGTTTGTGAAATGCCCATCACCCTGAATCACTATGTGCTTACCAGAAGGCAAAGCATGAACAGCTTTGTATTGGATCAATCACCAGGCACGATGTGGATATCCCTAATGATTTCTCTCTCCCAATCCTCACTCTCGATCGACTAAGATATTGAAGGGGTGTCACTTTCCCATATCGAAATAGATATAGCCAAACGATAAACTAGTAAGGGTAACCCCAGCTGGTTCCTCTCCCGGTCCACAGTCGCCTCCGATTGGGGTAGGGGGATAATTCCTACTTCCGTGCACTTGTTGTGTGAGGCCAGTGTGTGCATCAGACACAGCCAGTGTACATATATATATATATATATATATATATATATATATATATATATATATAGACCTGGGAGCTCCCCCTACTTTAAAAGTTATACGTGAGGCCTCACTGAAAGTACTTTCTCCCGTATCTTCTTTCTTCGCTAGCTAAAAATGACTCCTCTGATATTTGTAATCCAAGGTGTGTGAAGAGTTAGCTCAGGGTTCTCCGGATGTAACTCCAAGAACTTATATACAATGCTTGGGCACTAAAGTGAAGTAGGCCTCAAGGCTGCTCAGTGTCAGTTGCTCTGTTACTCCTCCGTGGAACTGCAGATTCCAGCGGGGCCTGTAAGTGAGTCTAACTGCGTGTAACAAATCAACAAACGGTGGGCCGTAACCCGCTCACCAACTGGATAACAATAGCATACACATGTCGTTTTGACGCGGCAGAGACACCCACACATAGACTCTTGGGGCCGGACGCTCTGTTTTATGTCGTAAATTTTATGTTTCATGTTTGTACTGTCCCACTATTGCCACATCCAGTTTTATTGGACCAAATATTGCTGGATGTTATTTAGCTGCTTTTTTCCTCAATTTTACCTCCCACTGTGGAGAGATCTGTATTTTTTGCAAATTTATTATTAAACTTTTTCCACTATTACCTTTACATTGCACGGTGTGCTACTCATTTGGTCCTCTGGTTTTTGTCAATCCAGACAGGAACATACCAGCCCTTTTTTTCATAGATATGCTATTTTTTGAGCAGAGTAGCACTGCCCACATTGGGCTAGCAATGTTTGGAGGATATTTCTCATGTATTTAGTATATACTACTATAGCCCTATCCCTATGTTTTTCTTGGTATATATGCCTGGTATATATGCCTCCCTGACTGAAGCCTGAGGCAGTGCTCCTTTGTTGTTTTTTGGCTTAATTTTCAGGCAAGAGCTCCCAATAACCATTACATGGGGCAGGGGTTATTAGCAGACCGAGTAACAATATTTACCGGTTGAAGCTGAGCCGGGACACGGTATAATACGGGAGAAACATCCTTTCAGGAGCAGAGCTCTAAGCTGACATGTCTGCTCAGTCAGGCTCCACCCATGTGCCTCCAATGTATGTGTTTTTTTTTTTTTTTAAAACAAACTAATTAGAGAAGAATTGTTATTAATGTTTTGAAACCACCACTGACAACGGACTGCAAGTTCTTGCTATAGCTCTACATCCTTCCAGTTTGGATCTATAGGACTGAATTTGGAATATACCTTGCCACAAGTGAAACCACCAATTACCCATCTAAACTAATGCTACAGTTACAATCTGTATAGTTTCTTGTGTAAAAGAATGGTGGGAATAGCATCTTGTTAACTTTACAATGCTCAAACTTCATAATATTTCAATGGAAATACACAAACTACACGTGCACTTATTTGCATGACCTTTGGGACAATTTTAACCGCTTCAGCCCCGGAAGATTTTACCCCCTTCCTGACCAGAGCATTTTTTGCAATTCGGCACTGCGTCGCTTTAACTGACAATTGCGTGGTCGTGCGATGTTGCACCCAAACAAAATTGACATCCTTTTTTTTCCCACAAATAGAGCTTTCTTTTGGTGGTATTTGATAACCTCTGCGGTTTTATTTTTTGTGCTATAAATAAAAAAAGAGCGACCATTTTGAAAAAAACACAATATTTTTGCTATAATAAATATCCCCCAAAAATATATAAAAAATTTATATTTTTCCTCAGTTTAGGCTGATATGTATTCTTCTACATATTTTTGGCAAAAAAAAAAATCGCAATACGTGTATGTTGATTGGTTTGCGCAAAAGTTATAGCGTCTACAAAATAGTGGATATTTTTATGGCATTTTTATTATTTTTTAGTAATGGCGGTAATTTTTATCGGGACTGCAACACTATGGCGGACACATCGGGCAATTTTGACACATTTTTGGGACCATTGACATTAATACAGCGATCAGTGCTATAAAAATGCATTGATTACTGTAAAAATGTCACTTCTCCCCTCTTTACACACACAGATCCCAGTTCTCTGTGTCTCAGCAGCGATCGTAGGACCCCGGCAATGATCATGACTGGCAGGCACTCGCATCGGCTCGGGGGGCGTGCAGCGGGCGCATGCGCCCCTAGTGGCCACTAGTGGCCACAGGCCGAAGTAACATAACGTTGCTTCGCCCAACCGTGCCATTCTGCCACAGTAAAACTGCGGCGGCTGGTCGGCAAGTGGATAATGTTGATGAAGTATTCACAACAATCGCATTGTGAGGAATATAGTCCTACTTCAGAATATTTGTCCACTGATTCTATAACCATTGAGGCCACAAGATGGTCTTAAGGATATACATAGAGGATAAAATCACAAAGTAAAATCTGCTGTATAATTGCTATACTCAAATATTAGCATAGGCATTGGTGTATATTTCATCAGGAAAATAGATTATGACTTTATTCACAGTGATAAAACTATTATGCCGCGTACACATGATCGGAAATGCCGCCAGCAAAACTCAGATGAGAGCTTTTTGTCGGAAAATGCAACCATGTGTATGCTCCATCCGTCTTTTGCTGGAGAACTTCAGAGAACTTTTGTGTGACCGTGTGTAAGACAAGCTTGAGCGGAATTCCGTTGGAAAAACCATCCAAGATATTTCAGACTGAAATTCCGCTCGTGTGTACGCGGTATAATACATCTGGAAAAGAAAGGTCCATTGTAATGAAAAAGTTGTATGTTGCACGCTCCGTTGATAACATACCTACTGGTTGTTTCTCACGTTTGATAGATGCAAACTGGAATCAAGTGCAGATAAAACAAATATTTGTTATCTATTGCCAGGGGTGATTTCAGTGCACTCGTAACTATCCTGCTTTAACTGTTTGCAAGGCCACATAATTTTATGTAGGATGGCTATGGTTACACTGAATGGTTTACACAAGTGATATACTGTATATACAAAATGATGTGCTGGAAATAAACTTTTAAGTGGTTTTAAGTGCTTGTCAGCTTATTCTCTGTGTGAATAGAATTAAATATATTTTTGTATGTGATTATAGAATATAATATTTGTGGACTGTATAGTTGTGGTCTATCTAAGTACCGTGAAATTAAACATAGTATTGATTAGACACTTTCCCCTCAATTTCAGTGCAAAAAATAACCAATTTGAGGAAAAATTTAAAATGCACTGACCTAAAACCCCAGCTTCTAGCACTCTGGGGTAATGTTACTGGGCCTTTTTCAGGGTTCTTGGAAAGCTCAAAATACCAAGAGTGCACTTCTGCACAGTGTTGGAGCATCTTTTCATTAGATTTTGATATCTTCCGCCTTACCTGGATCCAAAGGTGACACTCCCTTCTAGGCAAGCTTGCCACAAGTCAGTGTTGTTAGAATTTTCTTTGCGTTTTTCTTTTGTTTAGGAGTACAAGGTTTGCTTTACTTCTTCTTTACTAACTAAGACATTACTTTTCCAGGACAAAGTTCTACTTAATAGATTCCGATGTTTAGGCTGATGTTTAGCGTAAAGAAAATTATTGTCTATAGCTTTAGTGACCTAACACACCTGAAATTAAGCATGTCCTATGTTCTGCAGCCAGTTGTATCCTGTAGAAATCTTCTGTGTAGGATGTCCAGTCCTCACACTGCTGCTGAAATTCTGGTATGCATTGGTTAATAGCTCTGAGTCTTCTGTCAAGCTGCAATGAACAAGCCCACAATGGAGACCCACCCCTCCTCCATTGTGAAAAGTTATTTCTTTGATTACACTACATGCAACTTGATCTATTAAAAGGGAGATAATCCTGTGACTCATCAGACTCCCCACCCATTCACAGATCTTGTTACACGCAGTGTACACTATGAAGCAACTTTTCCCATTGGAGGAGGAAGGAGGAGGGGGGCGGGTATTTATATTTTCTTTTTACACTTTATATTATATACTTATATCTATTGAATAATATATGTCCAAATCATCAATTAATTTGAGAATAATTCTTTGAAAAGAAGAATCCATCCTAAAAGACACATTTCTTCTAACACACAATAGACCTAAATAAGGTCACATTAAATAAACAATAACGTTTACGGTCTGCTGTCTAAAGCCAATGATTAATAGACTCCTTATTCATTTTTTTTTTAAAAAGGCATAGGTATGGCAACTTAATAAGAAAAGGCATAGGTATGGCAACTTTTTATTTATGTACAATGTGCCTGATTCTAAATTAATGTAATTTACCAGAGTGAATTTCTTTTGAGTTTCTGGATGAGATGAGAGATTGTCAACCCTCTAGCACCTTGGAAAGTATATTTTCTCTATCACTATGGGAAGAGGAAGAACACGAATTCCACCTATCTATTCACTCCCTTCATTTTCTCAGCCTCAGCAGTGTGTTGTTTATGGGAATGTTTAAATTGCTGATGGAGCAGATAATGCTTACCTATAGGATATCCAATAATGTAAAATAATTGAACTTTTTTTTCCCCCCAAGGGCCCAACACCTGCAGCTATTTCTGAAATCATAGAAAAAAGACACCTGAATGTTGGTCATGGGCTTGCATGGTCCTATTATGTTGGCTACCTCAAATTTGTTCTTCCAGGTAGGAAACATTTTTTTTTTTCATATTGTACTTCATCACAAATTCATTAAGCAAAGCTGTAAAAGTTGCAGGTATCCAGTTCTCAGATCTAACCTTTCACTAGAGATAGTAGTGACGACACAACATACAAATAATCATAGGTTCAGAATATGTGGTCATGCACTCTTCAGAATAAAGGGTATACTGATGAAAGCAATGATCAGCTGCATAGAACAAGATTTTACAAACAGCTAGTGACTACTATAATTGCCCAAATACACCAAATATTGGAAACATTTGTGTATGTTTGTCAGCTATGAATGTTTAAATATTTTTTAATGAGTGGAAATAAATACCTGCCCACCATTTCTGGTAAGTCCTACTGCTTTTTTTTGTGAATGTATTTAAAAGTTCTAGGAGGTTAGGTTGTAGAACAGTTACATTTGGTTGACAATAGGATCCTGACAAACTGGAAGGCGTGACATAGCTGTAAAGTAACACGTTTACATTTTTTATGTTCAGCAAATGTTGCTATTATATGACATATTCTGGTGGTTATGACCAGAAACTGTAAACTGTAGCTATTAATGGACACGTTCATTTAAAGTCAATACTTTTCTCATTACATGCTGTAACCTTCTGTGATTTACTCTATAGATTGAGAAAAATTTATTAAAATGTTGCTAATTTATGTTCACTTTAAATACCCAATTATGTACAGACTCCTTTCCCATGATTGGATAAACTGAAGCAAATATTCACACAATTTTTTGAGCGAAGATTCATAACTGCTTTAGTAAATCAGTTCAGAGGCCTGATCCTGTTGACAAGTGTTGACATCCCAACTGTTGCTCTGACTGCAATCAAGTGTGTCTAAATACTAGGGATGAGCCGAACACCCCCGGTTTGGTTCGCACCAGAACCCGCGAACGGACCTAACGTTCGTGCGAACATTAGAACCCTATTAATTACAATGGACGCGAACGTTCGAAATCAAAAGTGCTAATTTTAAAGGCTAATATGCATGTTGTCATAAAAAGTGTTTGGGGACCTGGGTCCTGCCCCAGGGGACATGTATCAATGCAAATTTTTTTTTTTTAAAACGGACGTTTTTTCAGGAGCAGTGATTTTAATAATGCTTAATGTGAAACAATAAAAGTGTAATATTCCTTTAAATTTCGTACCTGGGGGGTGTCTATAGTATGCCTGTGAAGCATGTTTCCCGTGCTTAAAACTGTCCCTGCACAAAGTGTCATTTTTGCAGGAAAAAAAGCTATTTAAAATCACTTGCGACTAATGAATTGTCGGCTCCCGTAACACAGAGAACAGTCATTCATTGAAAGTCATTGATAAAAAAAAAAGTCATTGATAAAAACAAAAAGCGTGGGGGTCCCCCCAAATTCAATTACCAGGCCCTTCAGGTCTGCTATGGATATTAAGGGGATCCCCGGCCAAAAAAATAAATAAATGGCGAGGGGTCCTCCTCAAAATCCATACCAATCCAAAGACATGCAGGTAGGTTAATTGGCTTCTGTCCAAAAAAAAATAAAAAATAAAAATTGGCCCTAGTATATGAATGGGGACCTTGAATTGTGGGCTCCTTGAGGGTAGGGACCGCTGTGAGTGTGCAATGTACAGAGATGGGGACAATTGTAGACACTCAGGTTGAACTGGATGGACTGGTGTCTTTATTCAACCTTGCTAACTATGAAACTATGAAAGTTTAAGGGGAACCCTAGCCTAAAAAAAAAGGCGTGGGGTCCCCCTCAAAATCCATACCAGACCCTTATCCGAGCACGCAACCTGGCAGGCCGCAGGAAAAGAGGGGGGGCCACTCTCGTCCCCCCCTCTTTTCCTGCGGCCTGCCAGGTTGCGTGCTCGGATAACAGGCCACATGAACGTACATGAACGACCTCCTGAACGTACCAGGCCACATGCCCTCAACATTAGGAGGGTGCTTTGGGGGTCTGTGATCCCTCAAAGCACCTTGTCCCCATGTTGATGAGGACAAGGGCCTCTTCCCCATAACCCTGGCCATTGGTTGTGGGGGTCTGTGGGCAGGGGGATTATCGGAATCTGGAAGCCCCCTTTAGCAAGGGGACCCCCAGACCCCGCCCCCCCTGTGTGAAATGGTAAGGGGGTACAAAAGTACCCCTACCATTTCACCAAAAAAGTGACAAAAATTGTAAAAATTACAGGAGACGGTCTTTGACAATTCCTTTATTAAAATCTTCTTTCATCTTCTTTCTTGTCTTCTTCCTTCTTCCTTTCTTCATCCTTCGGTTTCTTCATCTTCTCCTTCCGGCAACTTCTTCCATCTTCTTCTTCCATCTTCTTCTTCCATCTTCTTCTTCCTCCGATCCGCTTCTTCTTGCTCTGGTCTTCTCGTCCGGCATCTTCTTCCATGGCGTCGGCGTCTCTTCTTGGGCTGCTCCGCGCAATGGGAGGCTCCCGCTGTGTGAGGCTTCGCTGCGTCTGACAGGTCTTTTATAGCGGAGGGCGGGGCCACCTGGTGACCCCGCCCCCCTCTGACATCATGGGGAAAGCCATAGGGAAGTCCCCATGACATCCCCGTGCGTCAGAGGGGGCGGGGTCACCAGGTGGCCCCGCCATCCGTTATAAAAGACCTGTCAGACGCAGCGAAGCCTACACAGCGGGAGCCTCCTATTGCGCGGAGCGGCCCAAGAAGAGACGCTGACTCCGTGGAAGAAGATGCCGGACGAGAAGACCAGAGCAAGAAGAAGCGGATTGGAGGAAGAAGAAGATGGAAGAAGATGCCGGAAGGAGAAGATGAAGAAACCGAATGATGAAGAAAGGAAGAAGACCAGAAGAAAGAAGATTTTAATAAAGGAATTGTCAAAGACCGTCTCCTGTCATTTTTACCATTTTTGTCACTTTTTTGGTGAAATGGTAGGGGTACTTTTGTACCCCCTTACCATTTCACACAGGGGGGCGGTGGGATCTGGGGGTCCCCTTGTTAAAGGGGGCTTCCAGATTCCGATAAGCCCCACGCCCGCAGACCCCCACAACCAATGGCCAGGGTTGTGGGGAAGAGGCCCTTGTCCTCATCATCATGGGGACAAGGTGCTTTGAGGGGTCACAGACCCCCAAAGCACCCACCCAATGTTGAGGGCATGTGGCCTGGTACAGTTCAGGGGGAGGGGGGGCGCTCTCGTCCCCCCCTCTTTTCCTGCGGCCTGCCAGGTTGCGTGCTCGGATAAGGGTCTGGTATGGATTTTGAGGGGGACCCCATGCCATTTTTTATTTTTTTTTTGGCCGGGGTTCCCCTTAATATCCATAGCAGACCTGAAGGGCCTGGTAATTGAATTTGGGGGGACCCCCACGCTTTTTTTTTGTTTTGTTTTTTTGTTTTTTATCAATACATTTTTTTTTATCAATGACTTTCAATGAATGACTGTTCTCTGTGTTACGGGAACCGGCAATTCATTAGCCGCAGATGGCTGCCTTAGATGACACAACAGGCCAGAAGGCTAAAGGTGGTTTAATGTGATACTGCAATGCTGTACTAACAGCACGCACACACGAATCCCCAGAATCACAGCAGATAATGTCAGCAGTCAGCAGCACTCAGCAGAATAATCACAGCACAGATAATGTCAGACTCGGCAGCACTGCAGAATGGATCACAGCAGATAATGTCACTGACACGCTGGAACACACTACATGAGGCCGCCGGCGCGGCGGCCTTATATAGTGTGGGGCGTGTACTAAACCCCCTGAGCTATAATTGGCCACAGGCATCCTGCCTGTGGCCAATTATTGCTCTCCTCGCCGCTGGCTCTATGATTGGCCAAGCATGCGTGGTCACAGTGCATGCTTGGCCAATCATCAGCCAGCAATGCACTGCGACTGGCGCAAATAGTTCTGGGTACATGGGTTCGAATCGAACACCGGGCCTATCCCTATTAAATACAATAATAAGATGTCTGATTTAAGTAGTTCAGACTAATGCACAATCTTCTTTAATTGATTAATTGGTTACCATAGTCCACTGACCATTACTGGTATTTGCATTTTGCATGTTGGTTTAACTATTGTAAATCTGTTTTACAGCCTTAAAGGACTCTGTGAAAAGATTTAGCAAAGAAAATAATTTACTGAAATCTTCTGACATTTGCGGTCTGCATATCTTGATACCCTTAAGCTGCAGAATATATGGGGACCTAAAGGAGATAGATGGAAATATCGAATTTGTCAAGGAGATCCCACCACTCTACATTGATCGAGCCGGTATAAAGGGACGAGTTTTTAAAAACAATATCTATCGGATTCTGGATGAAGATCACAGGGTATCTGACACTTTTTTAATACCTGTTGAGCATGACATGAAGATATGATTAGATATATGGTTAAGGCCAATGCAATCCAGAACAATTTTAGTTCTTGTCTAGACACGTAGATTGAATAACTTTACAGTATATCACTTGGAGATTCAACTTAAAGTGGTGTTGCACAAAAAAAAGGAAAGAAAAACATTTGGAATTTTTTTTTTTTAACTCACCTCTAGGGGGTACCTCGTAGTCTGCCTCCTTCAGTGCCTGGGCTGGTGACATCACTTCCCCTCGGTGCAGGAAGGGCTCAGCTCTGCCCCCTCCCTCCTGTCAGTCATCTGGGACATGTGACAGGTCCCAGATGACTACGCTGCCAATCGCGGCGCACAGCGACGCTTGCACATGCGCAGTGGGTGCCTGGCTGTGAAGCCGGGTGCCCACAGTTACAACGCCGGCAACGCCGAGTGGAAGGGGGGACAAGCGGGGCTTCGATCCACCGCATCGCTGGACCCTGGAACAGGTAAGTGTCCCATTATTAAAAGTCAGCAGCTGGGGGGGCGTGGCCAGGCAGCTGATGTAGTCGGACGCACCTTCAGTTCTCTCCGCCACACATCCGATCATTTATCCTGCAGACTTACCCCATTTCTTGGCTGACAAGATCCACAGGCTGTCGGAAGATCCCCCGCATACATCCAACCCAGCAGCGGCCCTAGACTCGGCTGATGTCCGTCGCTAAAAGATAAAATCTGGCCCGGACGGCGGACAGCATGGCCCAAAATGGCGCCTTACCACAACGCACCGCTAAGGAGAAGCACAGAGAGGCGGCCGAAAAGCTGTTTTCCTGATCCCTTATCACAGAGAATGGCACAGCGATTCACACAGCGGATAACTCCTCCGGAGGCTCGTCTGAAGTGGATGACACGATCCCGCTTGAGGATGTCGGCAGATCGGGCTTAGTCTGGGACACAGTGAGTACTTCTGCCTGTGGCTCAGCTAGGCCTCATGTCCACTCCAGTCCTGATGGGGATACTGAACCCTCCCTAAGAGACATATTCTCAGCAGTAAACTCGTGTAATGTATCTCTTACGGCCCTTACAGCAGAAATAAAAGGGGTTAAAGCAGAAATTACTTTCCTGAGACAAGACACACAAAAACTAAGGGAACGGACATCAGCATTAGAGGGGAGGGAGAGTTCAATGGAAGACGACATGGCACCCATGCAGAGAGATCTCACATACAATAACCACCTCCTTACACAGCATTCCTCACGTTTGGAGGAATTGGAAAATAGAATGAGGAGAAGCAACATCAGAGCCATAGGTCTCCCTGAAAGAATAGAAGGGAAGAATCCTGTGGATTTCATTGAAAAATGGCTGATTGCAGCTTTTGGGAGAGAAGCCTTTACCCCTATGTTTGAGTTGAAAGAGCACACAGGGTCCCATTGAGACCTCTGCAGCCGGGTGCTCCCCTGAGGCCTTTCCTATTTAAGCTTCTACACTACAAAGACCGGGACTCAATCCTACACAATGCCAGAATTAAACCTGAGGCTTTGAAAATTGATAATGCTAAAATATCTTTTTTCCCAGACTTTTCTGCAGAGCTACAAAAACAACGCGCAAAGTTCATAGATGTAATCTCTGGATTTGAAATACACCATGTTGTACCCTTTTCGCCTACGGGTCGAAGCACTGGGCTCAGTGCACTTTTTTGATCAGCCAGCAGGGGCCGCACAATGGCTGGACAGAAAGGAACGGTCTCTCCGAGAAGCCTGCAACCGACATCACGCTCCTCCTGAAGGGTAAAGTACTGTACAACAAGGCATCATGCCATTTTTGCTTCCCCCCCTTTGCTCTTTGCTAAAACAAGGAAGAAAGGGAATATGTTACAGCGGAGGAAACTGATGTTATTTGGTCATATAGGAACACCACAGCTTATTGTTCTCGCTGTTGAGAAGTTGTAAGACACTACAGTGCGCTTCCACTGTCGCCCCCAGGATGGTCAGGTTCAGACCTCCAACAGCCATTTGGCACACCAGTTTGGCCACGTTGGCCAGTTGTTTGATTCTCTTTTGTTCTGATGTCCACCGCACTACCAAACCCTCAGCAAGCCCACCCCTCTTGCAGAAGAATATTCCTGGACTCTGGGCGCTCGCCCTCATTCATTCACTGGTACCATATGACACGCTACACCTACTGACACTCCAATATGCAATGATACCCCATCCTTACACTTTTTGCAATGCCAAACTGGATCTGGCAGTTAACCGCTACTTGTGTCTTATCTGTATTATATTCACTGAGGTTACCCTGCTTACTAATATCACAAATTTAAAATGTCTGGGATAACTAGGATTTTATCATGGAATGTTAGGGGTCTAAATAACCCAGTTAAACGCATAGCCGTGCTCCGCACCATCAAACAAATTGGTGCAGAAGTAATCTGTCTGCAGAAAAATCACCTCCCTCCATCCCCCTCTCCTAGGTTGGCTACTCGACAATTTTGTCACCAATTCCACGCCACACATTCTGTATACTCGAGGGGGTGTGTCTCCTGATAAAGAGAGATACACCATTCTCAGTCATAGAAGTCAAGACTGACCCTGAAGGCAGATATATATTTTTACTTTGTACTTTATACGGGACCACATGTTACATAGTTACATAGTTAGCTAGGCCCAAAAAAGACAAGTCCATCCAGTTCAACCATAAAAAAAAGAAATAATAAATAAAAATAAAAAATATCGTACAATCCAATATACCCCATTCTATACCCACAGTTGATCCAGAGGAAGGCAAAAAAAACCCCAAAAGAGCATGCTCCAATCTGCTACAGCAGGGGGAAAAAAAATCACTTCCTGATCCCCCTAGAGGCAATCGGATTTTCCCTGGATCAAGTTTAGCCTATAAATTTTAGTACCCAGTTATATTATGTACATTTAGGAAAGTATCCAGGCCTTTCTTAAAGCAATCTACTGAGTTAGCCAGAACCACCTCTGGAGGGAGTCTATTCCACATTTTCATAGCTCTTACTGTGAAGAAACCTTTCTGTATTTGGAGATGAAATCTCTTTTCCTCTAGACGTAAAGAGTGCCCCCTTGTCCTCTGTGTTGACCGTAAAGTGAATAACTCAACACCAAGTTCACTATATGGACCCCTTATATATTTGTACATGTTGATCATATCCCCCCTTATTCTCCTCTTCTCAAGAGTGAATAAATTCAGTTCCTCTAATCTTTCCTCATAGCTGAGCTCCTCCATGCCTTTTATCAGTTTGGTTGCCCTTCTCTGCACTTTCTCCAGTTCCCCGATATCCTTTTTAAGAACTGGTGCCCAAAACTGAACTGCATATTCCAGATGAGGTCTTACTAATGATTTGAACAGGGGCAAAATTATATCTCTCTCTCTCTCTGGAGTCCATACCTCTCTTAATACAAGAAAGAGCTTTGCTTGCTTTGGAAACCGCAGCTTGACATTGCATGTGAATTGGTATATTCCTCCCCCATTCTCAACTGTTACAATGAAGGTTTTGCCAGACTTTCTGGCCCGCTGTCCGGGCATGCCAGCACTTGTCGTTGGCGACTTTAATAATTATCTTGAACATGAGAAGGACAAGCTGCACGCCCAATCAGGGGTTGGAGGGCAAGGGAGGTGCGGCTTAACTCTGTTCGCTTCCCTTCCATCTGAAATGGGTCTTAATGATGTATGGAGAATACGCAATCCAGATTCTAGGATATACTCGTGCCAGTCAGCATCAGTGGGGGGGGCTATCTAGAATTGACATGGGACTAGGTAATGACCTTCTTTTGCCATTGTTGGAGTCATCACAGTATCACCCCAGACAGATCTCTGATCATTTGCCATTCTCGGTAGACCTGAGACTGGGGGCAATCAAATGTAAAACCCTGTGGAAACTTAACCCTTTTTGGTTATCCTTAATCCCTGCTCCTGATCCAATACCGGAACTAATGGAGTCCTTCTTTGAAATTAACCTGACAGCTTCACCCATTGATGTAGTATGGGATGCAGCTAAGGCATATTTGCGAGGGCAATTCATCAGAGTAATAACCCAGATCAAAACCTCCACTAAACAATGGGAAAAGACAGTCTTAGAGGAAGCACAAGGGTCAAAGGCACGTTATGTAGCGGATCCAACGGATGATAACAAAAAAAGAACGTGGATGGCTGCTCAATCTATGCTCAGAGATCTATCACTGCAACTAGCAGAGAATAAGAGGTTTTTCCTACAACAGTCTCACTTTGAAGAAGGGGAAAACACAGGACATATGCTTGCACTCCTGGTTAGGTCCCAACAAACTTCCTTACAGATTAGTGCTATAAAGGATGCTCAGGGAATGATACACCACTCCACTACTGCTGTCATAGACGTTTTTAAACGATTTTTTCAGGGAGTTTACTCCTCTAAAGTCCATCCCTCACAGGAAGACATTTGTTCTTTCCTTGACAAATACCCCATACCATGTCTCTCAGATTCAGATATAGCCCTATTAGATGCTCCTCTCACTGAGGATGATCTGGTTGAGGCTATGGCCCAAGCACAAAATGGCCGAGCTCCTGGATCTGACGGGTCGCCATCAGAAGTATACAAGCGGTACACGTCACAGCTTATTCCTACTCTATTAAAAGTTTATAATGCTGCATTTGAGACAGGATCACTACCTGCCTCTATGAACGAGGCACTTATTGTAGTGCTACTGAAACCTGGTAAGGACCCCCTATCGCCCGACTCATATAGACCTATATCATTACTCACGTTTGATGTCAAACTCTTGGCCAGGATTCTGGCTAACAGATTGACTAAATGCATACAAAGTATAATACATAGGGATCAATCGGGTTTTATCCCAATGAGGTCCACTTCTCAGAATCTACGCAGACTATTTTTAAACCTCCAGATTCCCACTGACAACCCAGGAAATGGGGCCATTCTCTCCCTGAACGCAGCCAAAGCGTTCGATAGCATTGAATGGCCCTATTTATGGGAGGCATTGACTAAATTTGGAGTGGGCCCTACTTTTCTGAAATGGGTCCAACTATTGTATAGCTCTCCTATAGCCAGAATGCGGATTAATGGGGAAATATCAGAGGCATTTCAACTCCACAGAGGCACACGACAGGGGTGGCCATTGTCCCCCCTGTTGTTTGCCATAGCTTTGGAGCTGCTAGCCATTCACATCAGAGAAACACAGGGTATCACAGGTTTCCAGAGGGGCCCCAGACAAGACATAATATCCCTGTATGCAGATGATACCTTAATATATCTGAGAGACACAGAGAAGTCCCTCTGCAATGTAATGAACTTGATAGCGGAATTTGGTGGGGTATCCGGCTTCAGTATTAACTGGAACAAGTCAGTCATAATGCCCATTGACCCCCTGCCAAAGCCTCTACCAGAGGGCGCAAAAGACATTCTCATAGTGGGAGAATTCAGATACTTAGGTATACAAGTGACGGGGGATCCTATACAATACCTGAAACTAAACTTAACCCCATTGGTACAAAAATTTAAAGTAAAATGCATGGCATGGAAAAAGCTACCGCTCTCTGTTACTGGGAGGGTAAACCTCACCAAAATTGTATGGACACCACAACTCCTTTACTTATTACACAATACTCCCATATGAATAACACATAGATGGTTCACACAAATAGATACACAATTCAGGGACCTAATCTGGAGCAATAAACCAGCTCGCATTAAACTGAGCTTGATGCAACTGGCTAAAGACCAAGGAGGTATGGCGGTTCCCCATGTTAGATACTACTTTGTAGCCTCCCAAATACAACACCTGGGTAACTGGGGGAAAGTAGACAACCTTGACCCATTAGGGCTATGCTGGTTCCAAGAGATTCTAATCTCCCAGCAATAGCCCATCTGGAAGCAGGACTAACTCATCTGCCAACTAACCTCCCCACTCACACTTTACTAAACACTTTACAAAACACACTATGGAAATATCTTAGAGCACTTTTTAAAGTAAAAGGAGTGTGCCTCTTCACTCCTATATGGAGAAACAAATATTATAAGGAGCTTAAAAAATTAGACCATTTCCATGTTTGGGAAGAAGCAGGTATCCAATATATCACTCAGCTGTATGCTGGGAATGTTTTTAAATCCTTTATGGAACTTAGCGAGGAATTCTCTCTTAACAGGACACAATTCTATAGGTATCTCCAACTGAGACACGCTGTGCAATGCGAGGAGTGACTGTCTAGACTCACCCCAGTGGTACATCCCCTGACAGACGATGTGCTGCTGGCGGTAGATAGGAAGGGTATGATCTCAAAAGCTTATGTAAGATTACTTGGCTCTACTCACGATGCGAGCAAACTCCCATGTAGAAAGGGCTGGGAAAAGGACTTGGGACCCATAGATGGAGAAACATGGGAACTTTGCTTAACGTCTGCCCCGTTAGTGTCGGTATCGACATCACAAAGATTATCCCACTTGTATTTGCTACACAGAGTATATAGAACCCCCAACACGGCTTCACAAGTGGTGGTTTAGAGAGTCCCCACTCTGCCCAAAGTGTAATGGACACAGAGGTGACCTCATGCATATGATGTGGAAATGCCCAAAACTTTTTAGGTACTGGCAATATGTCATCAATACTATATCCCAGGTATACCAAATACCGCCGATGCAAGACCCAGTTGTGTGCCTGCTGGGTGCCTTGGAAATACCCTCCTTGTCACCCAATGGGCAAACAGCGGTTATCCGTCTGCTATATCTGGCCCGCAAAGCAATTGCGAGACTTTGGATCACCCTGAGGGTCCCAGCGGGCAGGCAATGGGTGGAATGGTAAATAGCTTACTTATACGAGAAAAGCTTACATACCAACATCGTAATGCACTGAAAATTTTTTACTCATTGTGGCAACCTTGGCTAGATACCCCTGGGTTGGGCCCTGCTCAGCTGGTAAAAGATAGACTACTGCAGATGTAGACTGAGGGGGGAAACGAGACCTGTAGTGGCAATGGGATAGAATACACTCTATGAAGCATCGTGAAAGCAGTGCAATGGTGGATGCAATAAATGTTGCAGATGCATAATATTTCATTAGGCGAATTAGGTCCTGAGTTTTTTACATGTTATCTGTCTGTCTGCTAGGAGAGACAAATATCTTGGTTGTTTATTTGTGATAAGTCAGGGTCTATCCCAATGATGAACCAGAAAGGCAGACAGGTCAGTTAATTTATTGCAACATACCACACAATTTTATTTTGTTCTCAGGTTATACGTTACCTAGCCATTACTATTCATGTCATATACTTAACCAGTATAAAGTAACGACAGTTATCTCTGAGATCTGTGAAACACGTCTTTGGAATGTATGTACATTTATTATGTTTGTTCCAGTAAACGTGTTTTCTGATTTAAAAAAAAAAAAAGTCAGCAGCTGCAGTATTTGTAGCTGCTGACTTCAATTTTTTTTTTTTTTTTAATGGAATCTCCACTTTAAGACACACATTAGCTGATGTACATTAATTGTGTCCCTGTCAAAAGACCATACCAGGGATCCTGCTCTGCTACACCTACATGCTGGCATTACTGAGGGCTACTGAACAGAAATGTTTTTTTTGTGACAGTGAAAAAGAATGTCATACCTATCTATGACCAACCCTGGGCTGGAAAAACATTATGCCATATTCATAAATAATGATATGAGCTGAAAAATCTATTGCAATGTTTGACTGTTACCATTTCATAAGAAAGGGAAGAAAAGATTTTTTAACTTAATAACGATATATAGAAAGAAAAAAACATGTGAGAAGACATCAAATAAATTAGGAACAAATATAAATATATGAATATTTATATAAGCCATACATAAGTATGGCATACTCACAGCAGAAGCTGCTAAAATGGAGATGAACCAAGGGTGCCAAAATAGAGACTGTGGTCTCAGTTGTAAAGGCAGACAATGAAAATGCTGCAAAATGGGGTAGTAGAGGTTATAATTAGGTTCAGACTGCACAGACTGAGGTTTAAAAATTAAGTTGTCAAAAAGGCAAAGAAAAGGGGGAGGGGAAGGGGGGGACTAGTATAAAGACATGTAAAGTCAAAATCAAATGAGTCTAGGTCAAATGTTACACAAAACAGAGACCGAATTCCTGCTGCAAATCATGTCTCCTATACGGAGATTAAAACAGATGGCAGCAGATATAGATAGAATCAGCCAGAGGTTGTTATAGCAGACTTTATATAGGATAGGATAGATAAAACTAAAAACGCCAAATATCGCAGCAGAGATCAATAGATTAGTGGAGCGATTCTTGAGCATGGTCACCCTTGGATTTCTGACAAGTAGCCATTACAATCTGTGTGCTATTAACCACTTCACATCCCGCCCATGTACATATGACTCCCACAAGGTGGATCTCCCATCCTGGGTGGGGTCAAATGACGTCCTCCCATTCCCGGCCGCCTAGGGGGCGCGCGCGCCCGCGGCGTCGCTCGGGACCCGGTACACGTGCCGGCGGCCGCGATGTCCGCCGGGCACCCGCGATTGCCTGTTAAAACAACGGGACCGTGCGGGACCGTGGACCTGTGTGTGTAAACACACAGCTCCACGTCCTCTCAGTGGCGAGGAGACCGATCATGTGTTCCCAGTACGGAGGAACACCGATCGGTCTCCTCCCCTTGCGAGTCCCCTCCCCCCACAGTTAGAATCATTACATTAGGGAACATATTAACCCCTGCAGCGCCCCCTAGTGTTAACCCCTTCCCTGCCAGTCACATTTACACAGTAATCAATGCAATTTTAGAGCAACGATCGCTTTGTAAATGTGAATGGTCCCCAAAATGTGTCAAAAGTGTCCGAAGTGTCCGCCGTAATGTCGCAGTCACGAAAAAAATAAATAAATAAATAAATAAATAAAAAATAAAAATAAAAAAATCGCAGATCGCCGCCATTACTAGTAAAAAAAAAAAAAAATGCAATAAGTCTATCCCCTATTTTGTAGACGCTATAACTTTTGCGCAAACCGATCTATATACGCTTATCGCGATTTTTTTTACCAAAAATATGTAGAAGAGTACGTATCGGCCTAAACTGAGGAAAAAAAAAGTTTTTTTAAAAAAAAATTGGATATTTATTATAGCAAAAAGTAAAAAATATTGTGTTTTTTTTCTAAATTGTCGCTCTTCTTTTGTTTATAGCGCAAAAAATAAAAACTGCAGAGGTGATCAAATACCACCAAAAGAAAGCTCTATTTGTGGGAAAAAAAGGACGTCAATTTTGTTTGGGTGCAACGTCGCACGACCGCGCAATTGTTAGTTAAAGCGACGCAGTGCCGAATCGCAAAAAGTGCTCTGGTAAGGAAGGGTGTAAAATGGCCCGGTGCTGAAGTGGTTAAGTGCACGCCGCTCAGCCGGCGTCTGACATCACTGGCTGATCGCAGACGTGCAGAGAACACAGCGCATGCGCAACACGTCATCAGACAGAAGTACTACAGTGCCCGTACTGCACTGCGACCCGTGGATGGGGGAGGCGCAACGCCAGCTGACATGCCCCAATCAGTGGGCACGTGCCTTTCACCTCCGTACACCGGGCGGCAGGCAGCCAAAGAAACTGCTCGCATAAGCACCACCTACTCGATCTGACAGCCTAGGTCAAGGACATGACTGCTTAATATAAAAAAATGAGAGGCTTGATTACCATGTAATCAGTATATACCTGAAAAAGGTGATATTGTGCTTCAACCCCCGAAAGAACTGTTATAAAAAGTATCCTAAACACAGGGGGACAGAAAAGGATGGGGCTTACTGAAAAGCAAAACACATTACCAATGTCTTATCAAAAAAATTATGTTTCATCGGTATATAAAGAACATGTAGATAAAACAGTAGAAACCAATACTAGACTAACCCTAGTACAGATTACCCATGAGCCCATGTGGGCTGGTCAGAAACAACCACAGAAAGGGGGACAAGACAACATATAACAAATAATAACAACAACGTACAGACGCAAGGGAAATTGGTGTCAGCCTAGCCATCCACCAGAGTGGAGTGTCCAGCAATTGCTGAGTGTGGCAGATAGGCTAATATCAATCCCCTGGGGCTCGAGCCAGCAAAGGGAGAGGAGGGGCGGGGAAGGGGAACTGTAGATCAATGTTTGTACTGAATAGACTCAATACAGGGATGGTCCCGTGTAATGTCCGTCTACAGCACTGAACAGACTGGAGCAGCCAGTAGAGTATTTGCAGAGACAGTCCATTAGTACATGTGGATCACTGTACATAGATGTAACTATAGTCTGCATAGAATACGAAATATCCTGCTATGAATGTGTCCCCGGTGAAAATACAGTTGATCAGCAGTGAGCACAAATAGCTATCATTCTGATATTGTTCAAGAGTGAAAGCAGCCGCAATACATTACCACTCCCGGTGGCAGGTAAGTGCCGTCTAATACTTCAGAAGTGGTGCGTTCCTTCTCATGTGCTCAGCTCCCAAGGGATCCTCATACCATCAGGGAGGTATCGCTTAAGGGAGCGCTGTGTTGTGGGACCGGCAGGGCTGCTATTGCAGAGGTTTATCACCAGAAAGTCAGGCAAAGTCCATGGACGTGCACGTCCATTGCCGTGACCAAACGGTGGTAGTCCTTCCCTCGGTGTGCGGGCTCACAAGCGCCTATGGGGGATGTCGCCGTAGTCAGGACAAGACTGACAGTTGGAAAAGATAGAAAAGTGGTACGCTGGCTGAAGTAAAACACCGGAACAGTGATAAACCCCCTTTGCCGAGGGCAGGCAGACCATAGGCAATAAGTGGGGGGCGATAAGGCAAAAAAATACATAGAAAAAAATAAAGAGGGGGGTTTTGGGCGCAGCATGGCAAATGACATAGAATATACATAACTTTAACAAAATGCAGTACTAACACAACATTTAGTAAATAGAACAATTTGAAAATCCATAGTGCTTAAATTATATTATAAATATAAAATGTACTGTATTCACAACTAAAGAATGCATGATACAAATGTATTTTTTTTTTCCTCACAAGCGAATTAATTTCCTGAATTTGATAATTCCCTGTTTGTGATGGAGGTGTGCAGTATGTGCTTGCTAAGAATGGTCAAAGAACAGTCCAGGGCACAAAGAAGACATGTAGGAGTGAGAGGTTAACATACCACTGCATATAAGACTCAGCCCCCTTCACAGACAAAGAACTGGCGATTGCTACCGCATCCTTCCCTAACAGTAGATCGCCGGGACCTGATGGTCTCCCAGCGGAGTGGTAAAAGCAATATATAGATGTCCTGTCGCCCAGACTTCTACGACTCTACATGGACTGCTTTGAACAAGGGGGTTTACCAACTTCCTTCTATGAGGCACATGTAGTGTTATTGCCCAAACCTGCTGTTCCTAATACAGACCCATAGCCCTGCTAAATATTGTCATGGCTATTTTTATACCTACCTCACTTATATGCTTACCTCTTCATAAAATAAGTGAGTAAAAACCTTTGTCTATGCAATTACTAAAAACGAACGATAACAGTGCGAAAAGATAAACAATTACATTTATTTATATAGAAAAGAAACATTTTAGATTACCCAACATAGTATAGAATTACAATGGACATACACAGGCTGTTACTTGAATCTTAGGCAAAATCTTAATATAGAAGAAGAGTAGGCAAAGGTAAAGAGAGATAAGGGAATACATTACACAGGGATCTTACGTGTCCAGTCCATGAGGCTTAAAAGGGCTCGCATCCCTAAGCTGTTGGTTTTTATGTTGTTAGAATAACCCACTCCTAACAATCAAACACCTCATTGGTTCGGAGGTGCATTGTATCCTGATTGGTTACCCCGGCAGCCTAATGTTCATTGGTTGAGTTGCCTAAAAATTCTGATTGGTTGTAATTTCAAGCCCAGTCAACAAAGCATGCTTCCCACACTAGTAACTCTGATGCCTGGGTGTCTGTTACTTATCTCTTGATTTACAACCATCAGCCCTCTTTGATATAACATAAATTAGCATGTCAAAAGGAACTATTGACAATAGGGTAAATTAGTTACTAGGCCACAGCAGACAAACACATTGGTGTGTTTGAGATACCAGGAAAACAAAATAGGCCCATCTTACTTATTGTTCTAATAAACCATACACATATATATATGCACAACACGGGGCATGGTAATAGAAGTCCCTGTACTGGTTCCCTTGGAACTCCTTGATATAAATTTGGATTTCAAAATCTCCAACACAGTTTCCCCTGAAGTTCATTCTTGAACTTATGTCAATGATTTTGTACCCACCCACAACAGCCCAGAAGTCCCAACCCTTCCCCACCACCACCACGACCTCCTCTTCCTTTCTTGAACACGCCGGAACTCCTCAAGGTAGGCTTAAGACAGCAAAGAAATCCTGGTGCCCTTGAGACTTCACATCCAAACCATGAGTGTCTGTACTGCAATGTTTCATCTCCCCTCTGCCTTGGAAGAGCGGAACTCCAACATTGATGGCGGGATCCTGGCATATCTAGTCCTGTAACTTGCCGAGACCGTGTAATGGTTTCTCCGCTTGGATCGGACCGCGAGACAGCACTTTTCAGCATGGTGAAGAACAGTTCAGGATGGTCTTATTTGTCTCAAGAGATGACTTGGTTGTCTTCAGGTGGTGGTTGGGCGGGCCTCCAGATCGTCGTGCATGAATACCAAAAAACAAACAAAAAAGGAGAATGTCAGTGTACAGATATTGGAGGAATGCCAGACAGGAGCAGCGGTCATCAAGACATAATACTTATAAGGGGTGCAATGGGGATGATTAAAGTGGGCTCCCCACAGGGAACAGAGTCCAAGCAACAGACAGTATCATCCATGGCCCTTGATGGTAGGGATAGTCAACACTGCCTGTTATTGCAAGGTCCCTGGGTTCACCACACCTGCTCACGGGGCTCAGGTTAAAGCAGTAGGTAGACTAAGGGGGTAGCATTACATTAAGACATAAAAACACGGGATGTTCAGGGATACTTTGGTTCAAAATATGGTACACTACTGGCGGGCAGGAAAAATCCTTTTAAACAGATACATTATCTTGAGAAGATGGATGATAGAAACCCAGAGAAAAACTTAGGATACTATTAATAAAGCAAAGGAAACGGAAGAGAGGTGAGTAATGAAAATGAACGAGAAAATGGTGGAATTAATAATGGAAAGGGAAGAAAAAAAAAACTTACAGATTTAATGCTGCTCCAACCAAGACTGTTAAAAATCATGGAATCTGGGTTAGAAAAAAAACAAGTACATTGGTTGGAGAAAATAAAAAGAAATAAAATAAAAATTAAAATTAAAATAAAAATAGCACCAAAAAAGAATAAAAAAACCCAAAAAATAAAAATATAGTTTCTAAAAAAAAAAATGTCTCCCATTCTAGCAATTAGCAGTATTTTTTCAGGTCAGGTACACAGATATTAACATTGAGGGGAAGGAAAAAATAAAATGAAAAAAAATAAAAATAAATAAATGATCAAAACTTTTTTGGAATTTAGGTAAAGCATGACCGCATATTATTACTACAAATTGAAAAAAAGGCTTATCCCTAGAACAACAAAAAACAAAAAAGAAAAAATATAGTTCTAGGGTCCTCTTTTAAATGCACACAATCCCCTACGTTGGTCTCTAATAGTTACCCAAATTAGGACAGCAACAGGGTGGAGTTTACTAAAGCTGTGGCCCTAAGACTGTACCTGAATTAACTTTTCCCACTAAGAAACCTTTGTTGGAGATATCTGGATTGACCTCTTTTGATCTTGAGATCACCCAAATCGTCCACTTCACTCCTAAGACATCCTGATTTCCAGCTCCCTTGTTACCTCCTCCCATGCTCAACATTAGGATCGCTCTGGAACTCCCCCACCCCAATATGTCCAGCCAGCCCCTACCCTGACCACTAGGTGATCCCTAGAAACTCTTTTAATGTTACCTCAGCCAGCTCCATATCAGATAATTCCCAGCAGCTATTATTTTGCACCACCCTCCTCTCCTTAGATCATAAACCCCTTGAGTAGAGCCCTTCTATTCACGCCCTGCACAGACTGTTGTCATTATCTGAATCCTGTTGCACAAACCACCTAACTACCAAATTTTTAACTCCTCCCCGAACCCCAACAGAAGTTTCAGTAGGTGTAAGGGGAGGTCAGGTTTTCCATAAAACCTTCCTTCAGGGGTGATTGGGGTACCACCCGGTGTTCCTGCTATATCCATGCCAAGGGCAAGAGGAGATGTACAATAGACTCCCCGAGGTAGTGTACCCTGCTGATTACCATTTAACCTGATGCTGAAAACAGTGCATCATTAGACATGTGATACCAGCACCAGTACCCTGGTTTCAGGTCTCATGCAACTTTAACTTTGTTTAGGACCAGTTGGGACACTACCCCGGCATCCATTAGACACGACCCCCTCCTGTGCCAGCATTGTTGCCTTTTCCCATAGCACAACACCTTCCTTTCTCCAGCACTCATCCGTACCAGTCATCTGAGGCTGTCCGGACTCAAACCATCAGAACAAGATGGACTGCAGGGTGTAACACAGTAGAGTCTGTTTAAGGCTAGTACCCAGATTGACCCACTGAGAAAGTCAGTCACTTCTCCAAGGTCCCGGATGCTGGACAGAGCAAGTTGGTTTTCCTAACCCCTTCCCTGATATGTAGCACAAGGCCTCCCAATGTGGTCTATAGTATCTCCCGCTCCATAGTGTTTCAAGGTACCCGGTGCCCCCCCTCCAGCTCCAACAGCAGTCTCCATTAAGCCTCTCTTTATCCTAAGTATGGGAAATAGTCTGAAAACCCGTATTGAAAACCACCTGCCAACAGGTACGCTTGATTCTTTATCGAGGCTGCACACCTTCTCCCTCCTTTATCAATTCGGTAATCAGACCATGTTATCCTTCACCCATACAAAATAAACTGCCTATACTATTCAGACAGGACTCACATGAATGACAGGGGCATAGCGTATCACTGGGGCACTGGGCTTCCTGGCATGCAGGACACAGAAAGGTACACAAGGGGTCTAGGACAGGAAAGACCCCTATGGGTATTAACTGAGGAGAATACGGCATGCCTATACATATATCAGAAGTGAGGGCCCTTGGAACAGCCAAGAGCTGGGAACACCCCATATAATTTTCCTGCACAACTTTTTCTCCAGACTCAACCAAAACTATATAATACGAGGCCAGACCTATACACTTTCGACTTGTATGCAATCCGGCAGGCCCTCGTACTTCACATCTGCAGATAAATCTAAAGGAAATTGGAAAAATAAGATAAAAATTGCATAATGTGTATCCAACTCGAGGAACTTCTGCTACCAAACACCACTGGCCAAAGGGCAAAGAAAAATCCCTTGCAGCCCTGAGAACGCTGAACAGTCAGGGGTACAATTCGAGCCAACCTGTGTGCTTCGAAACCCCCAGATATTAGCGACAGATATGCCACAGACACATTAGACAATTCATAACAAATCGTCACGTAAAAACAGTGACACTGGGCAGTATGCAGGCTGGAACTTTACTTGGTGACACAGACTGCTAAGGGACATTAACATACCTTAGCCTGAGGCAATGAGCAGAGCTGGAACAGCCAGGTAACTAATTACAATAACCGCAGGGGGGTGAAACAGTCCTAAACACAAGTAATCAGTGGAGCACAGAAACTTGTTCATACCAGAGCTTTATACAGGTTGGATCAGAAAATACCACACCCACTTAGGTAGTCCAAAACACAGCTGAATGGGCTGACAAATAGGAGCACAAACCAGATGATGGTGCTGAAACCAGGGAACATAAAAAAATTGTCTATGATTTCCTTTGGTTCTGAAAGCCATGAAACCCAATTATCGCATCTGAGGAATAAAACACCAATAAAATTTAGTAATAAACATTTCATTTTTCGCCTGAAAAAAACAATGGTTAAATAACTGTAACAAGACATTAGCATATGACACAAATATACATTTACATTACATAAACAGTGCACCTTATTTTAAAATAGCAAAAATTGTTGAGCTCAACTTATTATTAATATGTATTACTTAATACATATTAATACCACGTGGATTTTGTTTTATGGTATACCAATAATTCCCCAAAAAAAAATGTTCACCATGGTGAAAAAAAATTAGCAACTCGCAATAAAACTTTTTTTTAAATTTTTCAACAAATCATACTTCACCAGAAAACCTCTCGTAGAACTGTCTCTGGAAAACAAACATTTTAGTAAATGCACCTTTCAATTCATTAGTACAGATCTTGGCTCAGGTCATTTGCATGTCAATACAGTTACTTTTGCATTCTCACAGATCTGGTCAGAAAGAAGGGGGGTTATTTGGGTGGGCTGTCAGCAGCTGAGACAACAGATATCACACATATCAGCATGTCTTCTATAATAACCTGGGCTTCTTATTAAACCCATAATCTCTGTTTGGTAAGGTTGAAATTCTCTCAGAAATCCATCCCATTTCATTAGCCCCTTCCCCGCCTGTATGGGGGCAATTTGTTAAAAAAAAAAAAAACGCTCACCTTCCAGGGATTTATTCTTGCAAAAACACCAGGAATGAAACATTGTTGGTGACAACTGGATTAGTAGCATTGTTGGTACATACCTTAGGTGTGGAGGCTGTTCCCCTGATCATCACCGTCACTACTCTGGGGATGTGGTTCTATTGGCTGTCCCTGTTTGTCCCTACTTCTCAGCATTTGGTGCGCCTTCTCCTTACCTCCCACCATAAAAATATTCACATCATCAGTTCTATGCATGGATTCTACCATCCATGCACTCCCTGCATCTCTTTCATTTGTTCGTGTCATCTTCCCACGGTGATTGTACCACAGGGCTTCCCAAGTTTTTAGCTTAAAAGTACCTCTTTTAGAATAAATTCTGTCAGTCCAGCAATCCTAATCTTGCATATTTCACAACCCAAGACCCATATTTCTACCCATCCTTTACAGACGGTGGACCTTGAACTGATCCCCCAACCTCTTTAGAGGTTGCCTACTTCAGAGGTAGCTACTCTCTGGACAAGAATTAGGTAGACAGGCCCCGCCTCTGCCAACGTTGCTGCCTTTTTTTCACTACTTGCCAGAACAATATTCTCTGTCCTGGCTATAGTCCTTCAAAAAATTAGCCTAGAGATTTCCTGAACCAAATAATAGTCCAATCCCCTCCGTGGACTTTTCAGAAATATTCCAAAAGAAATGCTTAACAAAGGCTTATTACTTCTGTTATCTCAAGAATGTTTAGCACAAACTTGGATAATCAGGACCCTACGTGTGTTTGTAGTACAGGAGGTAGTTATCTGATGCACACCTAATTGCACTATGATTTATAGTAGTTACAACATCGCCAGTGTTTACAGATCTAATTACAAAATTTACGATAAAGAGAAAGATTCATACTAGGGCTGAAACAACTAATCGACAACTAATCGACCATAAAATCAATCGACTACTACCTTCACAATTGATCAATCGGCCAGTAACACAATGGGATTAAAAAACAAAATGAGCCCTCTATTGTACAAAAAAAACAACAATCACAAATGTAAAATATAGCTTTCACAGTAAAAATGAACCCCATACAGTAGTGACTATCTGCTCCCCCCTGCACCCCAAAAGGCCAACTCTAGCCTTCTCAACGCCATTACGTTCAAAACCACGTGTGTAGAGATCAAAAAGCACTGCAGAAACAGAACAAAAGCAAACTGCACCAAGCCCCATGCTGGCCACACAGATATAGTAATCCTTAGTACACATTGTTCGAAGAGAACAAGGTGTACCTGGAACAGGTCTCAACCCGCGTTAGTCTGCCCCAGTCAGCTCTTTAGAGCAGGCAGGGACAGAACGAAAACTGAGGACTCTTATGACAAAAAACAGTTCCTCCTCTGAGAATCACAAAAGCATGTACTACACATCCATCAATGCACTCACCATTACAGATTTCTGAAGCCACAACTGAACTACTTCCAAAATATTTTTTTTTTATTCTGGGGACTCGTACCACCAGACATCAAAAATACCTTCCAAAGGAATACCCCTTACTGTACCCTCTGACCATATATGTCACACTTTAAGGGGTCTCATGTCCGGAGCCCCAAACACAGATCTCATGTGTAAGGCAGCTGTCTGACTGGTGTGGAGCCTCATCCAGGGCACCCCTGCACTAATTTTCGGATCAGTACTGCTAGTGACTTATTTTTGCAGTACTGGCACTCGGCGTTCTCCGATTATTATACACGGCCTCCCGGTGTGCTAGCGTACTAATCCTCACATTTACATGCTCTACTACCGGTTATCGGTAGCCCCATAAATGTGTTGTCAGACAACCTACAAAACACCATGAAATCCTCCACTATTCAAAACAAATATTATGGCAATTCCATCCAAACACAGCGGACACAAAATGGCAGCCGGGCCAAAACGAAAATCAAGACCTGGCCCATGGTGAAAAATGGCGCCATTTAATTCGGTACCAGATTTCGCTCGGGGCTAAACTTAGCAGAGACAAAAAGGCAATTGCAGTAATCGAAAATCGGTCAATGGCAAAATGGTGGATGAAATCCGGACTACAGAAAAATGGCCGACATTAACAAATAGAAACCAACACAAAACCTTTTTCTCCCTACAAAAAAACTGACCATTTAATTAAGACACCAATATTAACACTTATCTCTAGACAAACACTTTAGGCTATGTCAATTAGGGTCTATACTAAAATATAGGCATATTCAACTAAACAGTATTGGGTGGCACAGTGGTGTAGTGGTTAGCACTTCCGCCCGGCAGCAAAAAAAAGCTGCTGGTTTGAATCTCAACCACAACACTACCTGCCTGGTTTCTGCATGCTCTTCCTGTGCCTGTGCGGGTTCCCTGAGGGCAGGGACCGATGTGAGCATGTGATGCATGTGCAGGGCCCTGTGCAAACCGATGGTGCTATATAGGACCTTAACCACATATGAGCATCTTAATGAGGCACAATGCACAGGGACAAACTGCAGACACACACACTCACTCAGATTAAACTGGATGGACTGGTGCCTCTACACAACACCACCAACTCATGCAACCATGTAACCATGTACCCATGTAATATATCCAAAAATTAGTTACATAAAACATGAAATACAATGTCATTCTTGTCCCAAATACAAAACACAATATTTGGCTCTGAGAGTTCACAGCGCCTGAGACCCCCCCCCAGGGTGTAAACAACTTCTATTGTGTCCCAACAATACATGGTCTACTGGATAAGAAACAGGTTTTTCGACTTAAAACCAAACCCTTTAAAAATATTTTTACACTTATGGGGACTTGTATCTTGGTCATAAAGGTAAAAATCACAGTTCATTTCCCATATACATCACAAATACCTACAACATATAGTTACACAGTCTGCTCGGTCACACACAATTATTGTACGCTGATTATACATACACTCGGGCGGCAAATCTCACACACACACACACAGACATTCTGTGCGAACTAGGCTCCGTTTTCACGAATGCAATTTGCCATGCGACTTTGGACACAAAGTCACATTACAAGTCCCAGCCCATTGATTTCAATATCACCAGTCCCAATTTATGCGACTCAAAGCGGCAATGACTATGAAAAGGTACCTGCACCACTCCTATGTGACTCCGGATGCGACTCCGACCCAGAGTGTAAATTTGGATCAAAGTCGCATTCAAAGCCACACCAAAGTCGCACCGCACAGCCATACTCTAAATCATGTGACTTTGGAGTTGCACAAGTGAAAACGTAGCTCTAGGCCCACCGGTGTGTGTCCCAATCACAACGGTTGGCCTAATCTCATTCAAATGGTCAACTGAAATTGCTTTTTGGCAGAGGCACATATCCTTTTCCACTGTCTCCAAGATTTCAAATGGAGCCCTTATCATTCGCACGTACAATTTCATTTTATATATACACATTATTCACGATCAGTCTCATCACAGTATTATTGCAGACAAAAGGTAAACAGGAACGTTCTGACAAGTTTTTTTTTTTTTTTTCTGGGTATTCAAATGGGGGACACAAACCCAGCTTTGTCTTCCATACAAGAAATCGCATTCACCCCAAACATTAAACTTCCTCACACAGGGGACCATCTGTCATGGCTATTTTTATACCTACCTCACTTATATGCTTACCTCTACATAAAATAAGTGAGTAAAAACCTTTGTCTATGCGATTACTAAAAACGAACGATAACAGTGCGAAAAGATAAACAATTACATTTATTTATATAGAAAAGAAACATTTTAGATTACCCAACATAGTATAGAATTACAATGGACATACACAGGCTGTTACTTGAATCTTAGGCAAAATCTTAATATAGAAGAAGAGTAGGCAAAGGTAAAGAGAGATAAGGGAATACATTACACAGGGATCTTGCGTGTCCAGTCCACGAGGCTTAAAAGGGCTCGCATCCCTAAGCTGTTGGTTTTTATGTTGTTAGAATAACCCACTCCTAACAATCAAACACCTCATTGGTTCGGAGGTGCATTGTATCCTGATTGGTTACCCCGGCAGCCTAATGTTCATTGGTTGAGTTGCCTAAAAATTCTGATTGGTTGTAATTTCAAGCCCAGTCAACAAAGCATGCTTCCCACACTAGTAACTCTGATGCCTGGGTGTCTGTTACTTATCTCTTGATTTACAACCATCAGCCCTCTTTGATATAACATAAATTAGCATGTCAAAAGGAACTATTGACAATAGGGTAAATTAGTTACTAGGCCACAGCAGACAAACACATTGGTGTGTTTGAGATACCAGAAAAACAAAATAGGCCCATCTTACTTATTGTTCTAATAAACCATACACATATATATATGCACAACACGGGGCATGGTAATAGAAGTCCCTGTACCGGTTCCCTTGGAACTCCTTGATATAAATATGGATTTTAAAATCTCCAACACAATATGGACCTAAAAATACTCAACAAAATGCTTGCCAACAGACAGATGAAAAATTATACACCACTTAGTATCACCTGACCAGACAGGATTTATGCCCAAAAAAGCCTCAGATATCAACATACGGAGAGTATATACTCATACAAAGTTGGGGGCGGAGTCATCCTCTGGGGGGGCACTGGTGTTTTTTGACCTGGAAAAGGCTTTTGATTCTATCGACTGGGGTTATATGACTCATATACTGCAACACATGGGGTTCGGCGCTACATTCCTCAAATGGATTTCGCTGCTATATGAGCGCCCAGTAGCGGCCCTCCGTTTTAACGGGGGGTGTCTGAGACTTTTCCAGTGTCCAGACAGGGGTGCCCCCTCTCTCTTGGTCTATTTGCACTAATAATGGAGCCCTTGGCGATTGCACTGCACTCCTCTCCCCAGATTCAGAGCACTAAGGTAGGCATCCTAACTGAAACCACAGCACTTTATGCGGACGACTTGGATCTGTTTGTCAGCGACACCGGACCCTCCTTACAGGCGGCGTTGGCACTCTTGGGCAGATTCACACTGGTCTCTGGGCTCAAGGTTAACTGGTCTAAATCCAAAATACTCCCCTTGCGCTCCCATCCTATCCCCGAACAAGCTGACCCCAACACCTCCCTACAATGGGTCTCCTGAATCAAATACTTGGGGCTCCAGATCACTAACTCGGTGTCTGACTTCATCAATCTGAATATTTCCATGCTGCTTGTTATAATATGTGTAATGGAGAAAACAGCACTGTCTGTTGTATCGTGAACTAATTGATACCACAATAGTGATGAACTCATTCCATGGAAAACAATATTAGTATAAATAAAAATAAAATTGAAATAAAAAAAAAAGTGGGAAATTCTCTGCTGCAACTTAACGTGAGATACACACTGTGCAATACAAATAGAAAAAAATAGCTGCGCTAAAAATTAAACCACGTGATGAATCAGATTAAAAAAAATGATACTAATCATAACCAAATAACTCTAATATCATATGTTAAATTCAAACAGTGACCATCAAAATGAATCCCCTTGAACATTGAAGGTAAACTGAAACAATTCATATGTACACTGATGTGTATATAAAAGTAACTGAAACCTAGGTTCAGTATAAGTGATACCGTGAACAATCATATAATAACATTAAAAATTATTAATTAATTGATATGATAGCATGCATAAAGTCCACAATGAATGGTAAAAACTGTTGTTATGCTTCAGTGATGACATTCACACTCAACACCCTCAGAAATCGTGATGGAATACACCAGACAGGGCAAAGAAAGAAGATCCTCCACCAGTAAAAATTACTGCAGCTTACCAGCTGATCTGATCTCTTTTTCAAGGAGATCAGAAAGGCCTGTGGCTTTATCACCCTGCCAGGGTCTCTATCCCAGATGTTCCGAATGGCACACTCAGGGTAAACTTGTGGATCCCTCCTGGGTACTTCCTTATTTCCACCAATACTCGTTTATGCAGGGAAAAAAATACACGTCCATAGCATAATACTGTATGGCTATTTATTAAATAAAATTACTGTAGTACATTGCACTTACATTTTAGATGTGAAATATTGGCATGTGAATAAAAAACGAGCCGACGGGCTCTCTTAATTGCTGCCCGTCGCTTCCTGGATGGACGGGGAATAAGGGTGACGTCAGCACGCCGCTTACCCTACACCGTTTCGTCAAAGAATGGCTTCTTCCTGGGGCAAGAGCGGCGTGCTGACTCACCGCCTAAAGTGCATAATGCACACATAAAACACCCCCATCTCTGAGCTCCTGGTCCGCCATATTACAATCGGGCAGGTGTCTATTCGTTCCCTGCTCAGTGTGTGGCCGTATGTTGTATGAATGGGACTCAGCTATCAGCGCTCAGCTCCCAACGCCCCGCCTACCTGTATCAATCCTCCATTGCAGAGAAGGGCAAAAACACTTCAAATTTCCTTTCCTTATTAACCCTTTAATTTATGGTTTAACCGGAGGACATTCTAAAGTATTAAGAATGAGACAAATTAAAAATAAAATTGAAATTGAAATAAAAATAGACGCAACATTGGACTCCTCCCAAAGTTAGCCATCGCTATAGAATTATATGGACCTTAAGCTTACTGCCATCCTGTAATTCAATATCCTATAGCAACATAAAGGCAATACTGCAGTCATATGTTACGGCCTGGGATCCTCATGGTTATTCAAAAACATGAGAAAAAAAAAAGGAAAAAAGATGTTTTATCTATTTTTAAAAAAAAACATTTTCTTACACCAAAAAGGTTTCAGAAAATGTTCCCTATAACTGATTTGGTACGTCCAAATCCCACAGTATGAACATACTAATAACCAAAAATTAGCAAAAAAATGTAAAAAATTTAATAATAGTAAATAAATGAAAATTACTTTCTCAAAAAAGAGGAAAAAGCTTGTACTTGAAAATTAATGGTTATCTAATGCTTATGTTTAAAAATTAATAATTGTCTAATGTTGGTGTCCAAACATGCACAATCATCACCTTACTACACCAAAAGACATCAATCGCCCCAAGACAATGGGTCAATGCCAGTTGGGGAAATATATAAATAATAAAAAAATAATAATTTAAAATGAAAAGAGGTAAAAAAGTGTAATGTATAAAAAAATTTTCCCAAATCATAAAGGGAAAAATATCATCCTCCATTAAAAGGGGACAATAGTCCCATTGTTTTATGTCTTGAATTCTATCTGCGGTAATGCCCCATGTATGCCCTCCCTCCTGCCCCCAGGAGTTCAGAGTTGGTTCACAACATAAGAACTTGGCTATCAATGAAGGCATTTAGGTCAACATCAACACTGAGGCCATACGGGGTATAACAACGTACTTTGTGGATCCAGGACATTTCAGATCTGGACAAATCCCTCACTAATGAACTGCCTCTCCAGTGAGCGCTGAACTTTATCGATTCCCAAAAATAACGTACCTGAAGGGTTACGGTCATGGTGCTGAGCATAATGTTTGGACACCGAATGGAATCTATATCCACTTTTAATATTTGTTATATGCTTTCCCAAGCGTACTTGCATTGCTCGCTTGGTTCTATCAATATACTGGAGCCCACATGGGCATTGTAACAAGTATACCACCCCTTTTGAACTACAGGTGATGAAAGGCTCAATTTTATGTTCTCTAGAGCAGGGGTCTCAAACTGGCGGCCCTCCAGCTGTTGCTGAACTACAAGTCCCATCATGCCTCTGCCTGTGGGAGTCATGCTTTCAACTGTCAGCCTTGCAATGCCTCATGGGAATAGTTCTGCAACAGCTGGAGGGCCACCAGTTTGAGACCCCCTGCTCTAGAGGTACTAGTAGAAACAAATGTTTCGGTCTTTTTCTGTTTGCTTTTATTCAATGTGCAAACTTGGCATTGGCGACACTGGTGGTAACCAGAAATTTGCTGGAAAAAGGATACCTTCTTAATTGGGAGGGTCCACCACATTTGGTGCTACCCTATCTCTAAGGGAGGGGACTCCCCTAAGGATTACCTCCGGATTAGTGGGAAGAAAAGTGCGGATAACTCCATCATTGCCAGTTGGTTAGGATGAGGAGAAATTGCTCAGACATTAGTGATTTTAGATTGCAGGCTCAGCAAGAAACAGAAAGAGCTGTGCTGTTAAGGGAGGGACAAGGCAAGATAAGGGAGAGACCCATCATCCCTTTTGCCACCTCCTTCTCAACACAGCATTATCTGATCAAAAAAATGCTCCGGAAACACTGGCACTTACTGGGCAATAGGGATGAGCCGAACACCCCCGGGTTCGGTTCGCACCAGAACCTGCGAACAGACCGAAAGTTTGCGTGAACGTTAGAACCCTATTAGTTACAATGGACGTGAAAGTTCAAAGTGCTAATTATAACGGCCAATATGCATGTTAATGTCATAAAACAGGTTTGGGGACCCGGGTCCTGCCCCAGGGGACATGTATCAATGCAAAAAGAAGTTTTAAAAACTGACGTTTTTTCGGAAGCAGTCATTTTAATGATGCATAAAGTGAAAAAAAAAAAAAGTGAAATATTCCTTTAAATATGGTACCTGGGGGGTGTCTAAAGTATGCCTGTGAAGTGGCATGTGTTTCTCGTGTTTTAGAACTGTCCCTGCAAAAAATGACATTTGTAAAGGAAAAAAAGAAGCCATTTAAAACTGCTTGCGGCTTTAATGTCATGTCTTGTCCTGGCAATATGGATGAAAATCTTTGAGAAAAATGGCATGGCTACCCCATCAACCACCCCACCCCAGCCCATTACCAGCCCCTTTGGGTCTTGTATGGATATTAAGGGGAACCCCGCACCCAAAATAAAACCCAATACCTACAACCCTATATACTCTGAACAGCAGTATACAGGTGGTGCAAACAAGACAGGGACTGTAGGTTTGTTCTTAAGTAGAATCTGTTTGTAATTTTGAACAGGTACATTTTTAAGTGTAGCTCCATCCAAACAAATCTATTTTTAAGCTTTTTGGAGAACATAGGGAAGGGTTATCACCCCTGTAACATTTGTTTTGCTGTCTGTGCACCTGTTCAGAACATTTCACCTCACTTTCCGTCCCAATGACAAATGTTTTTGGAAAAGTGTTTTTTTTATTGAAACGAGGATTGGTGATCAAGCATCAGTACCCTTTTCCCCAAATTAAATCTAACAGGATAGAATTTCCCTGCCTAGGGGTAGATTTCCTCTCACTTCCTGTTTTCTCCTTCCGTTTGCAAGTAGGAGTCGTTTCTAAGTTGGATGTTTGAAAGTAGGGGCCTGCCGTATATACTCTGCAGAAATTTGCCCCATTAGATGTTGGTGTTGCCACAACACTGTAAGCCCTCACAGTTACTCTTGGTGGGCACAGGAATGGGCCCTGCTGTGAATTATTAGATCAATAATTGTAATTACACGCCCCTGTTTACAGGGGCTGAAAAATTGTGCCTTAGGCACTGGTGCTGGTGCCACAACACTGCAACCCCTTAGATACTGTACTTGTTAAACAGGGGCTGAAAAATTGGACCTTAGCCACTGGTGGTGGCACCCAGAAACAAAAATGTTCTTCCAAGCTATCATCACCAGGATCATTGAGGAGGAAGAGGATAGTCAGTCAACATAACAGGACAGTCACTCAGCATCAGCATAGGCAGTCTTGAAGGAATGTGACATTTCAAAATAAATTATTCTGTTATATCAGCTTCAGGTGCCTGGTAGCTGGTGGTGATCCAAGACGGATTCATCTTTATGAAGGTCAGTCGATCAACCGAGTCGGTGGACAGGTGCACCCTGTGATCGGTGACAAAGCCTCCAGCAGCACTGAATGTGCGTTCGGAAAGAACGCTGAATGCAGGACAGGCCAGTAGCTCAATTGCATACTGTGCAAGCTCTGGCCAGTGATCCATCCTCAAGACCCAGTAAGCCAGAGGATTTTCTGTGGGAAAGGTGTCCAAGTCTGACCTTGCCTTTAGGTATTCCTGCACCATGTATATCAGACGCTGGCGATGGTTGCTGGAACCGATCATACCTTGGGGCTGCGGACTAAAAAATTGTCTGAACGCATCGGTCAGACGTCCACCTTCCCCACCACTCCTTCTGCTACTGACCGAAGCCTCAGCAACACGTCGTCCAGGACCAGGAGTTTGTAACCTCCCAGTCTCTGGGAACGCGTTGCACAGACCTTTTTGCAAGGCCTCCCGGAGATGTCTCATCCTCTGCGACGGCAAGATAAGGTCCGCAACCTTACCCTTGTACCGTGGATCAAGGAGAGTGGCCAGCCAGTAATGGTCCCTCTCCTTGATCCGAAGAATACGAGGATCCTCCTGCAGGCTTTGCAGGATCAGGGAGGCCATACAACGTAGGTTAGCTGAGGCATTCGGTCCGGAGTCTTCTGGGTCATTGAGGACGACATGATCCGCAGCCACCTCCTCCCAGCCACGTACAAGTCCACTGGTTTCTTGGGACTGTCCCTAAAAGACTGCTGCTGCTGATGCTGAGTGCCAGGCTCCACCTCCATGCTGACACAATCCTCCTCCTCCTCCTCCTCATCCTCTTCCTGTGTGATGGGTGGGAGAGAAGGAACACTGTCTGGATAAAGGGGGCCTTGAGAGGCAAGGAAGTCCTCCTCTTCCTGCCTCTGTTCTGCCTCAAGTGCCCTGTCCATTATTCCACGCAGCGTATGCTCCAACAGGTGGACAAGGGGTACAGTGTCACTGATGCATGCACTGTCACTGCTCACCATCCTCGTGGCCTCCTCAAATGGTGACAGGACAGTGCATGCATCCCTGATCATGCTCCACTGGTGCGGGGAAAAAAATCTGAGCTCCCCTGACCCTGTCCTGGTGCCGTAGTCGCACAGGTACTCATTGATGGCCCTCTGCTGCGTGTGCAGTCGCTGCAGCATGGCCAACGTTGAGTTCCACCTGGTGGGCATGTCACATATAAGGCGGTTCTTGGGCAGGTTCAACTCCTTTTGCAGCTCAGCCAGCCGAGCACTGGCATTATATGATCGGCGGAAATGCACACAGACTTTCCTGGCCTGCCTCAGGACATCCTGTAAGCCTGGGTACCTGCCCAAGAACCGCTGCACCACCAGGTTAAGGACGTGAGCCATACAGGGCACATGGGTCAGCTGTCCCTGTCGCAGGGCGGAGAGGAGATTGGTGCCATTGTCACAAACCACCATTCCTGGCTTAAGCTGGCGTGGCGTCAACCACCTCTCGGCCTGCCCCTGCAGAGCTGACAGAACCTCTGCCCCAGTGTGGCTCCTGTCCCCCAAACACACCAGCGCAAGCACGGCATGGCATCTTTTTGCCTGCATACTTGGGTAGCCCCTTGGACGCCTACGGAGCACCGCTGGTTCCGAGGACAGAGCACTCAAAGAGGCCATGGAGGAAGAAGAAGGAGGGGGTGGAGGAGAGAGGTGTGTCACAACCAGTAGTAGCATTTTGGAGGCCTGGTGGCGGAACAACCTCCAACACTACTGCACCTTTTCCTGCATCCTTCCCAGCTGCCAAAAGAGTGACCCAATGGGCCGTGAAAGACAGGTAACGTCCCTGTCCATGCCTGCTGGACCATGAGTCAGCGGTAATATGCATCTTACCGCTGACTGCCCTGTCCAGCGAGGCATGGACATTGCCTTCCACATGCCAGTAGAGAGCCGGAATCGCCTTCCGTGAGAAAAAGTGGCGTTTGGGAACCTGCCACTGAGGAACCGCACATTCAACAAACTCACGGAAGGGGGCCGAGTCTACCAACTGAAAAGGCAGCAGTTGAAGTGCTAGCAATTTAGCCAAGCTAGCATTTAACCGCTGGGCATGTGGATGGCTGGGAGTAAACTTCTTTCGACGGTCCAGCAGCTGGGGCAGGGAAATTTGCCTGGTACAATCGGACGTCGGTGTACTGCTAGCAGAGTGCCCGCAAGTACTTGGCTGTGACACACCTAATTCTACACCTTCATTCCTCTTAGTGCAGCTTTCAGAGAGGACTGAAGGTATAGTGGGGTTGGAGATCCCAGCTGATGAGGAGCAAGGAGAGGTCCACTTTGTTCTTTGGTGTGGGTCTTTAATGTGCGCTTGCCAATGAGCTGCATGGCAGGTCAACATATGTCTGGTCATGCTTGTTGTGCCCAAGCAGCTGATGTTTTGGCCACACGAGATACGCTTGAGACATATGTTGCAAATAGCAGTGGTGCGATCTGATGCACTCGTCTCAAAAAAGGCCCACACCAAAGAACTTTTGTAATAACGTGCAGAGGCAGCGCCCTGCACAGGCGGAGCTCTGCGGTGTGATTCAGTTGGTGTGCTGGCCTCAAGCTGGCCCCCGGAGGGCATCCTGCCTCGTTGGAGATGTGCCACCTTCTCCTCCTCTCTCCGTTCAGGCACCCACGTGGAGTCAGTGACCTCATCATCCCCTCCCTCTTCACCACTGGAGCAAACCTGGCAGTAAGCTGCAGCTGGTGGAACATGACTGCCAGATTGCTGTCCTTGAGCATCCCCTCTCTCTGTGCTCATGCTACTGCCTTCCTCTAGCTGGGTATCATCATCCGAGCCTTCAAAACGCTGGGCAATATTAAAAGTGGATATAGATTCCATTCGGTGTCCAAACATTATGCTCAGCACCATGACCGTAACCCTTCAGGTACGTTATTTTTGGGAATCGATAAGTTCAGCTCTCACTGGAGAGGCAGTTCATTAGTGAGGGATCTGTCCAGATCTGAAATGTCCTGGATCCACAAAGTACGTTGTTATACCCCGTATGGCCTCAATGTTGATGTTGACCTAAATGCCTTCATTGATAATAGCTAAGTTCTTATATTGTGAAACAACTCTGAACTCCTGGGGGCAGGAGGGAGGGCATACATGGGGCCTATCCGCAGATAGAATTCAAGACATAAAACAATGGGACTATTGTCCCCTTTTAATGGATGATGATATTTTTCCCTTTATGATTTGGGAAAAAGTTTATACATTACACTTTTTTTTCCACAATAATATTTTATTAAGTTTTTTACAATACAATAACAGAGGCCAAAATAACAAGATAACTGCAGTACAAGTAATAGGAGACAAAAATTGTACAACAATGCAATAGTACAGGCAACCTATTTTTTCAGTCTTTCAACTAATGTATGTTCAATTCTTCAAGTAGTTCAATAGCATCCTGCAGGCCAAAGAAGATCAAATATGAAGAAGACTGTAAAAAAGGCAGTAATGACAAATCAATATCTCTGAGGTTATTATGATATAAGGGATAGCATGTAGTTTATAAGAATCAAAGGGGTAGTGTATGTAACATCATATAGAGACAAACCGTGACATGTCACCCCAGCACCCGTGCACCCCGTCAGGGAACTAGCTGTGCATGGGCGGGGGACAAAAAGAAGTAGAAGGTAGACAGCATATATGTGGTTCGTCTATAGGCGGATACTGCATTACCCCAGTGAATATGATTGCGACCCAAATATGGGGAGTCGCCGATATTACCTTGGCTGGTCAGGATGGTGTGGTACACTTAATAGGGTAGATGGAGTGGTCCTAAGACTTGTTAATTTGGTGTGGTGTATCCGGGCAGCGAGACAAAATGAGTGGAGGGGCATTTGATGAGGGAGAAATTGGGGAAAGAGGGGGACGGATTTGAACATTACACTTTTTTACCTATTTTAATTTAAAACATTTTTTTTTATTATTTATATATTTCCCCAACTGGCATTGACCCATTGTCTTGGGGCGATTGATGTCTTTTGGTGTAGTAAGGTGATGATTGTGCATGTTTGGACACCAACATTGGACAATTATTAATTTTTAAACACAATCATTAGGTAACCATTAATTTTCAAGTACAAGCTTTTTCCTCTTTTTTGATAAATAAAGTAATTTTCATTTATTTACTATTATTTATTTTTTTAATTTTTTGCAAATTTTTGGTTATTAGTATGTTCATACTGTGGGATTTGGACATACCAAAACAGTTATAGGGAACATTTTCTGAAACCTTTTTGGTGTAAGAAAATGTTTTTTTTTTTTTTTTTTAAATAGATAAAACATCTTTTGCCCCTTTTTTCTCATGTTTTTGAATAACCATGAGGATCCCAGGCCGTAACATATGACTGCAGTATTGCCTTTATGTAGCTATAGGATATTGAATTACAGGATGGCAGTAAGCTTAAGGTCCATATAATTCTATAGCGATGGCTAACTTTGGGAGGAGTCCAATGTTGCGTCTATTTTTATTTCAATTTCAATTTTATTTTTAATTTGTCTCATTCTTAATACTTTAGAATGTCCTCCGGTTAAACCATAAATTAAAGGGTTAATAAGGAAAGGAAATTTGAAGTGTTTTTGCCCTTCTCTGCAATGGAGGATTGATACAGGTAGGCGGGGCGTTGGGAGCTGAGCGCTGATAGCTGAGTCCCATTCATACAACATACGGCCACACACTGAGCAGGGAACGAATAGACACCTGCCCGATTGTAATATGGCGGACCAGGAGCTCAGAGATGGGGGTGTTTTATGTGTGCATTATGCACTTTAGGCGGTGAGTCAGCACGCCGCTCTTGCCCCAGGAAGAAGCCATTCTTTGACGAAACGGTGTAGGGTAAGCGGCGTGCTGACGTCACCCTTATTCCCCGTCCATCCAGGAAGCGACGGGCAGCAATTAAGAGAGCCCGTCGGCTCGTTTTTTATTCACATGCCAATATTTCACATCTAAAATGTAAGTGCAATGTACTACAGTAATTTTATTTAATAAATAGCCATACAGTATTATGCTATGGACGTGTATTTTTTTCCCTGCATAAACGAGTATTGGTGGAAATAAGGAAGTACCCAGGAGGGATCCACAAGTTTACCCTGAGTGTGCCATTCGGAACATCTGGGATAGAGACCCTGGCAGGGTGATAAAGCCACAGGCCTTTCTGATCTCCTTGAAAAAGAGATCAGATCAGCTGGTAAATTCAATTTCAATTTTATTTTTAATTTGTCTCATTCTTAATACTTTAGAATGTCCTCCGGTTAAACCATAAATTAAAGGGTTAATAAGGAAAGGAAATTTGAAGTGTGGTCGTTTTTGCCCTGCTCTGCAATGGAGGATTGATACAGGTAGGCGGGACGTTGGGATCTGATCGTTGATAGCTGAGTCCCATTCATACAACATACGGCCACACACTGAGCAGGGAACGAATAGACAGCCCACAAGCTTATCAGACCTATCAGTGAGGTTATGGGCACCTGCCCGATTGTAATATGGCGGACCAGCTCAGAGATGGGCATGTTTTATGTGTGCATTATGCACTTTAGGCACCTTAGGCAGTGGGTCAGCACGCCGCCCATGCCCCAGGAAGAAGTAATTCTTTGACAAAACGGTGTAGGGTGAGCGGCGTGCTGACATCACCTCCATTCCCCGTCCATCCAGGAAGCGACGGGCAGCAATTGAGAGAGCCGGCCGGCTCGTTTTCTATTCACATGCCAATATTTCACATCTAAAATGTAAGTGCAATGTACTACAATAATTTTATTTAATAAATAGCCATACAGTATTATGCTATGGACATGTATTTTTTCCCTGCATAAACGAGTATTGGTGGAAATAAGGAAGGACCCAGGAGGGTTCCACAAGTTTACCCTGAGTGTGCCATTCGTAACATCCGGGATAGAGACTCTGGCAGGGTGATAAAGCCTGAGTAGCTATGAGTAAGCTATGAGAAAGCATTACGCATAGTGTGAAACGCGTCAGCTTTGTGCCCCCCCCCCCCCTATTTTGCTTTGCTGTGTTATGGATTGATGTGATTCCTGCTTTTTAATAAATTCATTGAATTTTTATCTTCTCCCGGTGTGCGGCTGTCTGGAGTTCTTCCTGATTTTTTTAAATCTACTGTGTCATTAGCCAGCACCTGGGGCTCCCAAACAGGAGTAGGAGCATTCGCTCTGAGGGATTGTCCTGGAGCGGTGGTTATCTCTCCCAGGGTGATAAAGCCACAGGCCTTTCTGATCTCCTTGAAACAGAGATCAGATCAGCTGGTAATCTACAGTCATTTTTACTGGTGGAGGATCTTCTTTATTTGCCCTGTCTGGTGTATTCCATCACGATTTCTGAGGGTGTTGAGTGCGAATGTCATCACTGAAGCATAACAACAGTTTTTACCATTCATTGTGGACTTTATGCTATCATATCAATTAGTTAATAATTTTTAATGTTATTATATGATTGTTCACGGTATTACTTATACTGAACCTAGGTTTCATTTACTTTTATATACACATCAGTGTACATATGAATTGTTTCAGTTTACCTTTAATGTTCAAGGGGATTCATTTTGATGGTCACTGTTTGAATTTAACATGGATATTAGAGTTATTTGGTTATGATTAGTATCATTTTTTTTTTATCTGATTCATCACGTGGTTTAATTTTTAGCGCAGCTATTTTTTTCTATCTGCTTGTTATAATAGCCAAGAAGTTTCAGGCTCTCATAGGGAAGATAAACTTGATAAAAATTAAAATTCTGCCCCTTTTATTGGACAACCTTCGGAATTCTCCGGTTTGGATCCCCAAGTTCATCTTTAAATCAATCGATGCCACCATTTCCTCCTTTTTGTGGCAAGGAGGAATCCCCCGTTTCAAACTAGCAATACTAGCCATGGGGAGAGGGGGGCCTCGCGGTTCCTAATTTTCAAAAATACTTTCTGGCTGGGCAGTTGATGGTGGCACACCGCTGGCTGACTGCTCCTCCGGATGATGCCTCTGTATCCCTGGAAGCGGCCTGTGTGGGCTTCTACGAGGCGCTGTCTCATTTGGTATACAAGAGAACAAACATATTACAGCGCACACATGCAAAACTGACATTTACCTCCAGCAAGGCTATTTAAAAGCACCTAGACAGACATTTTCAAAAAACATTATCAAAAAATATGGGGATTTGGTCACACCATATTGCTATATGGTGCTTAAGCCCACTTACTGCGACAAAGTACCCCATGATTAGTGGGTCCTACACTATCCATAGATCGGGAGATCCTGCTTCTCTGAACCAAGGTAGATATACTCCTCTATATGGGAGAACATGAGGTCTCCACCCATGATACAGGTGGTCACTAATTGAGGTACTTACTGAGTGGGGTGCTCCACCCAAAAGGATTTGGTCAAAATCCATACAATAGACAAAAAAGATATTTGGGGGGCACACCCTAAAGAATGCATTAAGATGGTGCTGCCGTAAGACCATACAACAGAACAAACATATTACAGCGCACACATGCAAAACTGACATTTACCTCCAGCAAGGCTATTTAAAAGCACCTAGACAGACATTTTCAAAAAACATTATCAAAAAATATGGGGATTTGGTCACACCATATTGCTATATGGTGCTTAAGCCCACTTACTGCGACAAAGTACCCCATGATTAGTGGGTCCTACACTATCCATAGATCGGGAGATCCTGCTTCTCTGAACCAAGGGAGATATACTCCTCTATGTTCAGAGAAGCAGGATCTCCCGATCTATGGATAGTGTAGGACCCACTAATCATGGGGTACTTTGTCGCAGTAAGTGGGCTTAAGCACCATATAGCAATATGGTGTGACCAAATCCCCATATTTTTTGATAATGTTTTTTGAAAATGTCTGTCTAGGTGCTTTTAAATAGCCTTGCTGGAGGTAAATGTCAGTTTTGCATGTGTGCGCTGTAATATGTTTGTTCTGTTGTATGGTCTTACGGCAGCACCATCTTAATGCATTCTTTAGGGTGTGCCCCCCAAATATCTTTTTTGTCATTTGGTATACAGGGGTCTAAAAGCTCCATACCCACTCAGATAGATAGAATAGATTGATTCATTACAAATTCCTACACAGAATTTACCTTACCCAGGCTAGACTGGCAAAGATGTTTGGGAATCAGCACTCCCTGTGCTGGAGATGCGCTGCACCCTTAGCTAACTTCATGCATATTTTCTGGGAATGCCCACTAATTAAATCTTATTTGCAAGCTATCGCCTCCTTTATAAGGTCGGTCACCTCAATTTCTATCCCTATGTCCATTGAAGTATGTGTTCTACACTTAGTGGAGCCCCTGGCCACTACCAAGGCCATACGGACCCTTCTTACCCTGTTACTGTTTAACGCTAAAAAGCGCATTTTCCTTTCATGGAAGAGCTCTCTGTCACCAACCTTGGAGTCTTGGAAAACATTGGTCAACAAGGCAGTACCCTTTTACAAGGCTAAATACTTGAGCAGAGGGGCTCTGAACAAATTTGGGAAGGTTTGGGAGGAGGGGGGGGGGGGGGGGGTGGATGGCTTCCATGGACATGGTATCAGATTAACCACACTGGGACATAACCTAAGATCCTCTGTAGATAAGATAACACAGAAGGGTGATTGTCTTTAAGGGCTAGAAGATTAGTGAGTGATTGAAGAATTTGCACACTGCACAGTTGGGGATGGGTAATTATCCTTAATTAAACCATGTCACTATGGTGCGGGGGGTCGAGAGTGTAACCATTCCACGGAGGACATCTGATAGAACGTGGGGGAGCTGCGGAATTGTATCCTTGTGTCCATTGCCTCCGGCTGGAGGTAGGAACGCTTGTGTACCTGTCTGGGCAAAGTTAGGGGGGATGTATCACAAGTTTCTGTGAGAACTTTTATGTTGTATTGTTTTTCTGTAGTGTACCAGCAAGTTTGTGGCCGGTTGCAGCCCACATTGTGTGGCTTGTTATAATATGTATTGTAAAAAACTAAATAAAATTTTTTTTCCAAGGATATAAGAATCAAACATACACCAAAGATTACAAATTACAAAAATACTCAGTTTTGAACCACTTTCAGCAGCTGATTTAATTGCTTACTGAGTATGCAGTTCCTTTATATTTTAATCCTTGCCTATGTTCCAGTTTAACCACTTGCTTACCGGGCACTTCCTGCTCAAGTCATTTTTTAGCTTTCAGCGCTGTCGCGTTTTGAATGACAATTGAGCGGTCATGCTACACTGTACCCAAACTAATTTTCCCTCTTCGTCTTTCAGGACAGCCTACTTTGAGATGTAGTCTCCTCCCCTTCCTTCAGGAAACACTGCGCCAGCCGGACTTCAGTTTTAGTGTTTCCTCCAGTGGGGAGACACTGTGCTAGGAACCTGGTCGTTTCAGTCAGAGGACTGTGACCTACTTTTTGTTTCACTGCAGGGGAAGCAGGGGTCTTCCTATGTGGAAGGTGCGGTACTCACCCACCATGGCTAGCCACCCCATCCCAGCCGAGCGCGGTGGTGGTATGTGGGGGTCCTTTATCGTGTCCACCTGGACTTTGCTGGGAGGCAGCTCCGCTCTCCCTGTGTCTGCATGGGCCGCAATGTTTGGAACTCGCGGGCTGGACGACGGGCGACGTCACTTCCGGTAGAGGGCGGAGGTTGACTCTTTAACCCGCGACTTCCGGTTCCGGGTCGCGGAGCCGATAAAAAGACCGGGCACAAGCTGGAGATGAGTCGTGAGCGCGCACAGGCAGCGCAAGACTCAGGAACAACCACCTCATGATGTCCGAAGCTGAGCCTCAAACGGACGTTCCCTCCAGCCTTCCAAAGGTAAGAGCGCCCTGGGGAAGGTAGCTCTATACCCAAGGACTGTCCCTCCTATACTTAGTTCCGGTTTTAGGGGGGGCAGACCCCCTGGGTGGTCAGGGGGTGGGGAGGCCCAGATTCCTGCACATAAAAGAGGGTCTAGGGCACTCCCTGGTGGTATCCTGCAAAAGCCTGTATGCTGATTTTTTGTCTGCCTTTTTTTGTTTCCTTACTATGTTTCAGAAAGCTACGGAAAAGTCTAAATCTACTCACAGTTCCAGAAGGAAGTATGCCTCCTGTAGGGAGATTCTAGGGGAGACATGGACAAAGGTCCTTTGTAAGAGCTGTATAGATTCCCTAGTCAGGGAAAGAGACTCTGAGCAGGAATCAGGTCTTGCAGCCTCAGTCAAGGAGCTTTCGTCCACTTTCTCCTCATTTAAAACTTTGTTTGAAAGTTTCCAGCTCCCCACCAGTCTCCCTACTCAGGATACCACCCCGCCACAGGCTCAGGGTTCCACACCTGCTAGATCTGCCACTAAGATTAGAGCAGGGGAAGTTTCAGGCCCTTCCGAAGTGGAGCCCAGGCAGCCAGACAGTACCTCCTCCGATTCACAGGAGGGGTCTGAGGGGGAGGACCAGGACGGGGAGTCCAGAAGGTCCTCCAGATACAAATTGTCCCTGGATGAGGTAGATGACCTCTTGGGAGCAATACATACTACCCTCGGTATTCAGGCGGACAGAAAGCCCCTAACCCTACATGATCAGATGTACAAGGGCTTGGGGGAAACAAAGAAGAGAGTGTTTCCTGTGCACGAGGTGCTAATAGAAACAATCAAGAAGGAGTGGCAGGATCCGGAAAGAAAACCCTTCTTCTCCAGATCTTTGAAAAGAAAGGTTCCCTTTCTCAGAGGATCCTGATTCTATTTGGAATAAAAATCCCAAATTAGACGCTGCCTTCAGTCAAGTTTCCAGACACACAGATCTGGCATTTGAGGACATGGGGGCCTTGGCAGACGTAATGGACAAGAGGATAGATTCCCTTCTTAAAAAGACTTGGGACTCTACAGTGGGTAATTTAAAACCCGAGATGGCCGTTACTGTGGTGGCCCGCAACCTTGAGCACTGGCTCTCCCAAATACAGGCGCACATTGAGGCGGGCACTGCCAAGGATACTATACTAGCCTCCTTTCCCACCATTCTGCGAGGAGTCGCGTACATTGCAGACGCCTCGGCAGAGTCAGTTCAGATGTCGGCCAGGTCTGCATCACTGGCCAACTCCGCGAGACGAGCGCTTTGGCTCAAAACTTGGCCTGGCGACAGCGCCTCCAAGGCCAAGCTATGCGGAATTCCCTTAACAGGGGACCTGCTTTTTGGTCCAGGTTTGGACACAGTCCTTGACCGCACGGCAGACCGGAAAAAATCCTTTCCAGTCAAACGTAAAGCTCCAGCTCAGGCTAAAAAAGGGTTTCGCCCTCAAAAACGCAGGGAAAACCAAAAGCCAGAAGGTCAAAAGAAAACATGGGGACAGAAAGGCAAAGGCAGAGGAGGGGCGTTTTTTCGCCCTCCTGAACAGCCCCGTAAGAGCCAATGACCCGCCAAGCTTGGTGGGAGGAAGACTGGGGCCTTCCTCTCCCAGTGGGAGACAATCTCTCACAACCAATTTATTCTGGGGGTCATAAGAAGGGGGTATCACTTGGAGTTCTCTCCCCCCCCCCCCCCCCCCCCAGAAGTTTTCTGGTCACACACCTTCCCGGGTGCAGGGAAAAGGCCAATGCCCTAATGGGAGCCCTAAGCAATTTGGAACAGCAAAATGTAATTTGCAGAGTACCAAAGGCAGAGGAAGGGATGGGGGTCTACTCACACATATTTGTGGTGAGAAAACCCTCTGGGAAGTTCAGGCTAATTCTGAACTTAAAACCCCTGAACAAGGTAGTAACCTACAAAAAATTCCGTATGGAATCAATTTACTCTGTCAGATCCCTCCTGCCCCCCAACTGCTTTATGGTCTCACTAGACCTCAGGGACGCTTATCTACACGTCCCCATTGCCGAGAACTCCCAAAAGTTCCTGCAGCTAGCAGTAGACTTAGGGGACTTAGTAGTGCACCTACAGTTCCAGGCACTGCCCTTCGGGCTATCCTCCTCGCCCCGCATTTTCACGAAGGTGTTGGCGGAGCCTATGGCCTTTCTTCGTCTCCAGGGAGTGGCTATAATAGCCTACCTAGACGATCTGCTTCTTTTTGCAATGTCTCCAGATCAACTAATAAAGGATCTCGAGGTAACAAAAAGTCTTGTTGAGCCTGGGGTGGCTGCTGAATTTGGAAAAATCCAATTTGATCCCCTCTCCCTCTCCTAGGGTATTTGCTAGACTCAACCCTATTAAGAGTTTTTCTTCCCCTAGAGAAGGTTCAGAAGCTGGAAAAGGCAGTGGCCTTCCTTCAGTGCAGCCATCAGGTCACTATAAGGTACCTGATGTCAACTCTGGGCCTACTAACCTCCACCCTCCCGGCTGTGCACTGGGCAGCTCTGCACTTCAGGCCCCTTCAGATCCCTGTGGTGGTGGAGGAAAGTAACAAACCTGTCACAAGGTTGCCTGTGGATCATACCGACCTCGCAGGTGGTAACCACGGATGCAAGCGGCAGGGGCTGGGGAGCTCATCTGGGACCCCTGCTAGCTCAGGGCACCTGGAAGGACGACGAGGTAGGAAGATCGTCCAACTGTAAGGAATTGAGGGCAGTAGGGCTAGCCCTCAAGTCTTTCGAAAAAGAGCTTCAGGGCCACCACACTCAGGTGCGGTCGGGCAATTCATGCACCGTGGCCTACCTAAACAAACAGGGCGGCACAAGAAGCAGGGTCCTGTTAGCCCTAGCGTCAGAGATACTGAACTGGGCCGAGGCCAACACCCTCTCGTTATCGGCAGTATTCCTAAGAGGCGAGAAAAATACAATAGCAGATTTTCTCAGCCGAAGGAGACTGAGAGAAGGCGACTGGGTCCTCAACCAGGAGGCCTTCGATCTCATCTCAGGGAAGTGGGGGCTTCCGGAGATAGACCTCTTTGCATCAAAGACCAACGCAAAGACCCACTGTTTTTTCTCCCTAAACAGGGGAGAAGGAGCATTGGGGGTGGACGCCCTATCTCAAAGCTGGCACTTCAGGGTCTGCTATGCTTTTCCGCCTCCAGCCCTGTTGCCAGCTGTCCTGAGGAAATTTCAGATGGAGAACACAGATCTGATTTTAGTGGCACCACATTGGCCCAAGAGGGCTTGGTTCTCACTGCTAAAACAGTTGACAGTGGAACCTCCCCTCTTCCTTCCACCTCGAGAGGATCTTCTCTCCCAGGGCCCAGTCCTTTGTCCACAGGTCCATCGGTGGAAGCTTGCGGCCTGGCTACTGAGGAGGGCATACTAAGATCCAAAGGATTTTCAGAGAAATTAGTCTCTACCCTCCTCGGTAGCAGGAAAAAGGAAACACGCAGGATATACAGGAAGGTCTGGCTCCGCTTTAATGCATGGTGCTTAGAGTATTCCTTTTCAGCGCGGAATCCCACGGCCGTATTAGAATTCCTACAATGTGGGGCAGACAAGGGCCTGTCTATTAGCACCCTTAAGGGTCAAGTGTCAGCATTAAGCTCATACTTTTAGAGAAACCTCTGGCCTCCAGTCCTTGGGTAGCCAGATTTTTCAGGGCTCTGTCTAGGCAGAGACCAGTCAGGGGTCCACCTTTTCCCAAATGGGACCTGTCTTTGGTCTTGCAGACCCTGACGGGACCCCCCTTTGAACCTCTGGGAGAGTGTTCACTAAGGGAACTTACCCTAAAAACAGCTTTTTTGGTTGCAGTAACCACTGCAAGGAGGGTGAGTGAAATTGAGGCTATATCAATTAGACCCCCCTTTTTTGTTGTTTTTCCAGATCGGATTGTCTTCAAAACCGATCCGGCTTTTTTACCTAAAGTGACTTCCAGTTTTCACAGGAGTCAAGAGATAGTTTTACCTTCTTTTTGTTCTAACCCCTCATGTGAAAGGGAGTTAAAATTTAGTTTTTTGGACGTAAGGAGATGTATCCTTCACTACCTAGAACTGACCGAAACATTTAGAAGGTCAGATTCCCTTTTTGTTTTCGGGAACCAGAAAAGGGCAAAAAGCGTCCCGACGCACTATTGCCAGGTGGCTCAGACTGACCATTAGCCAAGCTTAATCCCTAGCGGGGAAAGAAATCCCTACAGGTATAAAGGCACACTCTACCAGGGCCATAGCAGCCTCTCAAGCAGAGAAGGCTGGAGCAACGCCTGAACAGATATGCAGGGCAGCAACATGGTCCAGCTACTCCACCTTCGTAAGGCATTACAGGGTGGATCTGGTGTCAGCAGGCGAGCAAGCCTTTGGGCGAAAGGTTTTGCAAGCTGTAGTCCCACCCTAACTGGTAAGTGCTCGTTTTTCATCTCAAAGTAGGCTGTCCTGAAAGACGAAGAGGGAAAATTAGAGTTACGTACCGGTAACGTCCTTTTCCAGTAGTCTTTCAGGACAGCCCCAGTTACCCACCCGAAGAATCATGGGAGGGTCTTATACAAGACCAGAATGCAGCATGATAAATGTACTGTTAAGAATGTCATTACCGTGTTCTTGTCTCCCCAGCTGGCCGGAGGTGATCTTATAATAACTGAAGTCCGGCAGGGGGAAGAAAGATTTATGGGCTGGCGCAGTGTTTCCTGAAGGAAGGGGAGGAGACTACATCTCAAAGTAGGCTGTCCTGAAAGACTACTGGAAAAGGACGTTACCGGTACGTAACTCTAATTTTTTTTTTTAATTTTCTTCATACAAATAGAGCTTTATTTTGGTGGTATTTAATCACTGCTGGGTTTTTTTATTTAAAAAAAAAAAAGACCAAAAATTTTGTAACTAAGTAATTTTTCGCCTTCACTGATATGCGCTGATGAGGCGGCACTGATTGGCACTGATAGGCTGAACTGGTGGGCATTGCTGAGGAGGCAATAATATGCCGCACTTATGGGCACTGATGGGTGGCACTGATGAGCACTGATAGGCAGCGCTGGTGGGCACTGATAGGTGGCACTGATAGGCGGCACGGATAGGCGGTACAGATGGGCATTGATGGGTGGCACTGATGGGCGACACTGATGGGCATTGATCGACGGCAGTGATGGGCATTGATGAGCAGCACTGATAGGCGGCACTGATTGCCAGCACTGACTGGCATCGCTAATGGGCACTGATTGGCACTTGTGGGCAGTGGTGGGCACTGATTGCTGCCACTGGTGGGCACTGTATGCTGGCATTGGTGGGCAATGGTGGGCGCTGATTTGTGACACTATATTGCTTTATTGTAATCAGTGCACTGATTACATTTCTAGATGTCCCCCTGCGTGGATATGCCGCTGATCGTGTCTCCTCACCACACACTCTGTCAGTGTGAGGTGAGGAGAGACGATTATCAGCATCTCCGTGTTTACATGTGACCGGCTGTGATTGGACACAGCCGATCACATTGTTAAAGAGCCGCGGACATCAGGGTCGCACCGTGTCCTAGCAACACAGTGTGGCCGCGATCGCACAAGAGTGGCTGTTCTGGGATGTCGTCATATGACGTCGTCCCAGAACGAGAGCCGCACCGCCCCGCCGTCATTTGGCGGCGAGGTGGGCTGCAAGCAGTTAAGCTGGTGCTATGACCCCTTCCCCAGGTTTCCTGTTTTCAGGGTGGTTTTCTTTTGCTACATGCTATGGAGCCACCCTTACATGCAGGAACTAGAGCTGTTTCTCCCTACACTGTGTGCATTTATAGAAACACACAGCCTTGTAGCTTAGGATGGCAAGGCACTCCCTGCTTCTCCCTCCTTCCCCCCTGCCTTCTCCAAACTAACAGCCTAATGCGGCGTACACACGATCGGAATTTTTTTTCTTTAATAAGAATATTTGTATTTTTTCGTGCTCTCCTTTTTTTTAATGTTATGTTTCCACAACACTATTATTCTGTATTATTTGTAAACCTGTTTGTTGTTTGGTGTCCCTTGTTAATTTTGACATTGTATTTTTGAAATGTACCTGCCTACTCACCCAAAACAAATTGATTTGCTATTTGTAGAAAAACACATAGGCAAGTATTTTCTCAAAACAAAATAAAAATGTATTTCACATCATAATTACAAAATAAAGATAAAGGCAACGCAGGAGAAATTGCTTCAATTTGTGAAGACCCGGGTCCCCAAGGCAGACATCAAATAAACTGGTACCTGAGAAGTCCATATAAAAAGGAGGACAATGAGGTCCAGGAGTCCCAGAGAACCGGAGCAGCAGCAGATGGTATATGTACCCAGTCTGTGGTCCTACAACAGGATGTTGGTTCTTTGAGACGTGAAGGCAGGGGATCACTTCCTGGTCTTCCCTAGAGCCTTCCGTGCAGCCTTCCCTGGAGGCTGTGGCTCTGGAGGTGGCATTGTGGCAGGAGGAGGAGGATGGGGGAGAGAACATAGGTGTTGGTTGTCCGACATTTCCCCACTCAACCCCTTCTGTATAGTATCGAAAATTATTCTTTCACACTTTCGCCGTTGGCCCTCCTCCATTTGTTGCAAATTAGAGGCAATATAGATGCCATAGGCCTCTGTAGCATCAAGGGGGGATCTTAGGGACTCGTTAGCCTCCCGGATCAGGGCCAGTGCTGCCTCCTCTGCTTTTGTGCCCTTCCTCTGGCGTTTGTAGGGAAGCATGAGGGGAGGAATCTGCGATTGTGTGTGACTGGGCCCTGCCACCTCCTGGGTGACACTTCCCCCTGCCTCCTCCTGTGTGCCACTAGCCAGAGCCTCGTCCTGGCTGAGGTCATCCTGTGTATGAAAAAGGGACATAGTTTTAGTTGTTTGTTCATCAAACACACACAATTTTCAGCTCATGACTGCAAATTTAATGTTAATAAATATAAAAGACTATCATTGTGAGCCCAGCATTTTCCCTTCTTGTCCTAATCTTTTTTGGCCACTTCTGTCTATTGATATGTGAAACACTTTTTGTTACTTCATTCATTTATTAGCAATAATAACATCTACTTACCAACAATCTTTTTTTTCACAGATAAATTATGTATAAAAAACCTTTACCTGGCTCCATCTGGGCTCCTCAATCTCCTCCTGTATGGCAGGCCCAGGTTGGTCCACAGATGCCTCAGCTTGGGTAGAGGGAAGGCTGGTTGGAAGGCTGGAGGGAAGGGGTGCCGGAAGAGTAGAAAGTGATTCCCTGCCCTCCATCTGGTCATCTATGAACCTCATCCTGTTGTAGTACCACAGAATGGGTACATACACCTTATCTGCTGCTACTCCGGACCTCAGGGACTTCTGGACCTTCTGGTACTCCTTTTTATAGGTGCTTCTCAAGCTACCTATTTTTGCCTCAACAAATTTGATGTCTGCATCGGGGACCCGGGTCTTCACAAATTGAAGCAATTTCTCCATCGTTGCCCTCCTAGCTGGCTTATTGTGGTACAGGGGGTTTTTCACCTCCCACAGATTTCTCATATCCCTGTATTTATCTATGAATTTCCCAAGGAATTCGGGGTCCTTAAATGGGAGCATTTTCTCTGCAAGACCAAACAAAATACAAATATAAAAATCTCAGGATAATCTTTCAACACAATATAGGCATCAATCTAGATTCAGTATAGGCCGCACATGACTCAAAAAAGTTTCAAATCTTACCTTCGTTCGAACGTTCGTCGTTGTTAGACGTTCTTTGTGGCGTCCGTTCCTCCTTCCCGTGCACACAGAACGTAGTTACGACACACACGTGTTTGAAGCTTTATATACACTGCGCATGCGTGAATCTCCACCCGCGTCGCCCGCCCCTGACGTTCTTTCTAGAATATTCGCAGCCCAGTCTCTTTCGTTGCAGTGGGAGCGGAACATGGCGGAGACACAGCAGGTGCATAAAAGCAGTAACGAGGAGGAGGATAGCCTGGAGCCTGAAACGTCACGATCGAGGAGGAGATTTAAGGCCTCAAATGTCCTTTGTGGAGATGATGGAGATGGTAGACATCTTGAGGAGCAACGACTATGATGGGAATTACGGTCCGTACCCCAACCCAAATATGAGAAAGGCCAAGATCATGACTAAAGTTGTGAAGAGTCTGTACAGTAATTTTGGGGTACGACGAACGAAGGATCAACTGAGGAAAAGATGGTCGGACCTCAAATTAAGGGAGCACGATCAGTACAGGAAGATCAAGAAAGTTATTCGAAAAAGTAAGTATATTATGTCGTGTGTACCTATTATTATTATTATTATTATTATTATTATTATTATTGCATGCTGCGCCATGTGTTTTCCCCTAATAAGGTCTTGTACACTCCAAAATGGCTACTTTCATGGTCATACGCAGTAATCGTTCGTTGTAAACCTCGTTCCTTATCCAAAATACGATGTTTTCACAGATAAATGATTAAATACTGTAGGGCCTTCAATTTTTAACATTTATCCAAAAGAGTTTTTTAGGACATTGTTGTCTAGATGTGTTTGAACCTAGAAGGAATATCAATCTTCATTCAGTGTAATGTATGTAGAGGACACTCTGCAGCTGTTTACACATCTGGACTCAGGTGCACATTTTAGGGTTTCAAACACAGGTACTCCAGTGGATACTTTGGGGTGTCTCCAGGTGGGAAATTTATCCAAAAAAGGTAAGTATTCCAGCCTGAGGAATTAAGGGAATAAATCATGTGTGGAATTCTGCCCAAACAGACAATTGTCCCCCACTTCCAAGCAATGTTTATCATTCATATTTGTTGGCTCAAATATCTGTGTGCTAAGTATACCTTTTGTTTTATTCTCATAGGGGAGCAAAGAATAAAAGGGACCGGCCATCTCCGGAACAAAGGGAACAGAGGTCACCACCAGATGAGGATGTGGAGGAAGGAGAGGTGATTGAGATTGAGACCACAACAGGTGAGTGTCTGACACCCCAGATTCAGGTAATCAGACATGTATGCCTGCCTATTTATAATACATGGTGTTTTTTTATTTTTAGGTGAAGTACAGGTTGTGGAAGAACAGTCAGTCACATCATTTCACCCCTGACAGTGCCCAAAGGCTAATCCAGGACATAATGTTTTGTAGTCAGGATTTAGAGATTATTCGAAAAAAAACTAGGGGTATTGAAGTGAAACTTAAAAACATGATTGATATCCTTGGGAGAATCTAATTTTTCACAATGTCCAACCTTTTATTTTTGCTGTTTAAAAGTTTACAACATTTTCAAAAGATGCACACAGTATGTCAACATGTGCTATCTGCCATCAGGGGATATCAATGTACGCGTTTTGTGCCTGCAGCCCCTTCCTCAAAACTCAAGTCGGTGAGAGGAAGGGGTTGCACCCCCAAAACACATACATTGATCCCCCATGATGGGAGATAGCACATGTTGACATTAGGCATGTGATCAGGATGTCAACCCCCAGTTTGCCGCACAATTTGTGTGCATCTTCAAAATTAGGCTTTTACAGGGGTCACTGCACCCCATCTGATGAAGGCAAGATCCACACATTTTGGACAATGTAATGTGTGATCTTGGCTTCCAAAGTTTTTCTACGTAGAACTTTGTTATGCACCAGAGTTGTGTATTTTATTTTTGGAAACATGGCTGTTTATGTACCGTAACCCCAATTTTTTGGGGTGAAAATGCAAAACTTGTTGTTTTTGTAAAAAAAAAAAAAAACATGTGAATGTGTACAGAGTAAAAAAAAAAAAATTTTTTGCTCAACAATGTGTGCCTTCTTCTTTCAATACCATTTCTTGGTGTTTAAATTGGTGTTTACAGTGACAATGGGTGTTTAGATAATAATGTGCAAACCACTTGGCACTACAAGTGCACTAGGAGACACAAAAAAAAAAAACACAAGCAGGAAATTCAAAGCAAGATTTTTCTAGATAATTAAAGGTAAAATTTATTGAAGCACTGCTCGCAAAGCAATGGCCCCCCTCCCCGAAAAATATTCAGAATAATTTTCCCACACTTTACGGGCGCTTTGGGGGGACAAGCCAGGACGGGCCGCTTCCAGGGACGTGGGTGATTGTAGCCCAGCGTCAGGCCCAAGTGTTACCACATAATTTGGGTTTGTCCGTTTAAAAAAAATTGTGCAAGATGCAACATGATACCACGATGGTGTTCAGTTTATATTCCGCAATATTTATGGCCGTTTGGAACAGGCGGAACCGGCTGGCCAGAATACCAAACGCATTCTCCACGACTCTTCTGGCTCTGGCCAGCCGGTAATTAAATACCCTCTTCTCCGGGGTGAGGGTCCTCTGGGGGAACGGTCGCATCAAATGGTTTGCCAAACCAAACGCCTCGTCTGCCACGAAGACAAACGGGAGTCCCTCGACATTCTCCTCCGGGGGTGGCAATCCCAAGCCACCACTCTCGAGACGTTGGTAGAACTCCGTCCGGCAAAAGACTCCTCCATCCGACATCCGACCATTCCGCCCCACGTCCACATATAGGAACTCATAGTTCGCCGGCCACCACCGCCATCAACACGATACTATTGAACCCCTTATAGTTGAAATAGTATGACCCCGAATAGGGTGGTGGGACGATGTGGACATGCTTCCCATCGATTGCCCCTCCGCAGTTCGGGAAATCCCACCGCTGGGCAAACTGGGAGGCCACAGTCTGCCATTCCTGTGGCGTGGAAGGAAACTGTGGAGTCAAACAAGAAAAATATAATTAGTACATTTGATAATAAACATTACAAGCAGATTCTACACAAACATTGCTGGCAAACATCAGTATAACATTTCTTGTAGTATTTAAAGGCTAAAATTATAAGGTCCACTTATCAGATTCCTCCCCCCTATGATGGCCACCTGTAAATATTTTAGGGGGGAGGTATGTTTTGGACAGGTAACCACCCTCTCCACTACATAATGGAGTAACAAAGTAATGTGTGATAGTTTGGCCAGCCCCTCCTTCATTACACTATTGGCAGCCCACTGGACAGGTAAAAAAAAGGAAAATGGAAGCACATTTTTGGATTCGGCTATTACCTATCACAATAATAATAGAAGGAGAAGAATTAAAGCAGTAGCATTTGAAAGTATTGAGGCAGGCCCTGGCACTACATGCTTTGAAAAATTCATCCATAAATATGACCACTATAGAGGTAGGTATAATGTGTATTGGGTTTGGCAAAGTCAGCAGATAGAGGATTGGTATCAGCTGACTGAGCAGTTGGGGGAGGGGGGGTTCAAAAAAGATTTGGGGCACCACAAAACAAAGCCTCAGCCACTCTGAAGGAATTTAAGGACAACTATAAAACATTTGTACACATTTTAGGTTTTATTTAGGGTAAAGCATTACAATGGAGCTGACAAAATACATTGTTAAGTGACTAGACTATAGGTATATATGGGCCACAGATAGCATGCTGGGGGGGGGGGGGGTAAGTGAAGGCAAATATGCATGAAGGACAAAAAAGGAACATACAAAAATCCAACATGCATGAGGACAAAGGGGCACAGCATATTACAGCATATTACAGCATATTGAAGTCCTGGTAATTAGGGAACGAGGAAAAAAATACAATACATTAGCAAACAGTAAATACATAGAATGTGATGTTAAAGAATACAACTTACCCTCATATAGTCCTTCTGCAGGACCTGGATGATGGCAGAACAGGTCTCTGGAATAATGATCCCCAGAGCCTGGGGGGAGATGCCTGTCGAGAACTTGAGGTCCTGCAGGCTTCTCCCTGTCACCAAGTATCTCAACGTGGCAGCTAACCTCTGCTCCGCAGTGATCGCTTGCCGCATGCAGGTATCCTGCCTGGTAATATAAGGGGACAGCAAAGCCAACAGACGGTGAAAAACGGGGTCCGTCATCCTGAGATAATTCCTGAAATCATCAGGGTTATTCTCACGGATCTCACGAAGCAGAGGCATGTGCGAGAATTGGTCACGCTGGAGCAACCAATTCTTGGTCCACGAACTCCTCCTCGCCCTGTTCATGGACCGGGCTTGTGTCAAAGTAAGAACCCCAACACCAAGCCCCCGCACAGCACGAACTCTACGACGAGTACGTACAGGTAACATCGCTTCTAAACGGTCGGCTGATCAGAACGGACTAAAGAAAGCACTGATAAACAGCAAGGCCTGAAAGAACGAAATGCAAATCAAGCAACGAGCTGACAATAAGCATTGAAAATCAAAGCATACTATATATAAATATATAGGCCGCAAAGACAAACAAATGCGAACTGACTACACGCACTGATAAGCAAATACGCACCGACAAGCACAAACTGTAGAGCAGGAACGATCTGAAGCACAAGTCTGAAAAGACACGAATCGTCTATAGCGAAACTCCTACTAACACGCCATAAACACGAGATCAGCAGAAGGAGCCCAACGGTTGCCGGACATGGTGCTGAACTTTCCTTTTATGGTCTCGTCGTACATGGTGGACGTCACCGCGTTCTTGGCGGTCGGAATTTGGTGTGATCGTGTGTAGGCAACACAGCTTGAGCGGAATTCCGTCGGAAAAACCGACACAGTTTTTTCCGACGAGAATTCAGATCGGGTGTACGTGGCATAAGGCTGTTTTTACACTGAGGAGTTAAAAAATCACCTGAAAATCTCAAGAACCGTTTAAAACCCTTTAAAACCGATGAATGCGTTCACACTGGGGCTGTGTGCTTCCGTTGCTGTGAAAAACCCTGTTTGCAGCATTTTCAGAGCAATGGGAAATGTGGTAAAATCGCAGCAAAAACACATATGCATTTTTGCAGAGGATCAGTGTGGAAGTAGCCTAACTTAGGACTTTTCATTATGAAGGCAGTCCAGGGAAGCAGCACTGAGAGCAGGAGCCAGTAAAGCTAGTGCTGGGGTAAGAAGTTTAACAAATAGCTTACTAGGGAATGTTTATTGTGCTCAATGTGTTACACTAAAAAATGCTGAAGGTTTAATATTACTAATATAAACTGTCCAATGACTTTGGTGATATAACATGACAACAGCTGATATGGTCCAAAAAGGTCCTTTTAACCTAGAAACAAACATTTGGAGGACACATTTCTTTTTTATACTTACCAGAAAGGCCCTGTTGCTATGTAGTCCTTGTAATCTGCAATTTCCTGGTCTTCAGAGCTCCTCGTGACTTCCTCCCTTGCCTGTGGTCCTGGGAAATGATGACACATCAGTTTCCAGGAGTCTGTGGGCAGTACTGTGCTCAAAAATCGCGCTGCCGTTGAATCGTGCATGCGCAAGATTGAGAGGTGCATGCTGGTTACTCAGCATGCACCTATCCAAATCTATTCCAGGAAGCGATCTCGATTTGGCTTCACATGCCCAATCTCCTGATGGAAACGCCCACAAATAGAGGCATCAAAGCGAACAGTAAGAAATTTATATTTTTTAACAATCGATCAAGATCAATGTATACTCTTTTTGAAACCTCATTAGCAATAATGCTAGGATACAAAAGCAAAAAAAATTTTGCCGGAACTGCGCTTTAAAGTGAACTTTGGGGGGATAGAGGTTTGGGAACGGCCGCATCTGACTTTTTTTTAAAGCTGCCAGCTCCAGACCTGTAATTTATTCCATGGCTGCACTACCTAGTGCATTATTTCCCTGGAACAAGTATACAGCTAGTAAGTAGAGTTGAGCGGACACTAGTGAGTAGAGTTGAGCGGGTTCGGCCGAACTTCGCAAAAAAAGTTTGAGTTCGGGGCCTCATCCCCACAACCCTGGCTGGTGGTTGTGGGGGTCTGCGGGCAGGGGGCTTATCAGAATCTGGAAGCCCCCTTTAACAAGGCGACCCCCAGATCCTGCCCCCCCTGTGCGAAATGGTAAGGGCTACCATTTCACCAAAAAAAGTGACAAGTGTTAAAAATGACAAGAGCCAGTTTTTGACAATTCATTTATTTAAGTCTTCTTATTTCTATCTTCTTCCTTCTTCTTTCCTTCATCCTTCAGTTTCTTCCTCTATCTTCTTCTTCCTCCATCTTCTTCTTCCTCCGATCCTCTGCTTCATGCTCTGGTGTTCTCTTCCGGTATCTTCCTCCACGGCGTCTCTTCTTCCTCGCTTTATTCTTGAGCCGCTCCGCACAATGGGAGGCTCCCGATGTGTGACGCTTCTCTTCTTCTGACACTAATATGACGGAACCGGGCATCAGAGGGGGCGGGGTCACCAGGTGGCCCGCCCTCCATTATATAAGAACTGTCAGAAGAAGAGAAGCATGTACCCTGGTACGGTTCAAGAGGGGGGGCGCTCTCTTCCCCCGCTCTTTTCCTGCGGCCTGCCAGGTTGTGTGCTCGGATATTTTGGGGGAACCCCACGTCATTTTTTTTTAAATTTGACCCGGGGTTCCCCTTAATATTCATACCAGACTTGAAGGGCCTGGTAATTGAATTTGGGGGGAACCCCACGCTTTTTTTTATCAATGACTTTCAATAACTGTTCTCTGTATTACGGGGCGCCGACAATTCATTATAGCCGCCAGTGCTTTTAAATGACTTTTTTCCTGCAGAAATGACACTTTGTGCAGGGACAGTTCTAAGCACGGGAAACATGTGCCCCTTTACAGGCATACTATAGACACCCCCAGGTACGAAATTTAAAGGAATATTACACTTTTATTGTTTCACTTTAAGTCATTTAAAAGCACTCGCGGCTATAATGAGTTGTCGGCTCCCCTTAATACAGAGAACAGTCATTGAAAGTCATTGATAAAAAAAAGCGTGGGGTTCCCCCCAAATTCAATTACCAGGCCCTTCAGGTCTGGTCTAATTAAAAAAAAAATGATGTGGGGTTCCCCCCAAAAATCTATACCAGACCCTTTATCCGAGCACGCAACCTGGCAGGCCGCAGAAAAAGAGGGGGGGACGAGAGAGCGTCCCCCCTCCTTAACCGTACCAGGCCACATGCCCTCAACATTGAGAGGGTGCTTTGGGGTCCCCCCCAAAGCACCTTGTCCCCATGTTGATGAGGACAAGGGCCTCATCCCCACAACCTGGCCGGTGGTTGTGGGAGTCTGCGGGTGGGGGGCTTATCGGAATCTGGAAGCCCCCTTTAACAAGGGGACCCCCAAATCCCGCCCCCCCTGTGTGAAATGGTAAGGGGGTACACCATTTCACCAAAAAAGTGACAAAAGTGTTAAAAATGACAAGAGACAGATTTTGACTTCTTATTTCCATCTTCTTCCTTCTTTCCCCATTTTCACACAGGGGGCGGGATCTGGGGGTCCTCCTGTT